>JAODKL010000034.1:13204021-13217396 GCA_026780765.1 Petrocephalus schoutedeni
ACAGTGAGGAATTAAGGCATGCAATAAGTACAGTAGCTACAGTGAGGAATTAAGGCATGCAATAAGTACAGAAGCTATAGCGAGGAATTAAGGCATGCAATAAGTACAGTAGCTACGGCGAGGAATTAAGGCATGCAATAAGTACAGTAGCTACGGCGAGGAATTAAGGCATGCAATAAGTACAGAAGCTACAGCGAGGAATTAAGGCATGCAATAAGTACATAAGCTAGTGTGTCCTGCCACTTCAAATAGTTTCTATATGTTTTATGCACAATACAAAAGACATCCATTTATCTTTCTTTTCTCTTTCTCACGTGCCTCTTCCCTATTCTTATATGCATTCATACTGCTGGAAAATAATTCCTGGACCCTATAGTCTGATTTTCTGCTACTACACTCTGACAAGAGGGAATTCAGGCAGAATTTCGGCTGAAGGTATAACAGCTTGATTGAGGAGTTATAGTCACTTCAGGTTTTTTTTCACATTTTTTCCAACAGCAATATAACTTTTTCCCTTTATAGTGTAGTATATGGAACCCCCCCCCCCCACCACCTCACTCTAATATCATGCTGCAGATTTTAAGGAAGCTGTCCTAGATCCAGGCTGCATACATGTGACATAATGAGTTATGCATGTTGATTTTTTTCAGCCGCTTCCATTTCCAGGAAGTCAAGGACACCACGATGGCTGCATGCTAAGCATTCTGAAGTGTAATGCTGCATCACCACGGGAACAGCCGTGTTCAGCGGGGATCGTCACAATGGAGGTCACATGCAGAGACGTGGCAAGAACACAATCAGATGACAAAACAAGCAAACAAACAAACCAAAAAAAACTGCTGATTTCACTTGATTTTCTTTACCGAGTCATTTTCTACCTTAAAGTCTTTTTGTATAATGCATTAACACCCCTTGCTTGAAGTTATTAACTTCCTCTCATTAACAACTAAGTAAACTTTATTTATAAAAGAAAAACTCTGAAATCTAGAGCAGCAGTGTCAAATAAATTCTTAGAGATGTTGTTTTTACACTCAAGCCATTTCCTTTAAATTAAAAATGATTTTAATCTAAATCAGGGGTCTTCACCTTGGTAGTGCACAGAACAGTGAGGGGAGTCTGTAGTCCCCAGATACTTATATGATCACACATTTGTGGTAGGGGGTCCTTAGCTGTGGTCTGGAGGTGCCTGGTTTAATAAAGGCTGATCTAAATGATTACCTCTAAATGCTGTGCTGAAACCAAAATTTTATTTGTATATGAATTATATGAATGCATATGAATAACTGCATTTGGAATCTACATCATGCTACATGCTCATACTATTCATATGTTCATACTTTTTATCAGTATTTAATAACACAGGGACTCAAACCCTCATCTCACCTGCTGAAACGGCAGTCCTGACTGATCTACCCATAGGCAAAGGCCTCTTAGCCCTGGTTTCTCGTCAGAGATCGCAGGACTTGCATTTTAAGTACACAGACGATGCAATTGTACCGTTCTTGCCAAATGATGATAGTCATCACTTTTGTAACTGGGGTTACGGTAATTTGTCAATTTTACAAGACACTGCAAGAAAAATTGTCATCAGTTTCTGAAAGAGAAAGCCCAAAACTATTCATTTTAAAGGAGTTTTTCGTGTTTTTGATAAACTGTCTGGGATTTATTAACTTTGTTTATTAACTTGAAAAGCTGATGTATCCCTAAATGTTTAATAGGCTGCTGTGTTACTTTTCTCAATGAGAATTTTAGAAGCTGCTTCAGGGATAAGGTGCCAGATGCCAACAATGAAGAGAAGAACCCTCGTGTCTTTCTGGCCCAAAAGCATTCACTCCATTACACCTGGCATTTGATGTTTACTGT
The DNA here is from genome assembly GCA_026780765.1 of Petrocephalus schoutedeni. Classification (NCBI taxonomy): domain Eukaryota; kingdom Metazoa; phylum Chordata; class Actinopteri; order Osteoglossiformes; family Mormyridae; genus Petrocephalus; species Petrocephalus schoutedeni. The sequence continues at coordinate 13,205,885 of JAODKL010000034.1, forward strand.
CATTGACTGCTGTTTTTTTGCTGTTTATGAGGTCTTGATGAGCATGTACATTTTCCGAGGGACAATAATGGTGCTTGTTAATTAGACATTTCAAAGGCAACTACATTTGGAAGGTATAATATAAAAAGGAATGCAAGGCCATATAGCAGGAATTAATTAAATAACGAATAAATTATGACATTATTTAACTTAAATTCACAAAACAGGCATTACAAAAAGCATGGTCTGAGTTTGACATCTACCCGATGGTGTAACTTGACCTGGTTGATCTTTTAGTTTCCAGATCAAAGGTTAATTTTGACCTTTGATGTGCAGAAGCCATTTCAGCTACGTAAGATTACCTGCCAGTTGTTCTCTGGACCTTTTGTTGGGCATCTCGAAGAAAGAGCTGTCCCACAACCCTTCGTAACATCAGTTCTTCCTAATTGGAATGCCGTGTCATCGTAGGAAGGGATCCAGCGAAGCTTGGGGCTCTGAAGCTAGGTGGGAACGGGCACATTTTATAACAGGGGCATTGGGTGTGTGGTCACACCGTCCTTCACTGTACAGCCCATGCTGAGTGTATGGCCTTTAACGTGGTTGTGTGCTGCGAACTTGCCCTTCATTAACTCCTTTGAGGGCCAGTGAAGCGTGGTCTGTGATCTTTCAAAGCCCTCCAAGAATTAAGTCCTATATATGCCTTCATATATATATATATATATATATATATATATATATACAAACACACACACACACACGCATCTATCTAGTCATGCCACAACATAGCACACTATTTGGAACATTCTGTCTATATATATACCAAACCAAACATACACGCTGCTGGTTACACTACAGGGCAGCATACTTTGCTACACTTGTCATGGAAGGAAAAGAAGTCATATGACCACTTAATGCTCCTGATCACAGCTTGATAGATTCCTGGTCAGTGTCGGAGAAGGCCATTTTTGAAGGACGTTGTGTAGAGTGATATTCACAGTACCAATAAGCACAAGCCATTATTACATTGTTTCCCTCTCTGATCTGACTGGCATCATCCGGGTCGGACCCTCCGGAAGGGTAGCTATTTCGGTCGCAGTGCAGCCATTTCATTACCGGACCACTTCCATCTGGCTTATTATTGCGGCCCGTTTCTGTGTTTCGTACTGAAAGGTATCTGCAGTAATTGACATCACTCTTCAAATAAGTATGGCAATTGAGTATGGATCACAGAGAAGGGTCCTTTGTTATCTATATGTCCAGAAAAATCATACATTTTTGTTGTGTCGTGCTGTTAATGGTGATGGTGGGTGGATAGTGTATTTGTTGCTTTCCTTTGTGTTTTATTATGATTATGGTGTCTGGGTGTTTGTGGGGGGGTGTGGTCTGCATACTCTGATGGATGCTGTGACACGCTAACCAATGGCATGCGAGCTACTATCCCGAACCACATAATAATTAGTGGGGACACGCAGTGCCTGCCGGGCGAAACACCACTAATGTCAACACTGCTTCCTACATGGGAGGCCCTGCTACAGATCTAGTTTTAAATTTAAAATGTTTAAAACTCTAATTAGAACTAATTAAACCAAACTAATTACTAAGTACAGTACTAATTAGGACCTGCTAGTTGCATCGGACTTTTGACGGATCACTTACATGTCAGTGTGCTCTGAGAAAATTACAAATTGGCCAGAAAAAAAATACATTAAAGGGGGGAAATTGTGTCTTTGATCCATTTTCCATGTTACTCATCCAGTACACGGTCTCGGTGAGCCTGGAGACTATCCCGGGAATCGCTGGGCACAAGTCAGGGAACAGTCTGCATGGGATGCCAGTCAAAACAGTATAATCAAATATCAAAGCATTTTTCAGGCTTTAGCAATTTGATAGCATATATGTAGCAAGTCAATATAATAAGCTGAAATTATACTATGATTTTCTTGCAGACCATCATTATCGTGTATTACACTATCTGACTGCGTAATTCACTGCGCTTATTCCTGATAATATACTGGGCACACTGTTTTTAGTAGCTATGAATCACAACTCCTAGCTTTTTAGCAGTGATTATAACATATCACTCTGACATCATAAATCTGATCCACTGAATCTGTGATTTGAGCCTTCAGAAGGTGGCTGTAAGAATCAGCGGGTATCCCAAAAGGCCACATGGGACTCTCAAACATCGCCACATAAAGGCGAAGGTGTTCCTTCGGCGTTCTGACCCAAATGTACTCGCGGCTCCAGATCTGTGTCATATATGTAGTTTTTCATTTATTATTTGCTGATGAAGATGGAGACGTTCAGCCTGAGCTGAATACCGGCGCCCCTCTGCTGGGGCGCAGGGCAGCGTATTAAACTCAGGAGTCTGAAAAACTCCGGGAAGACGGTGACAGTAGCAGCATACGTCTGAACGGCGGAAATATATATTTTTTTTCTTTTTAATTCATTTACCCAGCTTGCCGGCAGCTGTTTTGAGCAGAAGGCAGAGACAGTTTATCTGAGGAGGAAGATTACTCTCTATCTAACACATAAATCAAAACAGTTCTTTGGAAGGCACTCTGTCAAGGCCAGTGCATTTTAACCTCTGATGAAAAATTAAGGCAGGTTTTTACTTTTTTGTTGTAAATGCATAAAAAAAAATGCCGATTGCATTGTGAAATGTGTTGCTGGCTTACCTTCTCCTTACATTGACACTGTTTTGACGAGGCCTGTATGACATCATCAAAAATGCCGATATGATACCATCAAGACAACGTTCACCGCAAGACTCCATTCCTCACAGGCACAAAAACCTGATAAAAGTGGTTCTTAATGTATTATTTATTTGATCCTATCAAAAAACAAAATATCCATATTCGGAACTTACGGAGAATCGTTTTGAGTGTTTGAGGGTTGGAAAAGTACTCTACGTCTCGCTATCATTTATAGCACAAAACAATGCATCTGTTTGTTGATGTCAAATCTTTTAGATGTGCCTCTTTTCAGCCCTTTAAATATTGTAGAATCAGTCAATTCTTAACCTAATAGCACAATCTGTTTGTTCTCTTCTGAAACTCTTATCAGTTCATTCTCAGTTGAATTTGAATATGACGTGTACGATGAAAGTTTGTTTCTTTTTTTTTGCATGCTATTCTAAGGACACCCAGGTTTTTCATGCATCTGCACAGTATTCAGGGGGACATTTGATTCCAAGATAAATATTTCTTAGCTCATGCAATGTCAGGAAACTCCTTTTATGGTGAAAGAGAATAAATAATATAAATATGAATACAGCTTCCGGGATAGGCTCCGGACCCCTCGCGACCCTGAACAGGAAAAGTGGGTAGGAAAATGGATGGATAAATATGAATACAAAAGACACAAACAAAAACAACATTTAACAGTTTTTTTTTCTTTTGTGTACACTGCATCACATTAAGAATTGTACTTATTTTTATTGTTATTTTTGTTATGAAATCTGTCAAGTTACATGCACCGCAATTAAAAATGACTTGAAGGTTTTTTTATGTAGTCCTTCTGTTAGGGAGCAGGATGCAATGTTAGGGGTGGGATCAAGTGCATTAGAAAACAGATTTAACCATAAGCTGCTGCATGGATTAGTAACATGTTTTCCTTCGAGTAGCACTTCATGTTTCTGCTCTTTGACTTTGTGGGATCACTTGCCAGAAATCTGGAGGCCACTGCTAGTTGTTTTGGCATGAGCTGGGAAGCCAATGTTTTGGTATGGCGATAACTGCTTCTCCTTGAGAGGTTTGCGTCACGCAGAAAGGAACGGCTGGAAATGCACTCCTTCCCCGTAAGCTCGTCCATGCTTACAAACCCCCAGGAGTATTTATGAAGCCTTGTACTCATGCAGTACTCAACCAGCAAACAATGCAAATCAAAGGTTTGTATAATTTAAGAAACTGAAATATTAGTCCAGAATGCTTTGCAGATGTTTTGAACATTGTGAACTCTGGTTTGTTTTTGTTTCGTTTTCAAATCATAACCAAAATTTCCTAGGTGCATTATGAATTGGAAAGATCGGAAGTCTCACACCAGTGTCGTTAGCTCACTTTCCCGACGGGTTAACCCAGTTTTGACATCATCTCCATTCGATCCCAGTATTAGTCCAGTAAAGCACACGTCCTGCAGCGGTTTAGCCGTATGGCCCGATTCGCTCGCCCTGTCTGTGGCCCGGTGCATCGCGACGCTCCCCTCTGCACTCTCTCCTCATCGCTCGCCCTCCCGGCTAACGCCGCTGCCCGCGAGTGCTGTCTTCTGCGAAGTGGAATCCGATTCCTCCGTGTGCCCCTCTGCCCAGGGGTCAGGTGGTGGGCTGTATCTGTGGGAGAGGGAGAGCAAGGAGGAAACCTGACCCCGGCAAGAATCCCTGGGATGATTTATCAGGCAGCTACTGGCCACAGATCGTCGGACACCGAACGTGAAGAAATCTGCCCGTCGGCTCTGTTCGGAGAGTGCCGTGCCGCCCATGTGCCAATTGCCGATCCCCGCAACCCACCAGTGCTGATTCGGGGGGGCGGATGGGTGGTATTTGGGTGGGAGCATAGCAAGGAGGCCGGGGCAGAGGGGAGGGTGTTATCTCACAAAGAACAGAGCTGGTTGTTTATTTCGGCCCCCGCAAAAAATCATAAACACCCGCCATGAGGCAGGCCGCGCCGCAGTAAATTCCTGTACTTTCCCGGCCATTCCTGGCTGCCCAGTAAAAGTCACAGCGGCTGATCCGTGTATAAATTTCACAAAAAACAATCCTGCTCAGAAGATGGTATCATATTCATGCACCGCGGGGCAGCGAGGGCTATAAATCTAAATCTAACATGTGAAAAATCTTCACATGAATATCTGGGCTAAGAGGACCGTGACCCTTTGCCAGAACAATGGCCCTTCATGTGCTTTGCAGCTTAGTAGACGGCTAGGAATTCTGGTTGGAAGTGATAGCTACTGTCTATATAATATTTAGGGCCTATTCATGGAGCAACTGGCAGGAAATAAAAGAGCTTCCCCAACTTGCATCTGCTGCAGAAGGATGTTGTCCCGCGTCCGCTCCGCCCCCTCGGAGTCTTTGCAAATAGCACAACATAGGAGACAGTTGTTTCTGGCTGCCCCACTGCCTGTCACGGCTGTCAAGTGAAATCCCATGAATTATTGCTCTTCCAGATGTAAGAGATTTCTAAGCTGCCTCGAACAGCTTGCGGTTTGTGGCATTACGGGGAGACAGAGGGAGAGGACGGCAGCCGAGGCGAAGGCCCCCAGTCTCATCAAAACACCCACAATTGATTTCTTTCACTTATTTGCGCTGCTAATTTTTCTGCCGTTTGTCATTTTTAATGTAAACAGACGCTAATAATAAACGCGTCCGAGTGGACGCGGGAAGAGAAGTGAAGTTTTCGGGGGAGCAGAGAGACGGGGGCAGAGACAATGAGACTGCAGCACATCAGCGCATACATGCACTATAAATTATCCTAGTTAAGCATCTGCTGCAGGATTTAAAAGGCTTCCCTGCTAAAACGACTTTCTTTTGTTCCGCACTTATCTTCCATGCCACTAACTTAAGGGGTACATAGAACAGAAATGTTGGGATAGAAGTTTGCGGAAGCAACTGGATCAGATGTACATTAGCAATAACTAATCAGCCAGTACAGTTTTAGTTTCTCTTTTTACTTTTGAGTTTCGTTCAAAAAATTCCAAAATGCAAAATACCCGTCTTGTTCCATTATTTCTCATTCAGATGGCTTTGGTAACAGGACATTTTAGTGGAAATTATAAAAGCATTAAGTTTGCTGATGTATCAGTTTAAAAATCAATATCTGAAACCCAATCTTCCACACTTTAGCCAGCCTCTATTTTGTGGATATGTGTTTTTTTTCTCTTAAATGGTAATTTAATTTGCAGTCACTAAAACCTCTACTATAATTACTGATTGGTAGAGCCAGAGCTGAATGCATTAAAACAGTCATTAGGCATTTTCTCCTCCTTTAATCACAGCAAAGTACAAACCACCTGGAGATTATTATTTCAAATGCCATTTGTGAGTGAAGCTGACACTGTAATATTGAAACTGGGCTTTCTTCAATAGCACTCTCAATTACCAGATTAAGCCTGCTCCATTCTAACATCAAATTGCTGTACATCAACTTATAAGTCTTTTTTCCATTCGTAAAAATAAAGACAAAATTATATTAATTAAGCAGTTAGAAGTATGCATTTCTCTAGAACACATGGCAGTGATTGATAGGAAAGGCTATGTCTTAGGTAACAGCGGTAATTGCTTTAATTCAGTGCCGGATTTTTTTCTAGCTTAACCCGCTTAATTAAAAGCAAGGTAACATAGTGGCTGCCAGATGTAAGGGGCCATCGGTGCAATGTCACCCAGCGTTTGCCGCTTACGAAGCGCCGTCTGACCTCTGTGCAGCAGTGCCTTTGACAGGCCCGATAGAAGACCTTGTCAAAACAAGACCGGTTCAGAAAGAATTGCCTGAAGAGCGCGAAGAAAGTCAATCCATGTTTTCCTTTATCTTTCGTCCTGCGCAACAAATTTCCAAAAATCTGTAAATAATCTTTAACTGATTCAGATGTTATAAAGTGTTTTAATTTGCTAGATGTCTTAGAGTGCTGAGAACTACAGGTGATGTGTAACTTACACTGTCATTTAATGCCTGCCAATCGCTTACAAAACCAACACAATACTGCGATACTTATAAAAAAAAAATTAAAATCAGTTTTTAAGAATGCTGTCCCATTAGCATTCCAATGGTATCATTAAGTTTAAAGCTTAATTTGCTGAGCTTTTAACGTGAAATCAGAGCTCAGGGGGACGGCTGCGGGATGGGAGACGAAAGCAGATGGTTTCAAGTTGCATTTTGACACGTCTTAGAAACTTCTCCCTGGGCTGTTTTCAGATAAATCAGATGTCACACACCAAATGGAATAACAGTGGTTTAAGGCTTACAGATTGCAGCAAAAGGAACCTTCGTTATTGTACATTTATGGTGTCTGGGAGGGGGCATTTGGATACGGTTGGGTTTGTAAACCTTGAAAACTTTCATATAGATGACAACATGGAAGTAATGACCTTATCAAGCACACATTCCCCCAAGATATGAGGATATGCATGTGTGTGTGTGTGTGAATATGTTATTAAATAATCCACTTATTATGCAAGTTAAAGAGAAAATCTCCCTCCTAGCGGTAAAAAAAAATACAGAAGAAAATATATAGCCAACACATCAGTATCCCACTCAGCAATACTTGTTACAACGTAATTAATTTTGTGTGTGCAATGACACTAATAACGTCTACCATTAAAAATGTATAAAACTAACTATAGCTGAGATATTGCAGGTCATTGCTTAGTCTATGTTCTCCCATCAAAAATTTGCGTTCGCTTGATGCTGGGACTATTGATGAGTTTGAACGCAATTAGCAGGCCATTTTGACGTCTTAATTGCCGCAATTCAATCTGCAAGCCGGCATTGCATCGGGGCAGCCCCACTTAGCCTGATCTTATAGATTATTTCCCCGGTGGCCTCATCTGTTAAATGTCACTAACAGGCTGAGTATTGTTTGAAAGTGGAATTAACAGTCGGTTACAGACAAAAGGGTGCGATGGGACATGTGGCACTTTTAATATGTAGATGCGATCAGAAGTGTGCCTTGTGCTTCCCTGCTGCAACCTTTCCCTTAGATAAGAGGCTGTCCGGCTCTCCTTAAAGGTCACTGAACGGAAATCATTTTTTACTAAGGAGGGGCTAACAGAATTCTGGCGTTTTGACTACTTACAAACAGACCCAAGTGATTTTTTGTAATTATGAGACTAGTCACTTGATAAATATGGAGAAGTATTATGACAAAGAACCATAATTATTGTTTATAATTATAAGGCAACTTTACTAATTGTATACATATATATTATCTTAATACTATTTATCTGTCATATAAATATCATGTATATTACATATAATTATTCACATTACCTTGTCTTTGTGTTTAAACCGTATCCTGTTCTGCTAGTTGGAGGAGGGCTTAACACACTTTATTTTCTTTGTGCTCTTTCAATTTATCCCTTTTGGCCATTAAAAATTACCCATCCCTCTTTTACAGTGACTAATAAAACAGTGAGAATCTTTTTTCCATGCCTGAAATATGAAAAATTCCACGTATGATTCCATCTGCATCGCTCACCTTTGAGGAGGTGAGATGGTACCAGTACTACATTCTTAAGGTGCAAAGGCTTTTGGATCAGGTAGATTTATTGCCTAATAGAATCCACATGACCTATCTGACTCTGACCTAGCAGGCGAAACAGGAAATAGGTATGAATAATGCTTTTAATGGCATTCGTTTTAAATTGGAAACAATGGATGCAGTAAAGTCTGCACAGGAAAGTTCACCGAAATTTTGTTGCGCCACGCCAAGGAAGGCACTCCTAACAGCTGTTCTGGGCAATATAAATGTCCCCATGGGAACAGAACTTTTTTTTTGGAAGGGGGGTGCATCCTGGTCCCCCTCCAGTAAAAAAAGAATGACATCGTTAACATCTTTTTAAGACAGCATAAACCTCACCCATATATATATATATATATATATATATATATATAGTGTACGTGTGAGTGAATGGTGTGTGAGTGTGCCCTGCGATGGATATATATATATATGTTCTCCCATCACATACTGTATATATCATTTATTTATATATATATATATATGCGGAATGCCTGGCATATAATCAATTTGCAGTCACATGTCAGCACATGCCTGGATATTTACTTATTTATTTGTTTGTTATTGTCATCTTGGTGTCGCCTCGAAACTGTGAAGGAAAGAAACTCTCTGTCAGGTAAAGAAAAGTACTTCCAATACCAATGGAGAACTCTGACACACTAAACTTGAACAATATTTCAAAAACATTGCTGCTTAGTGTTTTAAAAGCTTTGATTAAATAATGCCAGTTACATCACTGATTTATATGACTATGTTCTACGCAACAGAACTACTAGTGAACGTATGTATTTTGTAGCTACTCTGTCTTTGTCATAATGCCACAAAACCATTGTAATTGTCTTGCCATTTTACATTTAGTATCACTGTGGCATCACTGTCAAGGTGCCAGTGTTCATTTAAAAACGTTAACTCCTCAGAAAGGAACGTTCCCGTGGTGCCATTCTCTGTCATACTTGTCATTGTTTTTTTTTTACATAATGTGTCCACAGGCACGCATTACTGAGTTGAGCTGTTCGCCATGAGGTTTTAGTGTGGTTTATACTTTTTTTTTCACCCTATAATATTATTCAGTTCAAATGGTATTAATGTGTAAAAGTCTTGGGGATAAACATTTTATTGTTTTGTAATCCAGTTTTAAACTGGCATCATGGGGACAGCAAGGATTTTTTTTTTCTTATGTACTGGTTTTATTTTTGATCTTGATTTAAATATCTTGATTTATCTTTAGATATTGCATAATATAAACATTTGTGATTTATTTATATAGCAGTACATTTGTGAATTTTTGTTATTAATCATTTAACAATGCTTGTGTGTGTGTGTGTGTGCGTGTGTGTGTGTGCGTGCGCGCATGTGTGTGTGTGTCTGTGTGGAGTTTGCATGTTCTCCCCGTGTCGTCACGGGGTTTCTGCCACATTCCGTGGTTTCCCCCACCGCCTAAATTCAAAAGATAAGGTGAATTGGAGTTGCAAAAATGTTCGTAGGTGTGAATGGTGTGTGTCCTGTGATGGGCGGGCGTCCCATCCTGAGTTACTCCCTGCCTTACACCCATAGCCTCCAGGACAGGCCAATATGGAAAATGGATTGCAGGATGGATATTTGTTTAACCAGTTAACCAGTCCTTCAAACTGCCAGGATCTTGTTCCAAAATTGGGTGGCATTTGTTCCTAACTGTCACCTTCCCGCTACGATGCACCTTTATCCGTGTGCTGTCCGGGACAGATTTCGCATCCTGCCTAAATAGCCGAGGCCCATAGAAACACACCTCCCGGCACGCCGTGTGGGAGCTGCCGCAGTAATGGCCAGAGGCACAGCGCCCTACAGCTAGCAGCTCATATGCGGGCCAGACCATCGACGGGGGAAGCACCATCCCTCAGGCCTCCACGGCTTATTTGGAGTCAAGGTGCTGAACTTGGTTTTGTACCAGAAATGTAAGTAGTGTGAATTGTACTTCACAGTTCTTGTTTTCCTTTTCTTTTTCTTATTTTTAACTCCTTCTGTTTTTTTTTTGTAGCACCCAGGGGGAAAATGAACTTGGAGGACATGTTGTGCCCTTGAAACAATCATCTGCAGTAGTGTGTCTTAGAGCATATGTAGGGATCCGGTAGTCCAACTGAGTCACTTTGTCCACTTTCTTATGCCATTAATTACGAAGGAGGGAGGCTGTAAAATTTTGGTGCAGTTTGGAGCAAAATACCTGCTGACTGTGACAAAACCAGACAAAACCAAGGCATGCGATGATCGAAATAATAAAGGCATAAACAAAGACATAAGTAAAAGGATAAAATAGATATTTTGATATTGATATTATTATATTGTTTTGGGAGTTATGACCTGATGTTGCCGTCGGACTTATCATTACATGGGACCTGGATCCAAGGATTTAAATAAAACATGTGACAGACCCTGTAACTGGAGCCGCCTCAGGCCTGAGCAAGTGAATAAATCAGACCAACACCTATGTCTAATGAGTCTGAGAGCCACTGAGAAAAGCACTGAGAGCACTGAGGCTCTGAGTGAGGACTCTGGGTCTCTGGGGTCCGGTTTCCAAGGATGGACCTATGAAGACCTCAACCCAGAACATAAGGCTCCATAGTTGTACTGTTCGTCTCTCAATTTTGTTTGCATCTGACACGTGTGCAGACATCCCCCTCTTTCTGCATACCTGGTTTGTCATTTATTCTCTCTCTCTCTCTCTCGGCATGCATGGCAAGCATTTGACGTTTGGGATAAACTGACAATTACTGTAGCAAAGTTTTAAGAAGAAATGCTTATACTTTAGCGCTGGCCGTGATTTCAGGAATGAGTGAATGCACGTTAAATGATGTGTATGTGAAAAATACCCAACAAATAATGGCAGATTGGGGGGGTGGGGGGGGGTTTGTGAGAAATGCCTAATCTAATTTATTATGAAAACCTCAAGCAGGCCCATAAGCACTGAATATTACTGAAAGCACGCCATTGGAGGTATCTCAATATATTCTGTGAATCCGAATTTATTACGCACATCAGAATTCAGTGCAAGTCAATTGGAGTAGTTCACCATAAATGCCACAGGGTTTGTGGTATGTGCCTGAGATAGCTGGACCTATTGATTACGGAACGCAGTCTGCGAAATTTCAAAGAGAAGGCTAGTTCTCACCATGTATGCTTCAGAGAATTAATTTGGCTCTCTGTGGAGTTTTATGAAAAACACATGTCTGTCTACAGCTGCAGGTAATAGGAGCTCGCTCCTCGTCTAATGAAAGGGTACTGTACCGTCCACTGACAGAACCGTAAAAAATCACGAGCACCCCTTCCACCCCCACGC
>JAODKL010000034.1:13319992-13332028 GCA_026780765.1 Petrocephalus schoutedeni
GTTCCCCGCCTCGTGCCCATAGGTGTGTGAGTGTGCCCAGCGATGGGCTGCCCCCCCGCCCTGGGTTGTTCCCCGCCTCGTGCCCATAGGTGTGTGAGTGTGCCCAGCGATGGGCTTCCTTCCTCTGGTCCCGGGTTACAGCTAGCAGGAGTGAGGAGAGCTGAGCTGAATTATATTCGCCCTGGAATCTCCACCGTGATGTTCCTGTAAAACATACAGCATGTCTAACAATCTGCTGGTTCGGTGTTTCGGAGTTAGAAGAAGAATCAGCAAAGCGTACTAAAGCGTACTAAAAGTATGTTTATTCGTATTGCTTACAGTTGTTTTTGGAAGTCTATTCATTTAGTTTTTTCTCCTCTACAAAAATTTATAAAAATGTTGACTTCAATTAAAATTTCATTTATAATTAACTAATGATCTTGACATTTACATTTGTCCATTAGATTGTATCCAAGGCAACGTAAAGGTTGGCATGTACAAATTGCAATTAATGGGTGCCATACAGTAGGGAATTAGAATCAAGGATTTTTATTCTGCAAGCGTCGTTACAGTAACAACTAAGCGGAGTGACAGCTTCTGTGCAGACAGAACATACATTTGGCAAAGACAAGCTGCAGAAAATGCAATAGCTACAACCAAGGGAGGTCGGAGGCAGGACATTATACTGGTATCAGGAAAATCACAGGTGCTAAGCACCACAATGCTGACTGAGGACAGTGTAAAGTGCAGCACACCACAAAATGCCCTTTCAGGCCTGATACCAGACAGTAGCCGCTGGACATTTCGCCAGGATGTAATCATGACAAAATGCGAATGATCCATAAGCAAACAGATCCACTGCCTAATGCACTCATTGAAAAACAGCTGGCATTAGCATAACACCATTTTTAATAATTTCAGCTAAATGATATACAGCACCAGGAAATAGTCTCCCTGCTCAGCTCTGAGCTACATCTAGCCAGCGCCGAAAGAGGAGAATGGATGGAAATGTCTTATTGTTAAATGAAGGCAGCTTTTTTCCCCTGATTAATTACAGTCATGACAATGTAATAGCTTTTTCAATTCTAATCTAATTCTCCATCATAGCCTCAGATTATTATATTTAATATGACCCAAAAGACTGACTCGCCGCAGCGTGTTGCCATCTGCAGGGTTAGGGTGAGGGTTAGGGTTAGGGTGAGGGTTAGGGTGAGGGTTAGGGTTAGGGTTAGGGTGAGGGTTAGGGTTAGGGTTAGGGTGAGGGTTAGGGTTAGGGTGAGGGTTAGGGTTAGGTAACCTGTCATGCTGGACCTAAAACAGGGATGTGAAAGAGGAGAGTGTTTAATACTTGCAAATTCTTTTACAGGCCTGACTGTAACAAAATATTTGGAATGTTTGCATACATTCAGTTAGTTCTGGAACACAGGAGAGCAGCACAGTAACAAGCCTCCGCCTGCCCGTCACTATGCCAGCAGACATTCACTGTTCTGCACATTTTATATTGTGTACCACGCTACTTAGAATTGTTACCATGCTTTCAACAGTAAAAGACTTTCTCTGGGGGAAAAGTAGCTTTGGAGGCTTCTTTCAGCTTTTAATCAGTGTTTTTTTTTTCAAATATCAACCTCAAGGACATTGACCCGCTCTTTATGGTCAAGCACAGTAGAGATTAATTCTTGGTTAATTACTTTGTGTTGCATGTTCCTTCTGTGCTCCCTAGATATGAGATGTTAAACATTGCTTATGTTTTACACATCTCACTGTCTGAAATGTGCTGCGTACGTCATTATTATGTTTGCACTTGGAGTGTGTGTATTCTGCTCTGCTATGCCCCTTACATCAGTTTAAGTTTGCTGTTACGCTTTTAATCCACCATTCAGTCTAATCCTTGCTCTGGTAAAGGCCAGAAAATGCCCGTCCCCTTGCTGTCCGGGCAGGATGCACACCCTCCAGGTGGTCGCCGCCTAGCTGGCATGAGACACGGCAGAAGGTCAGCTCGCTTCTGTTCTCGTTAGAGGCTGGTAGGCGTGTCGCTGGGGGATTCTCAGCGGGTGGGGCGGCGTCCTGGGGGGAATCCAGCCCGGACGCCATGCTTGCTAAGCAAAAGCTTGCCTTTGCCCCATCAGCTCACTCAGAACCGTACATCGCTCTGTGGTCGTTTTCGCCTAGGTAAGTATCTAAGTGAGGGTGATTCTTTTGAATGAATCAGGCTTTGTATCCCAAAATGGATTCCTTCTGAATGATTAAGCATAGCCTCACTCTTCTGCTTGATATGCAGCTCTCCCTAAATTGCTCACAGTCTATGGCTGTGTGTCTGACTCTGTGCCCTGTGATGTGACCCCACTGTCCCTTATACCCCTATTCCGTGTTTGGGGTCAATCTGACCCCAGAGCATCATTAAACGGTAGACAAATTTCACATGGGGAAATTATCACGGGAAAAGGGTTAAGCAAACATACACATATAAAGATTTTTTACCAGTACTGATTCATAGTGCTATAGGACGTACTGGTTATAGGACATTTCACCAGACACGGATCTGGCCCCTGAGTTACATTTATACAATCACATTTAGCAGACGCTGGTTTTGTCTAATGCGACATAAGTGAGGATCAGAGATCGGGGTCAGACAGGGTCTCTGGAGCAGTAGGGGTTAAGGTCCTTGCTCATGGGCCCAGTGGTGACATCATCCTACCAGACACGGGATTTTAACCCGCGACCTTCCTGACCCACCGCCCACATAATTATGCTTTCTGTGTTCCCGGCACATGTCTGTGTGGTACATGCACTGGCGTGGAGGGTCTGGAGCCACCAAGGACATACAAATTATGGAATGCAAGCTTATCAGGGTGTGTATTGTGATGCGACATGAGCTGGGGACATGATTTGGGATTCATGCACAAGTGAGTAATCAGCCTGTCTGATCCTTGGCCTTGTTTGATCTTCTCACTCACTATTACTGCACTGAGCTGTTGACCTGGCAGTGATTGCTCTGCGTAGGGTCATCCAGTCACGGCTACCCCAGATAAAAGAGCTGACCAACATGTATTTGTACGGAGTGCTAGGAGGTAATTGCGTCTTCCTCTTCCAGGGCGAGTCACCTCTAAGCGAGCTGTTAAGCCAAGCTTTGAGGAATCCATTTACACGGTCTCCGTGGCTACAAGCCAGCTGGCGAAATGCTCAGGAATAAACTGGCTGGTTTGTCTTGCATTATTTACTCTTTCATTCATGCGAATGTTCACTCAATTATAGCCCATAGATGTTTATATTCTGTTAATGTAGCAGCAAAAATGATATTGCTGGTATTTGTTTTATTTTTTTATGCAACATCTGCAGTGTTTTAAATGTTCTTGATATTGCTTGATGTTCTATTATCAAGGCTAAAGAGAGAGAGGAAACAAATCTGTCTTGCACTTCAGTGTTAAAATTAATTAAAAAGTTAATACATGTAAATACTTAGGTATTATTAATGAGTTTCTGTAGATTTTTATGCTTTATTAAACGGATGACTTAAACACTACTGACGCTTAATCAAAGAGGCCTCTGACTTTGTGTGTTCTCTCTTTTTCGGGAAATCGCCGTGGCGTGGGGCCGGAGACGAGGCCGGGGGAGAGTGCCAGTTTCTTTGTTTTACGTATTCAAGAGACGCGCAGGAAAAGCTACAATAATGATTGTTTCCCCACCCCCTTTGTCTCCATTTGGTGTTTCATGTCTCACTTAACCCCACATTTGCTGTAACATTTTAATAGTTTTAATGACCTGTTGTTCCAAGCAGTGCCGCGCGGAACCACCTGCTTAAATTACCGTGGAATTAGCACTTCATTTTTCCATTATTGATCACAGTCTCTTAATTATAATAACAGCTAGAATACATTTGCTCATTAGCATGCGCACGCACGCACACACATGCACACACGTGCACGCAGCCATACACACATTAGTGAATAAAACATTTTAAAAAACACAGCCTTTTAATTACATCCTGGCAGATTTTCAGGTCAAATCTGAGTGTCAGAGAAGAGAGGAAAATGTATTAAAGAAGTTCTATAGAACACAGGCAAAGCTGGATTTCATGCCAGTGGATATCATTAAATGAATAAATGATTTACCAGTAAAACTATCCCCAGAAAACTGTTTGCACAACGAAATATTGAGTCAGAAATCAGCAACCACTCAGAGTACACTGTATTGTGCTGAAATGCTGGCGGTGTCCTTCTGAAAATACCGTGGCCTTCTAGTTAAATTCAGGAGGCAGCTAATTGTGAATAAATGCGGACACAGCGGTGATATTGAAGCTGCTGGTGACTCTCTTAGCCCTTTAATATATTTATTATGCACATAAAATATCTCTAAAGTATAACACAGGGAAAAATAAATAAACCGGGCCATTTTTTTCAAATCCTGCCTGCATTTTAATCCACTACAGTTTTCATGAAAATCCTGTTCATCCCGGGTAATTGAAGGTCAAATGTATTCACAAGAACACATTGTGATGATTGCTTGAAGTGAAGTTAAATGAAAACTTTTTTTTATGCTTGAATATATTTTTTTAGGCTGAAAGGTATCCCTGCCTTGAATTTCCATATAGTGCATGCTTATAAACGCAGCAGCTCTCAGTAGGCAGCAGAGGGCGCTGTTGCCCTACTTGAAATGCAATGCACCCGTATGTGTGTCTAAGAAATGGACCCATTATTCAGACCTGTTCTGATTCTGCTCATATATAAATAGCCAATGAAACAGAAATAACAGGTAACATTTAAATTATACTTGATTTTGCTCCTTTAGAGAACGCTAGGAAGTTAATTTAAGAACAAAGAAAAATGACCTCATGCATTTACTGATGCCAGTGCTTAGGGCATAAAGAATAACTTTCCTTTTTTATTTTGAAATGCTGGACATTTCAGCTTTATTTTTTTTTTATTTCCGTACAGTGTTACATGAAAATGATATTACTAGATACACCAAAGACCCTACTTGCATAGGGTGGGAATTGCTATATCAGGATGTGAATCTTTAACATTTGTACAAACAAACATTTGCACTGAAAGTAATTAGCTGCCAGGTATTGATCAGGCTTAATTTTGTTTAATTTTTCCTAATGCTGAACTGACTGCAGACTTGGTGGTTATTAGTTGAGGTTTTAGGCACTAGCTCCTTTGGGGGTTATTACCCAGCATGCCAAGGGGCCACCACCTCGGCCCACACACGTGTGGGGCATGGTAGAGCATGTCCACTGTGATGGTCCACATTCCTGTATATCTCCCTCCCTCAGCTCGATGGATGCTACTAAGCCCCCATGATCTCCCCCACCGCCAGTTTTTGGAATGATGCCCCAGAAGTGTAACTCCGTCCCTGATCCAGTGACCCCAGCAGAAATCATAACGCTCACGGTTGGCCCGCCCCGGCCTGCGTCGCACCCAGGGGAGACCGTCTTCCAGCTCCGGACGAGGGAACCGCGGGGCCTGTGGAATTTCTCCGTCTTGTTTAAGTCTCCTACGGCTGCTGGCTTCGGCATAAGAGTCACGTCTCACTGCCGCTCCATGCAGTGAAAGCTGATGTACAGAGAGAGAGCCCCAGGTCCAGAGCACAAAGCCGGGGAAATGTGGAGACAATAACATCTGAGTAACCGCTGTCTGTGTTTTTTTTATTTTTATTATGTATTCATCAGAGTGAGAGCTCGGCTTATCATTTCCTCCTATTCCCAAAGAACTTATAAAAAACATAACTATACAAGAAATGCAGAGTTTAACCAGAGAACAGAAGAATTTTCCTACCCTTGCGAGTCTCAACACTGAATTACAGGTAAAGATGATTCAAACGCACATGACTGTAACAGAGAGTATGGCATCCGGGAAGCCTCAGGCATGAGATGGTGGCCACCTTGGACAGGGTGCCAGTCTGATGCTTGAGAGACGCGTTTATGAGCAGCTGTGCTCATTGCCAGTAACCGTGTGAGGCTAGGAAACATTCCCATCAGACTGAGGAGAAGTGAAAGAATCAATGACAGCCCAGTTAGGTCGCCTTCATTTTACCGCGGGATTCTCAGCTACGTAAAAGCCTCTGAACTCCCGCCTCCCTTTGACGCCTAAGTAACCATTTTGGGTACCAGCGATCTGCGATCTCCTAACAACCCATGAACACCACACAATTAATTATTACGACGTGTAATGTGTAAGAGAATATCGTCTTCTGGTTCATTTTCTTGTTCTCCTTCTGGTATCTTTATTTTTGCGGCTGAAAATCCCCTTCCTGCTTGAAATTCATTGCTCTGGACCGGCCACTTTGAAATGCACTTTCCAGCTTAATAAATCTTGCTGGAAGGCGTGCATGTGCCGGTTGTTTTACCGTCGATGGCGCCTCCGGGCTCGCCGACCAGTGCGGCCGCTAAGACCGGCCTGTCTCACGCCTAACGCCACAGGTTTAGATTAATCAGCTAGCAGATAGTAAGCGTCCCATTATCCACATCTCCTGCTGAAAGACGGGAACCTCGCTATTTTATTTCCTGGCCTCTACGTTATCTAGCTAACAAGCTTATTCTGAATAACAGATCATTAATTCCAGACTGAATAACGTGTCGTATTGTTTACTGCATTCTGTTTCCGTGGCTGGTGCTTGCTGTAAGTTTGCAAGTTCATATGAGCATTTTATTGTGTGGGATGCAAATGGAACTAATATTTGAGAGAGAAGAAACATATTTATTTTTAACAGCGCTTTTGGATGAGAGTTATTGTTTATCGATGAGGAGATTAAAAATGTATCAGCATCCATAATAATAATGATAATTATAATAATGTGGCATTGTCCCATGTTGCTGGTTTAAATTGTGACCCTGCTTTGCACCTACAGTCCCACTAGGTAAACTGGTGTTTCTAATTTGCCCACTGCTGCCTGTGGTTGGCCTGGCATCCTGTCCTGAATGTACCGCGGCCCTGCGACTTGCAGGGTGAACAACTGATGAATGATCATTATTATTTTTAGTTTTTGTCATTGTAGTATTAGAAGTAGTAGTAGTAGAAATAGTGTAACTGTACTGTTTGTGTGTTCGATTAGTCATGCATTGCATATGAATATTGCACATGAAATTATATATATATATATATATATATATGTATACAGTAATATAAACTTTTATTGAGCTTTTTCTCTCAAATAAGCAAACCCTTACAGCCCATGAGGCAGATGGGCACTGTTACACACGTCACTGGAGGCTTCCCAAAGCACCGCACTCGCCAGTGGGATGATTCAGGGTGGCTGGGTGCACGAGGAGGCCAGACCTTCCCCTGCTTCTGCTGATCTGTCGTAGCCACTTTCATACTGCTGGTCCTGCTCAGCTAAGGATACAACTCTTGGTTTGTTCTTTCCGGTCTTTTCACGCTGCTGGCGATCAGGTGAGACGCCGCTTCTGTCCACAGGCGCGGATTGTGCAGATCTGTCAGTGCCCATGAATATATAACGCGCATAGCAGTCGCTAGGAAAATAATCATCAGCTACCGTCCCAGGAAGTCGGATGTTTCCTCTTTCAGATGCACAGCTTTCCCGCTGATTACTGCGCTTATTGATTGAAACAGGGTCCTCTGGATTTTGAGAGTTCATTAGCAATTATACTGATATTTTATAGACTGGCGTCTGAGACAATGTTGACAGTCCTGTGAAGGACGTTGGCATGACCTGTGAAGGACGCTGGCATGTCCTGTGAAGGACGCTGGCATGTCCTGTGAAGGACGTTGGCATGTCCTGTGAAGGACGCTGACAGTCCTGTGAAGGACGTTGGCATGTCCTGTGAAGGACGCTGGCATGACCTGTGAAGGACGTTGACAGTCCTGTGAAGGACGCTGGCATGTCCTGCCTTCTCTGTAAACTAAATTTATACTGCTGCGTTACTGTGGTGATGCAGTACGGATACATATGGACTAATGCACCTTGGATGCAAATCTAATTGCAGAGTTAAATATGAGGTGTTGATAACATTCACATCCTGCTAACAAAATAAAAACAATTATCCTTCCCGACTGACTAAATAGCCGAGGGGGGAAATGAGAAGGAGAGTGAGCGTGTTCCCTGGGACAGCCTGTTCCCATTGCCTCTTGTCCAAAGGCTACAATCAGGGGCGAGCCACCAACCAAGAGGTCACTAGCGGAGACCCTTTCTAATCTGAAGGGCTGCATGCCACCCACAGGAACACAGTAATTATTCGAATGTGGCAGCCCCATAGATCTGCAGCCAGACTTCATGTGCGACGCACAATCGGAGAAGACCTGCAGACACGTGTCCGGCTGCGGGCCAGGCTGGGAACGCCGGCCAGCGTGTTCCCGCGATGTCCACCATAACTTCAGCAGAGATGCAGACTTCAATAGCGGCATTTTCAGTGATTGGACAGGTACCAAATTCAAATGAACATAAATAGCATGGCTTTCCTGACCTGTATGATGACAGTAATTCTCTGAACGGGGAGCTATTACTCACCTCCTGCATTTCAGTTTTTGACAATCTATTTATTATAAATTACAATAAATAGCCTTTACTTGGCAACACAGGTGTGTGTAAGAGCAGAGGGACTCATTTCCCACCGTCACAGCACAAGGAAGAGAAGCCATTACCTGAAACTTGACGGGGTGTCACGCGTGTGAAAGGATTTACAAGTACTGTGTCTCCTTTGTAACAATTAATTAATTTGCTGCTTCCCTTCAAGCGAATGGAGGTAGCTTAGAGACCGTGTGTTTGAACGTCATTCATCTTTGGGCGCTTTCCGGAATCCCCCGTTAATCACGTTAGCCAAACAATAGCCCATAGCCCAGCTTCCAGTTCTCACACACACATGCCTCCCCCCCTCATTTCTGCCCGGCCTGGCCCCACACACCTCCTGATGCAGATTCACTGAGGCCCGTCCTGAAGACAATCTGCCCGTTCAGGCCCTTCCCCTGCCACATGCTACGCACGCCGCCCACGCCCGCCCCGCTCCACTGTCTTGGCAGTGACACCTCCAATCACTCAATTGCCCAAATTAGATTCTAATTAAAATTTTATTCCTATACCTATCAGAGCCGGCCTCCAATCACTGGAGACCTACAATACAAATGGGGAAACAATCAGTAAGTCAATAAACAGGATGAGGAATGTGCCGTGTGAATGAAGTGTGATGGCTTGGAAAGATGAGCTGTTTGAATTCTTAACAAATGCAATTTGTCAGTATTTAATATGGCAGGTGGGGAAGGCGATGGCCGCGGCTCCTGGGCCTCCCGGCGTCACGGGGCTGGCCTAAGTGACTACATCGGCATAGATTAGTGTTAAGCCTCGGCTCTGGGTTCGAGCGCCGCGGTTGGTGCCCTGTGTGTGGCAGTCTACTCTGAGCGGCTGCTCAAATTAACTACGCTTGTTATTAACACGCTTGCCCGGGGGTGTGTGGGGGGAGCAGCTCCCGTTTCGCTCCCAGGGACCGGGTGGCATGCATTTTCATTTCAGAACCTAAGTGGTCATCTGGCGAAGGGATCTCAGAACAGTTTGAGACTTCCGTAGTCGATGGCTGGGGGATTAGTCCTGAGTATAATCCTTTTCTTTAGCGACGGATTACAGCGCTTTTTCAATTTCCTACTTGAAGAATCAGAGGCTATTTCTGAAAGCACACAAGGCCACTCCTGAAAGCGGGCTTCTGGGATCTTGCCTTCGCCACGCCGAATATCAATCGGACAGGCCTGCCGCTTTTCCCCTTCCTGACGTTTTGTCGGGTGCCGGTATCACCAGCAGTGGGGGTCTCCCTGCAGGACCTGGCGTGCCGGTATCACCAGCAGTGGGGGTCTCCCTGCAGGACCTGGCGTGCCGGTATCACCAGCAGTGGGGGTCTCCCTGCAGGACCTGGCCGCTTACTCTCCTCCTCCCGCGGAAAACATCGAGATCATGATTAAAGTTCTCCTAATGTAGCATGTCTTTGTGGAAAACAGCAGAGCACGAATTATGACTCAAGCGGGACACCAAAGCAGGACATCATTCTTTGCTACTATTTTATTGAATTAGATTAAATTGCAAGATTGCATATAGCTAACGGCTTTTCTTATAGCTAGCTTAGAATGGTATGAAAGCACCCCTCTCCTCAAAGCAGGACACTTATGTACTATTGATTATATCACCTACATAACCTGACCGTCCTCCTCTAAGGGAGGACATGGCCTCATCAGAACCAAGGTTACTGGCTGCTCCTCCAAAGTTACATTTCTCTAGTATTTTTCCTTTGAGTTCCTTAACATTGCCCCTTTTTTTGTCAGTTCCTGTAACTAGCAAAACATCACACTGCGTGTAAGCTGCTGCCACGCTGTGGGGAGTCTGCATCTCTCGTGTTTTCCTTTTACTAAAGCCAAAACACGGGAGACAGGCCTAATCGCAAATGTCAGTGACGCGGTGTTTCGCCAGGAGTGGATCAGCAGGCACTTTAAAACCGGATTTGCTTGCATTTGTAGCCACAGAAGCACCACTGGGGGTTGGGGGGGTGTGAATCCTAATCAAGGGATACAGTGATACAGTGATAAACTTTGCTCGTTAAAGTGCGCGTCGAGCACAATGTGCCACGGCATTGAGAAAAGGTATGCCCACATTGGCGCAAAGCAGTTTGCTAATCAGAAAAATACTGAAAGATCACTATATTTAATTTGGCTTCATTTGTCCCCTCAATAAACAGATCATTGTATTTAAACTATTAAACTGTGCCCCCCCCAGTCTCTCTAACCCTGCTGAAGGCAGTATGAGAACTATGCTTTTTTTTCAGAAGACAATTTTATGTATCATTGGAGATCAGTGCCAAGATTAGAATGTTTTTAAATTAAATGATTTACTTTTTGACCCCCATGTCGGCCTCTTGTAGGAAGCTGCAGTCACCTTCCCTTAGAGCTTCCCTTCCTGGGAACGTCCCGCAGGTGCCTGCACACGGCGTGCTGAACACCCGCTCGCAGCTGTGCCTTTAAATCACGCTCTTACTCATGCGCGTCCCAGGCGTGTCCCGTGCTGCCCCCGCGCCGCTCATGTCATCGCACGCCACGTCCCGTCGAGTCTATCCTGACAACTCTTTCCACTGCGCTGCCCCAGGCTTTGTCATGCAGACATTGGCCGGTTCTCACAGTCCAAAAAAAAAACGCCCCCCAGGAATGCATTAAGCAATGTCATGGGCTGTCACACACAGCAGGGGTGGCGTGACACGGAGCGTCAGGATGGAGCCACAGCCGCGCTCCCCCGGCGGCTAGCAAGGCCGCTACTGGGGCCGTGCTGCAGGGCACATTAAGCAAAGCCTGCCAGCGCTCTTGGTGGCCGTGGCCGGGGACACCATCGGCACACGGATGCATCAGATACCTGGGAGGACCACACCATGGGTTTGGCCAAAGCTAATCTGTTGCATTTTTACGTAGTAACTACGTTTCGGTCAAGCACTGGACATCAATGGAGGAATCATGCAACACTGCTATTCCGTACTAGGCTGCTCCAGTGAGGGGGTCGTAAGCAGCAATGCAGGACTGATACGGGATTGGCTCCCCTCCAGGCTGGATGGGCTGTGCTGGGCAGCTGAGTGGCATAGTTGGTTCGTTGGTCTGAGTCCCATCCTGGGTGGAATAGTCACATCATCGTCGAGCCCTTGAGTAAGGCCCTGAACCTTCCAAAATGCCCCCAGTTATACGGCTGCCCATGCAGTTGGACCCCAAGCTTCACTGTCACATGTGCGTATGTGTGAAAGGAGAGAGGGAGGGACATGCAAAAGGAGGAGAGGAAAGCAAAGGAAGCACTGCATCACTGCATCATCTTAGCGCAGATACGCTCGCACTCATATTTAACTTAATTTATTTGTTCCATGAGATGTATAAGTGAGGCAGATACATCACGAGTCAGCAAGGAGCCAGTAATAAGACACCGTTCAATAATAAACTATGGGGAAAAATGCCTCAAAAATGTTACCCCAACATTTGGCCTGAAAAAGCACCAGATGAAGGATTTTACTGATTAGAGGGTGGATTCATTGCGTATATACATTACCAGTGGATACAGTGGATTTATTGCGTATATACATTACCAGTGGATACAGTG
>JAODKL010000034.1:13372484-13386747 GCA_026780765.1 Petrocephalus schoutedeni
TTATTTTTTTTAACTAATATTGATTTAATGCTGTCTGTCCACTCTTAGTTTTGCCAGTAATTCTATTCCATATAAAATTCATTAATGAATTCGCCCATTCTCTCTCTCTCTTTCTTTCTTTTTTTTAATCCATTCATCCATTGAGCCATCCATCTATTTCTGAACAGTGACTGCTTGGCATGCATGAGGGCCTGGGCTGAGGTCCCAGCATCCTGCTCGTGGTGAGCACCTTGCGTGGCTTAATGGCTTAGGCCCCTGTTCCTTCGAATCCCGTGGTTGGGAGAGTCATGCTACCTTTGGGTTTTTGAGCAGGGCCTTTAACCCCAACTGCTCCTGGAACACTACCTGACCCCAAGCTTCTTCTCACCTGTCTGTGTCTCTCATGGAGAGCAAGGTAGGACAGGCAGAGAACACAATTTGCCCTCAGAGATGAATAAAGTATCACTATTCTGTTCTCTTTTCTTGTTGAGGTCCTGGAAGGACGATACTTGTTTTGATCTTCCAGTTAATGCGGACCCTATGGAGTGTGTAAGGTGATGGGACGGTCAGCGAGCACTAGGGTCTTTCTGCTGATTCTCCTCTCATATTGATATTCATATTAAGAGCTTGTAGAACACAAACATAACACAAAGAACACAAAGGACATCCCCAGTAATACTACTGACGGTCCATGCTGGCAGTTAATCCCAAAATTAAACAAACTGTCTCAGGGGTTAATAATGCAGTTTGGAGCAGTAACATATCAAAAATGAAAAAAAAAACAGCAGAGCCAGCGTCCTGGGTTTCCAAGAAAAAAAGGGGCGTCTAGGGAAAAGGCAGTTTGCCGTGTTTTATCTGCCCAGCGCTGCTAATTACAGAGATGCAAAGACCCACATGTCTGGTTATTAGCAGGAAATGTGTCTTACTTGATCCCACTAAAAACAATATTTTCATACTCCACCTGAGACAAGCTTTAAATCCCTGCCACAACTCAGAATTATGAAGGTTGTGTGCGAGTGTGTGTGTGTGATTTTAAAAACCATAGGGGAAATTATACCTCAGATTGCCGGTAATAATTGCTCTAAGGCTGTTTTCGTTCCAGCCAGCCCTTCTGCATGAGGAGATCCGAGCTTTCCGGCTCGCTCACAACATTCACAAGTACACATAGGAGAAATCTCTGACAGCACTGCAGTAGAGGGTTGTATAGGGCTGTGTTTACAGCTGAATCACCACACTGTAAAATGATGAAATTACCCTTTATTGCTCAGGAAAAAAAGCCTGATGGGAATACAAACAAAACACACTTTGCTGGAAATTTTAGCAATAAAAAAGACGTATTACATTATATATCTGGAACAGTTATGGCCAAATTCTTGACAATTAGTGTTTATTGACTTGTCATTGGCGTAGTCTCATTTCAGATTAAATGTAACAAATAACAGAGTGCTTCCACTTACATTTACAAATTAAGGGCCATATTCTCCTGCTTTTTTCTGGGTAATTTGGGAAATTCTGTATTCCAAACACAGGCTTGTATATCCCCTGCAATCATCTCCAGATGAGGGTCATGCTTTACGTACGCAGGCATTTAAAGAAAACGTGAAAGCTCTTTCCTATTTGACAATAGAAATAGTCTGATGAACATCTCATTTTGGTCTGCCTTAAAATGTGATTGGCGTGGTGGCTTTATACGTGGTTGTGAGGAAGGCATGAATAAATGTATATTTACAATTCGATTACACTAAAAAAATCGAATACATTTAAAAAATTTTTAAATGACCCATGGGGTATGAGACACATGCATCTTATTTTCTGTCGTATTTCCATGATCATTCGTAAACCTAAAACTGATGCGTAGCCATGACGGCAAGCTGTGTGTCGCCGTTACGGCTGAATTATTTAAATCGAGTCCCACTGAAGCTATACACCGATACAAAAGTAAATCATGAAACACAGAAATTTAGAATACGTTCTGTCAGTTTCCAAATAAAATTTGTGAATTTTAGAAAACAAAGCCAGCAGGGGCTAAGCAAAATACACAGAATGCAGACAAGCAGAGACCATTACCTCATGTCCTCCCATGTGCATCTGATCGGGGGGGTCCACATGAGACATATATCCACTGACATGCCTAACCCTAACCCTAACCCATTAAAGGCTTCACTCATCGCCAATCAAACCCGGGCGTTTGCAGGCTAATGGGAGCTGTATTACAAGAGGAATTGTTATGCTATGTGCCATTTTGCACTCTAATGCCATGAAATACATATATACTGTGACAGTTGCATTGAAGAATATCGTTGGGATCTTCTGAACTGCAATCCATATGTTGCGGCATGTTTCTATGAAATAAAAACACAGATTTCCCCGGCCTCTCTCAAAAAGGCAAAACGCCTTTGCTCTGAGAGTTCTTGGAGAAATATGGAGACCCTGGGAGATTTAGGGGGCCCAGGACTACTTAGGGGCCCCAAAATCCCCAAACGGCACACCCATGTGGGCGGGGCCTTCCGTCGCTTCTGCTAGGAAGGACCTCTGAGAGGTGGCTGAGCAGGACTCGAGCGGCAAGTCCAACATGACCGGGTAACTGACAGGCATCAGGACACAGAGCATTACAGGTAACCGGAGAATGACCCAAATGGCAGGACCAATCAAAACCAGACACCTGTGAGATCATAAACTGACACAAAACCCCCGACCGAGATAAACAAGATACCAAGACTGAAGAGGATAACCTCAGGACTAAGCACGGAAATGCTGGTCTAAATAGTGTTTGCCAATCCAGTCCTTGGGGAGCCACAGACATCCACATTTTTGGAGCTTGGAGGGAGCAGAAATGTGGACCAGCTGTGAGACCGGATTGGGAATCACTGCACTAATTAGACACTGGGATCATCAGGAGTTAGATAGACCACACTTTTGAAGTTTTAATCTTTAGTAAAATACCTCCTGCACGGTGCAACCCTCACGTCACACTTCCATATCCGTGACACCAAGCTACCCCGAATCGGGTCACGCAAAATATAGGAAAATCCATAATGAAACAATCTCTCAATAGATGCACTGCTGCTCCATTCCTGCTGAAAAGAATATCCTTAATTCTTTTCACATTTATAATAAGGAAAGCCTTGGACTAACATTATTATTTTTCAGAGGAAATTTCACACTCTATCAAAGTCAACAGAGTAACAGTAATTGTGCCCGGCTTATTGCTGGGAAGATTTCAGTCGCAGGTGCAGATCTGGTGAATTTACCCCTAATGGTACCAAAGAACAGCAGTAATTATCTCATCTCTCTGGCCTCATCTGCCAATTCTCAGTAAAGGCGGCAGTAAAACAGGACATCCGCACTGTATGGAACGTCACTGGCGCAGCCTCTGCAGCCCGCGTTTTATTGGTGATGTGATCTCATTCGATTAAAAAGAAACACAAATGCCCCATCCGTGCTGCAGTCCCTTCCCGGCCCTGCTTGTGTTTTTAGAGAGAGCCGGAACAGATGTCAGTCTTTTCTTTTTTAAGCCGCAGAAAAAAATGTAAAGTTACATTCTGATGTGTGTAATGAGGCGTCTCCGCCTGTGAATATGCTTCTAAAGAGAGTAATATCTGTGTAAGAAAAGGGTGCCCTGAGTACTGCTGGCTCCACCTATCAATCTGGCTGTCAAGCGCTGATTGGCTCTGTGTGTAACTTCTGTCTGTGTGTGGGCGCCTGCCTGTACTGCTTGGATTTTTACCCCCGAAACTTCAAACTGCGGTCGGATAAATGCTCAGCTGCGGAAGCCACGGACACGGAGGGCCGAATGAACTTAAGATATGCAGATCACTAAACGACTGGCCATTTCCGAACAAGAAGACCACCTTTCTCTCGCTCGAGTTGGAAACTTACGGCAATCGTCGTTAAAAAGCCAGATGATAACATAATGGGAATAATTTATACAGTCACATGTGACTATGGACGCCAGTCACCACTCCCCGGAATGGGTTGCCCCATGCCAATATCTCAGCCCTTTCTCATACATGTTCAGTCCCCTTGTGGGGAAGCCTGGCATTACGTTTTATAAACAACAAGCTCCCCAGTTATCAGTTCTCTGTGCACAGTAATGAAATCATTATCCCGGCATTATGTGGAGTTTAATGCATTCATACCGACAGCTGTTTCTAGGCTCTCTGTTGTGAACCTCTTTCATTTCGCACCGCACATGCTTGTGAAATGGCTTACTTATTACCACGGTATGACAGCACGTGTGCTCTTTTTACCCTATCTGCCGGAGTATGTGGGCTCGCATGGTGAGCAGACGTGGTTCTGCTGCCAGTGGGATTTGGGGGCTGCCGTGTGCACACCAGGGGCAGAGACCCAGAGAAGCAGCCCCCCGGGTTAGGTGCCATCACGCCAGTGGGCTCTTTGTGGCCTGTCACTCAGACGAGCTATGTGTAACCACGGTTCCCCCAAAGCCCCGGTCAATCGAAATGCCGATGAGACCTGCCTTCTCACTGGCTTGCCAAGGTGATAGTTTCACTCGTAAACCCCCCCCTGCTCATACTCTGCTATGGCACTTTTTTGAAACTAAATAAATTTGGGTTTTAAGGCTCAAATTTTAAAACTTGAATAAAATGCTAGAACAGAAAATGATATGAAACATTTCTTATTCTGCACTCCATGGCAATGATTTATCACAATAATTACCCATCTGTCTCCCGTCCAACCACTTATTTGGCCCGTGGTAACAGAGAGCCGGGAGTGTATCCAAGGAAGCACAGGGCAGGAGACACCCTGGAGAGGATGCCTGTCCATCACAGGGCGTACTCACTCGCACGCACAATGGGCCATTTAGAGACACCGTATTGCCCAAAGAACTCAGCAGAATCTCAGAATCACACAGGATCAGAACCACCGACACAGGAGACATGATGACACCCACTGAGCCAAAATGCCGCCCATTGCAGGAGTTATATCAGCCTAAATGATGCGTTTCCAATCCATCCCTATGCTCAGCTGACTGATTTTACGACTTCCTTTAAATGAAGATAGCTTGATAGTCTGAAGCCTCATGGTAAACTAGGAACAACAAAGATGGTTTGTGTTATCAATTCAGATTGAAGTATATCAAAGCATAAAATAATTCCCTTTATAGTGAAGCTTTCCTTGAAGATTATCATAATCCCTCCTGGAGAAGCCTTTTTATTGCCAGTTATAGTAATTAGATGACTGCCCAATTTCATCACTGAACATCATCACATGCACAGAAATGGAATTGTTTTGTTTTGGAGTTAACTTTCCAAGGAAGGTCCTTCATTGGCTTGATGTCTCCTCCTGCTCCTCATAAATGCTTCGTATAAGCTCATTTGAAAGTATTGGACATAAAAGCCTAAATGACACTTCGGTACTGTAATGTCAGCGAAGACTCCTGCGGCTGGCTTCCATCCTCTCAGTTCCTATAAGTTTATTCCAGGGGAGCCATTTGTCTGCTTTTATATTCTTGGGCTTCCAGACGGCGGTTATTGCTGGGAGAGGCCTGTCTGGATTCTCCACAGCCAGCTGGGGCCAGAGGGGCCTCGAGACGCGCACTTTTAAGAAGAACCTCTCTGACTCTTTGATGAAATGGCCGACCCGTCTTTGTGAAATTTGGTCTGCTGGTCTCTGAGGACTGTGCCACGCTTCTCTGAGACCCCTTTTTTTAACTTAATAAGGCACTGACTGATGAAACAGGGTCAGTGACGACAAAGGAAAAAGCCACAGTGGCCCCAAAAGGCCATCATTTAAGCTTAGGTGGCCCGTGGCATTTTGAGATGCTTAAGGAGACATTCGCCTCTCCGATCAAAGGTAATACGCTTATCCTACATCTAGGGATCATCTTTTGCAGACTGACACTTTTATATCTACTCTCTTTTACATAAATGGCCAATTCTCATCTGTTACCTCTACTGGGCTCAATGCGTAGCAGTTAAAACAACAACAAAAAAAAATGCTATATTTAGACACCAACCAATAAACGGAACTTGGTAAGATAAATCAACTGCAGTAATTGGCATATCATCCTATATGCCTGGCATTCTTTCATAGAATTCACTAAAATATATCCATTTCTATTCTTCTTAAATATTTCCGCAAAAGGAAGGACAGATGCAGAGCAGATATTCTGATACAAGAAATCCAAGTTGTTGTTTTTTGTTTGTTAGGCAGTGATTGGGGTCAATCTGACCCCAGAGCATCTGGAAACAGTAGGCATTTTCAAATGGGGAATATTAACACTGCCAAGGGGTTAAATTGATATTTATTGATATTTAAGTCTTATTAACTTCTAAGATGCCCCAATTGATGGCTGGAACAGCACTCACCAGCAGACGATTCCTCTAACTTAGCGGCTTTCAAGCAAACAAGCATAGTAGGGCATCATTACCAGTAAATGACCGACGTTTTCATCACTCGGGGTGACGCTGAACAGGGACAGAAGCTAAAGGCGGATTTTGATTTGACTGTGAGGTAATATAATAAATATTTTACTATAAAACATACTTAATAGTCTTCATCACAGCTTAATGCTGTGATGAATTGGCATCCCATTAAAGCTCCCTTTCATTTCTATCAGAAGTGGTCGCAAACCTGAGATAATGCTCCGTCAGGGTTTGCTGTGTAAGTCCCTGTGAGTGAATTTCAGAAAGTCACATTTCTCAGAGCAAGTTGGAGTTACTGGGAGTTACTGTCGGTGCTCAAGTGTGGGTTCCTGACCTCACATGCGGATACTGGCAGTAGATTTCTTTAAGGTTCCGCCTTTGTTAAACCCACAGCCATGGGCCCTAGCTTCTCTCATCCGGCCCTTAACGAGCTTGTGCTGTGTAATGTCAGGAAAGCTGGTTTGTGATTTGCTCAGCGTGTGGGTCCAGGCCGCCTGCATGGAGTCCATCCCCTCATTCGGCCCCGAGCCCATGGTGGTTCAGGGGGCTCCTTCCCAGCATCCCAGAAATGGGAGCTGTTCCTTAACCTGCATCGAAGTGCTTTTTCCCTGTACCTGATTCGGCACATTGGGATCTTAACGGGAACACCTTTCATGGCACATTTTATTTAGCTTAATTGTTATGTTTATAGAAAAGCGAGAAAAAGTAGCAGCATGGAAAATGAATTTCTGGGCAGGGGTGATTCTGCGGTTTTATAAGGTGGGAGGCATAAGAGGGCCCATAATTCACACAGAGGGGCCAACCTTATCACTAGCCAATAAGATGTTTTGCACTAGTCAGTGACAGGGGAGGGGCATTTTAGGAGCCAATCAGCTTTCAACTGGGCACAGTGCCCCTGTGGTCCAACCCCAAGATACTCCCCTGTCTCCAAACCCAGGTTTTAAGCACAGGGGATATGGCATGGGGTTGAAAATGACGCAGATTAAACGACAGCATGCGTAGTAACGCTTCAAACGATTATTAGCTGTTTGAATTGTTTTGTCAAAAGCAATCAGTGCCTCATTGCGGAATGCATATATATGTGTGTATTAGACAAAATCATATAAGCGTATCAGTATTGATATTCCTGAAAGGTTATCGCTTCCATCAGTGAATCTTATTCTCACATCATCGACAGCAAGAAGCATTTACACTGCTGCTGTGAAAAGCCTGTGCTTTTTAATTGTTGCACTTGTAACGACCTAGCATAACGACCTAGCATAACGACCTAGCATAACGACCTAGCATAACGACCTAGCATACCATATTCATGGATATGCATTGTGAGATCCCATCGACTTCCAATTACCGTTGCAAGACCTCTCCTATGATCTATTTAATTGTGCCATTTATAACCCAGAATCATTTCTTAATGCCATTGATTGGGCTCAGCTGGACCGAGTCCTGTGAAAATAAATTGGGTTTCCTCCCCCCCGCCAACATGAGTATAAAACTGCAAGTCTCTGGGTTACAATAATGTATAAGCAACGGCTACAGAAATGAATTTATAGTTTGAAGAACAGTGAGTGTTTTTTCAAAATGGTTTGCTGATGTTAATCGATTGGCACAATAGATATGCTCTGCTGTTCATTTGTTTGAAAGGCAAAATGTTCATTTAAGGAAAATGTTGTGTTTTAAGTCTGAGGAGGAAGTAAAGGCAGGCATTATGGAGTCGTGACGCACCTGCAACGTGTCTCAGTCAGCAAGCAGCCAATCAAGTCTGAGAACAGACATGCCACTTTGTGAGAGTGAGGTAGGTTTGTTCCCTACTTCTTTTAACACAGACCTTAAGATGAAATTGCAACCAAGTCTTGCTTAGTCTTAGTTTTCTGGCAGAATCTATTGGATTCAGGGGTTATTGAATAACATATTTTTAGCTAATACTTACGGCTGAGATTTGATTTTAAAACACTCTGTTTTTTGTGACTAATCACACCCAATATTAAAGCTTATAATCATACATATTTATATGTCGATTCCCGAAATTAATGTAAAATTAACACAAAGGGAAGTACACGGGTCATTGTCATTACTGTAACACATTTGTTTTCTCAAATTTTTTAAATCTGCGCTTAGAATCTTTTGTTTATACATGTTTTCTAAATATGTTTATAAAACACTCAAATTATACAACTTCATTGTTAAAACTGTCAGTTTTGACTCTGGGGTGTTATTAAGTTTTGTTGTGTTACCATTTCTATAATAAAGACATGTCTTTTGTCAAAGATCAATAGTTACGGGGATGAGAAAATAAAACTAAAAATACTGAACAAAAAACATACAACTTATCATGCAAATTAATTGGTCATTGTGGGTTACACGCAAAAACATTTCATTTATTTTTGCGTGACTGATTTTTGGCTACCTATTTGGGGAAATAAAAGACAAGATTTTTATATATCTGAAAAGTGATGTTAATGTCAGTTGCTTTAAACAGAAAGCAGACATTGCATTTCGCCGTAACACGCTTATGCTATGCTTTTGTTGCAAGTAATGAATAAAATCGAGACCTCAGTGACTCTTACCTCCTCTCTAATTTCCACAGGCATCTGCATTTTGCGTGTTCTCTCTCTGGATTAAATATTTAGAATTTTTCAGGAGCCAAACCATTACAATGCTAACATAAAACATGTGGCACAGTCACATTCCACTTAACATAAAGTACAATTTACAAATTATACAAACCCTTAAACAATCAGGATCAGAGAGAACTTTTATTATGCCAGAGCAAATTATTTGTGAGACTGCCCATTACACAACCACACAACGAGACAAAAATAGACCACACATGGCAATACATACGGCCATCTATGTATAAAATCAATAAATATAACATACATAGATAATACTAGAAAAATATGTGGCTCCGTATTAAAATATTGTTTCCTTCTAGTACGACTGTACAATTGCGAGCGTGTTTAATTTGTATTTTTATAAATTATATACATTCGGTGGCCAGTTTAATAGGAAATCATGAGGTTGCAAATGATTGAATACAGTCCACAGATCAAGAGATTCAGTCACTATTTCTCGAAGAATTATAATGGCTAATCCGCGGGATATAAGCAATTTTGAATGTGGTTTGATTGTTGGTGCCAGACGAGGTTGTTCCCGCATCTCGGAAGCAGCCACCTTTCTGGGATTTTCACACGCCGCTGGTCCTGGAGCACAGTGCGACAGGCAAAAACAATCCAGTCGGTGGCAGTTCTGTGGGCAAAAACACCTTGTTAATGAGAGAGGTCAGAGGAGAATGGCCAGACTCGTTACAGCTAACAAGAAGGCTACCAGTGCAAAAATAGCAGTTGGGTACAGCGGTGTGCAGTAAGGCTTCCCTGCACGCACAACTCATCCCCTGGAAACAGATCTAGAGGCAAGAGTGGATCTTACCCAGTATTAGCTAGGCATACCTGCTAAGTGGCTACTGGGTGAATACAGCAAGTAATTGTTTGTTTTTTAAATTTGTTTATTCGTTTATTTCTCCAGTTTTGTATTTAACTAGGAATTTTTATGGAAATGGGGAAAAAAAACTTACAAATAAAGAAATACAGGCATTATTTTTTGGCTCACTGTATATGACCCAGTTCATAAAAACGCTATAGCAAAGCATCAAAATATATAAATGTATGAATGCATGTCTCTCTTTGAGGGCATCTCGGAGAGATTACTGCTGTTGAATTGCATTCATATGTCATTGGGACACAAAAAAAGAGTTATTTCCCTGGCTGTCACTCACCAGTGTGTATTGTAGTCTGTGATTTATGTTGCATAGTGTTAAACTATAATGGAATTTCAAGTACTTCTCCTCTCAGACAATAGAGAAGATATTACTGAAAAGATACTGAATTACAGTCTAATTTGTCTTTATTTGGTCACTTTTTGTCTCATTTGGATTGACTGCCTGAGTTACAAACTTCAGATTTTATTTTTGTTAATTTTTTTTTATTTTTCTGTTTTGGCTAAACGTTTGCATAATTTGTCATTTTTATTTATTTCTTTATTCAGCTATCACACAAAATGTCCCATGCAGGTGGTTATGTTTCCATGAGGTGCACCCACATCCCATAAAAAACACAATGCGTTTCTGATTGACTTAGAGCTCAGACTGTTTATGTGCATAATTTGGAGAAAGGAATCTAACACGGGAAATGCAATCCAGTCATTGTGACTTCTGCTACGCTATATATCGTGTAATATATGATCACTCAGGCATAAACCTATTATATGCACACAGACATATGTTACGAACATTTTTTGCAGAGAAAACTTCATCAGTTTTTTTTTATTTTTATAGCTACTCTGTTATTCTGGGTCAAAGAGTCAAGGATGAAGACGAGGAGGACATTTCCATTTTTAAATCCCGGACTTTAAAACTTAACCATGATTTGAAATGTCGAGCTGTCAACTTTAATTTAAAAACCCTGTATACGGTGACCCTTACACAGATAAACAGCATAAAGACAGATGAACTGCATGTGAAAAACTCTACAAGTCGCCGTTTCCGTGGAGCACGGGATCTACAAGGCCGGTATTTTAAATATGAAGCTTTCACATCATGGACTTTTCCACCTAATGATGGGTTAATTCCTCCCACCTCGGGGCCTTTTCATCGTTACTGCGGGACTATGGGTGAGCGATTGCCTGCATCCTGCTACTTGTGGGGCCACCGCCATTAATCACCCAGCACCTGCTCCTCCTTAATCGACATATAGTGGTCCTGATCGTTGCTTAACTGACCTGAAACGATTATGGTATGAAAGTGTCTTTGACGGGAGAGTGGGACGTCATTGTAAAGGAAAGAAGAGACCCGCTAATTAAGGTGCAGTTTGAGGTGCCACGGTGTCCATTTGCATGGAATCTCCATCATATGCTGAACGCCGTTGGGATGCATCCAGGAACGCTGGCCTGAGTATATATTTTTATTGGGTGCAAGTTCTGCATCCCAGCCCTGAGGTTGGCATGATGGAAAAAATGCTGCATGATAAGGCTTTCAAGACGTCTAAAGACATTCTAACTATGAAAGTCTCAAAAAATGCAGAGATTAGCAATTAACATTGGATATGCATTTCAGAAAACAGCAGGCAAAAAAATGAGGTAACAACAAGTAAGACATTTTAATGTACGTTTGTTTTCATGTAGGCCAGATTCACTCCAAAGACTAAATAAAATATCAATGAGATCCCCGAGAATGAAGACAATGATACACACATTATCACAAAGCAAGGCACACACACTTACCAGCTCTCAAGGCACACACATCTACCAGCTCTCAGACAGTGATGTGTCCACCAGTGGTCAGAAAATACCACCTTAATTGATTTTCTAAAACCATAAATCGGCAAAATTCTGCATGAATTAAGATAGAAAGTTTGCAAAAGGGTTCGGTTTGTTTGAGTGTGTCTTGGCAGGTTTGGCCGCTGTACCTGTGATCGGGTCACTGCTAAGATTCTGTGGGATCTCACTATTGGACCCTTGTGCGAAGTTCATGTCCTCATTTGCTCCAGGCCTGACCCTGTTTTCTCAAAGACGTGTTACTTTGGATAAAAGTGATCGTTAGAAGTACGATGTGTATCAGGAAATGCACAACTACATTTTTCTATGAAAATGCTTGGTATCACTTAATGGTTACAAGTAGAAATGTATTTATCCTACATTTTAGGTTATTGTCTACACCTGGAATTAGACACTCTGATTACAGCACACAAGGTATTGAATACGCCCTTTCATATGAGGTTTCAGGCTTAATTAGCTGATTCAAAGATGGTTTTCTGTGCGTCTGTCTGCAATAAAGATCAAAATATTTTAGTAATAGGAAATTAAAGTCTGGTCTTTAAATAATAAGACAGTAATCTAAGTATCTTTGTCTTTCTTGGCTTAAGTATCCCAGAAGAAATTGAATTCTTAACTGAACAGAAGCACCTGTAAGTATGGTAATACCTCTGCATCCTGCATCGTATTAGCAATCAGTCTATCGGTTGCCCAATCAATCTCTCTTTTGACTCATAAATCTTTAGCGGAAGCCCGTCCTCAAGATAAGACATGTGGATTGGCCAGCTCGTTATACGGGCATCACAATTAGCCACATGGCTTGCTCTCCCCTGGCTTCCCAAAGCAGAGGTCGGGGTGTTAGTCTGCATAAGTCACATGAGTCACGAATAACTGACAGTACCTGACAAAACAAAAATAGGTACATCAAGGCTGTTTCAGAGATGGAAAGAATGAAGGAGCCATTTCACTTTATAGTCAGGATAGAATGCTATATCTAGAAGTCTGTTTGGTGGCCCCAAGAACCAAGTGAAATAACTCTACACAAAAAAGCGAATGAATTCAGGGATAACATATGGACTGAACGAGCTTACTAGCTCTGGAGGACACATCAATAGAAATTAAAGCATAATACGGCGGCATTTATTCGAAATAGAATCGCTTCTTTTGTTCACTGGATGAGCAAGGTCTCAGGTGGGTTTTCTTTAAAGCTGGAAACGATGGGAGGATCGTGCTGGTTTAGCAGTTCCTCTGTCAGTTAGGCCATTGTACATATTACTGATGCGGTGTCTGTCTGCTGGCTGAGCCGGTACAGGTCCATGGGAAGCTCCTGTTCTCCTGTGAGACATATGGGCACATACAGGGAGGAACATACTTGGGTCCAAGTGCAGGGTCGCGCCATTTATCCAGCACCCCGGAGCGTTTTGGGGAGAAGGGGCTGGGGTGCAAGTCATCTGCCAAGACTGAGGCTGAAACCAGAGAGGCCAAAGCCGCTGAGGGCCACACTGTCCCGCTAACCCTCACCCGCTGCAGAGAGTAACCGCTGTCTTCTCAGCGACTGCTGATTCTTCAGCCTATACAAATGGCTTTAAAGTGTTTTTAGTTATCGCCAAGTGGTACATTTTTAAATTCTTCTGGAGGCAGTGTATTTTTTCATATTAAAGTCTTGCAAGATGAGTGAACAAGGTATCAAGGCTTGAAACAGCATCGAAGTTTTGTACATTTTGTTCTAGATATTACTGACTGGACCATTGTACTGTACCTGCATAAACATTTTTTTTTAAATCACTGACACCTGACTTATGCAGTCAAAAATAATATTGATTTTCATTATCAGACCCACTTTCCGCTCACTTTGGGAGAATAGATGCTCTTTGGTATTATTGAAGTCTTACTCGATCTTGTTAACTTGTCGTCCAAAATGTCAGTGTTCAGCTAATATTAATGTGTTTTTATCTAATTCCAGTTTGATTTCCATTCTGCTTATTGTACAATGAATTTAATAGTGCATATTATCAATTGATGCCTTTTTTTTCCTGATGCTGAAAACTGTAGTTGTGCAGAATAATGAATCCAAATAAGTGGAGCAAATTTAACAGATAAAGAAAAAATGTGCCTTGTTCTACTTTTAATGGAGATTCTTGTTTTTTATTTTTACAAAAATAAGAGTTTCAATATGACATCTTCATCCATCCATCTATCTTAGTGAGGGCTGTCCATATGGGAAAAACCCTAATCGCAATCACGGCACTCTTAACCCCTACCAGCCTTAACCGTAACCATAAGTAACCAAACAATATAAAAACCCTAATCGCAATCACGGCACTCTTAACCCCTACCAGCCTTAACCGTAACCATAAGTAACCAAACAATGTATAAGACTTAAGCCATTTTTAGTTTTTCAATAGCATTCACAGATTTTTATATGATGAAGCCTGAAGTAGTGAGGACCAAAAAAATGACCTCACTAGTCACGTTTTTACACACACACACACACACACACACACACACACGCACACGCACACGCACACACACGCACACACACACACACACACACACACACACACACACACACACACACACACACACACACACAC
>JAODKL010000034.1:13435796-13447688 GCA_026780765.1 Petrocephalus schoutedeni
ACAATAAGAAAGATAGCGCACTGATACAGATGGCTGATGGAAACCAAGCCCAGCTTGGTAAGTGACACACATGCAGCATTTGTCTCTCTAAGCCTAACCCTAACCCTAACCCTGTACAATAAGAAAGATAGCGCACTGATACAGATGGCTGATGGAAACCAAGCCCAGCTTGGTAAGTGACACACATGCAGCCTAACTAACCTTACAGGAGGTAAAATGAATACAATGGCCAAAATACGTTACATCATGATAACGAGCTACCCTCATCTGAGACCATTTCCATTCATCAGAAATAAATGACTTTTAATGTCAGTTTTGTAACTACTAAGTTGTTTTTTTGTTTTGAAGGAAATTCTTAGAACTTCCATTTTTGCGACAGTTAAAGTGAAAAGGTATATTACAGTAAAGGTACGCTACATATTGATTAGGGATGTTGGTTTTACTCCTTTCTGTAGTGTTCTGTTTTGGACATGGGAAATGTAAATTGGTGTATATATAATTGTGACATTTATAGTCGTATGTAATTCTGATTTTGTTAGACTAATGATTGATTTCTAGAATTAAAAATAAAACCATTCATAAACTGGGCAGCATAGGAAAATTATCAGTACACAAATATTACTGCTAAGCTTTGGTTGTACAGTATTAAGTACTGGTATGTTGAATGTGTGTACATTTCTGTAATTTTATAATAACATTTATAATACTAGCACTCATATAAACAATGCGTATTAGTGTTATAGTGGAGAGAAACAGCTATAGAAACTGCTATAGTGGAGAGATAAAAATAGCATAATCCATTGTTTTTGAGAGCCAGGTAGCACATTTATGTTCAAATTGATGGATTGATCATGCACAGTAATTAGGTTATGCATTCATTGATTGGTTGCCTCCAGTGCTTACCTGCTTGTTTATGTTACGGAAATGGCTCATTGCACAACGCTGTTTATGAGAAGTATAATTTTAGCTCCTTCGCTGTTTTAGCAATGAGTCATCTTAACGGGCAGAAGATGTACGGTAAGATCATCCGGGTCACACTGTCAAAGCACCAGACCGTACAGCTTCCCAGAGAAGGACTGGACGACCAGGGGCTCACAAAGGACTTCACCAACTCCCCCCTGCATCGTTTCAAGAAACCCGGTTCCAAGAACTTCCAGAACATATTTCCCCCGTCTGCAACTCTTCACCTGTCAAACATCCCGTGAGTAAGGGCATTATTTATGTCGGGTTTTTTCCCTTCCTGTTATGTACACTGCCGAAATGGTGACCCGTCACCTTATTATTTTTGCAGACAAGACGTAACGGAGGACGAGCTGCGGGCGCTGTTCTCAAACTCCGGTGGCACTGTGAAAGCCTTCAAGTTTTTCCAGTAAGAACGTCGGCAGTGAACTTCTGAAAAGGGGCATTTCAGTAAACCGAGATTTTGTTTCTGAAATCCGAGAGGAACACAGCTTTTTGAAGTAAAGTAATACTGGTTCATAATCATTATAAGTCTCATAATTACCGACTAATTCATCATTCTCATTCATTATTTCAGGGACCGCAAAATGGCCCTTCTGCAGATGTCTACCGTGGAAGAAGCAATTCAGGCCTTGATTGACCTCCACAATTACAACATGGGGGACAACCATCACCTGCGTGTTTCCTTCTCAAAGTCAACCATCTGAGGGCATCGGTGCAACCATTGGTGTCTTCTCGGTTTTTAGCCAGTTGACTTTTCGCAGACGTGGGACCACAGTTTCAACAAATTTAAAACTAACCAGTCATTCCTTAAGAAATGATCAATTTGTTACATGAAACTAATTTGTAAGGACGTAGTTGTACTAGTTTGCTTTAAAGACATTTCTACCCCCCTTGTTCCCATTTCTTCCATTTCAAGGAAGGTAGTTAAGTTTTATAATTGACGAGCTATGTGCCTTACTTGATAAAATTGTATCAACGCCTTGTTTGTTTATTTGCATAAATGCTTGAACTTGGCTGTCAAGGCACGTATCCTCTGTCAAATGGATTTGTAATTATTTCCTTTCCCTCCTCACGTGTACCTGTACAGCTTGAAATTCTGCCTCAGAAGGTTTCTTATCACTTACGGCGGACCTTACTTTTGATAACTCCGTTTGTTGTTGTGGAGTAAGTGTTGGCACAAGATCTGGACTGAGCAGTGGATTATCTGATATAAAGGAATGATAATTCTCTAGTAGAGTGGCTGTATCCAAAGCAGCCAGAGATAAAGCTGAAACTAGATTAATTAAGCCTTTTTTTTGTTTACACATCACCTACTGTTATGCTGTATAGTACTAGTGTTGCTTGTGAATTGAATATACTTTAGATGTTCATTGAAACTTCCTTATGTGCATTTATATTTTGTCTGGGTAATTTAAAAAGACTGCGGTTTTCTGAGCATGTACTGAGTGGTCTAGTAAGTTATCCATTGAACTGCTGTTGCATGCATTATTTAAAAAAAGCAAAAAAAAAAGGCTTACAGAAGTGATTTGACAGTTATGTCATTACTTGGCAATTTTTCTGAATGGACAACCTGGTGGGACCAAAGTTTATGTGCCTTTAGTCTTAATTTACATTTCATTGTACAAATAAATCTGATTTATTAAACTATTCAGATGTTTTATATTTCACAAAGAAAGAGTAACGCTTTATAAAACCTGGTCAGGCGGTTACTTCATGACCGCGGTTGTATACACTACTTACCTGCCTAAGATAAACCTTGTCTACCCTTGCCAATAGAAAATGCAAAAGGAAAAAAAAACTTTGAGAAAATGTCACGTATATTTTATATTTTGTTTGGGTTTTTACATCTTTAGAAATGTATGATTCATTTATCATTTGGAAATGGCACAATTAAAAGTTAATTTTCTAACAGTTGGGGCGCTTTGACGGTTTGATTTCGGAGCCTCTCCCTCTGTACCACGCTCAATAAATACTTCTGTAGCTGTCCTCCCTCTTTCTGTCTGCTGCTTCTCGCTCTTATTTCACCTCACTTTGCTTCTTATGTCATCTTTCTCAGGGTGGGAAAGGTGCGCCATTGTACTGCACATTTTGTGGAAAAGTAATCCGCATGGAGGGGGAAAATTAGCAGTATAAAATCTCACAAAATTGTATAAATGGTGCACCTAAATGACTCCCCACCCTGCTTTATTTTTTCTTCACATGGGTCTGTCTTTCTGGATTTTACCTCTGCTTTTTCTCTCACTAACCCAACTAATCATACTGCAAAGGTCTCACGCTTTTCTGAAAGCCATCTTTCACCTTCTGTCTGCTAAAGAGGCTACGCTCAACCTCTCCGTCTCAACTAATGTCCACACAACCCACAAGTACTAAGCCGGAACCAAGCATTCTCATTTCTGTCCCACCGAAAAATCACTCCCATTGTTGTTATTCTCATTAATTTCTCCAGAATAGACTCCACCAGATTTTTTCAAGCTCAACATAACAATAAAATAATAATTATAGTGATAATGAAAATAATCAGAGAAGTCTCTACTAAGTTTATTACTTTTGATGAGATTCAGCAGCTAAAGTACAAGTTGTGGGCTGTGACAGGGTCCGATACGTCAGAAAGTTACATACACATTTTGGCCTCCGATAGTGATGTGTTTTACAAACCAAATATACTTTCTTAACCTGAAGATCCAAGGCAGTTGCTAGGAGGTATCAGCAGCTGAGGTTTGGGACAGCTCCATTTAGACCCCACTACCCTTTGTGGTCAAGACTGAGAGCCATCCAAGCAACACGCGGGTGTCGTGTGGATGGGGGATTTTTAGAGGGTAAGGAAATGTAATGAAGCAAGGAATGGTTTACAAGCTATATTCATTTTTTATTTTGTTCCTAGGCAGTAGGTGTAGGAGCAAGTAGGAGTAGGAGTGGGAGCCAGTAGGTGTAGGAGTGGGAGCCGGTAGGTGTAGGAGCCGGTAGGAGTGGGAGCCAGTAGGAGCGAGAGCTGGTAGGTGTAGGAGCGGGAGCCGGTAGGTGTAGGAGCCGGTAGGAGTGGGAGCCGGTAGGTGTAGGAGCCGGTAGGTGTAGGAGCCGGTAGGAGCGAGAGCTGGTAGGTGTAGGAGCGGGAGCTGGTAGGAGCGGGAGCCGGTAGGTGTAGGAGGCGGTAGGAGCGGGAGCCGGTAGGTGTAGGAGTCGGTAGGAGTGGGAGCCGGTAGGTGTAGGAGCCGGTAGGAGCGGGAGCCAGTAGGTGTAGGAGCCGTGTAGGAGCCACGACTCCCCTCAGCTTTACCTGCTCTTCGGATCTGCACGGTGGATTTGTCAGTGATCCATAGGTTGGAGACCCCAGAGTCCGTATGTGCACATTTTTTTACCCATTTAAACTGATGAATATTTTACTGGAGCACTACTGCCGTGCGCATTACTGTACCACCGCAAATCCCTACTTGGACCTTAGAAACTGACCCCATTCACATCATTCATCTGATTCATCATATGCTACAACAGCCCAATGTACAGTATATATACACACACTGTAAACCGTGCCCATAAATCTCCTGGTTAATAGGTTATCTAACTTTCCTGTTTCCGTTTTATGGTTTGGAATTATGGTTGCATTTCTCACTGCAAGTTGCCTGCTGGCCAGTCTTCCCAACGCGCCAGTTCTCCGGACGCCTGATGCAGATGCCGTTACGGCTTCATGTGAATTTGCTCGTCAGATGGTTTGTTCAGTCAAAACAAAGATGTCACCTCACTGTTCTTTCAAACATTTATGTTGGAATGCTTGCTTCATCTTCATCTATGCCTATAAACAAGAATAACATGGAAAATCAGAACACAGACTTGATGACAGACAAAGTCAGTGTCTTATATTTGACAAATCACATGCAAGCAGGTGGCAATATAAGCTGGAAAGGCGTACTAATGCACTAGCACAGTGTTATTCGCGAGGTCTGCGGAGTTCTTTAGGCTAAAATCACGTTTGCTTCATGGACCATGGTGTGTGTAAATATAAATATAGTAATGTGCTGTGTAGGTGGCTGTCATTCTCTCACTATTGCCGCAATGCAGGTCCTCTTTTCTCATGACATCTTTTGGTACCTGTGGACACAATGTCAATAACTATAAATACATACAATTAATTCAGCACAGAGACAGTGCCATATGTGACTATTACCGTACAGAGATGGTAATAGTCACATTGGCAATATATAACTAACTTAATGCAATGATTACATATAATGTATGAAAATGATGTCATGGATAATATTAAAAGATAGAACACAAAGGATTTAAAATATACTGTATGTGGAGTGTCTAAAGGCCTAAAAAGGGTTAATTGTAATATTTGTTGTTTCTTTTTCGAACAGGACACACAATTTTAACAAGAAATTGTTTGCAGCTGAGTACAATCCAGCTTAATGCAGGATTATGATTTTTGACATAAGTGATGCTTTTATGAACACATTACCTAGCAACCGCCCCACTAAAAGGCCCAATCAGATGACTGTGTGTCACCAGGCAGGTGGCCTATTTGATCAAACATCAGCATGGTTAGTATTATCCAAGATCTATAATTATGTTTATTGTAGGCATGTACTGTAAAATAATAATAATGAACTTTCCTATAAGAAACACAGTACTTTTTCCCAGCATATTACGTATCCTGCACTGCAGCTAAAACCCGACATTAACCACAGGCATTCCTGCAGCTTCCAGCCTCTTAATCAAGCGAAGGACAATCTGAAAGTAATTGAGATGAGGCAGATTACTGCAAACACCTGTGCTTAATCAATCAAGCTAAATTTGCATTTGGAACAAGTTACCTAACCCAGTTGCACTTACATTTTATGGATATTCAAAGTCATTAAAGATCCTTTAATGGCGAAATCGAAAAGCAGAAACTGAGGTGAGCCAATGCTCTAGATACATGTCAGATATTCCCCTTCCAATTAGACAAATAAAGTAATTTCCCAGTTTAAATGATTGATCATTTCTTTTTCAGCGTTATTAGATCGACAAACTAAATGAAGATTTAGTTTAATTTGATTGAATTCACCACTATTAATCTATATAGTAATAAGGTAGTTACAATTAGTTTTGTTCTGATAATGTTGTGAAAGGCGCTATATACAAATATCTTGAATTGAATTTAAATGAATAACGTCCAGTGTTTATCTATTCAGTCTATTCTGGTTCTTCTATGTTTTGATAGCAAGCATTGCCACTAAAAAGAGCCAATGAATACATTATAAAATATTATGTAAATGGACATCAGATCTCCTTTTTATCATCATTGAACGTATTGAATAATTAAGGCTGTTCTAGGAAGCAAGGGGCACCCTTGTTGCAATTCAACTCATAAAAGGGG
This sequence comes from Petrocephalus schoutedeni, assembly GCA_026780765.1. Taxonomy (NCBI): domain Eukaryota; kingdom Metazoa; phylum Chordata; class Actinopteri; order Osteoglossiformes; family Mormyridae; genus Petrocephalus; species Petrocephalus schoutedeni. The sequence goes on from JAODKL010000034.1 coordinate 13,442,113, forward strand.
TAATTAAAAAATGCACAAGCTATATTCAGTCAGTCTGATAATTACAAGCTAAATACAATAAAACACTTCAGAATAGAAATCTGATCTTTTTTTGTATAGCAGATTTATTTGCATTGAAGTATGTGACAAAACAATAACATAATACCTTTTTATACATAAAACATTCAAAAATGCTCTGTTTTAGCAAACAGTAATTTCTGTGGTTGCTGTAATTAACTCTTTAAATCTTATTATATAGTCAACTATTATACATTTCAATATTATTATTTCCTTGATATTATATTCTGTCTGATTGTGAACTGTAGAGAGTTTTACAGTTAAATTAGGTCATTGTACAAAATAAGTTTTCTGGTATATATGAATTCATAACAGTTTGGCTGCTGCATGCATTTTATAGATGCAGATGAAAGCTGAATTTTATTTCAGTTTGATCATTTTAGGGGTTGACAAATACATAAACAGATAAACATACAATGCTTAATATATACACAGAGTATTCAGGCCCGATTGTCTTATGTTACTGAATTACCAATGCAGTCTTTGTGATATTCACAGACCCAGAACTTTAATGAGACGTTGTTTTATGTTTTCAGGAAAGGTTAGTGCCACGTATTCTCAGACTGCATGCAGGATGATGCTTTGACTGGATCATTGTAGGACTTTTGCCCTGCTGTCTATGAGCGACTTTAGTGTTACTTTGTCATTGTGTTTGAGACTGTTCTTTCTCCGAATTATCTTTATTTTTATTTTTTTACTAAACTGAAACAGGTTGACTGTTCCTTTAATTCTAATATGGCACCCAGTCTTTGCTGAGGCAGGTATAGCTCACTGTAGATATGGTGTTTTGTGAGGTATTGGCAGTGTTAGATTTCCACATATCACGTAGAATTTTGACTAAGAAGCTCTTTTCCCACATACTAACTGGGTCACTTTTATGCCTTTCAACAAACGCCAGACATGCTTTGTAATGTGTGAGCGACGGCTTCTCTGGTACCACAGGTACGGGCCAGTGGTAAGCGGACGGCTTCTCTGGTACCACAGGTACAGGCCAGTGGTAAGCAGAGCTCTTGATATGGTTGGCTAATGCGCCTTTACTCTGCTCTCTTCCACTGTAGCTCCTTCAAAGTGACCACTGGCCACTCTGTCTTCTCTTTTTCACAGAGATGTTTTTGGGGAATGACCTTTACTAGGCAGCTCCTTGGTGGTTTGATGCATCTCCCACTTCCCGATAGTGATACTTTATTAATGCCGCAGGGAAATCGAGCCAACAGTGCCCACTGACACATCCAAATACTTAGATATGGTTTTATAACCTTTTTCTAATATCTGCATTCTTTTACTCCTTTCCAGAATGCTCCTTACGCTTCATTTTCACAGCTGTCTTTCAAACCCACAAGCAGAAGGCTGAGACCTTATCTCTGGCCCTGCTGTACAGAACACAGCGGCCCTGAGTCCTCATTAAGGCAAATCTTTTTCACCTGTGTAAACTTAGATCTTCCTCAACACAGTGAATGGCGACGTTTTTCTTAATACTTTACAACACAAAACATCATTTTCTACAATTATTGTTATTGTTTCAACGTTCAGAAAAACGAACAAATGAATGGATGAATGCATTAGTGAATGAATGGATGAATGAATTAGTGAATGAATGAATGAATGAGTGAGTGAATGAATGAATGACCCATATATAAGACTGTGTATATAGTCTTATATATATAAGAATGTGTGTATGCATATATTTACATGGCACTTTTATCCAAAATGACGCATATTTGAGAAAGCAGGGAATAATTGGAGTTAAGGGCCTTTGCTTAGTGGCCCAGTGGTGAAATTCAAACGGGCAGAGCACCCTAACCTGCTGAGCCGCATTCCATAGTCTGTGGTTAGTATTTTGTTTCCATCACCATTAAGGTGCGGCAGGGAACCCCCCTACTGGCAGTAGAGGAATGCTTATGGAGTTTTATAGAGTTTATAGAGTTTTAAGTATGCCTACAATTTTCAGATTTACCCATGTAGCATGTTAGAAACACAAAGGTTTAACGGTGATAGGTGTGTATGTCAAATATTCCATAAGTCATTTTCCAAAGAAGATTAAAAATTAATTTCTAACCGTTATTACTTTTATTGTTTTAACATAATTAAATTCCTGCAGGCATGAGAAGTTGCACAAGGAATGAAGCCTTTCATACATATTTTAATAGTACTTATATATTACATTTAGCTATCATGTACCCAGAAGTTACAAATAAGGAATGTTCACGCCCATTTGCTTCTCCATTAGCAGTCATGCCGTTACGTTGGGAGAAAGGAGATATTTTCTAGGTGAACTTACTTAACCACTTCAACCTTTCCTCTACCAGTGTTGACTCTAGGATGTGGCTATAATCAATCAATTAACAATATTATTGATATATAATTCTATCATTTCAATATTTTAAATCCAGCTCACAGTAGCTATACTACAAAATAGAGATCCACAAGCAGACACTAATGAACTATAATTCTTCATTAATATTTGAAATAGACAATGATTACTAGCATACATTTCCTAATTTTCCATAATATTATTGAGTTTTCAAAAACTTTTGCATAATATTTCACATAATGTGTAGCCATTATCAGCGAAGTAGCTCCAGCCAGCTGAGATGCGAAGGCCCTTGTGAACTGAATTGCATTCTGGCAGATAGGCTAGACGGATTCCTCTGGATCTTTGCTCCACACCAGCGTGGCCTGGCGGCTGGATGCCAGCAGGGCTGTCGGTCGAATCAAGTGAATAGAGCTCTGAGTGGGTCACACTGCTTGAGAAAGCTCATGGAGTGAACGTAAGAAGAGGGCTGGAAAAATACACATCGTATATCTAGGGGGAGGCTGAAAAAATGAACTAGCTTAATTTAAAGTACTTACGAATTTTACATGTAAAACAAATCACGTGCAAATTATAAGCCAAATACACTGTTCACAGTATCACCCGAGCAACATTTAAAGGTCACTTATCGTTACTGTTCAACTTAAACAAAGGTTAGATTTTAAAGTAGCTTGTTAACTTTTCACCACTCTAAGAAAAACAATAAATTTAGCAGCACCCCAAAAGATACGTATGTTAGACGTAAAATGTTTGTCCCCAGATATAAAGATCGTACTCAGATGTTAGAGAATGCTCCTCAAAGATTGGCAAATGTGTTCTGCTGTCACAACGTCACCAAATAAGCAGGGGGAATTGGAGCTGTGGTTGTTGTTCATGCAGAATCCAGAAATGAACTCACTGAACTCACAGACTTCATAAGCAAGCTAACCCAGACGCTCAGTGGCGAGCAAGGGCATAGGAGTTTGATATTGGGAGGGGGGGGACAAAACGTAATAATTTTAATAAATTTAGTCTGTTTAAATATTGGGAGGTATATGCGCCCTGTCACGCCCACAGGGGAGGGGCCCAGGTGCGTCACCTCAGTGGCTGATTAAGCTTACCTTAAAAGAAGACCTGCTCCAAACAAACATCGCAAAGTATTGCGCTGATGTATGGCCTTACCGAGCATCTCTTTGTCTTCCGTCTCCCTGCTCTCCCGTGCCTCTCCTGTTTGCCTGGTCTTCCTTCCTTACCTTTTGTGCCTTCCTCCCGCAGCCCAGCTCCCGCTCCTAAAACTTCCCGTCCTGCTGAGCCTTGCATGTCCTGTCCTCCTTCCCGCCTGTACTCCCGTCCTGTGCCTATTCGTCAGACGGACTCCCCGACCATCGACCCAAATCTTCTGACCCCGACGACGAGTGTCGCCTGGAGATTCGGAACCTGTTGCCTGAACATCACCCAGAGAGAGGCTCACCTTCATCGCACCGTCCATCCGATCGCCTGGGCAATCGCCATAACCAGCAAATGATGGTAGTAAATTTGGTTCTTGAGGAATGGAAACCTATTTTAGAGGGTGCAAACCATTTCGTTCTGGTGATAGCAGATCATGGGAATATTCAATATCTTCAAACAGTTAAGCGCTTGTAGCCTTGACTAATCAAATAATCACCTACATGCCTGGTGGGCACCCTATCCTGTACTTACAAAGAGGAACCATGGGAGGCCTCACCCATGACCTCACGCATACAAAAACGGTGCAAGTGAAACGGCAATCGCAAAAAGGCACCTAGCCTCTGGGGCACAGAGGCCAGGACTGGCCCTGCAAGGAGCAGATGTCCATGCACTCAGGCGTCATGACACCCACCTGGAACCCAAAACCTGGACTGGCTGGATGTACCCTACATGGCAGAACACTTGGCCCTAACCACCAAGGTCAAGCTCCTGGGGCAGCCCATCAGCTTTGTGCAGAAGGTGTCAGATAAGGACAAGAATAACTGCAGCCTCATGATCTAGCATGTGATCTTCACTATACAGGGGACTCCCCAAGCTTCCACAGGCTAAACGCCCTTCTTATACAGTGAGCATTAGAGGTATATGGGTCTCCCGTTGGGGCTCTATGAGGCCCCTGGCACCTTCCAGTGCCCAATGGATGAGGTGCTGCTACCCCAGTTGGCTACTGCCTATCTAGATGATGTAGCTGTGCATTTGGAAAGCTGGCCAGAGCACCGCAGATGGTTACAGAAGGTGCTAGATGATCTGTGGGCTGCAGGCCGCACTGCCAACCCCGCAGAAATGCCAACAGGGATGACAGGAAGCGTGCTAGTCACAATGGAATGTCTTTATTGCTATTGTATAGAACAGATACAAATAAATGCAAATGAAGTCTAGGGTATTAGATTAGTGATGTTCTCCTGAGGCTGAAGCCGCCATCAAGGATTCCCTCAGACTAACAACAAAACTCAAGTTTGTGTCTTTTTCTGGTTGGTAGGATATCATTGGTCCTTTTGTTCCATGGCTGCACCCCTGTCGGACCTCACCAAAAAGGCCTGGCCAAAGGAAGTTTTCACCTGTATATCTCTGTTTATCACGCACTTGGTTTTAACCCAGTGAGCTCTGACTGTGCACCGTGCTGCTACTTGCACTGCTATCTGCTTCAAGTGTTACAATTGATAACTTGCATGGAAAAACAAGTCTTGCTATGCTATCTTGGGTCTGCCCTGCTTTGTGTGCTGTGTTTCCTGGGGCAGGCTCCAGGCTCACCACGGCCAGGCGCTGGATGAGTAGCTATGGAGAACAGATGGATGATGGACTAGATAAGCAGAATGGAAAATGAATGGATGGGTGGACAATTTAATAACCAAAATGAATTAAGGAGAATAGGGCGACCCTAATGTTGTGTTTTCTAAGGCAAATATGGTTGGTTATGTGCACGCAGCAGAAGAGCCTACCAAAAACATGCCGCATAGATATATGTGAGAGGGAGTTGGTTTTGGTAGCAAAATGTTGCATGAACCTAATAGTCTGTGTCCAGAAACTTGAGTACACTTATGACTACACAACACCTATAGATTTCAGTTCCTGAAATGGTACTAATGATCTGATGTTATTTATGTTACTAAATACTTTAGAATAATTTATTTGAATGATCCAAAAGTGCGGCACGGTGGTGCAGTGGGTAGCGCTGTCGCCTCACACCTCTGGGACCAGGGTTCGAATCCGGCCCAGTTCCATG
>JAODKL010000034.1:13509452-13521471 GCA_026780765.1 Petrocephalus schoutedeni
AAAAAAGGGGGGGGGGGGGGGGGTTGGACCGTAACTGCCAATGTCATAAGTTTACTGTGTTTTTATTTTAATCACATATGTCAACATATGTATCAGAAGTGCTATATAAGCAAAGCATGCAGGGTGTCCTCCGCCTGGGACAGACTGCACGTCATCCTGTACAATATGAGATGGATATTTTCCCTACATGTCAATGATAAAGATGGAGCACGGCACTTTCCTTTGGCATAACATGCCCACATAAAGGTTCTGCCTTCCATTCATGCAGACCAATCAATTTATTGCTTCGGATTTTTGTGACAATGTCTTGATGCATTAATGCAAACACGAAAGCGAGCCGGACAGTGGCCTGCCACTGCTAATTGACTTAAGGAGCTAATCTGCCACAGAGCCGTTGTCAGAATCATTAACTGGTTATGGAGCAAGTGCCATGAGCTATTCAGAATATGTTTATGGTACACTACAGACACAGATGGAACCCAATCCGCTGCTCTGCCAGCCGGATATGTTACTTTACTTATCTTGTGGGAAAGATGGTGGCTTAGTGGATTATATTGTAGCCCTGAATCTCAGGGGCTGGCTGTTAAAATTCAAATTGTTTTGTGTGTGTCGAGTTCGCTTTTGCTGTTGTGAAGGTTTTCTCCGCGCCCTCTGGCATCCGCACACTATGCAGTCAGGTTAAGTGGTTTCTCTAAATTGGCCACGGTGTGTGTGCGTGTGTATATACCCTGTGACGGACTGATATCCTGTCCCGTGTGTCGCTGCCTCGCGTCCTAATCTACATTCGCACTCAAAGTGCTTCTCGAGTGTTTATCGCGTGGATCTCACTGTAGGCCGCTACAGAGGAAATTGAATGGAATGAGCAGGATTTGCGCCGCTGTGGATGATCAGCGTGCATGCGATCAGGACAGTATGTCTGACAGCCACACTCACCTCACCAATCTCGACGGAGGCGACAGGCAGCGTGTCTGGCGGCTTCTTGGGACACATTCTTCTACTAATATCTCCTTGTTATTTTCGGGCATACAAGCGGTCTGTCCTAATCTAAACATCAGGCGACCTGCTGGAGACCATCGCTATTCAGCGCGCAGCAGGAATGTGTGATTTTTTTTTAGTGCCCCTCAGGGTGCCGTGAGGAGAGCTGTGTGTAGCGGCGAGGTCAATAAGTAATAAGAGCTCAGTCTGTGCATGTAAAGGCAGATATTTTGAATAATGAATCTCAATGCAGAGACGCGGTATGATGCTGAAACTGTCAGGATGGAGCTCAACAATTGTGGTGGACCATAAGACAAAAGAAAGAACTTATTAAAAATGTAAATGTAACTGGGACAGTTATGCTTTGTATTTCTGTGAGCACCTGTGTCTCCACTGTAACGGCCCAAAATCCCATCCAGAGGGATCCCTCTCTCACGTCACAGGACCACACGTACAGGAGCATGACAGAGCGTAACGACGATGGCTAAACGATTTCGGGAAGACGGGGAGAAAGACAGGCGCAATCGTCCTTGTTACGTCTATAATATGCATAAAATACTAGTGTAGCCAGGACACCATATCCAGAAATCTCACTGCTAATTAGACACCTATCAGGTAAAACAAACAGGCCCAATTAATAAAAGGTCAATCAATTAAAAAAATCCAACACACATGACAAACTCGAGAGGAACGATAGCTAAAAACATCAGCTTCAGCAGCGTTGAAAAAAAAAAATCTATAAAAACACACAATAGATCAAAGGAAGGGCTCCCGGGTGTGATATATCAGACTTGTACATTCACCTTGCGCAAACAATGGTACAAACACTCATTAAGAAAGCCCTTAAGAGTCACGGGGACGTGGCAGCCAAAGGCCGTCACAAAGGCCCCCTCAGCCTTCTGCCACGCACATCATCCTGGCCTATTGGTGGCCACAATTTCCCACTTTCAACCTAACTTGGTAGCTGTATTTCAATGCAAGCTAAGATGCTAAGACTAAGATGCTTATTCAAATAAAAAAAAATAAAACATACGTTCAATTAAAATAATTGTGTTCAAATGCTTTTTTATTTTAATATGGTGCAATGAAAACGTTAGGCTATTTCTGGCAGAAATACATTTCACAATCTCCTTTGAAATTGCAACAGTGCTATTAAACATTGGTTAGGCAGGGCAGTGTATTCGCAGAAAGACTCAATGAGGACTTATTGTATTAAGTTTACGGGCAGCGATATTCTATTTCCTTTTCTCTCCATGGGACATTGCATTACCTACAACCTGCTTTTCCGAGGGGAGAGACTGGGATATGGATGCGGAAATAAGCTAACACTGTCCCTTGTTTCTAAAAAGTTGGTACCGGTCCATTGTTTCAGAGAACCGGCTGATTGCTGGGACGATCTTTCAGTTCCAATGGAATAATAGGAAGCGCTGCAGCGTGCTGCCTTTCTGTTTTGCAGGACAAAGCGCCTCTGTTCCCATACCGGGGATTATTATCTCCGGTTGAAAATGCATAATTCAGCACTTGATATGTGTATTTGGTATTCCGGGTCTGAAAAGGCCACTGGCTTTCTGTGCTCCTGAAGTACCAGCAGAATGGCAAGGAAGCCTGAAGCAGATGGAGCGTATTTTTCCTTCATGCGATTTTATTTTCCTGTTGTTGGGTGTGTGTGCGTGTGTGTGTGCGTGTGCATGTGTGTGCGTGTGGTGGGAGTTACAGCAAAGGGAATTTACAAAATAAATGCTGCTATAGGTAAACCGAGCATTTCTGTTATATCAGATCAGCCTCCCACATGTCAAACATCCAAAAAATGCACCTACAGTAGTTTTTCTCCAATTAAACAACAGCAGCCCCAGCATGGCAGACATCGGTTACGGGAATTCAATCCAAATTCAGGATTCAGAAACAGGTACGACCATACAGTGAATTGTCTATTTTAATTTCCACGTGCTCAGGTAAATACTTAGGCAAACACACAACTGCACAAGAGCGATTAGTGCGAGGATGCAAAATGGAATTAAAAGTCCAGAGCACATTCTGCACTGGCCAGCAGTACCTCTGCATTCTATATCCCCGGACAACCGCAGAAGGTCCTGCAGTTCATCAGCTCCATTCTGAAGACCACACACAGCAAACGTTTCTTAAATTTAAAAACGATATGAAATCGGGGAGGGAGTTTTCTCAAAGGATGGGCAGTGAGTGGATAAGACAGACGGGGTCCAGAAATGCACAGAACCAACTCCTGCCTCAGGCAGCCTGGGCCGGGGTAATGCATGCAAGCTTTCCTGAGATGGAGGGCCGCTTCATTGTTTTAAAATGCACCTCATTCCACGATCGCCCTTATCGACCAGTGCTGCAGATTTTTTTCATTAATGCATTTATTTTTATAAAACGACTCTATGGGAAAAGAAAAAAAAAAAACAAAACAAAAAAAACTGATGTGCCATAAATGAAACAGGCCTTGAAGAAATATAAATTTTCATCAGTGGTAAATAATAGCAGTATAATCCAAAACCAAAGTGAGGCAATCCAAGGTGGGGGGTGGGTAAGGAATACTGTGAACCAGTGTGTGGGCGTCAAAGACACATTAAATGTGACTTGACTCCATACTATAAATAAATACCATACTTGAATGAAAAGCCAAGTTTAAGAAAGTAATATAAAACATTCCTTAACTGGTGGTATTGAAGAGTTTTTATACTTTGTGATGTCAGTTGTTCAGCTTTTTATCTATAGCAACCCGTTAAACTGATTAAAGTAAAATTAGCAGCTTTTCAAAGTCACTTGATCATTCAGTAGAGCAATATTATTAAATTATCAAATTAAACTGTATTAGAGCAACACTGTACATTTCTAATACAAGCCTATATGGTTTGAAAGTTAGAAATATTAAACATAGTAGAAGTGGACAGATGTTATAAAAGCACCATATTAACATACAAGAAGTTTTACAAGAAAAAACACAGTGATCAAGGACCAAGTAACGTAAAATTACGTGATAAAAATCACTAGCGTCCAACCAAATTTTTCAGTACTATCTGTTCTACTAATAAAAGTTCAGTTTACAAAAAAAAGAAACAAAATTTAGTGTTCATTCCAAATAGATAAACTACTTTTAAACTGTTCTAAAAACAAATATATTAAAATGTGCTGCACAGTGTCAAACTACTGGGGCGACAGTCAATGCAGATTAGCCAGAACTGGCGGGGATGTCTGATGACTGCATTGTCACACTGCACTTGCTATTATTCACAATTCCTAAACCAAACAAACTCTCGCAGAAAAAGCTAAAAATGTGCAATTTACTTGACACCATTTCAAATGAAGACAAATCCTAAACCACTTAAGCTTAATATGCCTACCACCACTGCCCAGAATTAAATAAACAAGCTCAAATAATGTCTTGGAATATATTTAAAAAAATACAAACAAACAAACAAATAAATGATGTGATTTTTTCATTTATACGCATCAGAAATCCTTGCAGTGTGGGTCATCGAGTTGTGACAGTGACTGCTGACAAGTGTCTCCCAGCGCAGAGAACAGGTAACATTCAGTCCTACCAGCGTAGAAATATAATACTAATAATACCTTTTGAGATGCATCAGAACAAGTCAAGGGTTTCTTTTTTCTAACGATGATGTGTGTTTTTAAATGACAAAATGACAAAAAAAGAATACAGACTAATTTCATAGTTACTTGTTTCATAATTTAATTTCAAAAATAGAGGTGGCATGACACCTGCTATACCTGTATGGTTCAGGCATCTCTCATATAAACAGGGGGGCATTAGAGATATGGGGCCCGATGAAGGCATATCACATCCGGCCCCCAACACAGACCAATGCATTTTTTTGGGCCCCTGTCACTCTGGGGCCCTTGGAATCACCCCCCCCCCCCACCCCCACTCCCTTTTACTGTGCCCCTGGACGTAAATATACATGTGTACATATATATTCCAGTCATGCCTGCTGGCGGATTCCTCCCCCCGCCGTCGTGTCCTCTCCTGCTCCCTGGAGACGTCCGTGATTGATAGCCTAATCCAATGACTGTATTACAGGTGCCTTCTCTTGGACGGTGTCCTTATCATTAGCAGTTAGCCTATGGTTAAATTCACAGCTCGCTGCTTGGTGCAGCCCCTGAGATTTAAGGGTTTGGCCTTTGGAAAATATTTAACATAAAATTGAAATCTTGACAGCACTGAGAAGTCAGCTCTCAGCGATGCATTTTTAATTAATCAGACTTACTGTACCGTGCTCATCTAACATGGCACAGATTACTGAGACGTGCAGTAATAAATTAAACAGCCACGAGCTTGCATCTAAAACTGAGGGAGTTTATCTCTGTGCCGTGGTGCTTTATTATGGGTGGGAGCTGGCGCGGGGGGAGGGGATCTGTTTAGTGGATAAAAATGCAAATCTGAAAATCACTCAGTACTCTGGTTGCTCTCAGAATAATCCAGATTTCTTATGACTCACAAATGTATGGTAATGTCAGTGAAGGAAGGCTATCTCTTTGCTTAGAACATTGTAGCACCCGAGCTCTTTCATACTGCCTTCCATAAAGAGCTGAATTACCCCCTGATCCGGTAGTTTACACAGGAATCGGGGGGGGGGGTTACAAATGGCGTGACGGGGAAATTCAGCTAAACGCCGGCCGCCGTCGCGAAACCTACACTACTCACGAGGCCTTCTGAGCCACGAAACATCACAACGCCAATGGCCTCCCTCGCCATGCAGATGCTATTGGAAACCTGTACAGAAATGGACCTTTGTTAACCTTTTCCCATGATAATTTCCCCATGTGAAATTTGCCTACCGTTAATGATGCTCTGGGGTCAGATTGACCCCAAACACGGGATAGGGGTTAATGTACTGCAGTAACATTTCAGCATATGTTAGCATTCATGGTGGCTTTTGCGGGGCAGGGGGGGGGACGGACGGACAAGTCGATGAAACTTCATCGCTATATTCCAAAAATTTTCTTGAAAATAAACAGGAAATACCTATTGTGTCTGCGAAATGAACCAGGACACCCATAAGGATTGTAGGTCTACAGATGTACTCAGCAGGGCATTACTTATTAATATCAGTACCATTAACTTCAACTACCAGGATAAATCTTCACAAGACAATTCACTATATGACACTTTTGGGTATATGTCGTCTTTGGTGTGGACACTGATTTCCCATTCACATAATGAGGAGACCTTGGTAGCCCACTGCCCCGGTCACAACAGCTAGCCACCTCCACAGAAATGACATCAAATAACGGCAAAATGCTGAATTGCAGAACACTCCTTTTGCACTGTGGCAGTATGATGCTCGCTTGCGCACTTCTGCGGTTGCAAAGCCGGTACTGAAAGCTGACAAGCTAGGAACATCTGCAAGTAAAAAGACAAAAAAAAATATCCAGCAGGCAATATCCGGCCCACTAAACACATAAGAAAACAAAACTCCCGTCGGGTGACACCAGTCCTGAGATGGGTCCTTACTTCACCACTCAGAGATACGGGGCTGAAGCAGGACGCCGCCTCCCTGCGTGTCAAACGGGCCCGTCCGGGGGCCACTGAAAGGCGCATCATAGAGGCGAGGGGGGGCAGAATCCGGCTCAGTTAAACGTGGCGGGTAATGGGTGTTTAAAAGAAAAGGTCGCTGCCACAAATCTGGTAAACACACAGATACGTTTTCAGGTCGGCGGTGAGGTGTGTGATTCGCAGCTTCTGCACGCTCCAGAAAGCCCCGCTTGCCCCCCTTTTAACAGTCTGGACACCAAATCATTATGCTGCATTCTAGATTATTTATTTGTACTGGTACCCATGAAAAGAAAAAAAAAAAAACATAAAAAACTGCCTAAACGATCTCTTTCTAAAATAAGCGTCTGAACATGCAATGAGTCCTGACTGAAGGCGGATGCCGGGACCCCCTTACAGAATGCAGAAGCTAACGGGAGTGACCACAGCGCCACAGAGCCACAGAGCCAACATCAGGGCCAGCACCACAGGGAAGTCGGGTAAGCCAGTGGCTATGACTGAAATGCAGGCCCGGGGGACGGGGGAGAAAGGACACGTGGCAGTTTGCTCACATAAAATACCGCCGCCATAGTTTCTATATTCATTTTTAATGCGATGGGGCTTCTTCACGCCAGCAGAGAGACCAAACGCTGGAAGAGCTGCATGTGAGGCCACTGCATACCCCACACTCATCAGCAAAGAATACAGAACTTCCATAGCTAAATAATAGCAGTAGGTAGATGCAGAAGCTATTGCAATGACTGTGAATTTCAAACAGACCTTCAGATTAAACAACGCAGCCAAGAAAAATGCAAAACGAAACAAAATAAAATTAAAACTTTAAAACTCTCTGCCAGCCACCAACATGTCTTTAAAGTAAGAATCATCTGAAGGCCAAATCCTTCAGACGATCAAGTATCTGCTGTGCTAACCACTAAGGCAACTGGGCAGACGTTTATTATTTATTTTTTTTATCTTTTTGGAAACTGGAACAATGATGGACAGTCTACAGACGTCTATGGTAACATCTCTGTTGTCTCGGGATTGGCTAAACAGTGATTTAACTGGAAGGCGGTGCTGAGTAAACAGCTGACTTTGCTGTGCTAGCCCATGTGACACTGTGACACAGCAGTGGGAAGCCGCTGCAGTGCCTGTGCTCCCGCATGACAATTTACATGATGTGATTTGATGATGAAATCACTCCATATATTTATAACGTGACTATGTTACATTTCATACACTGTAAAAACCCCGTTTGTAACCTCCAGTGAGCCCTCTGGTGCTGTTACCAGTCCACTGCTGTACCGAAAACAGGAATGGGGGGCTCCGCGTCCCTCATTCTGCTCCTTCTCTCACCTCCATGGAGGAGCTGACCAGTGGTAGGAGGCTGACACCACAGAGATGCTGCAAACATCATTCAGCACGGTAGGCTCCTGCGGGACCCGGCCACCTACCGGAGACGCCCCCATAGGTGGTGCGGTCCCCTCGGCCGACGGAGGGCCAGGGCGTCCCGTCTGCCTTCAGCCCCATCAGCCCAGACACAGTGTTGGTCGCTGTCACTCCATTTGCGCCACCTGTGTGGAGGTTACAGGTCATGAGAAAAAACCCAAATGAGACTAAACAAAATGAAACTAAATAAAATAAAACAAAAGAATACGTCTTTGATACCGTAAAACTCTCTGCCAGCTGCCACCATGTTTTAAAACTAGGAAACAGTCCAAATCCTTTAGGAGATCTGCTGTGCTGTAAGACAACGGGGCAGTGGCTTTTTGGAAATTGGACTTAATGGTTGTGTGTGCCCTCTGCTTCTTGGGCTTGGAGGCTGAACGGCACTTGAGCCAAAACAAAAGTTCCCTGGGTTAAATGTGCTGTGGGGCATAAATGCATGGATCGGCCCGCTACAACCTTCCTTAGCAGGAGAAGGTAAGCTGTGGGAACAGCTCTAACCAGATCTCCATGGGGACAAACACCGAGTGCCCTAGGGAACCTGTTTTGGTGCTTAAGGTGTGACCGTGCTGGTTTTAACCTCAAACATTTAACACGGACTACTGGCCCAGAGGCAAGGAGTGGCTTGGAGTGACAATAATAAGATAAAACATCAGCTGGAGAAGATGCAAATCCTTGGTTTAGATGCAAACGTTACAAATATCAATGTAACGATACTTGATTTGGCACAGCCCTATAAAGGAAGGTGGGAAAAGGCAGATTGAGAGCTTACTGCCTTCTCCGGTGGCTTTATATGATTTGACAATATCAATATAAATAGTGTGGCACATCCGTTATCCAGTGGGGCCGCCATGATTTAACGCTAACTTTAACCTTTACGTCGCTCATGACTGATCAGACCCCCCCCAGTCAGCGGGGGGGGGGGGGGGGGGCACCTAAGCCCTTCAGCATTTCCCAGTTAAGATCTGCGGTTGGCACCCACTATCCGATAATCAAGCCCGGAGTCAGATACCTTCTTGCGCGGCCAGGGCGATATCTACGATGTTGGTGACGTTGGGGGTCAGCTTGGCAAAGAACGGGATGGCGACCGCCCTCCGCACCCACCGGCAGATGTTCCTCACCAGCTCGGGGTCCTGCCCAGGAAGAGTCAGTCACTGCAGATGTGGCCCTAACCCGTGCCGCCACGGTGAGACATTCCATGTAGCTTAACGCTAAATCTCTTAGGCCGTGGCGAGCCGCCATGAAAGCTTTCACACGTCACTCATACATCATGCTTCATTCATGTCATTGCTGTGTAGCTATTTACTACATTATACCCAGGTTTTTTTGTTCCTCTATACTCCACACTGAATACACTGAGATGACAATGGCATTATTATGCATTTTCAAAGGTAAAAAAAGATGGCAAGATCACATCTGTGCTATTATGAAACTTCAAGGCTTCAAACTCGTGCTGTCTAGATGATTTCAAAGAAATATCTTGTGGTGAAATTCCATATCAATTTGTTCAATAATAATAATAATAATAATAATAATAATAATAATAATAATAATGATAATAATACAAAGAATATGTATTCTTTATGTATTCTCTAGAACATGTGTGAGTATTGAATAAATAAACAATGCATATCTATGCACATTATACAAACATATATAAATAATTGTTGTTACTGCTATCATTATGATCATCATAAGTCTGATACTTTCCCATCTGTATCATACCAGTGTCTACTCAGTTATTTATCTGCAATTTGCAGTTTTCATTTGTTTATTTCTTTTGAAAAAGCTAACTACTGCGGCCAGATAGCTGAAAAAGTCTCCCACTGCTCCAGCACCTTGGCAATAACCTGTACTCTCTGCCTCTGTCTCTCTTCTACACATCCAATAACTGTTGGCATATATCCCCACGTGCCATGGTTTTTCCTCTCCTATATAAAGAACAGAGATTAATAAGGTCTCTAAACAAAACAGTGCTTTGAGGGCATCTCCAGGGGAACACAAGGTAAAGGTTAGCCCTGAAAAATATACTACTCTAAAGAGATAACCCAAAATTGATTTGTGTGTTCTGCGGAAAAAAAGTCAACATTTCCTCCTCTCACTACTTGCTTTGGTATCTTAAATCCTGCAGTGTGATTCGGCGTCCCTTACATCTCAGAAACGTATCGGTGGACGAGCACGGAATGCTTAGCATCTTTGGGACGGCTCTGTGCGCTTGTGCAGAACAATCACGGGATCGCTTAAATGCGGGAAGCTTCCAAATGAGGGAGGGAGAAGGAAATGTCTGCTCTCAGACAGAAAGGTGTCGTGCGTCGGCAGGACGGGTGTGTGCTACATATGGCTGAATGCTCTTACTTCATAAGAATTTTAGACGAACAAATCCAAATAGAAAGCAGAGGTATCTGAGGATCATTAGGGTTTTAACCATATATTAAAGTTAACCGCGCATCATAAAAGTTTTGGTGACTGAAGAAGTTCTAAGGTGAGGCAAAATGACAGGCTGTGGAGCAGACATTCTCATAAAGCAGGGAGCTCGATTTCAATCTCGCGAACAGTTAGAAAGGACACACGGAAGGCAGCCTGCCCTACCTCTAACAGCCATATGAAGAATCACGTCAATCCCTTGTCTTTCCTGGGTCTTAGCCAGCAGACAGAGATGACTCAGATGCAGGTCTCAAGATCTTTCGCAGTGACAGCTTGATGGTGTTCACCCCTTGCGGTCCAGGTACAACGATTTTATTAATAGCTGGAAGTTTGGGCCTATTTTGGATGCCTCCTACCAACAGCAGTTTAATGCAAGAGCATTATAGACTGCACCTGTCTAGTAAGAACCTATGTATTAAACCAGGTATGGGCATAATTCTCTGGAAAGCACTAATGCCATCATTTGAGAAGTAAACAGAAGTGACATGTAAGGGCCATCTTTTGGGGTTGCAGTGACATTCACCACCCATATCAGCTTAAAGCCTCTACCCAAGGTTCAAGGCATATGTGCATTTGCTTGGAACTTTTCAATTCACCCGAGGGCCAATAGAATACGTGGCAGGGGGAGAATAAAATCAGGGGCGGAAGTTCTGAGACTTGCTCAGCCGAGTGACACTTGAATGCAATGTAGCTCACAGAAGATCAGCTCCAACCCGTAGGCCCGTGTAGGAGCCGGGAGATGCAGGAAGCCATGAGTCACTGAGGGTGGGCCAAAGTGGGCCGAGCACCGTTGTGTAGGTTACACTGAAATGCCCATTAAGGGGCACGCGGTGAGAAAGAGCAGCAGACCTGCACCGATGGATCTTTTGTTTGACTCATTTGTGACTTGTGCAGCAAACGGGGCAAAGATGCTGGACAGCAGGAGAAGCACGGAAACAACTTCCTGTGGCTAGCAGGTGACAATAAGCCATTCTGACCGCGGGCCTCCTACTGCGTCCTCGTGTGATGGGGAGCCCCCTGTTGGCATGACACGGGCACAGCAGGCAAGCTCCACCCACACACACACGTTTGTATTCCTGTCTTAGTGAGGACCAGCCATCCTTAGCCCTACTACTCAGCCCTGACCTCAACCGTAAGTAACCAAACAAAATACAAGACTTTGGACATTGTTACTTTTTTGATCTCACTAGTCACACTTTTTAAGGATTTGCAAACACCTGTACACACACACACACATGCACTGGCATCCAAAGCATGATTCAACAGAGCCACCCCACTGAGCCAGAGTGGCGCCTTTTAATATAGAAAAATATAAGATTTAAATTGATTAAGTATTGTAAAATTGTGTTAATGGTGCAAAATTAACATTTAAAAATGTCACTTTGGTGAAAACAGCTTGTCTTATGATGGTACGGTGGCATATTAATGCGTGGGAGTGCGCGGGTATTATGGCATATTAATGCGTGGGAGTGCGCGGGTACGATGGCATATTAATGCGTGGGAGTGCGCGGGTATTATGGCATATTAATGCGTGGGAGTGTGCGGGTATGATGGCATATTAATGCGTGGGAGTGTGCGGGTACGATGGCATATTAATGCGTGGGAGTGCGCGGGTAAGATGGCATATTAATGCGTGGGGGTGGGCAGGTACGATGGCATATGAAT
>JAODKL010000034.1:13635842-13646023 GCA_026780765.1 Petrocephalus schoutedeni
GCCCAATCAGCGTGAGACAGATGCAGTGCTACTGTGACCGCTGCATAATTCCCATTACTCTGTCATCACTGATGAGCCCGGCTGCCCAATCAGCGTGAGACAGATGCAGTGCTACTGTAGCCGCTGCATAATTCCCATTACTCTGTCATCACTGATGAGCCCGGCCGCCCAATCAGCGTGAGACAGATGCAGTGCTACTGTAACCGCTGCGTGATTCCCAGTGCACTGTCATCACTGATGAGCCCGGCTGCCCAATCAGCGTGAGACAGATGCAGTGCTACTGTGACCGCTGCATAATTCCCATTACTCTGTCATCACTGATGAGCCCGGCTGCCCAATCAGCGTGAGACAGATGCAGTGCTACTGTAGCCGCTGCATAATTCCCATTACTCTGTCATCACTGATGAGCCCGGCCGCCCAATCAGCGTGAGACAGATGCAGTGCTACTGTAACCGCTGCGTGATTCCCAGTGCACTGTCATCACTGAGGCAGGAGGCCAACAAAACAAAAAGCAAAAAGCTATTCCGGACTTTAAAAGAGGGTAGTGACTAGAAACTTCTCCTCGCCTCGCCTGTTGATCGTCACAGGCTTCCTCCATCCAGCGCTGGCCTGTAATTACCAGCGTACCATTTTAAACCATGTTATTTTAGCCAATGTAAAATGTTTCCTTGAATGAATATAGAATGTTTCACTGGTTTGCACAGTTTCTGTATTTCAGCTGCACACTAACATCTTTTTTATCTTCTCAATTTAAGAGTACATTGTCCCAGAACGTACTTTTCAATTTAACAACTGGAGGAAAAAAGAATTTCGATATATGCCCGTACGTGTTTCTGCGCCTCTTATTCCCTAGTAATAACTGAAAAATGTCCCAGAGAGAGCTGGCTTTTATTTTATAGAGTCTCTCTTAAGGTGATTTCATATTGTTGAAAAAACTGAAGGAACAGAATCAAATGGAAAAAGATCATTTTGCTTGGAAAATTATATATATTTTATTATAATGAGAATGCTTCACCACAAGCCAAAATGATCAGTGAATCCCCAATCAGGTCTGGGTGTTGTCTCAGAAGTCTTGCAGCCTCTAATTGATGCTGTGGAGAATGTGTGTGTGTGTGTGAGTGTGACAATGATAGGGTGGCCTTTACTGGAACTCAGCGGTGACTCACTCAGACAGGGTGACAGAAACATGGTACCCTGGGGACTGTGCTCTTATCATCATTTACTGGAGCTGGTCTGACGAAGCACTGGCTCAGAAGCTGCCTGCATCCCGCACTCCTGCTGCTACGTTTGACAGCTGACGGCCAATTTTACCGCCGTGCCGCTCTCCGTCGTACTCCTGCGCGGGGAAACGGCTGTTAAACACCACAAGCGGCTTTCTGCGATTTAGGCCGCATTTTTTTGTACCCTCGTCAATATAGGCCTAATTAGGACTGATACATGAAAATCACAGAGTGTGAGCTCTTTCTTTGGTTGATCTTAAAATTCTTCCCCAAAATTAAAATGTATTAATAAAAATGTAGATCCCGGAGCACCATGTCAGAGGAGTCAAGCAGATGCTATAAGGAAGCTTTAAGAAGCACAGCACTGCCAGGCTGTGAGGCCTAACATTAGCACCTGTGCGATAAATGTGCTAATGCATGCATTTCAATGCAGCCCTTAGCAGGCGTGTGTCTAAAAGTTGATCAGCGGAAGATGTGCTCTGAACACATGTCTGTTCATGCACGTTGGGGGATGACAGTCATTCAGTTCAAAATATCAGAAGGCAGAACATTAATTTACCGAAAACATCAAAGACAGAACAACACCTAACTGGTGTAGTGTGTACTGAGAAAATAATCAAAATTTTGACAGGGCATTACAATCAGGGTTAATTAACATCATCCATATTACCAACCCCGTGGTCCAAAGCTAATCTGCGGGGTCGTTGTATTGCATGACAATGTAGTCAAACTTCCATCCAAGTTTTGAATATTCGACCAAAGGCTTTCAGTTCCTATACAGATCAACATCGATTTTTACCTTTCAGATAACGGCGCATCAACTAAAACTGCAACCACTAACACATCATCAACTCAAATATTAGCTCAATTAATTCAAACCCAGTTTTCAAAGAGAAGAACTCTTGAGAGACTTCAGACAAATAGCAACATAAATAGGCTTCTGTTTTCGAACATGGCTTCTTAGACTTGATGGTGATTAGTTACATTGTGACACACTGCGGGGGAGCACAGTGGGTCAGCGGGTGGCACTGTAGTGCGAGTACATGTGCTGAGGTTACTTGGCACGGAATGAATGCCTTCCGACGGGCTGACTTCCCCTACAGTCTGCCTTCTGCGCTCGCCAGGACACTGAGAGTTTAAGGAAGCGGGGTGAGCACACACAGGATCTCTATCTAGCACATCTTCTGAGTAATGCTTGCTTATGTGTAACAATGGCATCCTCCATGTAAGTGCTTCACAACCTTGTCCACAAAACAGCTGGTTTCGGAATAGCATTTATTAGCTAATCCAATTTAATTGGAGAATGAAAGATGGTACGTATTGATGAGCCTTTATTAATCCTTAGTAAACCCATGTAAAATAACACTGATGAATTTAACGTGATTTCGAGAGAAATAAAAACAGATATTGCTTTCATTATACATTAAAAAAAAATGTTTTGATTATGCTTTTTTCTTTTGCAAAAATTCCGGTAGAATCGGCACTGTTTTCATTCAGTGGCTCTTCAGACTTCTCTAGAGAAAAACAGCCAATTTCCACACCAAGGACAGGCAACCTGTGCACTCAGAAGCTCACAGAGCGGGTCAAAACTGTAAAATTATCACTGTGGCCCAGACAGAATGTGTTCTGCAGGTCTGTAATTTCAAAGAGGACATGGTCCCCATGAGCTGCATCTACAGGCTTTCCTTTGGCGACATTTGCTCTTCCACAGAAGACATAGCAAGTGTGGCAAAAAGGACATTTTCCCAGTGATGCCAGCAGCCTTTGGAGCTCACAGGGCCGTTTATCCTGATTAACATCGTCTGGTCAAACAGCCCAGATTGTCATGTGAGGTGCATTTGGCAATGGCAATATTATTTGAAAAATTTCATTGGAATAAGGAATTTAGAAAAATGTGGAATAAGGCAGGAAAGGTTTGACAGTGCTGTAGTGTCTGGAGTTTGTCATAGAGTAACATTTAAAAATATTACAGTTTTTCACCCATTTATCATACTGTTATACTGAATGAATCGCAATGAACACTCTGGGTAAGTATTGCTAACTACACCACAGAATAGGACACATGATGCATCAGCACAGAAGTCGTTTGCCTCACAAAGTTTATTTTGACAGTTTTTAAAGGATCATAAAAACAAGATTTGCCAAATGTCGCAAAAGGTCATTTGTCCTTTTTTCAGCTCTCTCTCAGTGAGTAAGAGGAAGGATATTGATATTTTTAACATTCACATATATTATACAGTAGATACGCATTGAAATCACACCATGCAATTCAAGACTGAACTGCAGCTAATAATCTTTTGCTATTGAAGGCTGACTTGCAGCAAGTGCAGTGTTACAGTTACAGTGAGCTGGTCATGAGTGGCTGTTCTGTGGGAGCTGTGTCACTACTGGGAACTGGCCCCAGGCAGGACCTCCAAATTCAAGGCTGGATTCCAAATACTCAAGAGTAAAATAATGGAAAAGCTTAGCATGGACGGCTTTATTGACAAAATTAACTGTCAGAAAATCAAAGGGACAAAAGACGTCTTTTTTCCCTCTATGCTCTGTTCCACCCTTTCTGCTTTCTTCTCTCACCTGAGCAATCAGGAGTAGCACCTTCTCTTATTCAGCTTTGCTTCAGTCACCCCATCCCTCCCAGCTACAGAAGCTGGCGCCATAACGAATGCAGAACGCATCATCAAAAAGGCCTTTAATCGCCGGAATCGAGTCCTTAACTCCAACAGCATCTCCACTTCCCGGCTCTGACATAGTATAAGCATGAAAGCGCCTTCCTTGCCGACATTCTACACTGGTGTATTCATGCCACATGCTTAATATATCTATCAATTTTCCCCTCGTACCTGCTATTGGTGTGTGGCCAGGGTGCAGCCAGTACTAGACAGGAGGCACCCTGGACCAGACCATCACTATCAACACACACGCACCAAGGACTATTTAGGGACTCTCAGGTGAAAACATATGAAATATGTACAAACATAGCAAAAACATGCAATTTACATAAAATAGATTGGATTCAAACCCTGAAGGTACGAGACTATAGTGTTGCTCACTGCCACTCACATTCAGTACTCAATGTGTGCAAGGCCCTGAGATTCAATTCTGATTTAAGATCCTACGGGAGCTCCATGACTAGGAGGCTTCCTGCAAATGCTGTTGAATTGTCTTCCCTTGTTGGCCATCATAGTCTTTGTCTCTCCCCTAATGACTCTGATAATCAGTTTCGCCTCTGTCACTGAAAAAACGTGGCAATCCTTGTACCGTCAAAGAATGACTCATTGCAGAACAGTTTCACACAGAATATAAATTCCCATGCATCACAGGCTGCACATAGAGAAATCAAGTTTAATGTAACAGCTTGTGGGCCAGAGAAATAGCACAAGGTCAGAAGGTGAGGGCACTGATGCTAACTAAAAACATACTTTAGCTCAAACCCAGCACAACATGGGGTCAGAGCCCCTTTGAAACCAAAAACAGCAGGTCTCCAACTTCTAAAACAGCCACATAAAATCCCGTAAACGCTAAAGCTGCAGAAACGTTGCCCACATTTTCCCCGACCTCTCCTTAGATCCTCCTCTACCTGCCTATCTGACCCTGTTTAATAAAACAATTCGTCCTCACCAGCGCAGCTGGGTTTCACTGATTGGGTTATTTATGGGCACAGCACTGGAAACCAAGGCACACAACCCAACGGAACCCTGTGTCTTTACATTTACATCGGACCATTTTCCCGAATCCCTTAATTTATTGCAGTTTCAGGATCCTATCCCGAGAAGCACTGGACCCACGGCAGGGAACAGCCAGACTGGGACGCCTGGGCGCATACAAAACCATGGGGCAATTTGGAGATCAGTCGCACTAAAGCACGCTGTGACAGGAAGGCAAAGTACCCAAGGGAGTTCTGCATGCTCCACTCAAAGTTAGCCAGCTGCACACTCAGAGAACAGAAGCAGGAATCAGGCCCGCGGCCCCAAAGGTGTGTGGCCGCCCCCATTTGGCAAAAAGCAACTGCATTATTTATTGTGAAGAATGCACTGGTGACAAATGGCAGCAGGTGGCATCATAATTAGGATGGAGTGAAACGCACCAAATGAGGGTCTCATTCTTGGAGTGCAGTGTGTCACTGTGCCACTCCGCGGCAGACGAAGACGTCTCTCTGTCTGCAGGATCTGATAACGTAACCAGACAATAAAACGAAACAGGCTGTAGCTCCAAATTCTTATCCGGTTGTGTCCAGATATTAATCTGTCTCTCCCTGCTGCAAAATGACTCCTATTATTCGGCCACACTGAACATAAAAACTCTCTACAGTTTATGCGATTATCTTTGATAATATGCCATTGTCCGAAAAATACAGATTCCTAAGAAGTGTTTTGTGTCCATTTACGTCTGTGTTATATTTTAGAATAACAACAACGTCAACAGCCTGACCTAATAACTAATGTATCACTATCAACATTTCATGGAGCAAAAATTCATTGCAGTGAGTGCGAATAAGTCACGAAATACGGACGGAACACATTCCCCCAACATGCTTACATATTTATTACCTTAAAACTATCTTATGTTTCAGAAGTGGAGGAAGTATTACTCATTAAAGACACCACACACACACCACTATCAGTCTTTATCTCTCAGTGTGAAGCTTAATGGCTTTGATTGTTTTCAAAATTACATTTAGACAGGATATTACTGTTACATGAGCTTCCTTTGGCAAAACCATTTCCTTTCCTCACACAGAACATTACCCTGCAATGTGCATCTTTACTGTTTTTTTTTTCTGTTAACAAAAAGAAGCAGCAACAAAACAGAACAGCAATCATACAGCTTCCCTGAACTGCAGAGGCTTGATTGGTGATTCCCACATGTATTTAAGGGCAAGTAATTGAATTCTAGGCCCCACCAGCATAAATACGTCGGCCTACTTGTGGAGCGGTTAGACTGAGTAGCACTGCAATGACAGTAACATTGCACGGAGTCACAGTCCTGCCTTGTCCTGCACATTTCCCCTGGCCGGCTATCAGGACACTCCGGGAAACATGTCTGCTCGGACTGACCTTGCCTAGCCGCTCCATGGCCTTTTTCATGCCCTCCGGTGAACGAATGTGACTTTCTGTGCTTGCAGGTTGATTTTTAAGAATTCCCTCTGGCATGAGCCCAATCTACACATTGCATGGGCAGAAGGACAGGAGCGCTCTTAACACAATGCAATCCAGGCAGCAGACTCTGAAGGTGGCAGGAAAGGTCAGCCGAGTGCATAGCGTGGCCACAAAGGTCAGCCGTAATCTCTGGGCTTTTTTTCTTTCAAATGCAGAATGTCTGGCCTTTTTTCCCCAAGACTATATATATATATATATATATATATATACATACAGCTGAAGCAGAAATCTTTCTTGTAAATTTAAAATCAAGGTGTGAAATCAGATTTAATTCACTTTATTTTGCCAGTTTAACAGGTGACTTAGCATTTACAGCATCTTTTTCAAATCTAGCACTGAGCTTGTGCAGGAAAGACCATTTAGTTCAGTGAATAGCCCTCATCATTCATTCCTTCATTCATTCATTCCTGTTTGACTGTTTAAACAAATATATAGCCCAACCAAACATTAAACTGTAATGGTCAAAACGAAACTGCTGTAAGGGTTAAATTATTCAAGAATAGTAATTCTGATTTTTATTTAATTTACATGCAGCAATAAATCCAACCAGTTTTATTCTAGGTTGGTGATTGTAGGCATTATGTTGTGGATACTTGAATCTAAATTAAGGTTTGTTTTTTTTCTGGTTTATGTATTATTAGAAATATTCCAGGTTAAGTTATAATTATATAAGATTAATCTGTAAAATGGCAGTTATTTCACCCTTGATATCAAAATTCACATCATTTAAGAAGATACATATATAATTTCATTACATCTGTGTCTGCAGCTAAAAATAATATTTGCTATATTTTTCTTCACTTTGTAATGTGACCACAAGAAAAATCATTTTAATTTCGTGGCGAATATTAGAAGGAAAATGGTAAAACCGTAATTCAAGATCAAGCCGAAATAAATAATAATGAATTCTCCATAATTACCAATTAGCGCAGCAAATAAAAGTGTGCATTTTATCGCGTGACATCGCTGTCACCGCTCCATCTGACGGTAGCGGTTGTTGCCACTGCGTCCTGCGACTGGGAGGCGTTATATGACAGTACAGGGAAGCAGACCAGGCATTAACTCGTCAGGCAATCTGGCAATTATACCAGGCTGCATTACCAGCTGCTGCCCAAGGCTGCACTAGCCCCTCACTCGTATAAATCTAATTTACATTACAATTAAAACATTACCGATGGACTCGGGCTGATGTTTACTCAGAGGGGGGCTAATGTGTCTCCCGCAAGATTGCAGTATTCAGCTTGTCCAGGTGGCCACACCCCCGCCATCGCCCTGCAGGGGATGGGACCTATTTTGTCAAAATGCTTTGCCATACATAGCTATAGGACAGCCCCCGGAGTGAGGAGGATGGGCTTGGTTGTCATTCACTGAATTTGTTACAATGTGCTTGCTGATTGGCGCGTGCCGGTATGCCAGATTACATACTGCTAGGGCACTCCTGTAACCCAGGCTACCTGATTAGGAGGACTAACCACCGATTCCAGCAAACACGCCAAGCTGCCTCCATTTGGCCTGGACAGCCAGCCAGCAGATTAAGCCCCACTGGGATCTCTGCCTTCAAGATCATTCTTTAGGCTAATGGTTTGGTGAGCGGCCGCCTGTTTCTGCTCCAAGCCCAGCATGGAAGTTATTCAGCAATGAGATGGTGGTCTATTCCCACTTTTTAATCGGCTGCCAGATGTATGGTGGTTCTGCACAGGAAGCATCCAGTGGGTTGGCTGCCTGGGCGACATTCAATTAACACTGAATGTCGAAGCAACATCAAATTAACATTGAGCACTAAAATCGACTCAATGTGCACAGGTGCAAGGCTCGCTGCGTGCAAATTTCTCCTCTGACCACTGGATGAGCCCAAAGTTCTGGTGCAGAAGCTCTGGCTGACCTTTGGGTGCCTTTGAGAAGACTGTGGAAAGCAAACCTATTAATTAGTAGACTTGTAAAGCACTGCACTAACCAAGCCACAGAAGGCCCCGCGTATCCAAACAGCAGATCCTGACCGCCAGCTGATTTTTCGGGGCTTCTCAGGCTGGACGGCACTGCTGCTTCTGTGCCCTGCTGATTTAGATCGCGAAGCCAGGCAGTGTCCTCCAGCTCCGCATGTAATTGTTGCAATAAATCAGAGGGCGCCGCTCCAAATAGCGCAGTATCTAATAAGAGCAATCTGTTCTGATTGAGAGAACACAACTTAGTTAGCCAGCAGGTCAGGGCGGCGAACTCGCCGGGCCCGCGAGGAGGCCAGGCAGATCGCACTCCGTGCACACGGCAGAAGAGCAGGAATTCTCATCGCGCCACGTCGCCGGGCCCCTCGGGAAAGCCAGCATTCTGCAGCGCGGACATTAACAGAGAGAATGGATCGCGAGGTCGGAACCCCCCTCCGCCCCCCAGGCGTGACACCCCACCAGAACACCCTGTTGGCAGCTCATGAGGTGTGCAGGCCGGCCGCCCATCACCGTGGGTGTGGGTGCACGTTGTGGGCCGGCCTCTCGGGTGCTTGCCGAGAGCCACTCCCGAAAGTATCCCTAATTCAGCATCTTGCTGAGAGGAGAGAGAGTCGCCTTCGGTCAACTGGCACTAGCATCATGTAGGCAGGTGCATCTCAGCCTATGGTCATCTGAATGTCTGTCATGTGACTAAAAATAGCGTAGCTTGGTGCTCCGTCCTGCACCTCCTTCCTGCTCGAGCTCCATGTAATGCTCTCGCCTTCGCTAAGCTCGCTTCCTGGCTGTGAATTCCCATGAGGACTGTCTGGTGACCTGCATTCGAGAGATGGAACTTCATGAACCTTGGGAGGGAGACACATGAGGTGGCAAGATCCCTCAGGTAGAATTACCCGAGACTTGCCGACTGGCTTCTGTTGAACCAAAGGCAGAAATCTAACCCCAGACTACATACTGTACCAGGGGGGTATGAGGTACCGCTACTCACTGAGCCCCTGGGTTCCCGTCCCAACAAAGTCCCCGAAACATTTCATCACAAAGCTGAACACAAACTGCACCACCTGGAGGCTATACAGCCCACTGTCACATATCTGTAATACTATTCATCTGTGTCATTCATATACGCTTTACAGCCAGTGGCCAGATTTTAGCTTCACCTGCTTGTTAATGCACAGCAAACAATGCATGCATACACCATACAGAGAGACTTAGCATTAGAAGGGCCAAGGCACCTAATGCAAGCAATTCTGAACATACGATTGTCCGTGCCATTTCTGGTGGTTCCGGCGTCCTAGAAACAGCCTCGCCGCTGGGATTTTCATGCACTACGGTGTTCAGAATTTACAGAGAATGGCATTCCTGTGGGTAAAAACACCTTGTTAATGAGAGAGGTCAGAGGAGAATGGCCAGACTCATTAAAGCTAACAGCAAGGCCACAAGTGCAAAAATAACAGCTAGGTACAACAATCGTGAGCAGAAAGGCTCCTCTGAACACACAGCTTGTCTATGCTTGGAAGCTACCTACCGCAGCGAGCCCTAGCTACCTTTAGCTGTCCCTAAGAAAGCAGACAAGCCATAGTACGGAGTAATTATGCATTGCAATATTTATAGTAATATTTGTTTCTTAAACAGGACAAATATGAATGAATATTAATATCCCTCTGCATACCATCCTGAGCTCTCAAAGGCCCATTATTTGTTTGTAACAATGTGTATGTCTGGCAGAAATGCTGAACCTTTCCGTTACAACATTGGCAGGGGCTGAATCAGTCCCGAACCACCCCCCCCCAAACACATTGGCAGGGGCTGAATAAGTCCCGAACCACCCCCCCCCCCCCCTCTATACACAATGGCAGGGGCTAAATCAG
>JAODKL010000034.1:13868601-13882875 GCA_026780765.1 Petrocephalus schoutedeni
AACCAGGGCGACCGAGGGCAAGTCAGGGGGCAGGGCGGGCGGGAAGCGACCCCGCCGCAAATGTCCACGTCCCTTCCGGGAGACGGAGAGGCGGGACCATTTCTGGGACCTGTGCCGTCGTGGGGGTGACGGAGGATCAGGCGCAGGCGGGACTGCGGGAACGGGAACAGGCGCAGGCGGGACTGCGGGAACGGGAACTGGAGCAGGCGGGACTGCGGGAACGGGAACAGGCGCAGGCGGGACTGCGGGAACGGGAACAGGCGGGACTGCGGGAACGGGAACAGGCGGGACTGCGGGAACGGGAACAGGCGCAGGTGGGACTGCGGGAACAGGCGCAGGCGGGACTGCGGGAACAGGTGCAGGCGGGACTGCAGGAATGCGCTGCAGCATCTTCTCCCCGACGAGACGGGCGCGCTGCGGCGTCTTCTCCCCGACGAGACGGGTGCGCTGCGGTGTCACGAGGGAGACTCTTCCGCCGGCGCAGCAGGTCGCCCATCATTCCCCGTACTTTCTCCTGCTCTGAGGGCAAGGAGGTCGGGGTGATGGCGGCCAACGCCCGCTGTAGGGAGTTGAGGGACTGGGAGGCTTCGGGATCCTCGCGCAGCGTTGGGTCTACCGCTAACCTCCACCACAGCTTTTGTAGGGTGAAGAATTCTTGTGCTTGCATTGGCGTAGGGGCAGCCGCCCCAGGTGTTCGAACCGTCACCGGACCCTCCGGGGACGGAGGAGCTGTGGTAGAATGCGGGGAAGCGAAAGCGGTGTCCGGGGCGAACACTACCGGATCCAGGATCGGGAGCGGATTTCCCAGGCACGCAGTGGAGCATACGGAGATCTCCGGAGTATAGCCACTGGGTCATTGGTTGCGGTCGGTTATTTTGTCACGGTTGGAGTGGGATCGACGACCGATGATGCAGGCTGTGATTCACAAGGGCGTTTATTTAAGACAAACATTCTTTGGTTTTGAAAAACAAAGGAACTCCAATTTCAGGATGAAATACTATGTATATTCAACAACTTCCAAACAAACAAAATGTACAACCCTTATATGCTTAAAGTTTACATAAATAGACATCTACAGTGGAAAACAGTGTGAATATGGCTTCTTTTAGCACTCAGAACTGGTATCAAGATGGTCAGTATCTCATTGCATCTACAGTATAAGAAAGACTGCTTATCTCTTTTCATTATGTGTATAACTATTGGAAATAACTACCAGATAAGTACTAATGCCTAACTATTGCTGAATAACCCAGTAATGGCTGTAAATTAAACTGAGATTTTCCAGAGATGCGGTAAAGAATTTGTATTGTTTGGGGAGGTGGCTTCCATTTGTGTGAAAGATGTTTTGGAGTTTTCCTGAAGAAGACAAGTCCTTGTTATCATGAACATGTTCATGGAATTTTAACTTATGAGTAATATAAAAAGGCTGAATTTGGCCACCAGTTTTACACAAAGTGAATGATCCTCACACCTGAGCCGTCCTGTTAGTTTTCTTCCCTGCTGCTCTCAGCACTCCCCATGAGTGCTGCTACTGTTTCAGGTTCTAAGTACCACACTGGATGCAGTGGAACCCTTTTGAGATGGGGGTGCTTGAGGATACGCATTCCCTGGCGACCCCCCCAGGACTAGGGTCCCACCTTCCCGAGACCGACGCCTGTTTTATGCCACTGGTGCATATATGGAATATTATTCAGGACTGTATCACATTTAGAGAATGTAATCATTAGGATTTTATCAAAAACATACCAATTACAGTCTCAAATACAATCACAAATCAATTAAGTATGTATCTGCCTCAAAGTTTCCATTGGCCATTTTATTTTAGCCCTGGTTGTATGAATATCCACCTTAGTTAGCTCTGTAGCTTATCACTGTGCTGAAGGTCAAAAATATTGTCAAATTCTCTAGCTAAGCAACGAGCAGCCAGCTAAAGCTGCCAAGGTTTGCCGTTGGAGAGAAGAGAATCGCCTGAGTTCGCCCAGAGTTCGCAGATGAGTATGTAAAAAAAATCTAGTGGAGATGGTTGCATCACAATTATGTTCAACTGAGGGACCAGTCGGTAAAAAAATGATTGACAATCTTATCACAAAGCGGTGTTGATCAGGGAGGAAAACAATGATGGTGAGTGGTTGAGGGAAGGATGATGCTTAAGTGACAAGTTAAAAGATAACGCATAAAAATCAGCGTAAATCTGTACTGAACACACTTGTGCAGTATCCAGCCTTGGTCGTGACCTTTGCTGATACATGAAAAGACTGACCACTGAATACCCACAACACGGACAGCCTGTCCCGCAGCGTTTATCCATCTGGCCGCCTGCATTGGGCTCACCTTTGCCTGTGCTGGGCCATCATGTCTGGTCTCCTTGGTAACAAAGTCATGGACACTGCATTTCCAAATAAAATGGGGAAAAAAATGTTCTTTTGTCATTTAAGTTGGCCAGTTAATAAGCTTGGTTTTCAGTCTAAATTATACGACAGTACTATCATTTATCATTATCATTCGGTTTCTGCTGTATTTTGCATTCTGAATATTAGACTGATGCAGAACTGACTCTCTTTTTGAGTTTGACTGGTCAGCATGTGAGGCCTGATCACTCACCGCCATGTGACTTTGCAAGGCAATGGCGGTCTGTTCTGTTTTCGTCCCTCAGGGGCTCCTGCCACCTGGCAGAGTGCAAACGTCCTCTGTCATCATAGAAAGTTTGACGCACTCACCACCTGGCACCGCAGTTGGCGCACGCCGTGCTTGTCCATCGGCTTTCAGCGCCAAGGCCCGTGTGACGGGTCTGCTCTGGGCAAATTCTTACGGGGGCTTGTGTTCCCAGATTGCTCGCAACCCTGGCTTCTGTGACCCTTGGCATCATGTAACACCTGGGCACTAGGGAGATCTTCTGGATGACCATGTGCTGCTAGTTAACAATATTTCTTTGCCCAGTTCTACCAAATGAACTTGGTATTATCATAGCCACCTGTCAAAATGAACCTGACAAGAGTCCTTCATAGTTTTTGTGATCTTTACAACATATGGATTTCTATGTAAGTACTCTGGTGTAGAACTGTCTTTATGAAAGGGGAGACAGACATCGCTCTAGATAGATTTAGTAGTGGTGCACAGATGCAAAAATTTTGACTGGAGCTGATAACCAATACCAATAACTGGCAATGAAAATTCCTAATGCTGATAAGCAGAATGACATTACATTATTTTTCATCCTCTGTGGAAAATGAAAGATCGATTTAATAATTAATTTAAAACATGTTCCAGGCCGTATAAAACCATCTTGCAGGCCGGTACTTTGAGACCTCTTCTAACTGGTGAATGAACTAACTAAATGAGTCATCCTTTACTCTGGAAAATGGCTGATCTTTCAATGCTATCACCTCCATTATTTTAGCAGTTATGTCTTTAGCTATGGTGTTGCTAAATCTTATTATTGATAAAGTCGAAATATCGGCCAGAAATATTGGGCAAAACTGACACATTGGACATTTAGCTGACACCCTTATCCAGAGTGATTTACATTACAATTACAGGGAATTACAATTTCCCTGGAGCAACTTGGGGTTAAGGGTCTTGCTTATATATCATGCATCTTTAAGATTTACATTTTCAAAACGTGCTTTTCACTCTACAAATAAATACTTCAGATCATTTTGGGACTTCAGTAGGTACTGATTTGTATAGTCATGTTTTATGTTCAGGTGTTTGTCTGTTGGGGCAAAAGATGCAGTGTATGTCATCCTCAAAGCAGCTACACAAAAACATTTACAGTAGCTGCCTCTTCAACAGTACAGTAAACAGGTTTGTTTAGCATCTTCTCTGAGGCAAGGTAATCAATGCTTTAATTCTCTCTGGACTGGCCATGGCCAACCCGCAGTCCCGTTTGAGATTTAGGTTTTTTAAAAGACGCTTTGTATTTGCTGCCGCACTGTAGTTTTCAGCTTTGAAATTAGCCCTTCAAAGGGGGAAGCTTGTGTGCTCCATTCACATGAAGAAATCTGCCTTTATTCATGGGAGCCAGTCAATTAGTTTGCGGCTCCATTGTTAAACGTCAATCACACTACTTAAACTCTCAGGACTGTCTTTCCATTATGTAATTCATTCCAAGTGCTGCCTTCCGACCTGCCATTTTTTCACCTCCCAAACACACGACTCAAGCTCACTGGGCTTTCAAAGAATTGACAAACTTTTCATAGTAAAATGTGAATAAATGTGTAATAAACTGCATTTTTTTATGTTTAACCACACAAATGTATTCAAGCTACCATGCCTACCTCATTAAAGATAAATGCTAGGGCTGGGCGATATCATATTGATTTTATATCACGCATGTGCAGTAATCACCAGGGGCTTCATATGATGGACGAAACATTTGGCCGGATGCCAGCTTTTCGGTATTATACAGACATTTATTTACGGACACAATTTGTTAAACAGATTAGTAGTATTTCTAAAATATTAACGAGGCATTTTATAACACCCCAAGATAGTAATCAGTATATATTCGGCATTATTGCACATACGCGATATAAAATCGATATGACATTGCCCATCCCTAATAAATCCCGAAGTCTTTGGCAAATATGATGTTGTCCTTTCTGCACACCACACTGCTTCAGACATGAGCATGATTGTAGATCATCGCCAGTCATCTGCAACATGCTATTTTGAGCTTAGTTATTCCTCACATTCCGAGAGCATATGTTTGCACATATAGCTCATAAGGTCTACAAAACAGATCTTTATATGCCAGTTCCTCCACTGGCTCTGTGTTTGAATTTCTCTTTAGGGTTGTGTTCATTTCTTCCTGTAGTTAAACGACTTGCAGTTGGATGAGTTTGTGTCCCTAAATTGCCCACAGTGTGTGACTGTTTCTGAATATGTGGCTTGCTATGGATTGACATCTCATTCAAGCTCACGACGTGGCGCAAGCACATGCATCATTTTCTCACAAAGGAGCAGTGTGCATCATGTGTTAAGAACTTCTGTTGTGTATGTGACCTGTCAGCATGTCAGCAGTGTGGAGTTACTTCAAACTCAAAGAAGAAAAAAGGCAAGACCACAATGTTATTTATGCAATACAAGTGTTTCGCAGGGTGGTAACAGCATTGGAAACTAACTCCACAAACCTGATTAAACACTTTGAACAAATTTATTTAGGCCACGAGCACCAAGAAGAAAAGTGTCTCGCGTCAACAAATCCTTCAGCAGCTACATTTCTCCGTGCACCTTCAAGTGTGGAGAGCGAGAGGCTCTTCAGTACAGTCTCCATCATCATTGATGAAAGGAGAAGCAGGCTGACAGCTGAGAAGGCAGAAATGCTGCTCTTTCTAAAGAAAAATCTGCCCCTCATGTTAAAGTAAACTAACGGAGTTTAAAAAAGGGATATTTTTTGGGGGTCGGGCACCTACTGATATGTCACATCTTAGGGGAACAACTTAAACCAAATACTTATCCTTTGACACAAATTAATTTATCTAAAGCTTAAATATATTAGCGTTCTACAACTTTTGCTTGTTTTTTTTGTTTTTTTAGTGCGCAGTATTTCATGCTGATACTGCAGTTCCTGTTTTTCAAAACCAAAGTGTTTTTGAATTCTTGCATAAAGTTGCATTTTGAATTTCATTTTGAATGTTGTAGATACTCAGCTTTAAAATTTTGCATAAATTTGCATTTAAAATTTCAGGATGAATACCCGAAAGGTGCGAACCAGTCAAACTCTGCTGATGAAGTTTAAATTAAAAGAAGCAGTGTTGCTGAACTGAACTGCTGAACGGTGTGTGTGCAATGTTTTGAGTATAATATTTGTGTGAATGACAAGACATGCATATTTTTTATCAGAATCCATTATTTTTTTTAATCAAACAGTTAATAATTACATAGCATGTCTAACATGATTGTATGAAATCTTTGTGAATATACCTTCAATACATTCAAACAATACACACCTTCAACATTTTTGTTTCTCAAAGTCCAGAAATGCCAGGTGATGCAACAGTCCAAACATTATAAAAAATTTTGTTTGGCATAATTCTGTTTGAAACCTTTAAACTCATAAGTAGTTGCAAAACATGATGTCGTAGTTTGATACATGATGTAAGTAGTTGTTTTTACATGATGTTACATCATAAAAAAGATCCCAAGTGATCTTCATGGTGCAGTGAAAAGGTTAGGAGATCTAATTCAAATATTGACAAAAATGGCTATTTTCAAGTCATAGTTAAAGTTTCCATGTCAGGTGGTACAAGCCGTGAAGAGCCATGAAAATACTGTAATATGATAGAAACCTTTATTTAATTTAAAATGGTATGCATGAGCTTGATAGCAATGACAAATGTTGTGTAGATGTCCAAGTAATTGTCTAATTAGATTTGAAATTAACTTGAAATGTCGGGAGGCAAAACTCCAATTAGTATATCTACTAGTCATAAATGCAAAAACTAAATACAAATAAACAATGTTGGATGCATTATAGACACTTAAATGGCTACTTTATGAAGGTTTTCATTTGGAGAAAAAAAAACGTTAAACATATATAAACTTTTGGTAAAGCCATCTGGCATTTTTCATTTTGTGAAATAATCTTAGAATTATGATTTTTATACGTGAGTATGAAGCTATGCAAAATGCATCTAGACATTTTTCCCAGAGGCATTATTTTCTATTTTGTCGTTTAAAAAAAGAGACAGAGACTGTATTGGATTTGTATTGGTATCGGCAGATATCCAAATTTGCAATGTTGGTATTGGACAGACATAAAAAGTGGTTTCATGCCATCCCTAAAAAGAAGTTACGAAGATGGATGCATAGAAAAAATGTACAACAACTGGATACTGTGACGGTTAAAAGAGATGCTTGCAAAATAAATTTGGAGAAAGGTGCAAATGTTTTTTTCTCATTTAAAAAAAGGGGGGGGGGGGGTCTGAATTAAGAAGAAACTGATAAAGTAATCCAGCCGAATGAGGCTGCAGGAAAATCCTCCGTAACATGGCCAAGAAAATAAGTCATTTTTTTTCTCCTGTCATCCTTTCACATCTTTAAACTCTCATAAATCACTGTCATGTATGATTTGCTCCCTGGCCACACAACTGCATTCCAGCCATTTGGAGAAACAAAAAAGCATACAAATATCTACATGTCCAGAATTGTGAAAACTATATTAACTACTGAACGTTTGTGAAAGTTGCTGCAGATAATTCATATTTTAAGTTGAAACAAGCTAAAGTGCATACTTTTCCAAGGCTGGAGTGTTTCAGCCAGAATTTCTCTAGTTTGCCTATTTTAGTCAAGCATATTTCATGTATGTACGGGGGAGGGGTTACTCTGTATGGTTTAAAGCAATGTCAAAGTAAAAAAAGAGGGTTGTGTTGTACAGTAGCACTGCCCATACTCAAAGGATTAGAGGCACGTGTGGTTTAATGGGCCTTGAGGGGGGGGATTGTCTCAGCTTGACGTGGACAAGGTCTCCAGCCCCCCCACTAAGGACAGCTGGCCAGCCTTCAGATAAACAGGCTGGATATGCTTACTAGGGGTAAGAGGATTTAGCAGCAGAACAGATCAGACATCAGCCTCATTTAGGAAAGAAATGATTACATTTAAGAAAGTGTGTGTGTGTGTGTGTGGGGGGGGGGGCGCAGCCATACAAGTAACAGTGTGTAGGGATGATGTGCAGAGGTGCAATGTACACAACGACAATCTCCATCCTTATTTAAAGTTATCCTACGTTGTGTTTTGCTGCATTGTTCTGAAGGTAACTTCTGTATCTAGGTACATATGGGGATAAATGAATGTGACAGCTCATCCCACTTTGCTCACAACCTAATACTGTGCTTTCTAATAGAAGGGCTTGGTCCTTTTCACTCGGAATAGCATTTGTGTTAATAACAGTATAATCAAGTAGACTAAATTGCACACAATTAGCAGCTGAAAGTGTTCTGTTTTTCTATTTTCAGGGCAAATCAACCTTAATAATCTGAAAGACTGACTTTTAGTCTGTGTGTTTTATTTTAATTCTCATACATATATGAAATTCCTCTCTAATTCAGAATCTGCATTGTGTGTAACACGCTGAGGTGAAATACATTTACATTTAAAAAAGCACAGACCTAATGATAATTATTGCCATGTAAACCCCGGTTGTTTTTCAGAGACCAGACGTGGTATGTGTTTAACCTGATAATTATGATGGTAGTACTGACCTTTGAGATAAAACTTCTTTGGTCAAAGGTCGCTTGGTTTGCGCTGCTACGAGCCTCCGACAGGTATGACAAAATAGTCTGATATAGATCGTTAGTATGAACATGATTCCGTGCCTACGCTGTTAGGGTTAGAAATAATGACAAATACTCGCCTGTGCTGGTAACACTGGGCAGTTTGGTGCAGCATTTCGGGGTTTCGCCTTGGCGTTAGAGTGAGTATATCGTCTGAGCGGTGATTAATCGTTTGTTAAGTTAGCAGCACTATCGCTGGCGGTTTTTCCATCATTACTATTTTGCGGCAACGGGCAGCTCGCGGTCCGGCGCGCGGACACGGACCGCGCGGGCAAACTCGCCCCGTAACCGCGGTAACTCACGCGCCTCTTTCCGTCCCGCTGAGGTCCCGGTCCGCGGATCTCAGCCCGCCATCGGGGGGGGGGGGCGGTCTGTCGGTGTCGCGCGGTGTCGCCCGGTCTCCGTAACGTATCCGCCGGGGCGGTCTCTACCCGCCGCGGCGACGACGCGCGCGCGCAGACTGTCACGCGCTTACACGTAAGCCCCCCTCTGAGGGCAAAAAAGGCGGCAAAATGCGGCTCGGTATATAAATGCCAAGGTGCGTGAGTTGATGCAACTTGATTTGATTTGAAATGATCGGACACAATCATTTAACTATATTAATGCCAGTTCCAGCTTTCTAAAGACCAAAAATATAGGCATATAAAGGAGAAGACAACTCATTATTTCCCCCTATTTGGTAGGGTGGAATTCTGTTGTATAAGCCTAAAATATTTAAGGGCAGCCATCCAGTCTGTAGCACCACACAGGAAGCCAGTAGGGGGACTGTTTCAGTGTAACATCTTGTCTGAGTTTAAAATGTAAAATAAACAGCTGTCACTCAGCACCATCACTCTGACTATCTCATACACAAGAAAAGTTTGTATTGTGGCAGTTTTTTGTGTCTTGAAGGAAGTTCAAAAGGGGTAACAGCTGTGGATGGAAGGTGAATTGCTTAACCGTCATTCTCTAATGGTTGGATGGTGTAGTGCTAGTGTCTCACGACTATAGGGTTGGTTTGAA
Source organism: Petrocephalus schoutedeni (assembly GCA_026780765.1). Taxonomy (NCBI): domain Eukaryota; kingdom Metazoa; phylum Chordata; class Actinopteri; order Osteoglossiformes; family Mormyridae; genus Petrocephalus; species Petrocephalus schoutedeni. Next base: position 13,877,877 of record JAODKL010000034.1, read on the forward strand.
TTTTAGACCTGCTCTTTGCACACAAACTTTGTGTATTCTTCCTGTGTTGTGCAGTCCAAAGACACGCAGTTAGGTTAATCGGTGTATTTAAATTGTTGGTTGTGTATGTGCTTCGTGATGCACTGGCATCTTGTCCATTCCTGCCTTGTGCCCCGTGCTGCCTGGGATACGCTCCAGGCAGTTCGAATAAACAGCTGAAAGATGGATGGAGGTCATGCTGGATAGCTGGGATTTCACCCTTGATGCAAGGCAGTACCCTTGAGGTGCTGCATCACAGATCATGTGCATGTGTGTAGGGAGTCAGTGGCCCTCTGTCCTCTTTAGATAAAAATGAATGAATGGGAATTCTTGTAAACTCTGTGTTTGGATCTATATGTCTGTCTTTCTCCTGTCTGTACTCTAAATGTTTTGGGCGCTCATTCTTCTGCTGAGTGAAGGTTTGTGTTGAGCTGAGGGCCATGTGCTGTGGTTTAATTTGCAGGTTCCCCCAGGCTCATGAGCTCACCCCCCACCCAGCCGCATATGAGCTCCATGTTGGGACATCCCTCCGTTATCAGCACCTCGACAGCCCCCTCTCGACACCACCCCTCCCCTGTAGGCGTCATTGGCTCCCCCATGAATGGGTTAGCCTCCCCCTACTCTGTCATCACCTCATCGCTTGGTTCCCCATCCATCTCTCTGCCTTCCGGTCCTGGAATGGGCTTTGGGACGTTAAGCAGTGCACAGGTAAGGGCCTGTGAGTTAGACAGGGGGTGCTGTGGTGCTGGCTTTATGCATGAGTCACATATGCTTCCATCTGGTAACAAGTCCTGACTGAAAATAAATCAACATTATTACTTTTTAATGAGTAAATGTCATCTAGAAAATGCACCGGTGACGTGATCTGGCATGATGCATTTTATTAATGCCTTTTCTAGTGGATCCTATTAACTTTTGTGAGCCATGTGTTTCCTCTGTGTTTCATGCTTTTTTAAGTGAGATAACTTGCTAGCCAGGAGAAAAATCAAGTTTCCATTTCATTAAATGCCTGTCTTATAATCGTATTAGCTGTTACATAACATCATATTCAGAGCCAGTCAGTTAATCTACTGCTGTGTTTCTGTTACAGTTTTTCTTTGGTGAACATCCCAATTATTCCTTTTCTCTGACAATTTGGCATCCAGTTTGACATGTTGAACAGGACAGAGTCCCATTTGTCTAAATTCAGTGTGATCCCTATACATATAATCTTTGTACTGCCTTTAATGTTTCTACAAAACTGTGTTGTGGCATTTCCCTTGGTCCCAGAAAATGTATCCAGGCCCTGATCTCCTATCCCACTCCAATCCCTTTATCAGGCCTTGTCTACTGTCACACTGGACTCTTGTGAAATGCTGGGATTGTGGATCTATAGCAACCTGCAGCTGATGTTGGTTTTCACATACTTTTTGATGACCGGTGTCAGCCTGTCTCTGTGTGCATCACTGTAGCCTCACACCTTGAGTGTTGCAGGTTATATTTCCCCTGCTAGCTCAGTGTGTGTGGAGGTTGCATGTTCTCCTTGTGTTTTTGTCGGTTTACCTCAGGTACAGTGGTTTCCCCCGGCAGTGCAGAGACCTGTAGATAGGTGAGCGGGTGTCTCTGGTTGGATTGTTTGAGTGCATTTGCCCTGTGATGGCCTGGCTTCCAGTGTCTCCCTTGTCTTGTGTCCATTGCCTCTTAGGACAGGCTGCAGACTAACTGCTACCCTATATCAGATCTACGGTTAGGGTTAGGGTTAGGGTGATAAATAGATGGAATACACATATGAAGGGGATCTTACTGAAAAACATGTTACCTTACCATGCGTATGGTATTACAGCAACATAAGGTAATATGGGAAGCATGTGTGGCAAACAATAGCCCTCCAGCACCCTTAATCCTGTGTATTTATGATGCCCGTCTGGCATGCTGGAGTTCATCACTCTACTCACTCAGCCTGCTACTTTCTCATTATAACTACTTAGTCCGCTCCTTGGGGACAGCGGGACAGCACAGATGGAGGCCACTGCCCGAGTGCTTTTCAACGTGACATTGATTTGCTCTCAAGCAAAAGAAGTGTTTCATACTCCCAGGTCTTTAAGACTAGATTGCTCGCATGCTATGTTGTTTCTGTCTATTTACGTTTATATTTATTGTACTTATTTGATGATTTTATCTAATATACTAGAAGTATTTCACCCATTTAAACAGCTGAATAATTTTCTGAGGGGTCAGGTTAAGTGAATGTTTTGGAGCATCGAGTCTTTTCTTGGGTATAAAAATCCTGGTTTCATCAATACCGTGTAACGTACCTTGGATTATTAAACACTGAGCAAATACACACTGCCCTCCCAGGCAGTCACATGACTGGAATGATGGCCACTCGCCTCTTGTGCCTTCTTTGCCACTCCCAGATGAGTTCGATGAATGTGAGCAACACGGAGGATGTGAAACCCCCTATCACCCTGGGAAGCATGAACAGTTATCAGTGTGCCAGTCCTGGTTCCCTGACCAAGCACATCTGTGCCATCTGTGGGGACCGCTCCTCAGGTAACGCGACGTGACTATCACCACACAAACATTTCAGCCCTCTTCTCTGTGCCGAAATCCGAAAGAGGCGTCACCGACTAGTCCAGCTTCTGGAAATATACACGAAGGCGTCTGACTTCCCGAATACGTGCTGTGCGGCGATGTCCTTACACCAGATCCTTGTACACCTTGATGCCTCTCTCCACGTGAGCAGGGAAGCATTACGGCGTGTACAGCTGCGAGGGCTGCAAGGGGTTCTTCAAGAGGACCATCAGGAAAGACCTCACCTATACATGCCGGGACTGCAAGGACTGCCTGATCGACAAGCGCCAGAGGAACCGGTGCCAGTACTGCCGCTACCAGAAGTGCCTCGCCATGGGGATGAAAAGGGAAGGTGAGAAGCCTCTCCTCCCTGACTTGCTTTGGCAGTGTTGGCAAGGAGACCGCAGTAACTAGGAAACGGACATGCAGTGATTCCCCAAGCAGTGGAGATAAAGAGGCTGAGCTGTCTGGCACATAAGTGTGACAGTATAAATCAAATTTAGAACTTACTAATATGGATACTGCTGCAATGTCTTTTCAGGTTGGCCAGTTGTCCTTGTTAGTTGACACTAAATTAGCTGTCCTGGTTCAGGTTTTTGTTCAGTTATTTAATGTTATTTAATGTTAACACCTGTATAGTATCTGATATTAATGAAGATTTTCTTCCCCTAATTACTAATAATATTTATTGACTTTGATTTGGTTGTTTGAGGGGTGGCATGGTGGTGTGGTGGTTAGCACTGTCGCCTCACACCTATGGGACCGGGGTTCGAGTCCTGTCCAGTTCCATGTGTGTGGAGTTTGCATGTTCTCCCCGTGCCATTGTGGGGTTTCCTCTGGGTACTCCGGTTTTCCCCCCACAGTCCAAAGACATGCTGAGGCTGACTGGCATTGCTAGATTGCCCGTGTATGTGAATGTGCTCAGTGATGGGCTGGCCCCCCATCCTGGGTTGTTCCCCGCCTCGTGCCCGTAGCTTCTGGGATAGGCTCCGGACCCCCCCGCGACCCTGTTCAGATAAGTGGGTTGGAAGATGGATGGACTTGGTTGTTTGTTGATTTATTGTTTGTAGACGAGTATTTAGGGATAAGTTTTCAGGTAGGGTTCGGGTTTGTTGGATTAATAAGTATTTAGTTTTCATCAGAATCATATGTTACAAGCTGATGTTAAACTAGGCAGATGTTTTCTTGGGGACCTTCAGTGCATTAGTCCGTATTTGATGTCCAGCTTCAAAATTCTGTTGTCAGGTTTAGTTATCGCATTTTTTTCAGTGGTGTAATGTACACAAACTGGAATTGATTGATTAAGGCTTTGGTGAAGATACCATGTATGTGTATTAAGCACCTGCAAGCTGCTTTAAAAAGACGTTTGCTTCATGTTATCAGATTGTCCTTTCAAATGGATTTGGGATTGGGACTGTGTGCCATGAAGCCAAGAGTGGGACTCTGTGAAGTGTAAAGCCAGGAAACAGGTGCTGGCGTTTTGTGTTTTCAGCGGTACAAGAGGAGAGACAGAGAGGAAAAGATAGGAGTGACAACGAGGTGGAGTCCACCTATGGCATCAGCGAGGACATGCCTGTGGACAGGATCCTGGATGCAGAGTTGGCTGTGGAGTCAAAAACAGAAACCTGTGTGGACGGTAGTCCTGGCAACTCGGTAAACTGCTCACAACCTCGTCTTCACTGACAGTCTGATTAATATCTAAATATCAAGTAGCTTAACAATCAGTGTTAACCAAAACATAATGGAAAACCAGTGCTGATGTTCTCAAAACTGAGTGCTTGCTACAAAATACAACTTGTTTGTATATTATGTAAATTATTCGGGTCATATTTCTGATGGATATGATTCTGGTTCTTGGCATATGGTTATAACTGATAAGTGAACGCATATTTCATATATATGAATGTGTGTGTGTGTGTGCCCTGCGATGGACTGGCACCCAGTCCAGGGTGTCCCCTGCCTCGTGCCCTGTGCTTCCTAGAATAGGCTCCAAGCTCACCACGACCTTGTATTGGACCTGCAGTTAAGGAAGATGGATGGTCTCCTCATTTTGCCTCTCTTTGTCTTGGGCAGTCCAATGACCCTGTTACCAACATTTGCCAGGCAGCAGACAAGCAGCTCTTTACGCTGGTGGAGTGGGCAAAGCGAATTCCACACTTCTCCGAGCTACAGCTGGACGACCAAGTCATTCTCCTACGGGCAGGTAGGTCATCAAATGAGCCCTTCAGTTGTTTGTCAGCAACCCACAGACTGCTTCACAGAATTTTTTTTAAATAAAAAATTAAATTTTGATAAAATTAAATATCCATCCATCCATCCTCCTTTTTCCCTATCGGGGTCGCGGGGGGTCTGGAGCCTATCCCGGAAGCTACGGGCACAAGGCGGGGAACAACCCAGGATGGGGGGCCAGCCCATCGCAGGGCACACT
>JAODKL010000034.1:13913579-13929394 GCA_026780765.1 Petrocephalus schoutedeni
TCATTGCTGAAAGTGTCCGTAAGTGCTGTCAGACTGTCATTGCGTTCTATTTGTCAGTTGGTGTATTTTTCAAAGGCATACTATGTTCACCCGTCCATAAATCATTACCTATTTCCGGTCCCCCCAGGTATCCTGAAAATAATCTCAGAGATGTTTCTTCCACATCTCAGAGTGCCTGAGCTGGAAGAAGAGTGTTTCTCCAAGGTGCTACCCAAGGTAAATTATTTTAAATTGCTGGGCTGACTGCATCACCGGAGTGCTTGGTCAGTCTGACAGTGAATTGTGCTGTCATTCCTATAGGTGGTAAAGGTGTTCAGTAGTTTAATGGATGAAATTTCAAAGCAAATCGGGGATCTATCCAGTCAGAACTCAGAGCTGCGGTCACATCTAAGGAATGTTCTTCAGGTAAAGGATACTTTCTGGTTTTTAATAGCATTTCTATCTTAGAAAGTGCTAGATAGCATCAAGTTGATCATTTATTTTTAATATCCCTCTCAAACTTAAAAATTTTGAACTTTATGAAGTGTACCCGTGTTTCAGCTCATGATTCAAGTGCTGGAAGTTCTGTCAGGTGTCATTCGTCTCCTCTGTGCTCCTGAGAAAAGTCTGAGCTTGGGCTCAATTAGTTCCTTACCAGCTTGTGTTCTGAAACTTCTGAAGGACACCTTTGAGCACTGTAAGGTAAGGTTTGCACCCCGCTAAGAATCTGCAGGTTCAGATGCAGCACCAACAACCTATTTAAGGTGTTAATTTTGCGTACATGAAATGCCAAATGATTTGTTTCCAAACTGCAGTTGCTCTTTATTCTCTGTGACAGTTTCTCCTCTGTTTTGCAGGACAGTGAAGCTGTGTACTGTGGCAGACTGTCTGTGGTCGCTGACCTGCTTCAGGGCCTGTTTAAGGAAGCGTACACCCTACAGAAAGCTCTGATGGAGCTGCTGGACAAAACAGCCATAGAGGGCAATATGTCTGAAGAGGAAGTTTCTGATATTGTCATTGGTGGGTGAAGGAAGGCAAAACTCAAACTGCTTTTGCATTTTTGTTGCCTCACACCATCAGGGTTACGGGTTTGAATCTCACCTTTTGCACATTCTCCGTGTGTTGTGTGGGTCCAAAGGCATGTAGTTAGTTTGATTGATTGATTGTCGATGGTGTATGACTGTGTACATGGCCGGGCTTATCTTCCAGCAGAAGTGATCACCCAGCCTTCTGCGGGGTTGTGACCGCTGTGCCTATTCACCCCCATGCTGGAAAGAGCAGCACTTTGTAATACCCCTCTCTTTACAGCGATACATAGCCTTTTGGAAATATGCACCGTAATATCAAACCTGGACGTTGCACTGCATGCAAACACTTGGAAATTTATCATTAAGTAAGTAATAATCTTAGTAAAATACATAAAATTGACTGGTCTTAATCACAAGCACACTGCTTTCACCCCACTGTTTCTGATTTTTTTGACCAGGCCTCTTAATGGATAGAGTTGCGATATTAAATATGTGTTCCCATTATATTGAAATGGTATGAAAAACTTTGTTTTAAATTTAATTTCTGGTTTTAGGCAGAGCATTAAGCACCAGGCCCTGCTGGAGGAGAATCTCCGTCACGGTGACATCGTGTCTCATCTGATTGACGACTTACTCGCCTCCTTCTACTCTTGTTGTGAGCTGGCTGAAGAAATGAAGCGAGCCGGCTTGCAGGTTCAGTGCATGCCTGAGTGTCCCGCCTCTAAGCTGCAGGCCTTATCTGCGATTGGCTGCCTTGCTGACAGCTGCCCCTCTTTCTTAAAGGAGACTGCACAATGTCCTGAGTACAAGTTGTTCCAGAAATCGGCGAAAATGTGCCGGTTCTTTGCCAACACGTTGGTGCATTATGTTAAGGTATTTCACGCAAAATCCTTCTTACATCTCTGCCACATTTAGTAGTAGTATAGTATAATTGACTAATCAGTGTTGCCTGTCTCTGTAGTACCAACTTTATCATCTTATAAAACACTTCTTGGAGATAACATGAGCGCTTTCAGTCAGCTGTACTGTTGGAGGTACAGGGGTGATTGAGTTAAAGTTATAAGACCACTATTGTTCTACCTGATTATCATTTCATTCACTCTTTGTGAGTAACTCTACCTTGTTCCTTCTCAATTAGGAATTCAAGGCATTTCTGTCAAAATCTTGTGGCCGTTTTCACCATCTCTACCTCCAGATTTTTAGGTATATAGTGAATTATATAGCACTTTTTGTATTATTATTGGTTATTTATTGGGCAGTGAGTGTTCCTCTTGGGATTATTCTCCTTGCTGTTCAGTAAGCTGCCGCCCAGCCTCTGGGGCCCCGCCATGACCACGTCTCTTCAGCTGGAGCTGAGCAGTGTGGTTCAGTCTGCCATGGACGTCCTGGTCACTCTGCTGCTTCCCTGCAGGGCCTTTGCGGAGGCCGTGCTGGCTCCGCGGCTGGGTGAGGCCCATCTTCACCTTCTTACCTCCTTAACGCTTCCTCAAGTCCCTTCCAGACACTCATCCCAGCGGGAACACTGGGTTCCCTTAATAGCCTCGTCCGGCAGAGGTTATGTCCCAGGAAGGGGTAAAAATGAAGTCATGGAAGGCAGACTGTTTTGCCACCCAATATGAATGTAATCATGTCTGCTGTTAACATCACTTGTACAAAACAAATACTTTGGTTCCGAGACATCCTGAAATAGATGGCCTCTAATGACGTGTCACCATATATAACGTGACCGGGAAGCGGTTCTTAATGCTGTAACGCATGACGTGTGTGTTACTCAGAGCTGGCCCCGGAAACCCTGTTCCCACACTGCCTCCTGCTCGTTAGCGCCGTGGCCAAACTGCGCTCCCAGCCGGAGGAGGTGCTTGGCCTCTGGTGTGAAGGCAGCCGATTCCCGGAGGAGACGCCCAGGTACGCGCCCCGGCCAGCATTCCGTGTACTGCCCTGCCCCGGCCCCGTCTGAGTCTCCCCTCCCGGTGGGCCCGGCCAGGCTCTCCGTCTTCCAGGCAGTGTTCCGAAGCTTCGGGCAGTGCTCCGCGGAACGGGCCGCACCCCTGCTGGTCCCGGGGGTGATGACGCAGGGACAGGCTCAGAGCCAGGTGACGCTGTACCAGCACGTGTGCGTCCAGCTGTGCGCTTGCGTGGCTGCTCTTCCCGCGCCGATCTTCCCACATCTGGTAAGGGCTCTGAAAGGCCCCCCCAAGCACCTCACGTGCGGTAGTGTGCAAAAGTGTCAGACACCCAAAGGAAATGTTTGAAGCTAATGCACATTTAAGTGCACAAAGGGTACAGTGGTTCATATGGATGTTTGGCGTGGGGACAGTATGACCGTGTGCTGGGGTACCCCTAAAAAGACAGCGTGTACATTTTCATTGATTAGTGCCATTATTTGCGGCACATTCCCTCTCTGTCTGTGGAGATTAACATATGATTATGAATTAATACTTAATATAATATAGTTATTTTCCTGTGTTTTTTTTGAGGTTGCTAAATTAAATGCTGGATGGTTTGCCCTTCTCCAGTGCTTCACTAAACAATGTAGCAGCTGGCTGACTGTATATGAAACTCAGAAGTCTCCCCCGGTGTGCTACCCCAGCCCCGTCTATGTGTTTGTTAAATTTCACCACCAGCTATCCTAATTAATTAACTTAATTAGTTCCATAACTTAATGTTAATTAGTCAAACATGATATGCTAGTCTTTGAATCGTCAAGGGCATTTAAACAATGTTATAAACGTAATTTACATTATATATTAATGCAAAGTGCTAGTGTCCTGTGCTGTTATTGTCTGTAATTTATTTACTGTGGGCTGTTTGTTGGCATTTTGCGGCACTATGCTGAGGCCAGACTTCTGGTTTGCCGTGCATGCTAAATGGTAATAGCCACGCTTGGCAGCTCTCCAGTGACATGAACATGCCCCCCCCTCCCAGGAGCGCCCCCTGCTGGAGGCAGTACTGCAGCCAGACACTCACACGGCTCTCCTCGCGACCGACGTCTGGTGCTTCCTGGCGCGGTGAGTCGCTCCTGGGGAGCGGGGCCGATGGCATTCCCGGCAGCACTGAAGGCTGCTGGGAAATGATGGTGCCTGTAGGGGTAAGCATGGCTGGGGCCGATGTGGCTCCCCAAGGGGGGTTTGGCTCCCGTCCCGGAATGGAGACTTATGCTGTACAAATCAGTACAGATCAGAGTACCTACCCAGCACTGCGCCAGTAACCAAGTATACAGATGGCTGGGTTTTCAAATCAGAGAAATATTTTATGATAACATGTAAAAATAGTAAAATATGTAAAAATAGTCTAATCAGTTGAAAATATGAAAATATCACTGATTCTCCACTGGATGGATGCAGCCCAAAAGTGGTTTGCAGAGTGTGTGTTTGAACAGTGCATGGCAGTGTAGGTCTGTTTACTATCACTGAGCTAGTTTTTGTGAAATGAATTTGGGTTGTGCCACCTTTCGAATGCTCTCAGAAGCTGTTGTAAATGGTGAGGATGTTACTCTGGCATGGACTGGCAGTGGCCCCACTTCACAGTCATTGTAAAAATGGAATTATTGCCTTGCTGTCCCTGCAGCTTTGGCACCGCGGAGTTGTGCCTGCATCACGTGACGCTCGCCGCTCATCTGGTGAGTGCCCTCCGCCGGGTGGGTGACCTTTCTCTCAGGAACATGCCGTGGGGGGGTGGCTTCTCTCGCTAACTTGGAGCCACTTGGAGGCTCCCTGCCAAAGGTGACAGTTAGTGGCAGATAATCCTGTATCAGACACCTGTCTATTACGTGGAGAGCATTGACCCCTGGCACTGCTAAAGCCCTCTTCTGGTGGCCTCGTGCCCTAGCCAGATTAACCTCCACCCCCAAACACATTTGATTCTTTTTGGATTGTCAAACAGACTGAAACATCTGTCGTTTACATTCTTATGACGGCAGACGTCAATTGGAATGTTTGTTTCTGCTATTCGCCGATGTGAGCATTATCAAAATGTCATGTAAGAGGAAACCGTAGCAGATGGCTAGATGGTTCAGGCGTAGCCGTGTCATTCTGCGCTCACTTGTGTGGTGGAAATGTTTGTCCCTGGAAAATGGACCAATAATTCAAATCAATCCAGATCCAGTCTTGTCCCGGGGAGTCTCACCATATGATCCACTTGGGCCTGTTGCTGAGACGACTGTTGTTTTTGATGACGCCACAACACCAGGTCAGAAGAGCCATGGTTAAGTTGTATTTGTAAGCTTGGGAGCCCTGTGGGAAGGCGGCGGTAACAGCGCGTGCTCTGCCGCCATGCAGATGGAGCTGGTAGAGAAGTTTCCCCCCGGCTTGGCCGAGAACCAGCCAGTGTGGCGGCACGTCCTTGTGAGGGCCCTGTCGGAGGACGCCAGGAGGCGCGTGGAGCGGGACGTGGTGGCCGCCGCGAACACCGCCGTCAGCGGCTGGCTGGAGAGAGGGTGCCAGCTGGGGGAGCTGGAGCACGTGGTGAGGAAGGCTGGAGGCCGCTGGAGGCCAGCTTGCCGGTGGCTTTGCAGACCTTAGCGGGAGCTCTCTCTGTCCTCAGAACGCGGCGCTGTCTGCCCTGCTGGTCGTGGCTCGGGGGGACGCTCCGGGCGGCTTGCTGTGCGCTGCTGGGGTGCCCGCCCGGCTGTGGCCTCGCATCTGCGCCCAGCAGGTTTGTAGGCCACCAGTAGCTGCATTAAATACCATAGACATGGGATCCTAAGGGGTGTGCATGTGTCTGCGTGTGTATTTATAGAGTTTGTGCCTTATATATATATATATTTATATGACCAAAACTGTCTGACATTTCAGGTGCAGAAGTACCCTGCAGTAAAGCAGACTCTCAAACTGCTGTTCTCCATCTCTGCAGTTTCGTTACAAAAGCTGGACCCCAGTGACATCTGCCAGGTACCCAGTGAGCCAATACGCTTCTCGTCACCATTTATTTCCTGTCTATCTTACGTAGATGTATGTTTTATTTTCTTCTTTTATATAAAACTATTACCCCAACTTTCTACTCTGTGGGCTCTTGTGCATACTGACACTGCTTGCAGGCACAGCTGATGTACACTGTACTGGTCTTTTGAGTAACAGACCTTGTGGAAGCCGGCTGTTGGCGTGGCACGCACACGTGTTCATGAGCATTGCATAGCTGCAGTATGTGTGTTTTATGGGTGCAGTCTGGAGATGTATTTGTGGTGCCATTTTGTTTTTAAGGCTCTTGGGTGCCTCGGCTCCCTGCTGGCCGAGACGTGCCTTGACGACGTTGTGCTGGTCGGGCTGGACTTCTTGGCATCCTTGGGCCAGTTGTTTATCCCTCCAGAAACTCAGGCATGTCACCATATCGATTCTCTAACGCTACCCTTGGTATCGTTATTTATACATTATCTTTTCCACAGCACTAGGTACTGTACTTTTGGGACTTCAGAAAAGTACCAACGGTGCCGCACTTTAAGATGTTGGTTTTCCACTGACATAAGAACTGGTACCACCGCTAACTGGCATCAGAACACAAGGCGGGGTATTTTGTACTGAATTCACAGAATAGCTAATGTCTTATAGGACTGTGTGGTATTACTGCCAGTTACGCACATGCAGCTCTGACGAGGAGCACTGCAGCTTTCTCATAGCCTCAGACTGTATGGATGTGAGATGCGGGGCCTTGCATGCACTCCATCATTGTCCATCTTGCAGGTTAATCAGACAGGTGGGCTTGTGGGAAAGTTTTTGCCTTTTTGCATTATAAATATCCCAATATGAATTACAACAAAATCACATGGTAATATTTAATTTTTTCCCAATATCATACAGCCTAACATAGCAAATACTTTTATTTCTCATGCCATCCAGATCTTCTGGTTCTTTGACCAGATCAGTTAAAGCTTGGGTCTCTTCCATGCATACATTATTACTTTTTTATATACGTCTTTGTTCTTTGCAGACGGCGGCTGTATTGTGTTTCACAGGCAGGCTATTTGCATAAACTGTTGAGAATTAAAACATTTGCAAGTCACACCCCAAAGTACTATAGTCCAAAAAAGTACCCCAACTGCTTTGGTACTTTTGGTACTGGTACTCAACCGCAAGTCAGTGGAAAAGGGAAAGTACCGTAGCAATGTATGGTACCTGGCGCGGTGGCCTTATATGGCACTTATCATGTGTGTAGACATCTGTAACTAGCATCAGATGTAGACACCTAGGTTACGCACCAGTTACTCACCTTGCTGCAGCTTCCTCTTCCACTGAAGTATCTGCTAAGTGGCAAACATACAAATTACATATTGGACTGATCATCCTCCACCCACAGAGCCGGGTCCTGCCCAAAGTCTGCAGCCTCTTCCGGCAGCTGTTAGAGCAGAACATCTGGCCTCTCCACCAGTATGCTCTGGAGGCCTTTTCCCGATTTGCAGAGGCGAGTATTTCAGAGGGAGGGCCGTGCCCTGACTTTTACCCGGAACCTTCTTAGTCACTTGGGTTATATGTGCTTCCGTCTGAATTTAAAAATGTATTATTGTTACATCAGGTAACTAACCATGAAGAAGTAATTGCCCAGAGTCTGACATCGGAGGAAACGAAAAACAAAGTAGTGAATTTCCTTAGCAAGGTAAGTCGGCTGATACTTAAAAATGCTTTGATGATTACTGAACTGTTACACGTTTACATTTATAGCATTTGGCAGACGCCCTTAGCCAGAGTGACTTACATAAATGCTTAAAATGGTGAAAACTTGCTGATACTAGTTCAGTGAAACCCTGGCTAAGAATACTGTCTGAGACTGTTGAGGGAATACAGGATTTTTATAATATTAGAAGTCCAAGTTTATCATGGCCCTCACTTCCCCGTCAGAACACTAACAGTGAGGAAACAAAGGAGGCACGACTTAAGCGGTTAATGGAAGAAAGGCGTGTTTACGATCAGCACAACGCCAGGCTGGACGCCGGGGACGAGGACTCGCCGGCTGGCTTAGAGGTAGTCCAGTGCCTGCTTCCTGTCATGTCTGCTCGCCGATCCTGAAAAATGATCACCCTTGTGATGGCGTAACTGAACAAAGCTCTCGCCGCCCCCCCCAGCCGTCTCCGAAACGGGCCCGACACCTGACCAGCGAAGAGGAGGAGTTCGAGAAGCATCTCCAGATGGCGGAAAGCACCTTGCGGGCGCTGGACGCTCTGGGGAAGCGGACGGCGGTGCCTCCCTGGGCGAGTGCCAGGCTCCGAGAGCTGCAGGCGCTGATAACCCGAATCGGCACACCCGGGCCCCCGGGAACGTAGCGTCCAGAATGAGAGCAGAGTGCCGCCGTCCTGGCCCTGTGCACTCATTGCTTGTTTATGCGGCATGAGCCTCTATTGAGCTTCTTTCAGTACGATGCCATTGTCTCAGGTTTATTGCACTTTGTGCGGTTTATATGACCGAGGTCAACATTCGGTCTCCAAGGCAAATGTTCATTTTTAATAAATTTAAATGTAATAAATACCAATTCCCTCTGTTTTTAAATACATTGGAACTAAATACCCTAATAGATAATCCTTTACAAAATCAATTTATTTAGAACTATTTAGTACATTAGAAGCCTGAATACAAATAAATTACATAACTCTTCTCACCCAGATTAAATGCCTCCCCTCAAGGCCTGTTCATCAGTTCAGGGACGAGGAAACTCAAATAAAACCCAAAGCAAAACCAGCGCTATGGCACCACACTACATCCATCGTAACTAAGAGCAGTGCATTTCAGCTTCTGTCCCACCACATAAGTTACATTTGTCGGAAAATTTTGGCAGAATTAAAATTTCCAGTAAAACCAAAATGTTCTGCAAGTACACCCAAAAGAAAACCTTTACAGTGTGCCACGGGAACCCTAAATGACAGCCACGGGAACCCTAAATGACAGCCACGGGAACCCTAAATGACAGCCACGGGAACCCTAATTGACAGCCGCAGGCAGACGGCCGCAGTAGAACAATTCCAGTTGAAACTACTGGTAGTTTGACAATGATTTAAAAAATTGATTTAATGTCTTTAAAGTAGAAGTGAAGGCCCCTGTTTCTGCGGTGAGTCTCGACCTCATTCAGTGCGACTGGCCGCCTCCCCACATGGCCGCCTCCCCCACATGGCCGCCTCCCCCACATGGCCGCCTCCAGCCTCATCACACATCTTCATCCTCTTCCCAGTTAAGGTCATCTCCTTCACCCCAGCCTGCCACTTCACCCTACACAAGTGAAGTTAAAAGGAGTTAGCCCTGCTGACGCAAGCCCGATGGGGAGTAGACTTCCCGCTATGGAGCACAAAGAACAGGAAGGGAAACTGCAAACTGACTATTCTGGGCTGGTAATCACTCACCCAATGAATCCAATTCACTTCTCAGTCCACTGTTTCTTTTTTAGGTTTTTGGGCAGTGACTGACAGCACTCACTAGAGAACATTTTACATGATTCTAAACCCAAGCCAGGAAGTCATACTCACTTCCACCGTGTCCGCTGCAGCAAACTTTGCCGTTAACGCGACCGCGTCTACTGGCAGATCCAGGCCTGTGGGCTGTGTACCTACAATCGGCGTAGCCAGGTCAGAAACACCTAGGATGCCATCAGAGATCACTGTCAAAGTCGCAGGGGACAGCTTAATGTCCGGAACCATGTCTGCGAAGAAGTCAATTTCCGGATCTTTCTCTGGCTTCCTCCTCACTTCGATCGTGAACTCCTCCCCTAAGCCGCCGGCTGACACCTTGCGAGTCGGTTTTGGCTGTGCGGATCCTGCGGGTTTCTTTGGTTTCACCTCGGCCTCCTGGTTCCACCCATCTCCCTGCGAAGGGGGCCTTCTTGCGGGCTGGCTACCAGAGGCGGCACTCAGCTTCAGGGTTCTGGACCCCGTTACTGGTTCATGGGTGGCAGGGGACTGGTCTGAGTTCTCACAGTCATCCCAAGCCTCACATTCCTCCTTGGACTCCACAACGGCCCCCTGCTGCTTCTCCACATGGTGGACACCGGTCTGCCCCACTTGGTCCTCCTCCACGTCGCTCCAATCTGGCCATTCCTCTGCAGACTGCACATGGTCCATAGGCCTGTCCTGGTTGTAGGCTTTCAAGCCTTCTGGGAATCCATTCAGAGCAATCTCTGAAAATATAAAACGGCAGAAAGGCTGTTAGTGTACCATTTGGGCAAAGACAGCAGCCACAGTGGACAAGAACATCAGTATCTGCATCATAAAAAGGTTCCTTCTCACTTTCACATTATTCATGTAAGCTCACTATTTTTTGTGCCACATTTACACTTCATGTATATTTTTAAAGTGCGTCTACCCCAAAGTGTCTGGTCTACTTCGCTCATGAAGGACGACAAAGGAAACCAGTCCTCTGGCATGTCTCTGGATGGTACCTGATTTTGTCATCTGCAGTTCAGCTGATTTCTCCTTTGATCTGAGAGACTCAATGTTTTCCAGCACCAGCTCTCTACTTCCAGAGGGTCTGGGGAAAACATTGAGGGTTTTTGGTGGCTGGGCAATTTGTGGCTGTAAACTGATGTGAATGGGAGAGCCTTCGGAGACAGGAGAGAGCCATAAATATATAAATATTCCTCTACACACACACACACACACACAAAATGTGAGGTAAAAAAAAGACTTTTTTGGGAAATGCATGCAGCCCTCACAATCTGGGGTGACCTCAGCAGACTTGGTGAAGTTGGGTGTTGTCCGTTTGAAGACTTTAGTCCTCTCTCCACCCACCACAACTTCAGCTCCAAGGATAGGAACAAGAACAGCAAGGCTCTGGAGCGTCATAGCAACTAGTGAGTCATTAGTGTCTCTCATTCCCAGTAAAATCTGTGCCGGGAGGTGGGAGAATCGAGACAGTGGGTTTTAAAAATGAAATTGTCACATGTACAAGAATACCTTAAGTTACCCAGTGTAGTGTCATCCTTCCATTAAAAACTTATTGAAAGGATTAGCAAAACAGGAAATGATACAGATGTGTACAACCACATACAAACCAAAAGCCACAAACCTGAGGTAGAATCTGATTTTTCAGGTCCTCGTGGGAAAAAAACTCCGCAAAGACCCCAATGTGGCACAGCAGCACCATTCTGACGTGCTCCTCGTTGACTTTGAACAGCTTCAGAAGCTGGGGGATGATGTATTTGCGATAGAGGGATACAGACAGAAGACAATCCTCATTGCTAACCCTGGGATCTGCTGGCCAGAAACAAAACAAGGCAAATGTAAAATGGTTCTGATTACTCTTCTGAAACTTCCCTTAGTAACCACAGAAAAACAAGCATCAAGGGAGAAAAATAATCTTCATCTACAAACTTGACAGAGCATTTGTTGATCCTTCTGACCTCAAATATTTAAAGAATGCATTTGTTTTTATTGGCTGATTTACACCACGATAAGTAAGACACCCAATAATAATACCAAGGCATCAAACAGTCAGCGATACCCTTCTTTGGCCTGAGAAGATGAGGGAGGAAGCTTTTAACAGCGGCGGGCTCAGCGAACACCAGGGAGTTTAAGAGCTTTGGGACCAGGCGGACTGCAATCAGCTCTTCTGGAAGGCTCTGTACCCGGTCCATGAGAAACCTGCGACAGCAGAAATATTCATAAGGTATCTATTACCGGCTTGACATGTAAATGATACTTTATGAAGAAGGTTACTGATGTAGTCCATACTGCTCCTAGGAGCACTATACTGACACTATACTACGGATCTGACTTAAGAACGGCTTACTTGAAAAACTCATTCTTTTCCTCCTCAGTTTTCAGTGTCAGACTCTTCAGAAAGTTTACCACCTCGAGAAAGTCGTTCCTGTTTAATGGTGTAAAAGAAAATTGTGTTTCACTGACCAACGAAAAGAGGTATCAGTAACTACACAGTACTTGATGAGTAAGCATTCCAATGCACTTACTACACTTGGCCAATCAAACATTAATCATGCAAACGGTCGGCAGCAGGTCACTGAGCGGGTCACTCTGACCCCCGCTGGCACCGGCGTCGGCAAACAGTACCGGAAAAACGTGTGTGTCAGAAGGTTGCGGAGGGGTGGTCTGCTCAGAGGGTCTGGGTTCAGCAAACCATTTTGGAGGGTAAGCTTGAGACTTTCTGACATCTCTGGAGAGACTACAGCCAGCAGAGAGATGATAAAGTTAAGAAATAGAAGATGGACATGCTAGACAGCCAGACAGAGAGATGATATAAAAGCTACACTAAGGAAAGAGTATTGGCATTGGGGTCTATTTATCTTGTGGTGCAAGATGCGTTCATTGCACATTCAGACCATAAGTGGGTAGAATTAATGCAAAAATTTCCAGCTTAAACGCCTGATACTGAATGTTAGATGATACTGTTAATATTGTGTCAGACGAAGCATAACATTAATGATGTACAATTTACTTACCATACTCGCTCAAAAGTGGGATTAAAGTCTCCACTATGACCCCAAAAGAAAAGGAGTCTCGAGAATGTCCGTGTTTTTCAGGAAGCATCTGGAAACTTATCACCTGGAATCATTTTAAAAGTAACTCAAATGTTCACTGATGATCCAACTTGGGAAAATGGGAATAATATAGAAGGCAAAGGCTTACCCTTTCTTCTGGGGGAAGTGCACTGTGATCCCTCACAGCCTGGATGCTTCTAAGAAACTGATAAAATAAGGACAGCATATTTGTAGGTTTACTATGGACTTTAAAGGGGAACTTGACTGTAAAGCTCATTTTTGATCATTATCAGATGAGTCTGTTGGCATAAGAAATTTCTGTTTTGTCCGCACATCAATACCATGATACTGGGAAAGGCATCACTGGCGTTACCTTTCTGAGTTAAAAACCTCATTTTCACAAACACAAACTTTGGTGTAGATCAGAGTTATACTGACTATACTGGTCTGACTCCTCTTTCAGGGTTAATGTAAATATGGAGATGATCCTCTGACAGGTACAACAAAGAGACCAATGACAGTAACGGGTAAATCTGCTGGCCCGAGAGGTTCTGAGCAACAGAGCATGTATGTGCTTCAAAGCGTACGAGGAAATGGCTCCGAAAGAAGGGCCTCGATTTCAAAGCTCACCTCAGGAGTCGCTTCGGAAAACTTGCAGACAGTCTCCATCCCACCCAGCTTCCAGTGTCCATCTTCGCTGACGAAGATCGAGGACATGCAGACGTTGTTGTGGCTGGACTTGCCCTGAGAAAGGCAAACATCAGAAGGACATGGCAGTGCCGGCTTCACGCCCGCGGCTTCAGACAGCGTTTAAGGGAAGGTGTTCCTTTGCAGAATGGAAGGTATCCAGTCTGCACAAACAACACTTAACATCACGTGCAGATCAATACAAAGCGAGGCATTTCATATGAATGTACAGCATCCCTTATTTCAAGCTCAGGATTTAAACATTACATTTCTCCCATAAAATGCCCAGCAAAGGCGAAAACAGACAATAAAAATCCAGAGCAAGATTCTGTTTCAACCAACCAGTTGAGTATAAAGAGTCGGTCACAGAGTACTCAGCTGGTTGGTTGAAACAAGATCATGGTCTGGATTTTAATTTTCTAGACCTAAAGCTGATGCCGACCGTATAGACCTGTGGGCAGTGTGGGGTATGCATTATGATGAAAGCATAATAATGGTATATTAATAAACAAGGCATCCACATTAGCTAGCAATGGCAGTGATAGTTAAAACACCACAAATTGGCAGAATGAACATAAATATCTATAATACAAATTTGCTCTATCCTTGGTGCTGAATAGGATCTGCTTAAGAAGGTCCGGCTCTCACTATGTCATGCAGGAAAACCAGGGCCTGCAGCAGGTCGTAGATGCCAGCGCAGACCTCCTCTGGTGAGAGGCTGTCCAACAGCACCCCCAGGGGCTGCACAGGCTCTGTCACCAGGCGGATGCCCCCGTCCTGCACGGAGCAGGACAGGAAGCGGAGAAGGCAAGGGTGTCGCAGCGTCTTCAGGTGCTGCGGGCACAACAAACGGATGCCGTTATTCTGCAGCTTAACAAACATCAGTCATTACCCTAACCGTAAAAGACTAACACAAGACAAAAAATATATCTGTGTGTGTGGCCACGTGTGGTTATGTTTCAGACACACACCTTGGCAGCTTTACTGACTTTGTCTTCGTTACCCTGTTTGTGAACAAAAACGGAGGCGGGCTTGCCGTCCTGGAGGAGGGCAGGGTACATGGTGAGCCCGGACGGGAGGGTGAGCAGTGGCTCCTCCAGCTTGCAGCTCCTCAGGGTACTGCTCTCCAGACCCATCGTCGTGGCCGGGACTCGGGGCCTAGCCGGCAAGCCGAGCCGCACATGACAGGCAAAATGAAGACAGGCGTCTTGCTAATGCATCTTCACACTTTAGGCAATAAACTAATTACATAAATGAAAAACCTTTCTTGAATAATGCGTCGATGTCATAAAACTAGAATCAAGTATCCATCTTCCACATTTGCAAACATCTACGTGTCCAGTAAAGCGCGCACAGTTCCACGCCATTAAAGGGTAGCAGGTGCGTACTGATCATGTACAAGTAACAGCTTACTGCCGTTTTAATGCCGACGTGGTTTGGCCATGCATGAGCTCTCCAGGGGCCAGCCAGTGTGATACGCCAGTGTGCGATACATCAGTGTGCGATACGCCAGTGTGCGATACGCCAGTGTGCAATATGACAGTGAGCGATATACCAGTGTGCGATATGACAGTGAGCGATATACCAGAGTGCAATACACCAGTGAGCGATATATCAGTGTGCGATATGACAGTGAGCGATACATCAGTGTGCGATACACCAGTGTGCGATACGCCAGTGTGCAATATGACAGTGAGCGATACATCAGTGTGCAATATGACAGTGTGCGATACATCAGTGTGCAATACGCCAGTGAGCGATATACCAGTGTGCAATACGCCAGTGAGCGATATACCAGTGTACGATACGACAGTGAGCGATATACCAGTGTGCAATACGCCAGTGAGCGATATATCAGTGTGCGATATGACAGTGAGCAATATATCAGTGAGCGATACGCCAGTGTGCGATACGCCAGTGTGCGATATGCCAGTGTGCGATACGCCAGTGAGCGATATATCAGTGTGCAATATGACAGTGTGCGATACGCCAGTGAGCGCTATATCAGTGTGCGATACGCCAGTGAGCGCTATATCAGTGTGCGATACGCCAGTGTGCAATATGACAGTGAGCGATACGCCAGTGAGCGATACATCAGTGTGCGATACGCCAGTGAGCGCTATATCAGTGTGTGATACGCCAGTGAGCGCTATATCAGTGTGCAATATGACAGTGAGCGATATATCAGTGTGCAATACGCCAGTGAGCGCTATATCAGTGTGCGATACGCTAGTGAGCGATACATCAGTGTGCAATACGCCAGTGAGCGCTATATCAGTGTGCGATACGCCAGTGAGCGCTATATCAGTGTGCAATATGACAGTGAGCGATATATCAGTGTGCGATACGCCAGTGTGCAATACACCAGTGAGCGCTATATCAGTGTGCGATACGCCAGTGAGCGCTATATCAGTGTGCGATGCGCCAGTGAGCGCTATATCAGTGTGCAATACGCCAGTGAGCGCTATATCAGTGTGCGATACGCCAGTGAGCGATACATCAGTGTGCGATACGCTAGTGAGCGATACATCAGTGTGCAATATGACAGTGAGCGATATGACAGTGAGCGATATATCAGTGTGCGATACGCCAGTGAGCACTAGATCAGTGTGCAATATGACAGTGAGCGATATATCAGTGTGCGATACGCCAGTGAGCGCTATATCAGTGTGCGATACGCCAGTGAGCGCTATATCAGTGAGCGATACGCCAGTGAGC
>JAODKL010000034.1:13937816-13953293 GCA_026780765.1 Petrocephalus schoutedeni
GAGCGGCGGCCTGCAGCGGGGTTAGGGTGAGGGTTAGGGTTAGGGTTAGAGTGCAGAGGAGTGCGGGCACTGACCCGGAGCGGCGGCCTACAGCGGGGTTAGGGTTAGGGTGAGGGTTAGAGTGCGGGCACTGACCCGGAGCGGCGGCCTGCAGCGGGGTGGTGGGCACACTGCGGCCAGCAGAGTCGTCCTCCTGTGCAGCCATGAAGAGGGGACTGTCATACAATCCTAGACCTGAGAAAGGAATCAGACAGCTGTGGACGTGCAGCCAACCCGTGGCATAGCGGTTCACATACAGTCATGGGGGACTCTCTCAACTGCCCATGGTCTGTGACTCTGTGTGCGCCTGGTGACAGTGACATTCCTTCTGGGACAGGCTCCAGGACCACCTTCATCCTATAGAGGATGAGCGGTACGGATGCAGAAGGGAAGTATGGCATGGCGATCAACTGGGAAATCTATGATGGTTTGCAAACCCCAGTTGTGTGCAATCCAATAAAGAGAACCCCAGGCACATGCCCAGTGCCCTGGTTTCATGGCTTCATTTCAAGTTCCAGAATTCCACGGGACTGTGGATTTAGTTCTGCTGTGTCACCGATGCTCGTGGGATCAACTCATCCAACACAGCGCAAGACATTTTCAACATTAATGCTACAAATGCATGCAGACGTATAGCAAAGTGAAAGTGCACCATTAACGTCAGTGTTCACCCTAATGGATTATTCTGCTCAGGGTCAAGGGCATGTCTGTTAACTTCACAGATTTTTATATTTTAGATTTTTATATAAAAAAGTGTGAAGTACTGAGGTCCGGCCATGGACCTCACAGTTCATTTTTTCAGGATCTGCTATACCTGTGAGGTCCTTTGTCCTCCAGTGAAGCAAAATCTATACGCACGCACACACACACGCATGCACACACACACACGCGCACACACACACACACACACGCACACGCACACACGCACACACGCACACACACACACACACACGCACACACGCACACACACACACACACGATAACGTACCTCCTTGTGAAGCCAGCTGTCCCAGGTCTGAGCCAGCCTGGGCCATATCTTCAGGCGGACCGAACCGGAACCGGGGGACACCGGCCACCTGCGGGGAGCTGTCGACGAGAAATAGGGGGTCAGGGAGGAGTGTCTGCACAGGGTGCCGGGACGCCTCCACACACACACACGCCTCACTCACTGGACGGCCTCTGCGAAGGCCTCGCCGCGGCGGGGAGGTGGCAGTGTGGGCGTGCTGGGGACTGTCCTGTCATCCTCATCGAAGCAGGGCTGCTGCAGCACAGAGCAGGTAGGACAGCTTACATGGGGGGCGGGCTTGGAGACTCCCGTCCCCATATACACTCACACTCACCGAGCAGACAGGACAGCTTACACGGGGGGCGGGCTTGGAGACTCCCGTCCCCATATACACTCACACTCACCGTGTTACTGCAGGCCGGAGGGACGCCCTGAGAGCCACGGCCCGCCAGGAACTGGCGTCTAACGGGAATGCGCTGGAGGAGAGGAAAGCATGGCTATTCCAAACGCCCAGACAGGAGAAGGCCTGCCGTGAGCAGACGTGCGAGTGTGTGTAAACACCGCGAGATGCAAGACACACACACACACACACACACACACACACACACACCTGCGGCGGCCCGGACTCCTGGGCGATATTAAGCCGGGGGGGCAGGGCATGCGATGGTCTCCGTGACGACTGAGGTGGGCGGGGCACCTGCTGCTGGTCCAGCTGGGAGTCTGCAGGAAAAGGCTCCGTATTGCTGCTGTTCCCTTCAGCATTAACACTTAATTCGTCTTATGAGACCAATCAGACCCGGCAAGACTGGACGACATCCACGTCCCAACGCCCACTGACCGCAGCCCCAGGAAAAACAAACTGCTCAAAATTACCATTGGAAGTCTGGGTGTCGGCCAGCGTCTGGATGGAGGCCACGGCCCCCAGGATCTCCTCATTCTCCATGCCGGGGTCACTGGCCTCAGCCCCCTGGTGTAAAGGGCACATTCGTCTGGACCATGCAATTCACAGCAAGGAACCGAAAACAAGCGACATCTGTGGCAGACTCAGCGTTGGCCGTCAGGGACACGGGGAACCCATGCGCTTTCATCCAGCATTTTACCGAGAAAAGCAAACACGCTCCCTCCCTTCCTCCAGGACTGTGATGCCATTTACGCAGTGTCACACTGCCGCCCCCCTCTGGTGACTCAGTCCAGTTCCCGGGTTTTATTGTCATGCCCAGCAAAGTCTGTAAGAGTACTGTACACATGTGTATGTAATCAGCAGCAGGCCGGCTGGACAGGGGGGCATGAGGGGGACTGCGGAGAGCCCACCAAAGTCTGTAAGAGGACGTGTGTGTATGTAATCAGCAGCAGGCCGGCTGGACAGGGGGGCATGAGGGGGACTGCGGAGAGCCCACCAATGTCTGTAAGAGGACGTGTGTGTATGTAATCAGCAGCAGGCCGGCTCACCTCCAGATCGTCGCCCTCGTACGGCTCATCACACCCTCCTCCGCTGCCACTCTCTCCATCGCTCTCTTCTCCCCCGTCACCCATTCCCGTCCCGTCGTCGCTCTCATCTTCATCATCCTCCTCCTCCTCCTCCTCCTCCTCATATTCCTACGGAAAACAGCTCAGACTATAACCTCGAAAAGCAAAGATACCTTATATGCATCAAATGGATTTTGTAAATAACTCAAATCGGTTGCATTTACCTGCTCTTCGTCCTCCTCGTCCTCGCTGTCAGTGTCAGAGACGATGACAATGACGTCGTGCTGCTCTTCCATTGGGTTCTGTGGACAGACCTGAGCCTCGGTGGGTTGGTCCACGGGGACAGCCTGTGAATGGTCACCTTCCTCCTCCTCCAGCATGGGGTACTCCACCTCCGAAGGTACCTGCAGCCATCACCAGATGGCTATTCCAGACATTGGGCGACACGATCCTGCACCTAGAGGTCACGCCTGAGCAAGCCTCACCTGACCGACATCAGAAGCCTCGCAATTCTCCATAGGGTCCTCATCTTCTGCATCAATGCCTTCATCTATCAGCACTTCCTCCTGGGAAAAACAAAAAAAATTATACAACTGCTAGTATCTCCAGTGAAATAAGTCACTGAATCACTACCCTAGAACCTCGAGTCTAGCAGGTTCTGTTGTTCTCATATCTGCTTTGGTCCTGCAAAAGTCTTTCATGATTTGACACCCAGGGTGTGGCAGTCACCTCAGGGCCCACCCTCTGGATGACACGAGGCTTCTTCGCGGTGGGGGGCTCCACGGGCTCCTCCGGCCTGGTGTCCGGGCTGCCGGATGCACCCTCCGGGTCCTCCTCGCGGACCCTCTTGGGGATGGCGCCGCCCGGCGTCGCTGAAACTGAAGCACGCTCCCATTACTTACTGGGACAGCGATACTACAAGGAAGACCGCCTGCTCAGTCCCGTATGAGATTCAGAGGCACACCTGTACCGAAGACCGTAGTGGAGGTGGAGGGCCTCTCCAGCGAGGGACCGGCCATGGGCTCCACCGCGGACGAGGTCGGCTCTTGAGCGGTGACCTCCAGGGAAAGCAGGGTCTGCTGTGTGGGCTGGACGAAGGCGGTGGCTTGTGTCTGCGGGCCCGGCTGGATCTGCTGCTGGGGCTGCAGGCTTAGGAGGGGCTGGCCAAGCGTGTTCTGGACGTTGGGGCTGGTGGAGCGCACAGACCCGCTGGTGCTGCCGAACACCATAACGTGTTCCACCGGACCCTCGGACGGCTGGGCTGCTGAGGACAGAGAGCCGGGCTGCGTCAGCAGAACACGCTCTAAGTGAGCTTCTAACATCAGCACGCAGACCATCTGAGAAGAGCGGTTCTAGCTGAAGGCAGGCTGAAGAACGAGACTGGATATTGCCATCACTGGGCACCCAGGCCACTCGTCTCACCTTCCTGCGTGTCGACCTGAGTGGTGGGCATGACGGTGGCCGTCGGAGTCGGGGTGGGCACAGTAGCCGGGGTGACCATGGGCCGGATGCTGGCCCTGGGGGTGGACTTGTTTCCTGGGATGACTGGAGGCTTGCTGGGGGTGGCCACTAGGGGCGTGGGCTTAATGTTTGCCGTGGGAGGTTCTGAAACGTTGGCACTATGGTGCAGAAAACCTCCAGTCATTGCATGCTAGTCCCCAAATCAACGAGACTGATCTGTTGGCCTTGCACAAGTGAAGACGTGCTACCTTCCCCTATCAGCGGCTGGCGTGGTCTTCAGGGCGATCTGCCTCTGCTCCGCTGGCCTCTGCTGCTCCTGGGCCTTATGGAAAAGCGAGACACTGGGGTCAGACAGAAAGGAGACGGTGACAGAGTGAGCGGGGCCTTAACGGGCCCCCCCGAGGGGCCCCTCCGTGGTACCTTGCTGGGGCCCTGTTCCTGGGGCTCATCCCTGGGCTCGCCGTGCCGCTCCTGCTGGCCTCGGAGGTCCCTCAGCTCCCGCTCCTGCCGGCAGATGCGGCCCTCGTACTGGGACTTCAGTGCCCCCAAGCGGACCTCCAGCTCTTCGTTCTGCGTCTTCAGCTCCTCCATCTCCTTCAACAGCTGCTCCTTGGCACCTGTATCAGAAGCAGACGCCCCGACCGTCAGCGAGGAGCACGACCAAGAGGAGGGGGGGCTGTTAACCTGGGACCGCTGCTCACCCACTAGCTGGCTGATCTTCTGCTTGGCCCCCAGGATGACCTTCTTGGTCTTCTCCTCCTTCTCCGCCATCTGCTGCCGCAGCAGCCCCTCCTGCGATGAGTGCTCCTGCAGCTCCTGCCTGAGGCGTGCCAGCTCAGGCTGCAGCTTGCTCACCTGATCCTGGAAGCTCCGAGCCTCTGCCTCACGCTCGCCGGCCACCTGGAGCAAATCACTGGCTTACACCATGGGACTGTTGAGCCCAGGCAAACCCCTGAGATAATGGAACCATTCAGGAGGCACTGTGAAGGCACCCGGTTATCCTGGAAAGGACTTGTAGCTACTCAAAGATGGAATAAGGCACAAGGTACAGGATGATACGCGTAGGGCTGCAGCTATCGATTATTTCGTAAATCGAGTATCGTGTCGATTATTCCATCGATTAATCGGATAAGAAATACTTTTGTCTTATTAAAGTGCAAGAAACACTCAGAAGTATTCCAGTGGCCCCTGCGTGCAGAAAACACCCAGAACCTTCCTTGACTCTCTTACTAAGGCACGACCCATTTGGACTTCATATAAACATTCCCTTACCTTCTGCATGTTCTCCACTTGGCCCTCTAGCTGCTTGGTCTTAGTTTCTGCCTGACTGACAGTTTCTTTCAGGGCCTGTATCTCCTGGACTGAGGCCTGCTCAACTTCTGGCTCCACAACTGGCCGGGTAGCTGCCTCAGCAACCAGCTGGCCAAAAGACTGGCGTTTAATCAACAGAGTCAAGGAGAAACAATGGGGAAAGGAAGCTGGAGACATGCTGCTTACCTGCTCATGCCTGGTCTGGAGCTCCTCGTACTGGGTCTTATACCGCCTGCCGATCTTCTTCACTTGCACTATGGTCTTGACCTTCTCCTGTATTTCGAGGTCTTTGGTGTCCAGATTCTTCTTCAGCTCATTCCTCTCCATGGTCACCTTACCTAAACTGTCCTGCAGGTTCTGTACCTGGCTCTGCAGGGTGGTACTGGATGCATTGCTCCTGTTTCGAGAGAAAGCTGTCAAAGCACGATTCCCCAAAAAGCACACAGCGTGCACGCGGGACGAGGGGCCTCCTGACCTGCTGATCTCGGCCTTTAGTCTGGTCATGTCTTCCATCAGCTGCTGGATGCGCTTCAAGTGGGCTTCCTTCTCAGAGGTCAGCTTCTTGTACTCCTCGGGGTCAGCGTCCTTCTGCTGGCTAATCAGCTCCTAAATCCGGGACAGGGTCAACGTTACCTTTGGCAGATATAAGTACCCGGTGGGTGGCCAGGGGGCCCCGCTCACCTGTGTCCGGGCCTTTACCTCTGGCAGATACAAGTACCCGGTGGGCGGCCAGGGGGCCCCGCTCACCTGTGTCCGGGCCTTCCAGCGCTTGATGTCCATCTCCAGAAGCTTCTTCTCAGACTGCAAGACACCACTCTTCTCACTAAGCTCTGCGTTGGATTCCTTCAGGGGCATGATCTGTGACTCTAGCGTGCACACCTGTAGGTGATAAAACACGAGTGAAATGACAAGCGTTAAGAAGAATGGACTGTTTTGCTTGGATCATTCTCTTTTCAGAGCACCAAAGATTCTCATAAAATTGAAAATTAAATGCTATAAATCACAATACATGAACATATCATTAACGGACGCACCTTGTCACGCGTCTGCTGCAGCTCGAGCTCAAGGTTCTCCTTCTCCTCCCTGAGCATCTTGTTGGTGTCCACGAGGACGTTCATGGTCTCCGTCTTCTTCATCAGCTCATCGTGCTGTGCCAAGGTCTTCAAAGTTACCTGTCGAGGAGAGCGTTATACGTGACCTTTAAAATGCAAATATCAATGACCCTAACCACAGCACGCACACAGACAACCAAACTCAAGATTACGTAAATACTGAGCTCCAAAACGAGATGAAGGTCACTTCTGCAGGCTGCGCACCTGCACTTTGGCACGCTCTGCATCCAGGCTATCCCGAATCTCCTGCAGCTCTCTCTCCAGATGTTCCACCCTCTGTCGGTGGCGCAAGCTGTCCACTTGAGCAACTTCAAATCTGGCCTCGGCAATTTCCTTCTCTCTTCGTACAAACCTACAGGCAAGAAGCACTGACATTCAGAGACTGTTCGACGGAGTAGGAATAAGACTGCTGTGTAATTTGCATTCAAATTAATGGCAGGTGAGGAGAGACTCAGAGGGACCCAGGGATTCACCTCAAAATCTCAAGAATCTGGTCCTGGGATTTGCACTCTTCAGTTAGGGACAGGTCAAGCAAGCTCCCCTGAGCTGCCTGCTTGACAGAAGCAGCCAACTGGCTGCTCAGGCCCTCAATCTGCTCGTGGAGCAGATCATTCTGCTTCTGCAAACCCTCCGCACGAGAGGTCAGACTGGATACCTCCTCCTGGGAGCATGAAAACAGCAGTGAGTAGACAAATGGCGCTGCCATGTAGAGCAAGCACGCAATGGATGAGGGGGAATCCAAGAACCCCAATGACCTTCAGCAGATTTTCTTGGTCCTCCCAAGACACGCGAGCCTCAAGCAACTGTGTGCTGGCCTTAAGTGCCTTCTCCTCCAGATGTTGGCGCACCTGGCCCAGCTGCTGGGCCTGGTTCTTCGCAGCCTGGAGGGCCTCCACATCTGCGGCGTGCAGCATCATCTCCCGCTCATATTTCTCCTGAGCCTCCGCAGCAAGTCTAGCCTACAACAGCAATGACCACCAGAGAGGGAGAATGGCTGCAAGCCGTCCCTTCTGCGAGAAGTGCGGCTGGCGTCGCGAGTGCTCTCGCCGCCGAAGCGCCGGCCAAACCTGCTGCTGGCCGTCCTCAACTGCCTGCTGCTGGTGGGTTTCTGCCAGGGCTGCCCGCTGTGAGGCTTCCTGAAGCTCCGCCTGATGTTGGCTTAGATCTCTCCTCAGCTCAACAATCTAACAAGGATGAGAAGGATGACGGTTCCCCAAGTTCCCACATCTACAAGAAGACGCTTCCCATTCTGTTAAAGTCTACTTCATACTTCACTGGTTTTGTGCCATTATGGTCCATTCATGGTCAGGGGCACAGACATGATTGGGATCACGCATGCTTACAGCAATGGTGTTCCACACAGCAGCTGATTCTACCTTCTGCAAACGGCTAGTAATGCACTATCAATGCTCAGAAAACTAGACTCAAAATCTGGACAGTACACACAGAGTCCATACAGACACGCGGTGACGCTGATTACGCAGCACGGTCTGCACGTGGACCACAACAGCACATGCACAAGCGAGGTACGAATTAGGCTTAAGGCTCTGGTGCATAGCTTGGGCCACCAACCTGTTCTTCCATGCTCGCGGCTGCTTTCCTCCTCTCCTCCAGTAGGTCCAGCTTCTCCTTCTCGGCCTGTTCCAGCTTCTCCACAAGCTGCTTCTGGTGCTCCTCTGCCCCTTTCAAGCGGCTCTCGATGGTACAACTCGCCTCCTGGGTGATCTTTCAAACACAACGAGAGGAAACTCAGAACTGTGTGAAGACGGGGTTAAAAAAAGGGCTCCCAGCAAAACCTACACTGCTGTACATCTGAACAGACTGAGGCAGAGATGTGGACACAGCCTCACCTGCTTCTCTCTATCGAGCGACTCCTCCAGACTGAGGGTCATGGCCCTATACTGCTCCATGTTGGCAGTAGTGCTGGCCAGACGGTCCTCGAGGTCCTTAGCCTGCTGCTCTGCCTGCTGGAGACGCCTCTGGAGTTCCTCCACATCCTGATCAGACACCAGTAGCCCTGGGAGAAGAGACGAGGTTGGCAAATTCCACTCGATCGATGATAAATACGGGTTTCACCGTCAGGATGTTAGGACATTGGGGATAAGAAGTACTTTTTGGTGAAAGTGAAATGAAGGCAAGTTGGCCATCCATCCATCCATCCATCCATCCATCCATCCATCTCCCAACCCGCTTTTTCCTGTCAGGGTCGCGGGGGCAAGTTAGCCAACTCTACTTAGATTATCCACAATAAGCCCACGTTGTAGAGAACACCTCCCGCATGTTCTGCTCACCTTTGTGGCTTCCTGGCATGAGGGCAGAGACTTCCCGGTTCTCGACACTGCAGAGCTGCTCACGAAGGCCGGCGATCTCCTGCCCGGCGCTTCCCAGCAGTTCCTTGGTCTTCTGGTGCAGGGCTGTCTGGACCTCCAGCTGCTTCCTGGCATCCATCAGCTGCAGCTGTTAGGATGGTGAGAAGGTCAGATGAAAGGCCTCGGGGTACTGAGGAGCCAGAGGCCCGTCTGACGCGGGGCTGCTTACGTCGTGGTTGCGAGCGAGCAGATGGCGCTGCTCCACCTCCAGCTCCAGCTTCTTCTGCAGCTGGGCGATCTCCCGTTCCTGCTTCTCAGTCTGGTTGTTGAGCCGTTGCCTGGTCTCCAAGTCTGCCTTTTCCAGAGTCGCCTTTTACGAGGACCAAAGGATCACGCAATCAGAACACAAAGCTTTGCTTTCCTTAAAGATTCATCTAGATTTGAAGACGCATTTACTTGGATAGACTTGAGGTTGGTCAGAAGCAGATTTTGCCCACGCTGTTCAGCCAAGATGGACTCCTTCTCCTGACACAACTGTGCCTCCACCATCTTCAACATGTCCCTCTCCTTCTTGAGGTCCTCATAACGGCTCTATTGAAAACATATCTTTTAATTTGGGTGGAAGAGATGGATCTGGTGGAACTCAAGAACATGGAGGTATACGAGTATGGTAAGCGATCCTGAAGTTCAAATAAATGAGCATTATTGAAATAAAAAAAGTGTTAAATAATGAAGATGCCACCCAAAGCAAACACACTCACCTCAGCCACAGTCAGCTTCTCCTTGGCCGCCTTCAGGTCCTCAGTCAGCGTATGAATCACCTGCTCGTGCTTCTGGTTGGTGCTGGACATCTTCTGGCTGGCGTCCCGCAGCGAGGCCACCTCACGTCGGTACCCGTCCACGTTGTCCTGGAGCATCTCGTACCTGGAGCAGATGTTGAAAACACAGACCACAAAGATGCTTAATCATAACGCATGTCCTTCACATTTTATGCTTCTAATTTATAATGGTTACCATTTAGCTGAGCACCGAGTGAGAACCCATTTAAAAAGATGATCTTGCAAATGAGCTAAAAGAATTTACAATGAGGAGACATTTACCAATTGTAAAGAAACTAGGCAACAGTTTGCATTTCCAGTAACATCAAGGCTGACATCAAAAGCATTCTGAATGAATCATGACCTTGCAATGACCCTGTAAACCAAAGTGGATGGTCACCTTCTCCAATGAGTGAAGGATGACTTTTGGGAAGAGAAAAACACACTTAGAGTGCTCCACACCTTTGCGTTTGATTACTGAGAGGAGCACCAAACCTACCGCTTGGAGGCAAACTCCAGCTGCGTGGATATCTTGGCATTCTGGGAGCGGAGCTCGGAAAGCTGCGCCTGCAGCTTGTCGTTCTGACCCCCAAGGAGCCTTTCCCTCTCCGCCTTCTCCGTCTTGTACGTGCTGAACGCTTCTCGCAGCTACATGAAGACATTTTAAGTCACCATTTCATAAACCCACCCCCTCAAAAGCATGGTAATCTAACCCTATATATAAAATAGGAGACCCAAGAGCAGTTCACAATACAATCAAGAATACGAGGTCCTTTCAGCTTAAATGTCAAACAAGCAAGGCTTGTATCTTACGCAAACATCCTACCTTCAGTTTATTCTGCTGTCGGTATATATTATAACATCCAGATTTTTGGAATCACCTGCTTTAGAGCCGCCCTGGCCTCTGTGAGCTCTGTGGATTCAGCGCTGGTGGCCTGCTGGGGCGCTGTCATTGCGGGAGTCAGCGACTGAGAGCGCCGGGGCGTGGGGGTCAGAGACGGCGAATCGCCCGCCGTGCTGCCTGGAAAAGTCACGCTGTCTCACTTCACCAGAGACGCGCGACAGGGCAGACACGCGCGACAGGGCAGTCTACCAGCTACAATTCACCGTTTATAAAGCAGCAAGAATACACAAAATCTCACTTCTTACGAACACTAATTAGAGTTTTATCAATACTGCAATCAATTTGGAACTGATTGCAGAGAGTCAGAATTTTTCTATTTATTAACTTATTGCCATACCATTAGACATTGTTGAATGTTATACTTTACAAATAGTTTAAAATTTGCAATATAAAAATACGCTGCTTTTGTAGTCTATACTAACTGCACTGTAATGGAAAACTGCATTGAACCCTAACCCTAACCCTAACCCTGTCAAATGTTAAAGACATTTCTTCCCCAATATTTGCAGTTTTAAAAACAGAAATGTGCACTGCAAGGATGCTCAAAGCAGTGAATAGTTATGCAGCTGGGAGTTGAAGGGCGCACCAATTTCATTCAAGGTACTGACTTATCCTTGGTCGTTATAAGCCATAAATTCCTGGTAATCAGATTTGGCCTCTAAGTTATGGTTCAAATTTCGCTCCAAAATCTGAATTTGCCTCCAGTGGTCGAAAAAACGGAGCCACCGCCCCCTGGCACCCAAATAATGCCAAAACCAACCCTGCAGCCCACTGAGCCTGGACTCACCCTGGGTGGGGAAGGTGAGCCCCGTGGCCTGGGCCAAGAGGAGCCGGTAGGCGTCCCGCTGGCCAACTACGGCCCCCGCCAGCTGCATCTGCTGGCTACGCTGTTTCCGCAGCTCCTCCAGCTCACGCTGCGCCTTGTCCAGACTGAGCTCCAGCTCCGCCGCCCTGCAGGCCAAATCCACAGGTGACTGAGGACGCCCCCGGCAGGCCACACCCACAGGGACGCCCCCTGCAGGCCACACCCACAGGGACGCCCCCTGCAGGCCACACCCACAGGGACGCCCCCTGCAGGCCACACCCACAGGTGACTGAGGACGCTGCCTGGCTGCCAAGAGCCTGACGCCCCCTACAGGCCTTCCCTAAGCTTGGCCCCCATCACGGAAAAATTTGCAAGTAATACTTGGGAACCACTAACCTCAACTCTTAAATCTGCTAGCCTGAACAATAGCACACAAAATCTATTATTACCAATTTCTAAACAGCAGAATACTGTACACTATGCATCTCCTATGTGTACCTTTTTACATAAAAACCATCTACATTATGCCTCTGTAAATACAAAGACAGTATTGTACGCAAACAGATGGTCTGGGTGCTCTACGCTTTGATTCCATTATTAAATATGCTAAATTAACGGCAGAACGCAAAAGTCTTCCGCAATCTTTCGACAACGGAAATATTATGGCCAACTCACAAATAAACTGCAAGTCGCAAATTTGTAAATTTGAAGGGACGACTGTGCTGCCATTTAGCAGAAATATGAAGCCAATCTAAGGGAAGACGCCCTTAAATTACCGCAAAGTCGTCGTCTCCACCTCCTCCTGTTCCTTGGCTTCTCCCAACTCCCTGATAGCCACCAGGAGGCGCTGGTTCTGCGCCTGAAGCTCCTCCACACTGCGGAATGTCACCAGGTGCTGGGAGATCACCTCCGAGGTGCTACTGACGTCGGCAGAGCCGACGGCCTCGTCATCGTGGACGACGTGGTTCCCGCGCGCTTCCTCCAGCTCAATCAGCAGGACACGCACCTGCAGAGAGACCCGGGTGTTTCTGCTACAAAACTTAAGGTTAATTCCTAAAAAATGATTAATTCTGAATGACTAACCTGCTGCGACAGGTCAGTCAGCTGTGACTCAAGCCTCTGACTGTCCCTCTCCAGCACGGAGGAGTGCTTTCTGGCCTCGTCCCGTTCCTTCTGTAGGCGACTGATTTCCTGAAACAGCAAGCCTCGCTCAATCCTCAATCATCTATGAAGATGCAGATATTCCCACAGCACAGGAGCAGACCTCACCTTCATGGCCTGTTCCAGCCTGGAGGACAAGCTGGCCACGGACTTCTGGAGCCGCTGGTATTCGTCCTGCTGGCGCTTCAGGATGGGCGCCTTGGCCTCCACCTCCTTCAGGATCTCATCCAGGTACTGGTTCACCCTCTTGTTCTCCATGCGCTCCAGCTGTAGCTGCTCTTGGGTCTCCGTGTAGGCGCTGTACACCTTCAAGTCAGGGGACACGCAACTGAAATCCTGACTCCAAGTCAACCAGACACTGACTGGATGACACGGGTTAATGGCGCGATGTCGATACCTCTGTTATTTTCATGCCGGGCTTAGCCATCTTGGACACCGCCGCCGCAGTGGGGGACATGGTGGCCGGCGGTTCTGTGAGTGACGCTGCTCCTGGGGGCGGATTGTTGGATGAGCTCTTACTGACAGACATTCCTTACTGTATATACAAAGGAAGTTCGGAACGGCTGTTGTACCTCCACGCCTGGGGTCAGACAGTAAATCATTGGCACTTTCCAGCTCTTTTTCCAAGCTCTGGATCCTTTCCTTCAGCTCAGCTTCCAGCTTATCTTTAGACTTCTCCATTTCCAGCAGTCCTGCCTCTACACCTTTGTTAGCTGCGTTGAGGAGTGAAATCAGTAAATGTTACAGTTACATTCAGGTTATATACCATGTCATTGTTACTAATCGTGTCAAAATAAACATCTCTGGATTTATGATCGCGTCACTTAAAATGCTACCTGACAATCTACTAGAACTCAACAAAAACGTGGTCTAGTTTAACGTGTGCTTGTCCACACACATCACGCCCCTATGGACTCACTATCCCAGGACAGTGCTTTCTTAAACCCACTTAAAACACCACCTACCATCCCCCGCCTCCTTGAGCAGTTTGTTCAGGTCCTTGACGGCTTGGCTCAGCTCATCGCTCTTCGATTCGGAGTCTGCTGCCGCACTCTGGAGGGACATTTTCCGCACAGTAGGAAAGTCAGGCTGGGAGCTGGTGAAGGCCCCATTCTTTCGCGGCATTCCAGTGGCACCCCTATTACCTTGTACAAGTTGCAGAGTTTAATCTGTGCATTCAGTTCGTTCCGCAACTTCTCCTCCATACACGCCTGTTTCTCTCGCTCCTGCGGGGGGGGGGGAGGACAGCATGGAGCAAAGGCCTGACGCCCGTCTCAAGGCCGCCGCTGCTTAGCCACTTACGTCTTTCAGCTCGCTAAGCAAGTCTTCTGCTTGCTTTTGGAGGTTTTCCCTTGACGCCTTTAGGGTGGCCACTTGGCTTTGAAGTTTGATGACCTGAGGAGGACAAAAAAGTACAATTAAGATAAACACATATAGTGAACAATAGCGTAAAAAAAAAACATTCAAAACTCTACCGAGCGTTACCTCATCTTCCTTGTTTTCCAGGTTACACTTCAGTTGAAGGATCTCGCCGCCTTTCTCCCGGGACAGAGACAGCAGCTCCTCACGCTTTTCCTTCAGCTCGGTGTTCAGCCATGTGTTTTGGCTCAACAGAAGCTCCTTCTCCTGCTCCAATCTCTTCTCTCTATACTGAAGAGAGAAGCAAAACTGCTCGGTTCCATGAGCGTCATCGAGAACGGCAAAGGGAACAACCATGGGAGCAAAATCCGGGGACTGAACCTCGGGGGGACCGTTAAGCTAACCTTGAAGGAGACCTCAGAGGACTGGAGCTCATCCAGCTTCACCTGCAGCTCCATCTTGGCTGAATTGGTCTCTGCAAACTTGTCACCAACTCTTTTCAAGTCCTCTATATAAAAGAGAAAAAGAAATAAACTGTACATGGTTTCCAGAAAGGTAAAAACCTCAATAAGGGGTATTTGGGCTGGTACATGAGGAAAGCCAGCTCCCCCCCTCTCTGAAGATGCAGTGAGACACACATACCACCAAGATGTCCCACTTCCTGGCATCTCTTCTCAAGCATTCGGACAAGTTCTTGTTTTTCGGATTCAAGGTCACACTTCGATTTCGCAAAGTGGGACTAAAACAGAGTTAAAAGCACATACACAAAAACTCAGTTTATCCAGATGTTTAACACTGGTGCCTATTTTCCCCAAACCACACAGTCTAACGTGTGGCTTCTACATGACGCTTTGGACGCAAAGCAGCAACCTCTTGTAGTGAGAGTCTCTCCTGCAGAGATTCACAGTCCTTTTCTTTATCCCTTAGGCTCCTCATATTCTCATCTGAAAATGCAAAAGTTTTGATTATTTTGCCTTTTTTTTCTTATTATGGTACACTGAAACAATCTGGCACAGACTGCACTTACTAATCTTGGCAAGATCTTCCTTGAGCTTGTGATTCTCCTGGGTTTGGGACAAGAGCTGGTCCCGACACTGAGCCAGATGCCTCTCGGCTTCGAAGTATTGCTGCTCTTAAGATTTCACATAGGATATTAAAAGAGGAGGGAAAACATTGATAACAGGCCTACAGCGAGCTCTGTCTGGAAATACACCAGCCAAGGCCAGGTCGACTAGCTAATTACGACGAGAAAACGACCAGAATTCTAACCAGCACGTATACAAACGTCTCCTGGGAAGGCCGGCCTTCCTGATGTCGGACATGATCCCCGTCAGCTATCCGGATAAGTTCTGTGCTTTGTTTTATGAAACAGGCGAAACATCCAAGCTGCCAAATCTGCCAAAGCCCCACATAACTACGATGCCGGCATTACAGGCGCCATTGCAGCCCGGCGCGCATTATTATTATTATTATTGTGGTTAATCAGCCAAGAAGACGCGGGTAAGCGACACAAACCCTGCGCAGTTTTAAAAGGCTGACTTGTCTGACTTACGAATGTTTATCTGACCACCGGGCATATTATTCCTGCGCAGTTTTAAAAGGCTGACTTGTCTGACTTACGAATGTTTATCTGACCACCGGGCATATTATTCCTGCGCAGTTTTAAAAGGCTGACTTGTCTGACTTACGAATGTTTATCTGACCACCGGGCATATTATTCCTGCG
>JAODKL010000034.1:13989765-14001159 GCA_026780765.1 Petrocephalus schoutedeni
CATGCACTGTGATTGGTGCATTGGATCCAATCAGTGACCCACACATGCACTGTGATTGGTGCATTGGATCCAATCAGTGACCCACACATGCACTGTGATTGGTGCATTGGATCCAATCAGATCTGTTCACAGGTCACATGTGGGACATCCTCTCTCTGTTCTTTCCTTCTTACCTTTGCTTGTCTTTTAATATCCCTGTCCTCAACTGTTGGGCTGCTTACAGACAGCATGTCACGTGTGCTTGGCGTGTGCTTGGCGTGTAGGTATGCTTGGGAATATCTCCATCCAGAGACATTCCTTTTGGTAAAGAATAGAGCTCTTTTTTAATGGGCACTGTAGTCAAAACCACCTTTCTTTGTAGGAAGTGCAACCCCCTCGACTGACAGCGGTCAGATTTGACTCCCTGCTATCCACAATGACATAGGCAGATATATGAGGCTGGAACAGCAGAGCCCGAGAGATCACGCTTTTTCTCTCTCTAATTTTATAAGAGAGCCAAATTGTTTTTGTTTGCTCTTGCTGACTGTGTAACTGGCTCCTTTTCCTGCTCCTACCGCCGTCGTGTCTTTCGGCGAGGCCAACGCCGCCCCGTCCTCTTTTCCCCTTTGACACGCGTGGTGCTTTAAGTGCAAACGGTTTGCAGCCTTGCCTTTGAGATGGCTGCTGGCTGCTGGCTGCTGGCTGATGGCTGGGGCCGTCATCCCAGCCTCTCTGTTTAATGCTAAATGCTCCAGCGATTCTTTGACCACTGCAACAACATGTACGTATTCAGAGTAACCACTAATAATAGTAGCAGTAATAATAATAAAACAGGAAGAAGTAACCGCGAACATTTATTATAACCATGTGAGTTACGTGTAGAAAGACTACAAAGAAGTCACATGACATGATTTTGACGCACATGGTCTCTTGTAGAGACACAGTCTATCGAATCGCTTCTTTGCCAATGTCTGCCAATGCGAAACCTGTTAAATGGCACCTTCTCTGCCCAGCTGCACTCAGAAACTGCACGTCTCAGGTTATGGCAACATTGTCAGCCCCCGGCCTCTGGCATAGGCCAAGCCTCATATCAAGCTTATGCCAAGCATTGAATGGTTTTTCATGTTGCGTTTCTTCAAATTGAATTTTTGGACCAAAAATCTTCAGAAAATAATTTTTTTCTATTTTAAGAGGACAATTTCACAAGAAGCTGGTACACTAAGTGAGACCATTCTGCCAAGTCAAGCAAGGGGTCACAGGGGTGGTCGCTTCAGAAGATGGAAATGTATATTTTTAAAATCACGTCAGCCGTCTATATTGCTTATTTTTTCTACAAAGGTTTGCTTATCACCCTGTATGAAACTACCCTTGGGTGTTAGGTTGTTGTTTTAAGATCCATATTACATGTTGAAAGACACCCATAGATTTGTTGGTGCTCCACCAGTTAATGTAGGGGTTACGCCTTTTTTACGCCTTTGATCAAATGGTTGTTTTGTTGTAGTGAATTCTAGTATTTGGTCAACTAATTGCAAAGTTTACTACAGAACTGGTATATAAAATGCCTTATTAGCAATTTGTTTGTTTTTGTGATAAAATAAACACACACACTGCAGAATTGTCTTGATTTGATTGGTTCATCCATTATTTAACAGTCTTCCATTCTTGCAAAATTAATTGTGTAATTGTATAATGTACTCTTAAGTCCTCTTTGTGTTCAGGATACCTACATACAGACACACGCCTACATTTTTGCATATTTATAGAGACATATATAAATTTTTGTCATCTGTTTTTCACAAGTGAAGAATATTTTTACTTTTATTAAAAAAAAAAATACAGTACTGTGTAGGAACAAATTGCCAAAAAAGAAATGTATATACAAATCACAAAAATTGATTACATCTTGGTATTTTGGGTAAATGGGACCTGCTGAAGGACTTGAAGGCACATGACATTGCAATCACCCCCTGCTGGTGTGGGACACCGGGAATATGGCTGCCACAGGCCCTGGCAAGGAGCACTGACCACTGGACCATGGTGAATATTTTGCCTCAAGTGCCCTCTACTGATCAAACTTTAAATTTGTTCTGGTGGCCGTGAGGAGGGTGGAGCTGCTCCGGGTGGGAGGGGGTGTGCTCCTTAATTTACTTAACAGTCAGTCTGCTGTGTATATGTTCTGTAATCCATGAAGTTCAACAAAGTGGGAACAGACTGTGCAGCACTTGGCATTAAAGTCAAAAGTAGATTCTTAATTTCAGATTGTGCTGATTTCTCTTTCATATACTGTAAAAAAGGGTCCAAAACATGTTCCTAACTTCTATGAACATTACTACATTCCGTCCCATTTTAAAAAGACTAGGTATGATTGGACAAGTGGAAATTTGTCTTGGATGCTATTTGAAGGCCAGGGGCAGTGTTCAGTCTTTGGCAATGCTCTGGGCTTGTAGTCCACCTTGCTGCAAGGCTACTTGCCGAAGTCTTTTTGCGCGGTGCGAACGGCACCACAGCATATATATAGGTACGTCCTTGCCCTAAAGTGCTCTAGTACGGATAGGTGGAGACAGCGATGTACACTATGAAGGTAGTCTGGTACTCTATGGCCCCATCCGCGCCGTATGACAGTGCCCGGACCTTCATCCTGTAGGTGTGGGGCTCACGCAGCGGTCGTATGGTGTACAGCACCCCCTTCAAGCTCTCGTCCCGGATGGCGAAGGGTAACATGGCGTCCTCGTCCACCACCAGGAAGGAGGTGCGTGGATGGACCACGCCATCCTGAGTGTAGGCCACTAGCCGGATCAGGTCCTGGTTGGCGGCGATCCCAAACGGCAGTGAGAGCAGCTTGTAGTCCAGTGCGTAGGGACTGAGCGCGCACTCCAGGTCGTTGGGAGGACAGCTCTTCAGGCAAAACCTGAAACAGTCCCATAGACACTTGTCATAATCAAGTGTGTCCTCAAGCGCGTCACGTGAGGTGAGAAGCCTAAAGCATAGCTGGAGCATTTTGCTGTTCGTGTGCAGACGGCGCGTCCTACCCAGTGGCGGCGTCCCTCTGGTAGTTGGGTGGGCAGGGGGTGTCAATGCACTGATAGCTTCCTCTCATATTAAAACACATCATGTTGGAGCCACACTGAATATTCTGCTCAAGGCACTCGTCGATGTCTAAAGAGAGACACACAAAGAGTTGGAAACCCTCAGCTGAACCTGCAGGCCTTCAGAACTCCCAACATACTTTGAACCTTTGCAGTTTTATAGATGCAGAAGAAATATTTTCTTAGACAGTTGAAAGAATATGATTAGAAAAACCTTAAAAAGGGCAATTAGATTATTTATAATACATTGTTAATTATAGTATTTGTACATAACTGGCCAGGCTGAAATTTCCTTTTGTTATTTTGTTGGGATTTATTTATTTCAGAAGTAAATTCAGGAGAGGCCCTGAGAGAAACTGGCACCCCATCCACTTCTGCTCTGGGCCAAAGGGGAGTCGAACCCCAGCCCTGGACCAGCTCACCTTGGCAGGTCTTTGCATTGGCCATGAGGCGATAGCCGCTGGGACACAGGCACCTGTAACTCCCCGCCATGTTCACACACTCGTGCTGGCACCTGTCCTTGCCTTCACACTCATTTATGTCTGCGGGGGAACAGAGGAAATGCTGTCAGAGGAAGCAATGACTGTGGAAGTAAAACAAGACGCCCGGAAATGCACAACGCTGACAGCCGGCACGGTGAGGAGTCAAAACAAGGCTTAAATCACTGTGGCTGATGATTATTTAATACTGCATTGAAAGTATTTTAAACACTGCAATTTATAATTTTTAATTATTGATGTGGGAGGCAGGGAACCAAGTAGCTATTGTCTTTATATCAGACACAAAGAAGTCCCACTGAACTCCAACCAAGCTCTTTAATTATAACCACATACCACAACAGGGGTCACTTTGCCATAGATAGACATGGACATAGATTTCCGACAGTGGAGCTGTAGCTCCCGGGCTGGCTACTGAGCAGACAGTAAGCCTGACAGATGCCACACTGACCACATGGTGGCAGACAGTAAGCGGTATGTGGCGAGCCTGACAGATGCCACACTGACCCCATGGTGGCAGACAGTAAGCCTGACAGATGCCACACTGACCACATGGTGGCAGACAGCAAGCGGTATGTGGTGAGCCTGACAGATGCCACACTGACCACATGGTGGCAGACAGTAAGCCTGACAGATGCCACACTGACCACATGGTGGCAGATAGTTACCTAGGCATTGGTGCTGCGCTGCATTAAAGCCTTCGGGGCAAGGCCTTCTAGTGTCCCTGCCAGAGCGCTGAGGGGAGCCTCTAACGCGGCTATCGCTTGAGTAGGAATGGTACGTTTGCGAGGCCAGGCTGTGGTACTGCTGGGAGGACTGGGATACTCTATAGCCATATGAATAGCTCTCGTACGTAGGCAGCTTCTCCAGGCCCGCGCAAGACCTGCCGTCGGCCAGCAGGCGGCGCCCCGGCGGGCAGAGGCACTGGTAGCTGCCGGGGCTGTTGAGGCACTGGTGGGCACAGGGCGGGGGCGCCCTTTGGCACTCGTTAATGTCTGCCCTCGTAATGAGCGCCGGCACAATAGAATGCAGAGGAGAGGAAGGGGGAGCAGATGGAGGAAGAGGAGGAGGAGGAGAAAAAACAGGACAACAGGGGTCAGTCAGTGGCCCTGGA
This sequence comes from Petrocephalus schoutedeni, assembly GCA_026780765.1. Taxonomy (NCBI): domain Eukaryota; kingdom Metazoa; phylum Chordata; class Actinopteri; order Osteoglossiformes; family Mormyridae; genus Petrocephalus; species Petrocephalus schoutedeni. The sequence continues at coordinate 13,994,442 of JAODKL010000034.1, forward strand.
GGAGAGCCCCCCACCCAGTCCTGCCAGGTCTTGTGAGACCATATCTGACGGTGTCCTGTTACCTCTAGGTAGAGACAACATGGAGGTTTAACTTGAAATAATAGGTTTGAATCTCTATAGTGTGGCTCGCTGTACTTTGCTAACCTCAGAGTTTATAGAATCATTTTACAGTAGCAAGTTTCCCTGGTTACGGAATGAAAGTATTACACATGAATATTAGAGAGACAGAGTGCGTAGGCAAGCCATGGCAAAGCTGGGGAAGGTCAGGGAGAGGTCAAAGGTCAGTGGGAAATACAGACAGAGTGCGTAGGCAAGCCATGGCAAAGCTGGGGAAGGTCAGGGAGAGGTCAAAGGTCAGTGGGAAATACAGACAGAGTGCGTAGGCAAGCCATGGCAAAGCTGGGGAAGGTCAGGGAGAGGTCAAAGGTCAAAGCGAGATGAAGGCACTGGTCTCTCTGCAACAGACATCTTCTTACTTCCCTTTTCACTGCTTTCCTTGTAAGGGGACCACAAGCTCATGTTCTGTGTCGGCCAAACATTGCTGCTCAGTTGCTTTGCTTTAGATTTACTAATAAGTAACAGTTTTTCTTTGTTGTTGGAAAAACACAAATGGAACAGTTGCTTCTTTTGATATCACAGAATTTTTTAGATGTATGCACAGTGAAAATGACACCAAACCTTTGATTGGCAGAAAAGCTGTAATATTGGACCCGACCATCCAGCCAAGTTGCAGTAGCTGTACATCTCAAACAAAAATAGCTACATTCCATCCTTTTATGAGCACAGTGTCACTGCAGCTAGCCAGCGTCACCCCACCACCTCCTGGATTTTCCCTGCTTGCTCTCGCATGCTTTAGAAGGTCCCAGCCTGTATGCTTCAAGCTACTTTTCCAAGAACAGGAAAAACAAGTTAATCTGTTGAAACTGGAATGCTTTTGCAGTTAACCCTGAAACATCACAATTTAAATGTTTTAGTATGGATAAGGGCCAAGGAATTTACAGGAGTTTCCAGCCAAATCCAACTAGGTGCACTTTAAGCATGAGGAATATAGCACCTTAAACCTGCACTGGTGATCCTGTCAGGGAACTGAGATGCCAGTGTTCCTCCAGCCGTTGCTGCAGCGTGTTAAGGTTCAGCCAAGGCAGCGTTTATGCAGCAAGCGGACAGAGGCGGCAGCTGGTTGTGAGGCGCGGCTGGTTGTGAGGCGCGGTTGGTTGTGAGGCGCGGTTGGTGACGTACCGAGGCAGGGCCGGCCCGCGCCCTGGGAGCGGTGTCCTCTGGGGCAGCTGCAGTGGTAGCTGCCGTGGGTGTTCTCACAGATTTGGTTGTATCGGCACTGGTGCGTTCCACCTCTGCATTCATCAATGTCTTTACGGTGGGGAAAGATGGGTGTAAGAACACCACAGCTCACATATTGCCAGCAGGTGCCCCGTTCGTCCTGGCTGCCCCTGCTACTCAGCAGGGACCAAGGCCAGACACTGCCATACTCCCTACTTGCTCCCCAAAGTCGCGGTCCCTCACCAGTACAGGTGCCGTTGACTCCCTTGGTCATGCCGGTGGGGCAGAGATCAATGCAGGTGTAGCCGCCCCTGGTGTTCCGGCACTGCTGGTCCGGGCGGCAAACCGGCTGCCTGCACTCGTTAATGTCTAAGGAGGAAGCAGGTCTGGGATCAGCCTTGCACAACCCACCAAATCCAGAGGTATGTCGTGGGTGCAGGTTGGCGAAGCGTCCGGCGGCAAACTGACCGATACAGCGGCGGCCCCTCAGCTGGAAGCCGGGCTCACAGGCACAGCGGAAACTGCCAACAGTGTTGAGGCAGCGCTGAGTACAGGGGCTGGACTCCTGGCATTCATTTATATCTGGGAGGGAAGCCAATGGACTGGCTAAGGATGGGTCACCCAAAAGCGAGGAGGACTGAGACCACGAGTCAACAACAAGGCAGGTGCTGACCTTGGCAGCCTAGTCCGTCAGCTGTCCTGCGGAAGCCCCTCCCACAACGCATCATGCAACGATACGAGCCAATGGTGTTTTCGCAGTCCTGGCCGTCATGACAGAGATGTCCTCCTAGAGTACACTCATCGATGTCTACAGAAGAAAGAGCAGTGGAAAAGTCACAGGTGACGTGATTCTGCTATAGCATGCAAAGGTCAAAGGTCAGGCTGTCGGCACCTTGGCAGGTCCTCCCGTCGGCAGATATGGTGAGGCCCCTGGGGCAGGAGCAGTAATAGGTGCCCACAGCGTTGTGGCAGCCATGGGAGCAGGAACTCCCAACAGCGCACTCGTCCTCATCTACATTAGAAGATAACAAAAATGTTAATATATCTGCATGTTCTTTTTAACCCAAGATTTCTTGCTTTCAGAGAGACTATTTTGTATTCATCACTTTTTCCCTGTGAAATTAACTGGAATTCCATCCAGGATTCCATGCCGTGTTGGCCAGGGCTCGCCCTGACCCTGTACCGCATATGTCGTCAATGGACAATTACCTGCACAATATGGGCCAGATGGGTCAAGATGGAACCCTGTTGGACACTGATTACTTCGGTCACCTGAAAAATTACCAGTCAAGATCACAAGGTCAAAGAAGCGTCACCCAGGGATAGAGCTATTAGTGGCAGAGAGTGCGGCAGACCTTTGGCAATGGTTGCGTGGATTTTGTATTCCAGAATCTCCTCCCGGGGTCGGTAATCCACTTTTATGGAAGAAGCCCGTAGGGTCTCCACTAGGAATGGCATCTTCCCTCTGGATGACTCGTAAGTGATAGTATGGTTCCAAGAATACGGTACGCTCACTCTGTCGATGGTGAACATGCGTGTGGAGAGTGCATACAACTGTCCTGGGCCTGTTTGGATGTAATCTTCTGTGTAGTCCTTGAGAAACAAGTCATGATTTTTGTTTGTTTGCTTGGCTATTCATATTTCGTACATTTCACACTTTGTCAGATAGTTATCACCATGAAATGCAATTGTTTGTTAAGGATAAGGACCCAGAGTTGGGAAATTCTACACTACACTTGACATTAAAGCTGGTAGAAGTTGGTACCTTGACATCAATTTCAGCATTCGGTGGCAGTTGTAAAATGTGCCCATTAAGTACAATGTCCAGTAATAAGGCCCCATCATTGTCAAGTCCTCTGGCGACATGAGTCATTCTTAAGATTTCACCTGGAAAATCGTTAATGGTGTCAACACTAGAAAGTTACCTGACGGAGAAACAGGTAAAAATGTGCCGTATGTGGTCTAGGATGTAGGTGACCTTACCTGTGGCGAACTCCACCTGGGTCTCCCTTCTGAAGGTCCCACCTGTGAGGGTAAATCCATTAACAGCTTCGTCTACCTCCATGGCAGTAGTCCAGTAGATGGGATTTAGGATGGAGATCAACTTCCTCATTGCAGGCCCTAGGGGCAGAGAAGTCAAGGAGCTGTCATGGAGCAATCAACAAAGAGCATCCTTCTATGTGTGGAGAAGTTGGGGATGAGATGTCTGTAACCTTAAAGACATGTTCTACCTCAACCCCAAAATCACCCAGAGCAATGACTAACCCTCTTGCTAAGATGCTTACACAGCAAAGTGGGAGGGGTGTCCCGGGACAGTTTGCTTTGGAAGAGCGGGCAATGTTCACCAAGGACTGCCTAGCGTAATGCTTCACATTAACGAGCCAGGACACTTCCATCACTCACCAAGACTCCTTGGCACATTAGTGATGGTCGCCTGGACGACTCTGCCTCCATGCTCCTTGCTGTCAGAAATAGTCGCATTGATGATGGAGACTCCAAATTCCATGTCATTTATGTGTCCGATGATGCTTCCCCTAGCACGCTGAGGTCCACCTGAAGTCACATGTTAGGAATATATTAATTTATATTGCCACAAATCAGACTTTCAACTTATATTTCTACTGAACCAACAATACAGAGCATTTACTAGATGTAATATTCTGTAAATATACTGTATGTGCCATGTTACAGAGCAGGGAAGGGGGTGTACCTGGGCAGGCCTGGGTGTTACACCTGGACAGGTGAGAGGAATCGCCTGGGCAGGCTCTGCCCCCCTTTGTGGGCGGGGGGCTGTTGCACAGTCGGAGGCGGCTTTGCTCCCCCCCACCGCACGACGCTGAGCACGGCCCCCACGGCTGCCATGGGCCCCAGCTCCCATCCACTAATGAGCACAGACACAAGCCACCACTGCCACTACTTCTCATAAACAAACAGACCTCAGGTCCGTGTCTGAAATTAGCTTCAAGGTGGAATGATGTCTGACGACGCGGGGCAGAGGCGCCACCTTGAAGACCAAAGCTTTCAAAGGTATTAGGTGCAAAATATACTGAAGCGTTCATAAGAATCAGACCCTGTGAACACTTCTGAAACTAAGTCCACTTTCCTTTTCTCTGAAATATTTACATCCAACTCAGACTTAAAATGTATTATAGCAAGTGTATTTTCAGCTGGACTTGCGTGTTATTCTGGACTGTATTTGCATGCAGTGTTGAGGAGGACAGGCGCACGTCGCCCTCACCTGGGCAGTCTGCAGCATTACACCTCTGTGTCTGTGCATCTGCCCCTGCGCAGGCTCTGCCCCCGCTCACAGGCCTGGGGTTGTCGCAGGTGCGGTATCTGCGCATTTGGCCGCCGTCGCATGTCCGGCTGCAGCTGCCCCAGCTGCTCCATGGGCCCCAGTTACCGTGGACTGGGGAGGCACACGAGTGAGTTTTGTACCGAAACAGAGAGACGGGTTTCTGAAGGGCGCTGGGACTCACTGGGACACGGCTCGCTGTTGCAGAAGTCAGTGTGGACATCAGTGCCCTGGCACTGCCGTCCTCCATGCTGGGGGGCGGGGCTGTCACAGGACCGCGTCCGCTGCCTGGTCCCGCCTCCACAGGATACGCCGCAGAGCCCCCAGCTGACCCAGGACGACCACTTCCCATCCACTGCCGGGGTGTAGCAAAGAGCCAGGCTTACAGTGGGGCAGGGAGGGGGCGGGGCCTATGTCGGCTGGCCGTCCGACTTACCGGGGCAGGGCCTCTCCTTGCACACCTGCGTCTGCGTCTCTGGCCCCTCGCACTTCGGCCCGCCGAACGAGGGGGGGGGGTTGTTGCACAGCCTCATACGCGTCTGCACCCCCTCACCACAAGTCCCACTGCACGGGCTCCAGGGTAACCAGACCCCCCAGTTGCCAGCCACTGGAACACAGGGAGAGTCAGCTGTGTGCCCGGCTGTAGCCACCTCGCTCGCCGTGGCAACAAAGCAAATGCAAAGATAGCCACAGAAGTGCCACCTACCAGGGCAAGGTCTAACACTGCACACGATGGCCTCCACTGTCCTGCCGCCGCAGGGCCGGCCCCCGTGCTGCGCTGGCGGGCTGCTGCACGTGCGCACCCTCGTCCTGTTCCCCTGGCCACAGGTGCGAGAGCACTCCTCCCAGGCCGTCCATTCCGACCAGCTCCCATCCACTTCACGCCGCAAAGACACCACCAGTGCAATTGTTAAGCCTCACTATTTATTTTTTTCTTCTTGATGCTGTGACAAAATAAGCCAAAAGTCCCTACTCTTGGAAAAAGAGTCGCATTCCTAGAGAAGTATAGTACTTTGAAAAACACTATTTACTATAATACCAAAAAAAGTGGAGAAAAGTGAAGTAGAAACTAGGCTTGACATCCTGTCCAGCATCAGACGTCTTCCCGTCTTGTCCATGAGTGGCCAATCACTGAACTCACCTGGACAGGGCTTGCCTTGACAGGGGCGGCTGTCTGTGTCGGGTCCAGCACAGTGGCGCCCCCCATTGGCAGGCGTGGGGTTATTGCATTGGCGCAGCCTCCTCTGGGTGCCCAGCCCACAGCTGACACTGCAGGGCCCCCAATCCATCCACTCTGAGAAGCCCCCATGCACTGCAAATCAACCAGTGCTGTATTGATATTGCAATTGCAGGGAATTGGAGGGCTTTAGGACGGTGGGGAAAAATGGCAGCGAGCGTCTTACCGCGTATGATAACCGGAACCCTGACCAGCACAGAGCCCATCAGGTTCCTGGCCACACACTCGTACTCAGCAGTGTCCCCCTGCTGTGCCGCCAGCAGGCGCAGGGAGCCGTTGGACAGCACGGTAGCGCGTTGATTTGCCAGCAGGGGGCGCCCCTGTCGGGCCCACTCGATGGTGGGAGTAGGCTGCCCCTCTGCCTGGCAGTTGAGCAGCACTGTGGTTCCAGCATCCACCACTGTCTCAACTGGCTCCACTGTGATTGCAGGGGGGCCTGGGGGAGGGGGAGGGGGGTGAACATTTTTCTAAACTATTTCCTCTCATCACATCTATTCTCCAAAACCTGTACAGTAATAAAATTACTTTATTGATCCCTGTGGGGGAATTCTCTTTTCACCCACCGGAACATCTTGCTCTCCATGAGAAACACATGCAGGCAAGAACAAGTTTGGGGGGCAGTGAGGATCCAGCAACCAGCGATAGCTGGGGCTAAGTGACTATTCTGCCGAGGCTGGGCTCGATCCCGCGACCTTCCGACCCCGCCACCTTCAGACCCCGCGACCTTCCGACCCCGCGACCTTCCGACCCCGCCACCTTCCGACCCCGCCACCTTCAGACCCCGCGACCTTCCGACCCCGCGACCTTCAGACCGTGCGACCTTCCGACCGTGCGACCTTCCGACCCCGCGACCTTCCGTCCCCACGACCTTCAGACCGCGCGACCTTCTGACCCCGCGACCTTCCGAC
>JAODKL010000034.1:14071084-14091141 GCA_026780765.1 Petrocephalus schoutedeni
ATCCATCTCACGTCAGCCCGCCCCGCCCGCTCCACTAGCCCCGCCCACATTCACTATCCACGCCCCTTCCTCATTCGCCCCGCCCCGTGCACACGCATCCATTCAACTCACGTCAGATCGCCCCGCCCACCTTCACTGTCCACGCCCCTTTCTCATTCGCCCCGCCCCATGCACACACATCCATTCATCTCACGTCAGATCGCCCCGCCCGCCGTCACTGTCCACGCCCCTTCCTCGTTCGCCCCGCCCCGTGCATGTACGCCCATTGGGGGGTGTGATGACGCAGGCAGCCATGTGCGCGTCCCTGCGCTTTGAAAAGAGCCCGCCGCCTGTTGTCGCGGCGCAGACACCTTGGGAGCGGCGTAGACGCGGACGGGATGTCGCCTGTCATTTGCTGTCATACAGAAAGGGTAAGTCAGACGAATGGGTGCCTGCTTTATTCCACATCTATGCAGCTCCGCCTTGTTGTTCAGAGTATTTCTGTGTCACACTACATTACATTACTTTTTACATCTTTTCTTTTGTCGCGATGGAGAGCAGCAGTGCGACCAATATAAGGGTCCTACGTTAAAATGCGTAGGTGCTGCAGACGGGTTTATACCTAGATGTCATAGCAGACAGAAAGCCGCAGTAACGCTGGATGTTATTTATCGTACTTATCTGGCAAACTGCCTCCTTCTGTGACCCGCAGGATCTCTGCTTTGTAGATGGCTGCACGCTGGACCCACGTCCCCCTGGACGGCGTTTATTATTAAGGCAGCCTCGGGAAATTGTCTGTTATTATTGTCATTATTGCCAGCTTAGGCTTTGGGCTCGGACTGGCGGATCCCCTCTGCTGTGTCATTATTGTCAGCTTAGGCTTTGGGCTCGGATTGTCTGTTATTATTGTCATTATTGTCAGCTTAGGCTTTGGGCTCGGATTGTCTGTTACTATTGTCATTATTGTCATCTTAGGCTTTGGGCTCGGATTGTCTGTTATTATTGTCATTATTGTCAGCTTAGGCTTTGGGCTCGGACTGGCGGATCCCCTCTGCTGTGTCATTATTGTCAGCTTAGGCTTTGTGCTCGGACTGGCGGATCCCCTCTGCTGTGTCATTATTGTCAGCTTAGGCTTTGGGCTCGGACTGGCGGATCCCCTTATTTCCCGTCCCCACGTGTTTGCTTGCCCAACAAGCTTGTTACGCCATCGGTGGCTGATCAGATTAGACAATCACTTTGGGGGGAGAGGTCCCGGCTGGCCGGCCCCCATCCCCGGGTCCCCCTTCCACGCCTATCGCACCTGAAGCCTCGGGTTGCCTCACACCCGCCGTCCGCGTCGGGACGTCCGTTTATTAGGGCTTGGGAACAAAGTAGTTCGCATAAAATAGTCTTTCTTTGCTTAAGACCTTAAGCAATTGTGTCCCTATTGTTTTTAGGATGTTCACAATTTTAAGGACAAACCCGGGATTTTTATTATGAGAGGTCCTTCAATTTTATGTTGAATAAAACCCTAAATGTAGATGGTACCTTTTTATCTTCTGTACATCAAGTCATCAAGGTTTTTTTTTTTGTTTCTTACTTCTGTAGGCTGCCTTGGGTGGGGTTTTGTGGATTAAAAACCGGTTCATCTGCTCATCAAATGTTGACTTGGCATAATTACACAAGGTTTGTTCTAATTTCAAACATGGACACTTAGCCTTTACACACAAACATTTTTTCCACCATTGGTAAGTGATTATGATGGGGTCTCCTGCCACTGCCTGATGTGGTACTGTACCTCTTTCGGGTGGTTGCTCTAACCTCTGCAGTACATGTGCCACCCCATAGCACACACTGAACTACAGACATGCTCCACATGGCCTGGCATCTGCATTTGTCAGCCACACCACCAGCAGCCTCCTGCAGTAATCATCCTCGCCAAGGACAATAAAAGCTCCTATTTTTAAAATGATTTCGCAATGTGCTTCCTGATTGGGCAGCGTCCTCCAATGGCATGCACCTGGCTTTCGGTCCCCGCATGTCCAGCCCAGCGATCCAGAACACTCCGCAGAGGTCTTTAAAGTTTTTAGTCACCTTTCAGTTTTTGTCCAGCTATTGACTGAAGGGAGCACATTGTGATTCATTTGGCTGCTGTGCAGGTTTCTGTACCAGAGTGAGTGTTTATTGGCGTGATTTATTATAGACTGCTGATCTTATAATGATCTTATAATGGTAATTTGCTGCAGGTCAGAATGGAGCTTCCCGGTGTTTGGGGCCCTTTCCCCAAACGTTTAGCTACTCTTCTGCCTTGATGTGGTTGTGGTTTCTTCTGTGGTTGTGGAAGAGGGACAGCTATGGAAATTCCTCTGTGATTCACCCCTGATGACCCAGCAGGGATGGGAAATCTCCCCCCCCCCCCACCATGGCATCTATAGCCATATATTGTACTGTCAGCCCCAGTACAGTGTGTCTGTGGTGATTTAGGGTAACTGTGTGTATCATTATAGCACACTGGGTCCATGCATACTACAGTCAATTTGGCCAAGATTAGAGCATCATCTCTGAGAGCTTGAGAACCGCATAGCTGCTAGCTGGCTGGATTTGGGCTTCTTATTGGCCTACTGTTTTAGGAATGTGGAAGGAATGTGACCATTTCCGCTGAATGCGGTGCTGCCTTATCGGAACTGGGAAACCCAGATCTTCGGCTTTATTTTGGTTTTTCTTCTGCAGGTTATGATGCATGATCGTCACAGAAAGAAATCCCCTCTATAGCCAACGGGATCCTCTGCAAGGGCCGCCCGTTCCAGCGCTGGAAGTGTGTGCTTCCACACGGCACTACGCCCAAGTCCTCCGCTGCATTCCTCCATCCGCTGGTGTAGAGGCTCAGGAACGCCTTGTGATTCTTCTGCCGTAAGCATAAGCGCTTCTTCATTCGGTAAATTGAAGTAATGTGTGGCAAATGACTCGATGTACTCCGCGTGCGCTTTCAGCGAACCTTAAGTTAGACTGGTATTTCTAGGCAGACTCAGTCAGCCAGAGTGTGACCAAAATATGCCCACTTTCTCTGTCCTTAGGGCTTAATACAAAAGGCTCACAAAAATGATCCCCAATGGATATTTGATATTTGAGGATGACGGCTTCCTCGATTCCACCGTGGCGAAGATGAATACCCTTCGGAAGAGCGGCCAGTTCTGTGACGTAAGGCTGCAGGTACGATATCTCCTTAAACTGTAATGAGAACTCTTTTTAAGCACTATTGATTTTTGGAAAACTAAGAATTAACTTTCTGGTATGGGGTGTTTTGCACATTCTGTGATTGTTTTAATGTCCTCCAGAAGAATAGCTTATGTTGACCTGCTACGCAACTGACAATTTTTTTAGGACACTCGGTTTTTCTAGAAATAAGCTGTACAGGACAGTAGGCAGTTAGTCTTTCCCGACATTCCCCACCTTTTCCGTAGAACATCCAAAACATCGGAGTTGTTTTTTTAATCATCTTGTGGTTCCAGACCAGCATCTCTGAACAGCGCGCACACACACACACACACAAACCTGTTTGGACAGTCCCCACAAAGATATGAATACATTAATTTCTATGGAAAAACCCCTAATCCCAACAATAACAGCCTTAATCTATGCCCAGCCCTAAGATTAACCAGAAGTAAGCAAACTAAATAAATAATAAAAAAAAAAAAATTGTAAGTTTTGATTGCAGTCACCGTTATTTATAAAATTGAGGCTATCCTTGTGGGGACCGAAAAGACGGTAATCAAAATAACAGGTTTTTATCATGTTGTGGGGACACGCTGTGTATTATATACAAATCACACACACACCCCACTGACTGTTTCCTGGCCCTGTGGACAGGTCTGTGGCCATGAGCTCATGGCCCATCGGGCTGTCTTGGCCTGCTGCAGCCCATACTTGTTCGAGCTCTTCAGTAGCAGTACCGAGCCCAGTGGGGTTGCTCACGTGACCTTTGAGGACCTGGAGCCTGAGGCGGTGGAGATTCTACTCAATTATGCCTACACAGCCCAGTAGGTGTGGCTGCCGGTGCCAAGAATCGGGCCCTGTTTTGGTCTTTCCTGTCAGCTGGGCTGTTTGTGGAGGTGGTTTGAGTGTGAACCTGTTTTCACCTTCTACTCAGGCTGAAGGCTGATAAAGAGCAGGTTAGAGATGTCTACTCTGCCGCGAAAAGGCTCAAGATGGAAAGGGTGAAGCAGGTATGACCCGTCTCTAGCTGATGCCAGCTCTGTAGTGCTTAATTTACGCTTCAGATGTGCCTCATTAGCGCTTGATGGCTACTGTGGGTTAGGGTTGGGGTCATTAGCGCTTGATGGCTACTGTGGGTTAGGGTTAGGGTTGGGGTTGGGGTTAGGGGTAGGGATAGGGTTAGGGTTAGGTCTCTGGTCACACCGAGGGTGCTCGGCTGTTGTGGCTCTCTCTCAGATATGTGGGGAGTACCTGCTGTCAAAGATGGACTGCCAAAGCGCAATCCCCAGTCGCATCTTTGCCAGCTGCATGGGCGATGGCCAGCTCTTGAGCAGGATCGATGGGTACATCCAAGACCACTTGATGGAGATTTCGGATCAGGACGACTTCCTCAAACTTCCCCGACTCAAGGTACTCTTTCATCCCACACTGCTTGTGCAATACTCTGGATTTGTTCGCTCTAAGAGACCACCTCAGGAACCGTCTGTCCCATGTTCCGTAGCTGGAGGTAATGCTGGAAGACAACCAGAGCCTGCCCCGCAGCGGTAAACTGTACTCCAAGCTGATCTGCTGGCTTCAGAGCACCTTGTGGGAGAACGAGGAGCAGCTGGAGACTCTGATGGAGGAGGTCAGTACCGAGGCCAGTGGCTGGTTTTAGAACATTTACAGCATAACTGTCCTTCATGGGGAGCTTGTGGGTGGATTCCCCCTGAGGCACTCTTCTGGTCTCGGATTGTTTTTTTTTGTTTCTTTATTTTGAAGCTTTAGCCTAAAGAATGGCACCTACTGCACAATTTACAGACCTTTACATGACATTTCTTGTCGGGGTTTGTCCAGGTGAGCAGAAACGGGATCGCTTCGGTCTCCGCTTCTCTGTTTTGGACTCCAGCAGGCTCCTGCCTGGCAGGAAAACTAGAAGTATTTTAACTTGTTCTTCCAAAGCAACCCCTCTTCACAAAAACCACCATTTAATGGCCAGCATCTCCATAGCTAGTTAACAAAGCTGCTTTCATTGTACAGGTTGTACGAGAGCTTCATTCTAATGGGTCTTCCTCCTCGTTGATCTATCTTCTCCTAGGATTATTAACAGCAGGAGAATTTGCAAGACTGAAGAAAGGCAAGCCCGAATCCTGCAGGGTAACGAGTCCTGTGAAAGCGGCCTCGGTTCTTGACCGCGGCACGGCCGTGCTCTCATCGGTTATCAGAAACGTGGGCGGAGACAGTAGCCAGTTAGCCCTCTGCTGCATTTGTCCCTTACTGGCACGTTAGCCCCGTTTCCTTAAACCCCTGGCGTTTTGCGCTGTAAGTGCATTGTCTTATTTGGAATGCATGCGTGCATGCTTTGGGATGCATCGATGCACTCAAAACATTCAGGTGGGGGAGGGGGTTTGAGCAAAGACTGGAGAAAATGCCACAAATGCACCAGTTTCCTTCCCAAGACGAGATATGGTTGTAAAACGACACTTCATATGTGGAGCCACATCCCGACCGCCTTCGATTTCCCGTTGGTCCAGCAAATTCACGACCTCGGCTATTGGCCATGCAGTTCCTGTCTGCCCCCCTCCCCCCCGCATGCATGTCTTGTCTGGCTATGGTGTGGAAACACACTTCCTGAGCTCTGTTTGACAGAGCTGTCTGATACTGATGAGTCATCAGTTATACCTTATAAGCCAGTTGGCTTCAGGACCATAGCCATTTCCCTCTTGACCTTCAAACACTGAACAGTGAGGATGCCTGGATGAGGAATGATGGCTCCACTCTGAGTCCTGTGGGGTGCCTCAGATACTGAGGCTGGCTGTGATCCATATGAACCACAATTCCTTTGCCAGCCAAGGGTTGCTTTGCTAGTGGCCCGATGCCATGTCAATTATTCTTGTTTAAGACCTTTTCCTTCAGCAACGCCTGATACCTGCAGAAACCACGTTCTTCTCCTCATTCCAGGCCAGGCACCGGGGCAAGGTGCTTCCAGGTTCTCCGTTGCCATAGAGACAGCCACATGCAATGCACTTATACTGTTTTGCAGGTGCAAACTCTGCACTACTCAGCAGAGCGCAGGCTGCAAGACGGGAGTTTGTTTGAAGGGCAGGCTGAGGGTTTTGGCAGCGATGACCACATCCACTTCGTGCAGGTACAGAACCGGAGGGCGAGCCTGCTGATGTTCAATGCTTCATGAACATCTTTTGATGTCAGCTGAAAGCGTCCTCTGAAGCCGCAATGTGCTTCTTTTCTTCCTTAAACCAGATCCAGGAGCACAGAAACTGGGGGGGGGGGCATGTACCCCCAATATTTAAATTTGTTTAATTTGTAATCCCCCCCCCCCCCCCAAATAGACCTTTGCATTTTAAAGGTTTAGAATTGTGCCTGCTCCCCCCCAAAAATCACTCTTGTCTTGATCAAATGTTTGTTTTATAATCCTCTTGGGTAACAATCTGTAGAGTGAAATAAGGTTTGCTTGTCCCATGGTGTTGGTTCTGTTGGGTCCAGTTGAGTCTTATCGCCCTTGTGGGTCTGCAGAGGAGGCCTCCACGGGAGAATGACCACTGGCAGATAAGCCCCGGCTCCCCTGGAAGTCTGTCTCCCCGGTCCGTCAGTCATCCCGGGCATGAGTGGAAGTACATTGCCTCAGAGTGGACATCCCGTAAGTGGGCGCTGGCATTGGCATGCCGTTCCTGAGAGCTGCCGCTGGATGGCGCTGGGCGATTGTCCATGCCCTCTTCTTCTCTTGCGCTTTAGACAATGCGTACCTGTGCCTGGCGGTGCTGGACGGACTGCTGAGTGTCGTCATCCTGCACGGCCGCACCAGTCCCCAGGCTTCCCCCTCTGGCACGCCGTGCCTCCCCAAGAGCATGAGCTTCGAGACGCAGCCGGACGAGCTGGAGGACAGACTGCTCCCGACCATGCGTTATGCCCGCTGTGGCCTCGGCGCCGCGGGGCTGGATGGCAGGCTTATTGCCGCAGGTGAATCTCGTGTGCCATGGCGGAGCTTTCGTGCTGTAGTACTCAAAACCTGGTATGGTGGTGAAGTTTCAAGGGAGGAGGTGAGACTGCTGGAAGACTTACTTGCTGTCATTGTATGTTTAGGTGGGTACAACAGGGAGGAGTGCTTGCGGACGGTGGAGTGTTATGATCCTTTGACAGGCAGCTGGTCCTTCCTGGCGCCCATGCGGATGCCTAGAGCACGGTTCCAGATGGCGGTACTGATGGTATGTCGTCTACTCTTGGTATTTAGCCATCTAGCTCTGAGGCTAACGGGCTAATGCCTTGAGTCAAGTGCTGGTTGAGTGCCAATCTGGAGTCTTTAACCGAAGGTTCCTCCTCTTCCATCCGGTAGGGTCAGCTCTACGTTATGGGTGGCTCCAACGGCCACTCGGATGAGCTGAGTTGCGGGGAGATGTATGACCCGCAAACAGGCGAGTGGACTCGAGTGCCGGAGCTCAGGACCAACCGGTGTAACGCGGGTAAGCACAGGACCATCTCGGTGATATGGGGGCCATTGGTTTGCGCAGCTTCCTCGCTAACGTAGACTTGGGCTTCCAGGTGTTTGCGCTCTGAACAACAAGCTCTATGTGGTGGGGGGATCTGACCCCAGTGGGCAGAAAAGCCTGAATAACTGCGATGTCTTTGACCCTGTCACCAAGACCTGGACTAGCTGTGCCCCCCTCAGCATCCGTAAGTATGAAGTCTCACGAGACCTGGCTGTGTCCTAGGGCGTCGAAGAGAACCCAAGTTATCCAAGTCTTAACCCGCTCTAGGGAGACATCAGGCAGCAGTGTGTGAGCTGGAGAACTTCATGTATGTGGTTGGAGGAGCAGGATCCTGGAACTGCCTGAACACAGTAGAGCGATACAACCCTGAAAACAACAGCTGGACCCTGATAGCTTCCATGAATGTGGCTCGGCGTGGGGCAGGAGTCGCCGTGTATGAAGGTGTGTGGAGGTGTGCGTGCCATTAATGGATTAAATGACTGGTAGCACGACTATGGCAGCTACTTGACTTTTTTACTGCTTTTGTCGGATTTCAGAAGGTGACTATTTTCTGTATGCTAAATTCCGTTGGGCATACATTTCCACAGGAAAGCTGTATGTGGTGGGCGGGTTCGATGGCTCCCATGCCTTGCGCTGCATGGAGGTCTATGACCCGGCAAAGAACGAGTGGAAGGTGATGGGCGGCTTGACGTCGGCTCGGAGCAATGCGGGCGTGGCCGTGCTGGGAGGAGCCATTTCTGCGGTGGGTGGCTTCGATGGCAATGACTTCCTCAGCTCCATGGAAATGTATGACCTGGCTGCCAACGAGTGGAGGCCTTGCATAGATGCTCCTGCTGCCATCTAAGCAGGCTTTGTGACGTTCTGGATGGGAATGGAAAGGCCTGGTGTGCTGGTGTTTTTTTCTACTTGTCTTAAAAGCGCAGAGTCCAGCTCCCTGCTGGTACACCATAACAGTTTCTCTAACCTCTCGCCTCCATAATTTTACTGCATATTACAGCTTATCTAAAGCCTAAAGTATTATGGTCATTATTACAACAACCCTAATTCTCTCTACCACTACTGTGCTATAGTTGGCCTTCTTGTATATACAATTTTTATACACTGTTGTGCATATTACCAAATGCTATAACCCAGGGATGGGGAACCACATCCATGGAGGGCTGCTGTGGGTGCGGGCTTTTGGGATGACCTTTCAATCAGCCAATAAGAGCGGGTCCTCAGGACTGGAGCTGGAGGTCATCCCAAAAACCCACACCGGCCCTCCATGGATCAGGAGCTGATTTCATAAGAACCCCGGCCAGTCTCAGCGATACTCGTGCCCAAAGGCGGTGGTGTTCATGTGTGCTCAGATCTATTAAGAAGCTGCTTTCACTTAGTAATTGACATTTCTTAATAAAGTATTTGTACCCACACTAGGAGACTGTGGGTTTTACTGTATGATAGGTTGTCTCTTCAGGGCGATCACTGGGGTATCAATACCATGGGGCCATTCAAATTAATTCCCAGGTCCTGGAAGACGACATTTTCTCCTAACAGCTTGATTTAAAATAGCTAAGGTACAACTCGGATGCTCCTTTGGCTGAAAACTCAGAGGAGCAGATATATGTAGAGTTACATTGTGTAAGTCTGCAATTACAGAAGACATGGCAGCACTCCAGTTACAACACGGAGCAACACAGGAGCAACACCGGAGCAGTAGTTACAAATACACACTGCACACGCTTCCATCTACAGAACATTCCTAAACGGTTTCTGGTGAAATGTATCACAACACTGAATATTACTTTACTGGACATACCCACAAACCTAGAGAAAAACAGGGTTTGGAACTACCAAAAATAAACATTTTATTTTCCTTTACAGATTTGAATATAAATAATACAAAAAAGCCACATGACCGGTGACATCCCAAAGGTGACACTCAGGTGACACTACAGCCACACGCAGGAGTCATACTAGAGTAATTAGCTGGTACGGCATGTCGCATCAGCCCTTCCCCCGCTGGCCCATTGCCCTCGGAGCTGAATAATGAGTCTGTCCTCTAAACAAAATACTAGAGGATAATCCAGGAAAAAAATGTAACGATCGCACAAATAATTTTGCAGTACATTTTACAGCAGTTTTATGTAAAAATAAAATATTTTAAAACAAAGAATCAACCTCTTTCTGTGACCGTGAAAAGGGAACATTTACAAAAATACTGATGTAAACAATCCCTGAAAAAAGTCCGTGTCACACATCCAAACCACCAGATGTTTTGCTGTGCATAGACCCCACGGGAGCTGAATTAACTGGCACCAGAGAAGAAAGTCACGTTCTCGAATTGCAATACGTCTTTAGTGTAACTTTCGGCACATTCACAGTTAGTGAATAAAGCTGTCAGAATGCATGCCTGCCAGCCAAAGGAAGCAGGAGCAGACTCGTGAGGGGGGTACGTGCTGGGGGGGGGAGGGGGCTGTCTCCTGCTGGGCACCTGCATCATGTCCAGGAGCTGCCTGCACTCCCATAGCCCATGGAAGCGGCACAGCTCTCCAGTTTGTTCGCCAGATCTTCTAGCTGGATCCCTCCCAAGTGCAGCTTCTCCCTGCAATGATGCAGCACACATGCCAGGAATGGGGGATGCGGATCAAATGATGTCAGCTGACCCGGGACACACAGCCCCCCAAACCCCAAAAATGGGTCATGCCACTCCCCTCCCCTGGCAGACAGCAGCTAAACAAACAAAAAAGCGGCTTGCTGGAGAATACGAGCACATTCAGGGGGGCATGGAGACAAAAGCTCACAACACCAGGCTGACGGAACAACTGCCCACCCCCCTGAAGGGTCGCAAAAAAGAAAGAAAGATTCAAGTAGCTCCTGAGCTCATTCTCCCATCATTATCTGCAAAGCACCCTGTAGCGGTGATGTTGCCTCAGGTAGCAATGCTACTACAGTTACCTTCCCAGCCTTACACACTGCACATCCCATAAGCAAAGCAGCACCATCACATACTGCCAAAGGCGGCGGCCCTGTGCTGCTGCACCAGCAGGTCTGACTGGTCTGATAAAAAAACTGACAGCAACCCTAACATTACAGCAACTAACCAGCTGACTGGCACCTTTGTTAACAAACAGCATCCCCCTCACTTTATTGTGGGTGCAGGCTAGCACCTTTAACTGGGAATTTCCATGAACCGTCTATAAAATGCAGATCCGCATCTCTAACAGCAGGAAATGGTTCTAAGGCTGTCTGTTAAGCCCTGGACCAGGCATGTGACAGATATTAGTCCTGCTAAGGACACCTGCACCTGTTTTTAAGGCCTGAACTTCGAACCATACTTGATTCTCTGCACATCTTGGCCCTGACACAGCCACCGCAGGGACGGGGTCCCGCAGGCCTGAGCGGTGTTTGCACTCCCGCACAGCCAGTGTTAAGGCCAGTGCAGGAACACACTGCTGGGCTCAGCGCGTTTCCCACCAGCTGCACAGCTGAAAAAGC
Organism: Petrocephalus schoutedeni; assembly: GCA_026780765.1. Taxonomy (NCBI): domain Eukaryota; kingdom Metazoa; phylum Chordata; class Actinopteri; order Osteoglossiformes; family Mormyridae; genus Petrocephalus; species Petrocephalus schoutedeni. Next base: position 14,082,217 of record JAODKL010000034.1, read on the forward strand.
AGAATGCTTGATCCAGTTCTATGACAAATATTTGTTTCATTTGACAAGCCTCTTAGCAGAGCTCAGGCAGCCTAAAATGAGCATCAAACTGCACGACTGTTCCGAACACCACCTACTTATGGGGAATTAAATACAGGAAAACAAACCTGTATGAGCTGCACTCCACCTTAGATCACAGAGGTTAATGATGAAACAATGTAATGCCCCTGTTAGGCAATGGCCTCAGAAGCAGGATCAGGCCAGGGACGGATGGCATTTACCTACATGGGGGTGCGGTGGGCTGGATGCCAGCAGGTGAGAGTGGGCAGCTGGGGGAGGCAGAGAGACTCTCCACATCAGAGGAAGCAGAGAAGCAGCCCAGACCAAGCTGTAAGTGTGATGTGTGACGCCCCGCCTACAAGCCCAAGGTCTCCAGTTCAGGTCCCAAGGTTGGCAGTTATTTCTCTGCAGGGCCCCTGGGCAAGGCCTTTAACCCCCATGTGCTCCAAGAATGGATAACGATAAATCTTTTATTCATCATTTGCACAAGTACAAAGGTACCTTGGAATCCTTGTCTCAAACTTAATCTCCATAGCCTGGGGGTCACAGCGCAGGGTCAGCCAATGTGTGACACCCCCGGAGCTGGGGGTTAACTGTGACTGTTCAGCCGAGGCCGGGGCTGGAACCCACGACCTTCTGATGGCAGACTCTCAGCCACTCACCGTCTATAAAGAACGTACGCCACACCTGACTAAAGCGCCTGCCATGTACATGTAGGCCTTCTGCCACTCCCCCTTAGTGCTGCCGCCGCCAGTACGGATGGGAAGACGGAGCCCATGAATCCTTAAGAGAGCAGCGCAGAAGCCTGGCCAATCAGAGTTACAAAGCCTGGCCAATCAGAGTTACAAAGCCTGGCCAATCAGAGTTACAAAGCCTGGCCAGTCAGAGTTACAAAGCCTGGCCAGTCAGAGTTACAAAGCCTGGCCAGTCAGAGTTACAAAGCCTGGCCAGTCAGAGTTACAAAGCCTGGCCAATCAGAGTTACAAAGCCTGGCCAATCAGAGTTACAAAGCCTGGCCAATCAGAGTTACAAAACTTCTTCATGGCAACAGAAGTCCCGCTGTGAGACTACAGGAGCAGTCACCGTGCTGTAGAGCTCACTGCTTCACGACATTGCTCCAGGGATGGCTAAGCACCCTCTTCTCCGGAACACCACATAACTAACAAGATGAGCAGCGAATCACAGACTTCTACAGGGCTCTAGAAACAACACATAGGGGACTATTTTTCGTAGACATGGATCCTCATATGAGGCTTACATTTACATTTACAGCATTTGGCCAGAGCGACTTACATAAGTGCTTTAAGACTCTACAATGAAATTTTCCCAGTACTAGCCCAATAAAACCAAGGCTATGAATACCATCGATCTAATACTCTTGGGAAAGTGCAATTTTTTTTTTTTAAGGAAAAGAGCTCAGCGTATGATACCAGAAGGGCTAATTCAGGTATTTCTGGAAAAGGTGTGTTTTAAGTCGTCGTTTGAAGACATTCAGTGACTCCGCTGTTTGGACGTCTAGTGGAAGTTCATTCCACCAACTTCCAGGCTTCCATTTTAGAAACATCCGCTGAAAATATCTGAAATTCCCAAACTTCCTGTACTAAGGAGAATTCCTGCAGAACCAAAGTCCACAACCTCCAGCCCAAGGGCAGCAGAATGACACCATGAGCTGATGGCACGATGCCAAGGAGGGTCCCTGTTACATTTTGTACCTGGAATGATCATACACATTCTCTCCCCCAACAGTCTCAGAAAAGCATAACCCTACCAAATGAGAACCTTCAAAGTAACTTCAGCTACACACCAAATCCAGCCAGGAAATTTCAATCTGGTCAACCTCAAATCTCACGCCTCAAATTTAGCTTTTCATGAGCAGGAAATATCCTTCCAAAGCAGAACTAGCTCATTCTCTTTTCAATGCGCTGCATGACCAATGACAGTCCCCGACAATGTCTGAGGACAATTTGCATAAATAGCAGGCTTGACAAATGGAATTGTTCTCAAACATAACAACAACCTAGCGACAGCTTGATTAGAGGGACACTGTGTTCTGCACATGTAGGCTTTAATCTGTAATTTTGATTGAATTACACAGCTCGTTACATGCCACTAATCAATAAGGGCGTGAGCATGGCTCATGGTGTTCGGCCACAACGTGCCTAGAATGAATAGATGATGCTTTCTAACTGGTTAAAGTGAGATCTTCATGAAAAGGTTTGGTGTTTTACGTGGAAGGAAACTCCTCTTGTCGTAAATAGTGGTTCTGCTGTGAAACTATGCAGTGGTGCTTTCATCGAAGCAGAACAGCACGACTGAACAAAGACTGGGAAAAATGCACTGCACACCCCACGCGTCTCCCTGACTCCTCCGTCTGCTGATGCCAGCGGGATGTCGCCCGGCTTATAGGACACAGGAGAGATTCCTACCTGCTCCTGTTAATGTGTCCTGATGCATTTCATATGTCGCCCCATTTGCATTAACTACAAGAACACATGTTTCAACACACCTGTACTCATGCTGGGAAAGACACCGAAAGAGGTCCTTAGCAGTGAACCTGGGCTTCACCGATGTGATCTGGAACAAAGGAAAGCACACAAGCATTAACTTCAATCTTCAATGATTAACTTCAATCATTGAGATCAGGAGACCCCAAAGTGCCAATCCAGCAGAAATGACTTCCATGTGCACTTCACTATCTCGGAAAGCCTTGAAACTTGATGGAATATATATTTTGAAACTGATTTCTATTGGGCTCAGTGCATAAGTATTCAGTATTTATTCTAGGATTGGCACCAATGCAATACATCTGATTATGAAAACTTAGCCAAGATAGCCAGAGAATAATTTAGAATTCCCGAGGTTCCAATGTTCTAACCAGTACAGATAAACGAGAGCAACACACTCCCTTAGGACATGAAAGGAAAGTCAAACTGAACCCCCGCTGAGCAGGATGACAAGGAAGACCTCACCTCAGTGGAGGAGATGAAGGTGAACAGAGACTGCACATCCTCAAAGGAGCAGTTGGACACAAGCACCCTGAAAGGGCAGATCGACAGAAACATCAAACATCGTCTAGGTACCATTCTGCGCCAACAGCAAAGGCATCTGAGCAGCTGTTAAGGTTCTTGTTGTTCTGATAATCTATATGCAGGAACTCCTAAAATGCTGAAACAATACTTAAAACTACTAAGAGATTTACAATTATTTAAGAGATGCTTTTAGCCAAAGAATTAGTTAGCTGGTCCCTGGAGCAATAAGGGCCTTGCTCACAGTCCCACGGTGAAATCACACATCATGCCCAAAACTACAGGAAGGATGCAGAACTTTAGCATGCCAACAGTGACCTGTAGCCAAATTAGCTATCCATCTCTTCGGGAGAAAGAACATTTGACAATCAAAGTTTTTCACACTTTTCATGAAATGAGCTTCAATGCATACTGGGCAGTGGTGGCCTAATGGTTAGGGACGCGCACTCGTGATTGAAAGGTTGCTGGTTTAAATCCCCGAGCAGCGAGGTGCCCTAAGCAAGGCAGTGGTCCCAGGCACTGAATTAGCTGCCCACTGCTACGTCACGTATGGCTTAAATGCAGAGGACACATTTTGTTGTTGTGTGTCAATCACCTTCACTTGATGACAAGTGACTTTAAATCCCAAAATGAGAATATTAGGCAGGACACAGAAGGGCCATTAAAGTAAAGGGGTCTGTACCCTTTATGGGCACCGCAGTGACAGAAACACCCATTCCGATGACCTTTTGATGATGCATAGATCACTAACTCGCTACGAGTATCACTGCGAGGCCCCTGCTCGGTGTATGGAAATTATTACGCCGAAACATCAATCGGTAGCCTGACGGACATCCTGGGCCAAAACACAAGGAAGGACGGAGTTAAGAAAAACAGTCCAATTGATCAAGCGGTCAGGAACTTCAGTCAGGATGCCAACAGCTGCAGTATGTCATCAGCCTTAGAGGGATTTTGCAAACAAGTCAATTACCCCAGGACTCTGCAGATGGAAAAACTAACAGGGGAAGGAGAGAAAAGGAGGGAGCGGGTGGGGGGTCGCGAGAGGCGCCATTAAGAAGGCCGCCCCCGGCATTATACATAATTCCATCTTCTTCAGCTGCTGCATAATGGAGTGACTCGTGGGACTGGGTGAGTCACTCTGCTGAGTCACTCTGCTGAGTCACAGGGCTCATCTCCTTGGGAACCAGAAGGGATCCCCTTGCACAGCAGGAATCGTGAGAATTAATGCATTCAAGAAACGGCACGAGAAGTAATTGGACCACACTTGGATAGGTCAGGCGAGCCTACAGACAGCTCTATGGAAACACGGAGAACTAACACAGATACGCTTCTGGTCACAAATTGATGTTAGTTATAAACACTCAGTCAAAGAAAGAAAATGCCAGCAGCCCAACCACCTGCAGTTCAGACAAGATAATCCACCAGACTAGGTAATCCGTGGGAAGCTAAGGAGGTCTGGACCTGGCCAGAACTTGGACGAGAGACCAACTAAGAAAAGCAGAGTTGCTGCTGTTAGAGGCATTGGCGTGGCCAGCAGGTTAGCCCATCCTGCGTGGATCCCACTGCCCCAGAGCAGTGACAAGGTGCCGTCCTTCAGATGATGTGTAAAACTGAGGTCCTGATTCTATGAGGTCATGAAAAGTCCCTGGGTATCTTTCAAAAGAGTAGGGGTGGTACCCCAATGTCCTGGCTCAAAATGGTTTTGGATGTCTTGAAAAACACTATGTTAGTACAACTTTCATTAATTCATTTAAAACGCTAAATGTAAGAGGGTCTGTGAACACATCATTATGAAAGCCACTAGGGATGCAAAGGTTTTTGGCATTTTATCGAACCGTTCGGTACGTCCTGTTCGATACACCCAGGTGAACCGCAGTACATCGGTTAAAAAGTTTAATTTTTAAAATGTGGTCATTGTGCACGCATTCTGTACATTTGGAACTAATCTGGACTGCTTAGGACTGCGTATTCTCTGTAGCTCTGCTCAGAGTGTCTCCACAACCAATCAGAATTTCCCTGAATTTCCCAAAAAGACACTGTTCTGGGTCACAGTGTAAAAGACACTGTTCAGACCCTTTGAAATATTCCTTTAGGCTGTGCGGAGAGCTCTGCTGGCAATCACACTACATTCCAAAAGAACCCCCAAAACCAGGAACCGTAAATACCAGGAATCATGACAATTCCACAAGTCCCAGCCATAAAAACAGAGAACGTCAACTGGTTCAGAAAGTGACTGACAATTGTTCTCACAAAGGGCTTATCTAATGAGTGTGGTGGTAACCTGACCCCAAAAGGAGGGTAAAACAGGGCACTCAACAGACAGGGCACCAGCAGGCAGAGAGACAAGAGTATTCTATCACACCATCATAAATTATGGTCAAGTTAATCACTGCTCTCCTGGACAGTGGAATGAAAACGGGGCACGCGAGGGAGGCCTATGCATTCACAGGAATGGACAATGGAGCACATTCGCAGGAAGACGAGTTCCATTACCCGTCTGGTGATTAAAGGTCAGAAATAACTGGCAGGCTTTAAGTCCCAACTGGATGGGCAGAGAAGTAATTATTGTTAATCTCTTTGGACTAGTGGCTTGAGGCATTATGATCAGTTCTCCATCTGGGTGGAAGGCCCAGCTCTCTGATAACCTCCCTGAGCCATAGGATTCATCGCAATTGATCATCGATCATGCAGACCGGATTCAGTCAAGCAGTTGGTGATCGCTGATGAATCGGATGAGCAGTGGTAGTGACAGCAGGACGCAGAGGGTAAAAGGTCACAGGTCGAGCAGACAGTCACAGAGCTTATTAACGGCGGCGGAATAAACAAATACAGGAGAGAGGGAAGGAGAGAGCGGTCAGCAGGGCAAAGGGCTGGCAGAGCAGTACCTGTGCAGGCCGTACAGAAGCTGCCGGACCGTCCCGGCCAGCGAGCACAGGCAGGAGACGGCCCCATGCGGGGGGGGCTGGCTCGCGGGCCTGCTCGTCTCCAAGGAGCCTGCGTCAGGCTGGAGAGCCGTGAAGACGTCAGAGCTAGGCCACGGAAGAGGGGGAAACAGACAGCTCCCGTCACCATGCTGCCTCACACGTAACAGGTACAGCGACTGGCTCACACGCTCATGCGCTAATTAATAGCATAGGACGCAAGCTACACAAAGCTAATAGCTGAAAGAGGCTGAAGGCACTGGAGGAAACGCGTTTCCCAGAATTCTCTGCCCTCACACATTTAGCACATCCCCCTAACAGACAAGGGGGCAAAGGCACTCAGAACTGTGCTGGGCTGAACATGCTGTAGCCAATCAGGCTTCTCAGCTTTGGGTATCTGATCACCTGATCTGGCACATGTTACTCCAGATGTTCTCAAACACCTCCCACACCTCAGGAAGTGAGGGCTGGATCTCCAATGATCCCTCCTCCTCAGACATGACGGCATCACTGTTCTCGGAAGCCAATGGGATTGCAGGGTCCACTGTAGCACTGGTTTCTGACTAAAAACACAGAAAAGCACACAGACAACCTTAGATGGGTATCACTGAAATGACATGGCTGCATTTATACATACAAGACCTCATGTTTTTATTTTATGTAAAACTATGCGGGGCTCAGGAAGTTAGCACTGCATCTGGGTTCGAAAGCACACCAGTTGAAATCCTGTGGTCGCCAAAGCAATTTCATTGTCAGGTCCCTGTGCAAGGCTCTTAACCCCCAACTGGCAGTGTCTGACCTTGCCTTCTTAAAGATATACATCGCTCTGAACAAAAGCATGTGCTGAATATGTAGAATGTATATAGTGGTAATGATTTCAGGCTCGATAATCCTAACTTAATGGAATCCAGTAACGCGATTTAGAGCAGTGTTTCCCAACCCAGTCCTCGGGGAACACCAGACAGTCCACGTTTTGGCTCCTCCCAGCTCCCAGCCAATCAGGAACACCGAATACCTGGTACAGGTGTGCTGGGAGCTGGGAGGGGTAGGGAAACACTGACAAAGACAAAGGGTCACTGGACTACAGACTGCGGGATGGACTGTCCTGGCAAGGAAGAGGGCGGGATGCGTATTGCGTGTGGCCAGGAACTTCTGAAAGGACTTCCAGCTTTGGCCCGTACCTTGCAGGGTTCCTCCAGCAGGGGCTCCAGGGCCGACAGGGAGCGGCTGACCTGACCCCCGTAGTCGGAGTGGCGCCCAATCGCCCGCAGTAGCTGCCGAGCCTCCACAGCTGCCCGCCTGACAGCACATCTGTCCCGCATGCTGCCTGAGGGGAGCACAGCCTTTCAGGCGCAGAACTCGCAGAGGGCATCACAGGGCCACACCTCAGTACACCCAAACCACAGCAGTAACATCACTGCCACTCCTGGCTGACCCAACCAAAAAAGACACGATGAGGGTCAGCTCTTTGTTCAGTTTGACAAACTGCTTGGATCGTTTCTGCTGCCTCAGCACAGACGCGTCACAAGTCCCAACAAACTCCCAATGATACGTCTTAACAACCAGGGTCCAAGTTTGAAAATCCCACACACCACAACATTCCGAGTCCCGGAGAACCTTCATAGTGCAATGATCATCGTGACTTCAGAGAGAGAAAATTCAGCCTGATGAACCTCTGACAGATTAGGTCTCTAAGCTAAGCCCAGAAGTCATAAGACTCCAGCAAAGCCCTTGTTTTAACACCAAGACTGCACACAGGTTATGTTGATATAATCCTGCCCTGATCTGAATATACTCCTGACACCTTCTTGGAGGGAAAGACGGCCTTACTAAAGCTTTGGGGCTTTACCACACATCTGCGAGGACAGTGACCCATCCCCCTGCACTGGAATCTACTGCTCACTCATAAGAACGTCAGTGTTTACGTTCCGTTTATGTTCTGCAACAATGTATTATGAGCTGAAAAGTATGCATGGTTCCAGTAGTAACCTTTGGACTAACCCAAGATCTAAACCCTAAATGCTGGCAAGGCTATTGGTCTGTACTCATGATATAGCTAACATCACCAAGATGCTATAGCTTAGCATTAAGGAGGGGCCACAATTCCTCCATGGCCTTCTAAGAATCTGAGTGTTTGGTTGAAGTTGCTGAATGTAAAGTTATGATTACTTTTACAGACAGTCATTAAGTTAAAGTTAAATAAATTAGATAACTATATTTAATTTTTCAAACTAATACGTTTTGGCTGAAGATCTGCCAACATTTACTGTCAACTGTCAAAGTTCTGGAAACACCCTTCCATCTTCTAATGGCTTATTTTGGAGAGAGCAGTGGGGCGGGGGGTTTGGGGCCTTCCCCAGGCAGCATAAGGGCACAATATAAGGGTAGACCCTGGCGGAAATCCAAGCTGTTACAGGACACACTCACAAACAATGGCCAACGTAGGGACAGCGATTCTCCTGACTGCATGTCTTTGGACTGCAGGTGGACAGCAGGGTACTTGGAGGAGACCTGCACGTCATGGGATAAACATGGAAATCTCACAGGGCAGTGGGGTCACGATTCAAAACATGAGGGTGTGAGCCACCATGCCACTGAAAGCATCAATCCATTCCCCTATCCAACCATCCATCCACCCATCTTCCGATCTCAGAAGCAGGTCAGAGTCACAGGCGTGCCGGGATGGTACCCCAGACGGCACAGCACGCCCTGGATGGGGTCCAGCCCATCACAGTATACACACTAGCAAACTAGGGGAACACTAACTGCAGGCTACTCAGAGATGCCAATTAGCCTCATAGGAGAAAATGTGTGAACTTGACACACAGAGGGCAGGACGGGAAGCCCAAGCCTGGGAGTGTGAGGCAGCACTACTCCCCACTGAGCCGCCGTGCCACTGACTCCAAAGCAAGCAAAACGAAAAGCAGGACGGGAAGCCC
>JAODKL010000034.1:14204420-14215271 GCA_026780765.1 Petrocephalus schoutedeni
TCGTCTGGTTAATGCGACTTTTCCCCGATTTGTCGTCTGGTTAATGCGACTTTTCCCCGATTTGTCGTCTGGTTAATGCGACTTTTCCCCGATTTGTCGTCTGGTTAATACGACTTTTCCCCGATTTGTCGTCGGGGTTAATTTCTAGTTTGATTAATTTCAGGCATGCATGAATCATTTTACAAAGTAAACTTTAGTGGCTGTTTGATCGAAACGTTCCCACTATTCTCTTATTATTCCGCAATACTTATTATTTGGCACCATTGAACATAATTTGATCTTCTTTTAAGGCAATATTATTTTTATTACACGTAAATTAATAAGGAGTAAGGAAAAGGGAATAATCCTCAATTCAAATTGCCTCTCGAAATAACCTAGAGCGGGCTGTCCTGATTAAACAGGCCTAACGGTGGATGGATCAGGTCCCCCTTAAGAGACTTCTGGGGTCCGTCGTCCGGCTGCCAGGGTTCCTTAAATGATTTAATTAGGGAGTTTCTGTATTGGTGGTGGTATGTTCCGTGTTGTGTGAAAGGGAGGGGCGACCTGTGATGGAAAGTGGCTCTGTAAAACGTCAGGAACTTCACACAGACATTGCCACGTAATTAGGGGCTCCTATTAGGACGATCTTCCCTCCCAGGGTCTCAGATTCTCATTTATTCCGCGTTCAGGCTTCCTCTGCCTGCCAGTTCGTGTCGTTTGAAGTGCCAGAGTCTCTTAAAGCATCTCAGTGAAGGACTCTCCCCAAAAGCAGTCCTTTTTTTCAGCCTTCCTCCTCTGAGCGTAAACTGAGAGCTTACTCACACACGCATCTGTTAGACATCATCTTCTCCGCTGCAAACCTCCAGCCATTCGTGAAGAAAACCTTCTCAGAAGCGCTCAGGGTGGATGGTGCTGAGCAAATGGTCAGCTATTCGTTTTTAGAAGAGTGGACAGCTGGGCTGTGACATCCCCTGGTCAGAAATACTCTGCGGCAAATAAGGTTCCTGCTTTTGGTTCCTGAACGCGGCTCACGTTTGCAAGTTCAGCGAAGCCTCCGCAAGGCTGAGAAGCGTCACTCGGGTGGATCTATACAACTGCGGACGCTGCGCGGTGCCAGGGGGCTCCTTCTCGGCTGCTTTTATTGTCTGAATGCGAGGAATAACTTGGTTGGGCCGCTATTGTTTCCTTGACTATTCCGCACTCTCTTTGCGTCATGACTTCTAGTTACGCGCATGTAATGGACAGACAAGCCGCGATATCCAGCCGCTTGGAGAGTCCGATTACAGCGAACCTGGAAAATCTACAGGCTAAAAAGAACTTCTCGGTGAGCCACCTGTTGGATCTGGAGGAAGCAGGGGAGATGGTTGGGGCGCAGGCGGACGAGAGTGCCGCGGAGGCCGGGAGGAGTAGGCTGGAGTCGCCGGGGCTGACGAGCGGCAGCGACACGACGCAGCAGGAGAGTAAGTGCGATGTCAGCTCCGCGGTGTGTACTCAGGGGCTGCAGCTGCGATTAACGCGTTAACGCCAAGGATTGTCGCATTAGCACGTATATGTCACTCATTTGGCGGCTCTGACGGTGTGTAGGAGAAATAAACTCGGAGGCGCGATCGAGGGAGGAACTTCTGCACAAGTTCTCCGTTGTTCGGGAACTTTTAACCAAAGGACGAATAAACAGAAACGTGTCATGTTCATTTCGGTGTTTTGTAGTAGCCCAATATTTGACCACAGGATTGCATCTGAATACCATTGCATTGAGAAGCAGTTCCAGTGTGACAGCGCTCCAAAATAATCACAGATAAATCGGTTATAAAATACATTTCCATAAACACCTTCGTGCCAGCCGTAGTACCATCTGCGCAAACGTTCCCCGGTATGTACTGTGTACAAAATGTAAAGATGTACAAGTGATGCACTGAAAACATCGGAAATACATTTCGTCTTAGTGTAAAAGACGTTTCAAGACGTTTTTTAAGAGGTAAATGCTCGATCGTTATGCGAAGTCCTAAAGATAGACCAAATCTGTAAAAATGCGGCGTTCCTGGCCCCCGAGTTTACGCAATCCCTACTACTAATGGTGTGATTTAACCGTATAAGGAATTTACGCCGCTTTTAATCGTTGGCTTCGCAGCGGGCTTTGTCAGTTTTACTGATGGCGTCGCATGTTCTGTCAGCAGCAATATATAATAATATACGGCGTATGAAATTGCGGGGTTACACTTAACTTCCTTAGTCGTCCCGTTATTCCTGCGATACTAATATCCGTGTCCGTTAAAAACGCCTTTTGTACATTTCACTGTAAACTATAAATTAGAACGGACATGCATTTTATGATTACTTCTGACAGGAGGCCGTATACGAAGAGTACGGCTTCACAGATGTGTAATTATGCCGTTTAATCCGCCCTAAAGGCCCAGGCACCGCGGGCCCCGGACCCGGTGACGGACGCGCTGTCGCACGGCTCTCGGCGACACCGGCGACTGTCGCGTCCGACTCAGCCGCTCATAACTGAACGAAACCCTGGGAAATGTGCGGGGGCTTTAAACGCAATTATAGACGAATTATGGGATATACTTTCCAATTGTATAACAGAAAATACCGCCTGTGGGTGTTTTGAATTAATTTTAAATGGCTTCGATGTCTTTATGAAGACATCCGTGTTTAAATGGCCTTTCAATTATTACTGGTGTTATATCGTAGGCCTATATGATAGGTTCATTAATAACGGGTTTGCTTTGTAGCGTAAGCTTGAGTACAATTTGCGAAGGAGGTGTGTAAATAATCCTACATAGAACTGAATAATTTTAAATAGGCTCAGAACATATTCTAAAGCCATAACCATCAATATCACCAACAGGGTATCACAGACCTACAGGTAGCGAAGGTGCGCTAATGGAACACAATGCAAGCATCCCATTTTAATTCATATCTATAATATAATCGGTAATAATATTCAAAATATAACCGCACTATAAAATTCCACCGTTATCCGTTTAAAATACCGTAGATACGGGAGTGTGTTTTATCAGCGCTTGTGACATAACGTTTTCGTGTAGTGATTTGTTATCGTTTAATTGCGTTAATTATAGGTTAATTACGCGAGACGCGATCATAAATGAATAGTCTAATAGAAACCAATAACAATAAAATGTTCCATCAGGTGTCCGTAAGCTATTTGTTTTCAATATATTTGTATCGAAAATGAGCATTTGTATTGCAATCTAAACTTAAAAAATGAAACTAAAATAGCTGTCAGTATAATATTTAAACTTCCATATTTGAAAGCCCTGATTATTTTGTAATGTACTTATAAATATAAATTAAAATACATGGGCCTACATGTTAAGTTTTCATAGATGTGTATATAGTATATAGTAATATAAACTATGTATTACAGTTATTAGTAGCATGTCCATTTGTATTCAACTTTATTCTCCAGTTCTACTAGTTTTTGGTTTTGTTGAAGGGTAAGTTTTAGACAGGACACATGACCTATAGGTAGGGATAGTATGTATTACTTAACTCCAAAAAAGTGTCATATTTTATGCCTTTCTGCTTTCATGTACAATTTACAGTGGCTGCCACAGGATACGATAAGACGGGCCTATACAGTATACCGTAGGGCCTACACGGTTTTTAAACGCACAGAACGTATACAGGAAAGGTCTAACCGCGGTATTCCATAGCGCCAGTGTGTACTGGAGTAAACGTTTTTGGTTATATTTATTTATTATAATTATATTTATTATATTTATTTAAACAGAAATCATCAAAGACGGCAGATGTGGGCGAAAGTTACAGGTAATAAATACAGCGCGAGAACGATTATAGATTTAAAGTGAAATATCGAAGCAGATATGACAGCATCACAGCAGCTGTGACATGCGCAGCAGACGCGGGAACTAACCCGATTGTATCGTAAATCCCTTTGGACGAGACTGAATTTAATCAAATGTAATATGTAACGGAAGGAGGCTGTAATATTGCTTTATTGTTATTTTTATATTGTAACGCGAGTTTACCACATTTCCGCTGCAAGTGCCTTAAAGGCGCATAGCACAACTGGCCCTCCACACATTAATGATTAAACACAAATAGGAAATAAACAAACAGGAATAAATAAAAGTGGAACGTTGCATGAATAATATCATGGAAAGCAGACTCCGTCCAGTCGGTGTGCCATGTCCTCATTTGCCATTTATTTAGCTTTTCTGATAAAGAAATAAGAACACACTTCCCGTCAGTTTAGTCTGTCCACCGGAGTTTCATTCGCTTTGCGCTCCTGATTCATGTGTACAATAAGAGTATCTGCTGCGGACCTGCGGCCCCGGGAACCAGCTCCGGGAACCGGCCCCGGGAACCGCCGGCAGCAGCGTGTCCGGGACGCGGCCGCTGTCGCCCGATCTAACAGCCTTTCGCATATAAGCCGAGTTTCCGCCTAGAAATAATACTGTGGCTAATGATTATTAATAATGTACGTGTGATATGTGTGCGTAGAGTACGGGCGCAGGCACAGACAGAGAATGTAGGCCTCGTGTTTCCTCACGCTTATGGTCTGTCTCTATTTCCCGTTTTGTACGATATCAGAAGGCAATGCATTTGAAATACGTTCATTAAGCCAGACTAATATATTCGAAGCACTTCATGGCCTGCGTTATAATAATAATGGCCTGCGTTATAATAATAATAATGGCCTGCGTTATAATAATAATAATGGCCTGCGTTATAATAATAATGGCCTGCGTTATAATAATAATGGCCCGCGTTATAATAATAATGGCCCGCGTTATAATAATAATGGCCTGCGTTATAATAATAATGGCCCGCGTTATAATAATAATGGCCTGCGTTATAATAATAATAATGGCCTGCGTTATAATAAGAGCCACTCAGCGAGAGGTCCATAGTGATTTACAGGTACTGCAGAAATACGCATTATGCTCGTAAACATATACATTGGCGGGCCCACAACACAGAAACAAATGTTTTGTAGTAGTTTGCAATATATATGTTTATATAAAATAGCAGCTAATTAAAATACACATCTAATTGGTTAAATTAATTTCGCATTGAGTTTTAAAGTATCGTGTCATTCAAGAACATAAAACAAATACAGAATATCGAATAGTTTGATATGCCCATCGAAATCAATCTCTTCAAATGTATTTGTATTTGTAAATGTCGTTCTCAGTGTAATATATTTAAACATTATACCTGTAGAATATAGATGGTGTGTATTTTGTGTATCGATGTGTAGAATATATTTGATTATTTATATTACGATTTGGTGCATTGAGCTGTACACTGCAGGTCTACTGTACACAGCAAGGCGTACAGTGCGCAGGCCGCTTCGTAAAGAAGGCTGTAAAAGTAATTACCTTCGACGGCTAATTACATATAATTTGTTCTTCTGCTCACGCCCATGTCACTGTGGGAATCAGACCGCAGAGTGCAGCTTGTTTTGCGACAGAGAAGGTGACCGTGCAGAAAGCCGCGTCCGGGCCCTTACCTTACCCTCCGTTACCAAGGAGCACCGTGCAGAAAGCGCCTTCCACACGCCGCGTCCGGGCCCTTACCTTACCCTCCGTTACCAAGGAGCACCGTGCAGAAAGCCTTCCACACGCCGCGTCCGGGCCCTTACCTTACCCTCCGTTACCAAGGAGCACCGTGCAGAAAGCGCCTTCCACACGCCGCGTCCGGGCCCTTACCTTACCCTCCGTTACCAAGTCTCTCAGGAAGGTCACTCACTCCTGAAAAAAACTGGTCAAATTCCGGTGGTGATTTTGCAAGTTTATGTAACTTTACGACCGGCTGGATTTATGAAATTTTCTTGTGTATGTGACAGGCACATTTTGGTCATATATCGTAATTGAATTCTGGATTGATTTCTGATGATTTTGTGTTAAATTTTTTTATGTTTCAGATCTTTTTGTATTCATTAGTAATTCAGACACTGGTTCTCCTTAAACTAAAAAAAGCATGTTGAATTATCTTATTACTCTTTGTTATTTTTTGGGTTGGTCCTGTCAGGCAGTGCAAAAAACTTGACTTGTTTTGAGATTAACTTAAATGTTAGCCTTTTGTTTGAATGCACATTCAATGAATGGAGCCTCCATCTTACCAGCAGTCAGGTTATGGTTTGGTTCGTCATAAGAATGGATCTTAAACAGGATACTGCAGCAGGCCCAATATGGGCGGAGGTTGTACCCCGAGCTGCATTTCTCTGGGAGCCTCACAAAAGCTCCCAGTCAGACCTTCATCCGGGTATCTGGGGCATCGCAGACTCCAGGCCCCATAGTTCAGCGATATGATATTATATTTAGAGCTGTTGATCCTAATATGCTTGTTAACTCACTTCCGAGCCCTTTGGTCAAAATAACATTTTCATATGAAACTAGTCGGTTAGTCCCACAGCAGTGGAGGTGATGAGGTAACTGCAGCCATAAAGCCGGCGATGTTTTGATGTTTCTTGCTGCGAGTTCTTTACTCACCAATAGCAGCAGGTATCTGTATAATTCGGCTATACTCTGATCACATGACTCAATTGCACGTAACATTAAAGATGCAGGCCACTAAAGAGCATGACATTTGGTGCTACAGCATACATTTGTGAAAGAGGAGCACAGGATTGGTGTGGGAGCTCCCTGGGACATGGGGGGCATTAAACGCCCCTGAGCAGTGACCCAACACGCAGGCAGGACAGTGCCGAGCGGGGGGCGGGGGGCACAGGCTTTGCCTGCTGCGGCGGCCTGCATAAGGGAACGTGGGTCTGCGCCCTGGCACTCATTCCGGCCTGTGGTGCGTGCGCGTGTGTGTGTGTGTGTGTGTGCGCGCGCGTGCCCACAGACGAGCAGCTGAACGCCGAGGAGAAGAAGAAGAGGAAGCAGCGACGGAACAGGACCACCTTCAACAGCAGCCAGCTGCAGGCGCTGGAGCGCGTGTTCGAGAGGACGCACTACCCCGACGCCTTCGTGCGGGAGGACCTGGCGCGTAGGGTCAGCCTCACCGAGGCCCGCGTGCAGGTGGGCCCCCTCGCACAGCCAGGCCCCCTCGCACAGCCAGGCCCCCTCGTACAGCCAGGCCCCCTCGCACAGCCAGGCCCCCTCGCACAGCCAGGCCCCCTCGCACAGCCAGGCCTGCTTACACGCACCTCATAGCATCTAATGAACACTTCTGCAGGATAACTGCCAGCTGGTTATCATGGTTAGTTAACGCAGATGACAGACCGCAGTAACCGCCAACACTCTTTGGTGTAATCTCAGTCCACACCTTAACTTACCCTAACTTACCTGTAAAGTTTCTGGGCTTTGGATTTTTGCCTGTCCTTTCATGTTGCAATTGGAATGTTTTCCATCGGGATTATGCCTAGTTAGAACACACACACACACACACACACACACACACGCACACGCACACTCACACACACACACACACACACGCACACACACACACACACACTCACACACACACACACACATCTGCTATTAATACTTGCCAGAGCGTTGCATAGCCTTTGATAGAAAGACTGTTCAGACTGTTCATTCCTGGGACATTACGTTACAGGACGTTATGCCCCTGGAGGAACCGACTGGCTGTGCTTTAATAAAAAGGATTTTATTTCGCTTGACTGCCCACAATCGGCTGTTTTTTCTGCTAAGTCGACTGAGCGCCGCATTTCACTGCAAGAGTACGGAAGAATATAAACAAAGGGGATGCACTTGAGAATATGGCACTTTTTTGTTGTACAAATATGATTCAGATAGCTGGGATTAATTCAGAGAGGGCATGTGGGGCAGAAGCTTCCGGACTGCTGATTCTGGAATTCTCTGCGGGGTGCAGGTGTGGTTCCAGAACCGGCGGGCTAAGTTTCGCCGGAATGAGCGTGCGATGCTGGCCAGCAAGAACGCCTCGCTTCTGAAGTCGTACTCCGGGGACGTGTCTGCGGTGGAGCAGCCCATGGTGCCGCGTCCCGCCCCGCGACCCAACGAGTACCTGTCCTGGGGCACCGCCTCCCCATACAGGTGACTTCCCGCTTAGCGATGCCTGACAATGCATCAGCCAAAGGCCCCCAGGGACTCGCAACCTTCCTGTCATGTGACTTTTTTCTCTTTCCATCACGTCTGTTTTCTTCTGTCCACCTTCCACGCATTTTCGCTCTTAGCAGATCAGCAGTCAGTTTTTTCTCCCTGTTTTCATGTCTGTAGCCTTTAGTTGGGGACTAAGCCGTACGGAAAGTCCCAAGGTGACTACAACCACAGCAGACAGTCGATACATTTCCTTGAGAATGTGGGTGTTGAAAACTGGCTTTAACACACTCGCTATGCTTCCGACCTTCTCTGCTACGCGATACACGCTAACAAACACAGGAAATGTTGCGTGGGCAGGATTTTTTGTGCCTCTTTTGACCTGGTTTGATTTAGCGCAATACTACACAAAAGAAAAATAAAAGGTACAACACCGTTAACCTGGCAAGAGCGATAGAGTCAGTCTGTTGGAAGTCTCTGCCGTCTTTGTCGCTAAAGCCAGTCCCTGTGCAGACCTAACACATGCATTGCACTTTATGTGTCGTTAAGCTGCTATCCAATGCCCGGGGGAGCGGCTTTGCCAGTCCCACAGAAAATGCTGCCCAATGAAAGCAAGTACCCTTTGATTTTTGTTCCTACCTGCATCCTTTATATCACTGTCTTGCTGGCAGCTATGGTTGACCTGCACGTGTTGCATATAACTAAGTGACGGCTGTCGTTATTCTCATACCAGCGCTATGGCTGCCTACCCACCATGTGCCAACACCAACACCACCCAGGGGATGAACATGGCCAACAGTATCGCCAACCTGCGTCTGAAGGCCAAGGAGTACAGCTTGAACCAGGTGCCCACAGTCAACTGAGGGCAAGTGAGCAAACCCCAAACTCCAAGGAGGACCTTCGGACATTGTTACCGAGAAGATCCACATGGGGCCACAGTGGGTAACCAGCCAGCCCATGGGATTTACAGCAGATGCTTCCCCCAGATGGACATCGTGATATTGGTGCACATATTGTGTTGTTGAGAAACCGGTGGGTTAGAGGAAAAACTCAGATATCTTCAGCCTGAAAATCCAAAAACACTTGTACATCCAGTTTAGTGTAACTTTGTCCTTTTGAATTGGCTTAAGATGATGAAAAGTGAATTCATTGACAAGGCAGTGTGACATTGCTTCCTTCAACCCGATAAGAGGTACGAAAGGTCTTAAGGTCCAACACCGAGCGCCATCTGAGAAGACAGCGTCGGTACTGTTGGTGCTTCCGAAGACTGTCCGATTGGATCACCGTGGTTTTGCCCTGGCCTGTCTGTCAGCACCCTGTAAGACCTAACGATCAGACAGTGCCTCTCAGAGGCAGGGGCTCCCTGCGCTCTGGAACAAGCTAAACGAGGGCTCCATCCAGAACAGACACTAGGAAGTTATAAAAACTTTTTATATCGTTAATTGATTTTGTTTGCTTTTGTTTTATTGTCCCACTCTATACCACTGACAATGTCGCCGATGCATTTTGATTTATATATCATACACTATTCAACTAATGCCAGCTAACATTACTTTTGAAACCAAATCCTAGTTGCTATTTCTCTTTGTATTCTATCTTTATTTGTAACAGAAAATCTTATATAATAATAAAACGCTGTTGAAACATCGAAGGGGAATGTCTTATTCAAAAAGGTGATGATAATGTTTTATGGGTTATGGATTGGGACAGAAATGGCGGATTTTCTTTGGATAAATGGTGATTAGCTGCTACCATGTACTTTTGTTTAAATCTAAAATATTCCTTTCTTCTAAGGCTATTCCAGGCATCAGTGATTCTGTGTTTGAGTTAAAATTGTGTTACTCTGAATTTCCGTTAGATAAAATATTGCAATTTATACTCCTTAATAACCCTTTATAGGGAATATTTAAGAAATAATTATGATTGATTGATAAAGTCATTAGGCAGTAATCATGATTGATTCGTTTGACTTTTAGCCATGGCTGATTTATCTAAATTGCCATAAATATACTTCTGTGGTGAATACTTGTCTGCCGTTCAAGTTCAGTATTTGGCAAATAATGGATGATGTCAATTTTAAACTTTGCACCGGACTAATGAAAGAGTGTCCCTAAGTGCATCTAAGAAGAATTAGGGAGTCCAGACGTGACTTTACAAGGTCCGACTCGCATCTCGTCTGCTTTGTGTCTCGCGGTCCTGAGACAGGCCAGGCAGCCAGCTTGTCTCCGGCGGGACGCGGAAGGGAGACCTCAGGCCCTCTGATAGCATTCCCTGGCTCATATACGTGGGCTGCTGACAGCTGGTGGGCACTTTCAGCTGACTCTGTCCCGCAGATGAAGCAAAAAAAGGAAAACTAACAGGTTTAGGAATTTGTGCAAACACCACTTAGGGGTTTTATTACACCAAGAGGGACTTTCCCACAAATGTTACACGTACCCTTCTGCTGGGGTTTAATGATTTCTGCGGAACTTTGAGTGTTTACGCAGGAAACAATATTACACGCAGGAAGTCCTTGTTTTTGTTTTTTTGGGGCCCCCGTGCACCGGGGTGGTTTCATTGCCGCCATAACAGCATCTCCCCGCCCGACACGCCTGACCCGTGCGAGCCCCCGTGCGACTCGCAGACTGGGCGTCGGTAGGGGCGCAGAGTCCAGGCACACACCCCCCCTCATTACCCTGTTCCCGAGGAAATGCCAAATCAGGTTTCACTCCGGAAACCCCTCTGACCCGTATGAATGATGTTCTCACAAAGAGAAAAATGTGTGTTCATTCATAGAAATGGCCGCATGTATTTATACCTGCATGTGGATGTGTAGACATTGGAAATGGCCGCATGTATTTATACCTGCATG
>JAODKL010000034.1:14416745-14427688 GCA_026780765.1 Petrocephalus schoutedeni
CTGTAATTCTGCTGAGCTGAGCAGACTATCACTGTCATTTGGGGAACCCTGCTAGCAGGCAAAAGGGGAGTCTGCTAACTGTAACTCTGCTGAGCTGAGCAGACTATCACTGTCATCTCCCTTCTGTATATTTTGTAAACTGCTCCACATATACAACACCTTTCCTGGAAGACCATGTAATTAAAATAAAGGAAAATAAGTTTGGATATACCAAAATGTACATTCCAAAACCTTTAAGAAATTAAAATATTCTTAAGCCGGATAAACAAGAACAAAACCAACAAATAAGAATTTTTAAACAGAGAAACATTTTCATATTTATCAAATAAAAAGATTAGTTAAATACACCCCTGAAGAAATAATGTGTGAATATATTATGGATCATACTGCTTGATATGAACAGAATTTGTCTGCAAGGATTCACATCCAGTTTCACAAAATAATTTGGGAGGTATTAAGTTTTCTGTGTGGAACTGGGATGGTAAACAACACCTGTAAAGGGTTCATCTGGAGATGCACTGTGCACATAACAGATCCCTGTAACACTCTAGGTAAGAGACATTACAATGTAGCATTATTCATAGGAATGACTAAATATTTTAGCTTGTGAAGTTGATGCAGAGAGAATCGAAAGTGTTATGTACCAGAAAGGCTCTTGCTGCATATCCCTGTCAGTAATAAAATATGGACTCCATCTTTCTACCCTTTCCAGCAAGCTAGAAAACACGGTATCTGTGATTTAATTTGGCCCCCAGTCTCCAGATCTGAAAAAATATATATAAATAAGTACAAAAAAAGAGAAACTTGACTTGTATTGGAAGTTGACTTATGGAATAACTTAACGCCTAGTCAAGGCAGCGTTCAAACGCGGAGAAGCACAAGGCCACAGATGCCAACACAGATCAGCAAACTGACTCGGTACAGACGAAAAGCTTTCAGTGCTGCGGGGACCAAACAAACATCACCACTATACCCAAATGCTGGGTTTTGGCACTTACAAAAAACCACCAACACACATATACTATAATACAGTTAATCAGAGTTAATCATTTCTCATACTTGATGGATATCTAAGAAAATAATAATAATAATAATAATAATAATAATGTTTTACATTCCAGTTGTGCATGATTCACGTCTAAAAGAGGAGTGTGAAACAAAATAAATGTTCCTTTCTCAATTTTCTTTGCTGAAATCATGTGCGGTACATCGTCATGGATACAGTGAAGTGCAAATGAATGTGAATATTCCAGATAAAAATAAATAGATAAATAAACCAATAAAACGACTTGCTGTACTAGGACTTGATGGACACTTTTTTGGGTGTGCCTGGCTTCTTCGTTTGCCAGAGGTGGCTGTGGATTGTGATGGCGTCAACGCTGGCCGACATGGTTTTGGCCGGGATTTGGCTGAACTGCTTCCGGTCTGAGTTGTACTTGTATAACCCCTCGATCATCTTGTGGCTGATGCTCTTTGGCCCGATGCCCACCAGCTTTGTGATCTCCTCTGTCTCGGGCCAGTATGTGTAAAGAGACCTGAACTGGCAACCCGAGTCTCTAAACAAGATCAGGAAGTTGTGGGCCTGAGATTTCTCCATTTCCTGCGGAGGAACATCCAAGAAAATCAAAGTCTTTTATTAAGAAGCTTTCCTTGCTGATGCGAGGATGTGACAAACAGGCATTCAGGTAACTTTCAGACAGAGCTAAGCTTCAGTTAAATACAAGTCTGTGCTCATCTGCATTATAAGCAAATGCAAGGCTGTAGTTATTTTCTCAAGCACTGACTTGGTCCTCACTAAGTAGACCTGTCACACTTTCATCACCTTCTCCCACTGACATTTACAGAATGATTCATCCATCCATTTTCCATAACTGCTTATTCTATTCAGGGTCACGGGGGGCCAGAACCTATACGCGAAACTACAGGCACAAGGCAGGGAATAGCCCCGGATGGGGTGCAAGCCCATCACTGGGCTCATAGACACACACCAGTCACATGCACAGCTACGGGCAGGTTGGTGACTCCAATCAACCTCACCATGTTGTTGCACTGCGGGGGAGAAACTGGAGTACCCACAGGAAATCTCACAACGACGGGGAGAACATGCAAGTCCCATACACAAGGAACCCTGGCGGAGACTCTCACCTCCAGTATTTTGTTCTTCTGGCCCTCGTTAACCTTACCAGCCAAGCAGCAATGGGACAGGGCATTTTGGATGATATGCTTGTTAGACTTGGCACTCGGCTCCTTGTACAGCTTTGGGCCTGTGCAGGAAGTTAGGAACTGCGTTAGTCACACAGTCCCGTTTAAACGCAGAGGCTCCCTTCCTGCTGTTTGTACTGGTTGCACGCATACTTAGGTAGGCCTCGATCTATTTTCAGGATAGTGATGGAGCACCAGACTGTTCCTTCGGGGCACCTCAGTAAGAGAGGCTCCCGGGGCTCAGCTTCTTTGATGCGAAACGGATTTAATTCGCACCATCTGTACAGGCAGACCTAAGCTGGCTTGGTGTACATGAGAGCAGCTCATGGGGCACACGCACCGGTGTACTCCGTGTTGGAGGTCACAGACGAAGTCGTGGAGGCGTTTTCCCATTCCCCTTCTCCGTTGCGGCTTCCAGTTCGACAGGGAGATAGAAACCCATCCACGGAATCAGCCCTGGGGACAAAGGGGGAGGGCAACAGACAGAGACACAAACATTACAGAGGCAGATTAGCCTAGGTTGATGTGAAAGATGCTCAAATTATAACAGTGGAATTATGAAGACCGACTTATTTTCAGAAGAGAGTAACATCAGCCACTACAGGCCAAGGGTCCTGGAAAGTGAGAAAGGCCAGTGAGGCCATGACTGCGGTATTTTCGATTTTGAATTGCAAAACTGGGTCATGTGCAGCGTGAAGCCAAGCGTCAGGAATAGCGGGAAGCCAGCAGGTGGAGGAACTGCAATGACTTATGAGTGGAGCTGATGGTTTGTAGCAGTTGCGGGAAGCCTCTGAAACATCAAGTCAAAAAGACCCCAAAAGCTGCATTTTGGGTGCAAAGCCTAGGCCTAAGCTGGTCACATACAGCGATGCCATCAGCGTGCTTTATGGCAGAAGGTGCAGTGATGGAGTGACAGATTAGACTAGAGGGACTGACCTTGAATTTCTCACTGCTGTGGGGCTCAGAAAGAAGCACAGGTTTCCTGAGGCTAAGCTACTTCTTCTAATAAACTCAGAAAGCAGGGAGAAATGTGGAAGGAGAGACACAGTAGGTAGAAATGTATTGCTTTAGATTAACAAGTGGTAAGTGGTGAGAACACAAAGTATAAACCTCACTTCAGTTACATACAGTGTTTGGGAAGTTACTCACAAAAGTAACCCATTACAGATAAGTTCAGGCCCAGAAAGTACAAATCCAGGTTTTGTTTCAACCAATCACTTGAGTATAACCCAGGGGTGGCCAATCTTACCCGCAAAGGGCCAGTGTGTATGCTGGTTTTTGGGATAACCTGTAGGTCAGCTGTTCAAACCCAGGTGTGAGGACTCTTCGGCCAATCAGTCCTCTAATTAGTAACCTAATTAGAGAGTTGCAGCGAAAAGCCGCATACACACCGGCCCTTTGCGGATAAGATTGGCTACCCCTGGTATAAACAGTTAGAGTCCTCAACTGGTTGGTTGAAACTAAACCTTGGTCTGGATTTGTACTGTCTAGGCCTGAACTTGTCTGTATTGGATTACTGTTGAGAGTAACGTCCCCAACACTGGTCACATAGTGGAAGTGATACAAAGACAGCTAATAACGTAGTACACCAACCTGCCTGCAGCCTGCAAGGTGCTGGATTACATTACTGGATTACACCAGCCTTGTGGCCTATGTTGCCTGGGACAGGCCACAGGAGGCATGAAGGCTCTCTGACAACCGCTTCTTTGCACCCCATGTGCTACAGGCTTCAGTGAGCAAAATAAAAGCAGTCTGCTCATTTCCACCCACGGCAGTGCATGTGCACAGCTAACGCCAGATGTCACTGTAGAGCACTGAACGGGAGGGAAACCCAGCTTTTTAACCTACTTTACAGAATGTGTGCTGGTTTGCATGCTAACATGGGGCTTTCGAGTGTGGTGTGCCACTGGGAAAGGCAAGAGTTTGTTTTAAATATAATAGGGTATTTTATTCAGGGGTAGACAAACTTGTATGTGGGCCTTAGGCTGACAGCATGGACAATCAGCTGCTCCATTTTCGACATGCCGGAGAGGGGCCCTGATGTTTGCTAGGGCCCGAGGCTATAGCCTAGGACAGCCTATACATTAATCCACCCCAGATGTCATTGGCTAACAAACAACATCTGTAACAGGCCACATACTTCCAGGTTAGGCTTGGGCTTGCCAACTCCTAATTGTCCGTATATCCAGGACTGATTCTGTGCTACACGACTCTGGCGTGAGCTGAGCTGACATCAGGGCAGGCGGCTCACCTGGGGCTCCTCCTGTCAGACTGCACGCTGTCGATGTCGCCCAGGTTAAGCGAAGCCAGAGACAGACTGGAGACTGAAAAGACACGGGGCCGTGAACCTGGATGCGAGACGGCAGGGAGCGCAACGGTCATGATGGAGGCACAACGAGGCTGCTCACTCTGCTCTGACACACCTGCTCTGGCTGCAGCTGCTCTGACACACCTGCTCTGACACACCTGCTCTGGCTGCCCCTTATCAATATGCAAATCCACTAATAAGGAACACTATTTATAAAAGCTGTTTGTGTTTAATCCTTCTTAGCCACTTCCACTTCCACTTGAGGTGCTCTAGGCACGATTATCTTTTGCTGATGCTACCTTGAATAAAAACTCATTTTAACAGTCTGGTAAAGAGACTTCCATTTTATAATGAACTGTATAATAAACACATCCTTCAGAATCACAAGCAATTTGCACTTTCAAAGAGAAGTCAGCAGATTAGGTTCTATTCAATGAGTTAAATCAGCAGAACATTAATTCAAAGAAAAATCAAAGAGAAAGGGAAAGCCAGAAGCAGTAGATTAGCACAATATGCGACAGATTAATAATGTAAGAATAGAGCTTGTGTTCAGCAGGTCGACTGGGGCAGCCCCGGGATTGGGGCAAAGCTGCTGCCAGAAGAGGATTGCAGGTGGGTCTCGGCAAGAGAAGGGAGCAGACTCCTGGTTAAGCGGTGGCCAGGGTTACCTGCCCCAGCCTTAGGGGACTCCATATCCCTGTGGATGGACTTGGGGCGGGACTTCTTCTGCCTGCCGCCGGCTGGACGCGCTCTGATCACACTCTCCATGTCCTCCATCAGTTTGAGCTGCTTCCTGCGCAGGTATTCCTGCTTTATGAACTCCCGCCGTGCCTTCTCGTCCTCCTTCTTCTGACGTTCCTCCTCAGCTTTCATCCTGAGGCAGAAGATGAATGAAAATGCAGCTCCAAAGACAAAAAAAAATGAAAAGGAGAACCTGCCGTACCTGGGAACAGGAGACTGATAGACTATGCAACTATCAAAATAAAATAAAAGCCACATGAGCCAGCAGTGGTGCTAAGAGGACACTTTGGCAGCACATTAAAGACTCCACCAGTTGCGTTGGTTGAGTTACTTTGTGACTCCCAAGGAAACCGCTTAACAGACATTTTTTCTTCCTGTTGAAGTTCCCTTGAGTGGATAAAACATTTAGACATTCCTTCAGGTTCCTCAGTTTTCTGTTCAGCAGAGGGCTGGCTCCCTAAAGGGGTTGATTTCGGGAACGGCCTCGCCAAGAACTCACCGCGCCTCCTCCTTCTTCTCCTCCATCTCCGCTTCCAGCTGCTGCTTCCTCTGCTGCGTCTCCCTCTCCCTCCTCAGCCTCTTCTCAAACAGTGCCGCCCGCTTCATCGCCATGTTGTCCTCGCCCTTCATGTCGTCCTAGAGGAAACGTGTTGATGAACCTCAAAGTCCCACGACACGCTATGACAGGCCTAAAAATGGCCGCTGATTTTTCTCAGGTCAGAATCCCTCAAGACAGTTTAATACATCCATCAATCTTCTGAAATCCCTTCGCCAATGCCAGTTTCCCATTTCAAAACTAATTCAAAAATAATGTTAACAATGGCCAACATTTAGCATGGACTAACCACAGACTGTCTTTGAGATATCCACATATCCAGAGCTACAAGAATAAAATGTAATTATTTAACAGCAGAGTCTCCTGGCCTAAATCTAAACTCTGACCATCCAACTAGAGTAAAGAAACCCATTACCCACTACTTTCAACAACACAGAAAATCCGTCACATTTGCAAAAAGTATAAAGCAAGTATTTCCCAAAACAGCAAACAGCGGTAGGCACTGAAATTATATTATTGTCAGTTAATAACGTAATTTATCCCTTTAACCACAAACATACAGTAAGCCAGTAAGTAGGTCATGCATCGATTAATGGACCATGCGGTAGCCGTACCTTAAAGAAAAATCCACAGCACATCTTTTGGTCATCCTCATAGATGTCCCCACTTCCTTCGCTGCTGTGATCTGGCAGCTGTCCATCCACTGGCTTTAGCACAGACAACGGCACCTCTATCAAACTGCTTGTGCTCTGAGCAGTTAGATCAGCTGGATTCCCAGAGGAGGTGATTGTGAAGCTCTCTGTAATGGGCTGCGAAAGGACCTCAGAAACAGTCGATTCTATGGGCTTGAATTCCGCCTGTTTCTCCTTTGCTGTGTCACCTGAACCAACTTCAGGGGCAGCTGGTTCCTGTTGCTTTGGCCGAACCTCTTTGGTTGGAGAAGCTGGCAGGCTCTTTGTGACACCATGGGGTTTAGCTTGGTGTCGGTCTTTCTCTGCTGCATTAGCCGACATCGAAGGCTTAGCATCTTCTCCCAGGTAGGCAAAGGAGCTGACCTGGGCCTGGCTGGGGGAGAATCTTCGTAAGCGTGGTAGACTATCCACAGACTGTGGGACAGTAAGGACCCGATTGAAAGGGGTAATCTTCAGCTCGTTGGGCCTTGGAGTCCTTTGGGATTTCGAGTGGAAGGAGGCAGACTTCTTCTTGATGTTAGGTGGGGATCGGTGGGTGGTGTGCGGAGACTCTGCTGGGGATGGTGACCCTGAGGAGCGTGCAGCATGGCGAAGCTCCCGCACCTGCTTCTGAGGGGAGGGCTGGGATGGAGCAATAATCCAGGACTGCTGCTCCCTCATCTGCATGATGACCTCTTGCTGCTGGGCCAGCCGTTGCATCTCCACCTGCAGGGAGTTGAGTGAGGCATTCAGCTTCTCAATTGACTTGGTGTACTCTAGAAGATCTGCCTCCCCGAAGCTGTCCTCATTTGGTGACTTCAGCAATCTGGCCTGGCTTTGTTCGGCACCATCAGGAACATCCAGTTTGCCTGTCCTCGGTTGTAGGTTTCTATCATCACCCAGCTTTTGGGATTGAGAGTCTGCAGAAAGCTTGTCTTCCTCAATCGCTACAGCTTCCTCTCTGAATGTTGATTCGCTTTCCTCTTTCTTCTTCACGACAGTGAGGAATGCAGACCTTCCCATCCTCTGCCGGTGCCGTGTGAAAGCTGCCTCCACCTTCCTCTTCTGGGCTTCGATGGCCCGCCGCTTCTCCTCCAGCTTGATCTTCAGCTGTGCCATCTCCGAGGCCATCTCCTGGGCAGGGTCCTTTGGCGACTGGGGCGTGGGACTTGCCTGAGGCGTCACTGCCCAGGACACCATGTGTGGGACATTGATTTCGGCACTCTCTGGCGTGGTCTTCTGGGAGCTGCCTCCACTATTCTTACCCTCAATTTGGTTTAGCTTTTTGAACTTCTGCTCAGCAAAGCTTGTCATTTTGACCCCAGAACTGGTGGAGGTTGTGCTGCCTGCTGGGGACTTTCCACTGATCAGACTGGTGCTAGGGCTGGGGGTGTCTTGGGGACAGGCTCTCGTGTCATAATCATGGTCCATATCCAAGTCCATGCTCATCGTGTAGTCTTTCAGGGACGAATCTTCATCCAGGGTCTCTTGAATGTCCTCAGTCTTCACATGAATCCCAGTATCGACCTCCGTTGTGTCTGGAGTTACAGCCCCCTTTGATTCTGACACTGACTCCATATCGCCATCATCTGTCCTTCTTCTGGAAGCCAAAGCTCCTCTATCCTGAGAATGCAGAAAAAACCCATTGCTTACTTGGTCATCCTGAAAGCTGTTCTGTGACTTTTCAGAACTGTGGATGATTTTCAGAGCCTCTTCAATGCTGGGAGTGACTACAAGTTCTCCATGCTCATCCAGGGTCTGTCCGTTAGAGAAATCCTGCTGGTTTCGGGGATGAGGTATTCTCGAATGTGTCTCAGAGTGAGTTTTGTCTGGATACCCTTCTTCCTCATCAATGCCCTCTGTCTTGCTCAGCCCATTCACAGGTTGGAAGGACAGGTTTCTTTTCAAACTCCTGGATGTGTAGTTGACCTTGAAGCTCAAACCCTCTGTACTAATGGACCTGCTCATCCCTGGGTCAGGGGTTGTGGATGCTTGAATCGTGTTCTCCTTATCAAGAGCAATGTCAAAAGATACTGCTTGCGTTGATGACCTGTACAAGAGATGCAGAATTGTTATATCATTAGGGACAGCCTGATGACCATCTTTTAACAAGAGCACCATCCTTGTTCATTTAAGTCCTTTGGTATGAGCTACGTCACAGTGAGACTCTTTCAGAAATTACCTTTTCTCTTTGGGCCATGTTCCCAAACTGTCATCTGCAAACGGCATTGAGGCTGATCGTGCGATTGCACCTAGAACCAAACAAAGCTTCAGGACACAGACGAGACAAGCAGACACTGGAATGATGACTATTAGGATAATATCAATAACATGTTAAAAACAATGAATTTTAACAATAACATTGATTTAGAAGTTGTCACCTGACGCTGATGATTGAACTTGTGGTTTCAATGGCAGACTTGGAGAAAGACAAACAGAGCACATACAGAAATGTTAGCAATCTGGGAAAACGTAATTTAAAGACATTATATGTCATGATTGTATGGTGTCATAGCCAGCTCTGTACTATGGCTGTCACTGAGTGCAAATGCTCGTTGGCAGCAAACACAATTATATAATCCCCCCCCAGCCATGATTTGTAAATTGTTGTTTATTAAACTCTGGAAAAAATACTTAGAAGCAGATAGTAAAGATGAACACAAGACATTATCAAGAGGTTCAATTCATATTTTAGAAAAGGAGAAAACAGAATAAACAACAATAAAGATGAACAGATGAAATATAGAGAAGAGAAGTGAGAACCTGGGTCTGTCTGATGGGGGCGCTTTCTCCATGAAGCTTCTCCTGGTCACATTAGAGATGGTTACTGAAGGCATGCTTTTCAGCAAAGGGCTCGGTTCTGGACCTGGAGACCAAAGTCGGATCATTCATGCTTGCAGGTGTCTGTATGTTCAGCTGCCATCTGAGTGATGGAGGCAGCATAATAAACTGCTTATTGCCATTTTCTTTTTGTACCTTCAGGATCTAAAACTCGCGGTCGCACAAAAGGGGGCTTGACAACCTCAAACCACCAGAACAGCTCGGCCATAAACACAAGGAAGTTATTCTGTAAGAGAAGCAGACAGACAGTCAGGGGACACTGGAATGCAGGTATGAAACACGGGTAACTATGGAAACTATATGTACAGTAACTATGAAATCACTCCCATTATGAAATCACAATTCTCCCATTAGCATATAATCAATCACTCTCCACCAAAGACAACATTCTGTGTAGTGTGTCACTCCAAAACTCCTCTAATAATGGACAGCATTTTAAATATAAAATAATTACAACAGCCTTGAAGTTTTTTAAGCTTGGTTTAATAAAACTGTCTTCACAGGGGGCATAATATGAATTAATCACTTTATACGTTAAGCAGACCAGCAGAGATTTAATTCCATCTAATTTGCTTTTTGCTGCAGAAATGCAATACAAGATTTCAGCAGATGAATGACAGTTCCGTCCAAGGTCACACCTGAAAAATAAGGTGAAAGGTGAACCAACGTGAAAGGTGAATGACACCGTGAATTTCGGTGCCACTGAAATATGTGGTGTTCACCGTTAACAGCGCATACGTCACATACGTCACACTGCAGGTGCGGAAACCCGCGTTTAAAAAGCGCGTTTTCGTCCGTTCACAGCGCATACGTCACATACGTCACACTGCAGGTGCGGAAACCCGCGTTTTCATCCGTTAACAGCACATACGTCACATACGTCACACTGCAGGTGCGGAAACCCGCGTTTTCATCCGTTAACAGCACATACGGCACACTGCAGGTGCGGAAACCCGCGTTTTCATCCGTTAACAGCACATACGTCACATACGTCACACTGCAGGTGCGGAAACCCGCGTTTTCATCCGTTCACAGCACATGCGTCACATACGTCACACTGCAGGTGCGGAAACCCGCGTTTTCATCCGTTAACAGCACATACGTCACACTGCAGGTGCGGAAACCCGCGTTTTCATCCGTTAACAGCACATACGGCACATACGTCACACTGCAGGTGCGGAAACCCGCGTTTTCATCCGTTAACAGCACATACGGCACACACGTCACACTGCAGGTGCGGAAACCCGCGTTTTAAAAGCGCGTTTTCAACCATTATTATTGAGAAATCGTTTACATTTAGCCTGATGGCACAATAGACATGTTTCATTACATAATGTATATTTAGCTCGTCAGCGATGTGTTTTATCCATTATAACCGACACGTTTTATGACATTTCATGTATATTTATGTAACGGGAGTGAATAGTATCTGGCTTTTACTTCGAAGTTTAGTGTTCTGAGCTGGCGAATAGACGATTGGCTATTTCTATCGGGGGAGGGCGCTATACGGAGGAGCCGGAGAGTGACGGGCATGGCGGGAAGGTGTGCGCGCGAAAGGAGAAGCTGAGTGACGGGCATGACGGGAAGGTGTGCGCGCGAAAGGAGAAGCGGAGTGACGGGCATG
>JAODKL010000034.1:14549225-14572697 GCA_026780765.1 Petrocephalus schoutedeni
AAGGAGACTGTCCAGGTCTTAGTGTCTCCCTGCTAACACCAATCAGAAAGGAGACTGTCCAGGTCTTAGTGTCTCCCTGCTAACACCAATCAGAAAGGAGACTGTTCAGCACTTCCTACCTGCCTATACAGTCCTTTAACATCAGGCCTGAATAAAGCAGGGATCATATTTCCTTTGTCTGGCTAATCTGAGTAGGAGAAAAAACAATTAAACTCCATACAGTATTTGCCTGTACAAAACAATGGCATTTTTATACATTGCTATAATATTTCAGTTGTCTTCCAGGCTTTGACCATAAAATAAAAGAATCTGGACTGCTCTTATGTGCCCTGCTGGTGTAGCTTCCAGGCCGTCCCCTGCCTCCTGCCCTGTGCTTCGGGATAGGCTCCAAACTTACTTACTGTGTTTACTGTGACTGGGTAAGCAGTTATGGAAGATAGATGGATAACAATATTCGAGTCGTTGAAACAAAACACATTCAGTATTAATATTTAAAAGAACACATTAATCCACACTGACACGGGACTGCAAGCAACATCGATTCAACATTTTTTATAAGCCAACAGCCAGGAGGAACGCCCATTCCCTGGGCACGCTTTGGGTATTCATAATGTATAAAGATCATCCTGCCATTGCACTATCTGAGGCAGTGTGCAGTCTGGCGGTGATGGGCTGACGGGGAGGCACCAGGAAGCCTCAATCTGCCCGCCCCCGCCGGCCCGCCACTCTGCCACTGCACTTATGAAAGAAAATTAAATGGGATCGTCCAGTTGGGGATATATTAAGTCGAATTTAAGCTCCGGTCGTTGTGCTAAACAGGTAGTCGAATCGGCCCCGGTTGCTCAAGGACAGGTCCGCTGGTTCAGCAAGTCCGATGAGGGCAGAAAAGTGCCTTAGGTATGATGAAATAAACAGGAGGGTCTCAGACAAGCCCGTCTTGTTACAGATGCAAGCTGAGAGGCAGGCAGCGTCCTCCAGAGGTGCAGGAAATATATTTACATCTATTTATTCTTTTGTGGCCAGCATCTTGGTTATTAAGAGTTATGAAGCCCGAATGGGTAGGCAGAGTAACACACTACCCTGAACTACGCCCACAAAATCCACGGTGATATGCAGCACTTGTTTTGATACAAAATGCCATCAATTTATAGAAGGATACAAACAGGAGCAGTCTGGAGTATATACTGAATTATATACTGCACATTAGGATGTATGTCGGTCTTTCTCAAGGTATCTCAAAGCATGGCTTTTTATGATTCCTAGCATTTACCATTCCAGCAGAAGTCCAATGTCCACGGACTCCTTCGTGCAGGTATGAAGATAAAATGTCAATGTTAAATTTTAATATTTATTGACATTTTATTTGTGTACTTATGGGTGCTCTGTTTGTCAGTGTCCAGGGGCACTGCATCTCAAAGAGAACGGAAGGAAAAATGGTATTTTATCGCCTGGCTGATGGCGGTGTGGGCTGGGCGGGTGGTTACCGCGGTGACCAGGCTTAACCCGGTTCCGAAGCCCGTGCTGGGTGTTTGCGGGCAGCGGTAACTTCTAAAACACGCCGCACTCTGTGGCAAATACAAACACCTTTCAATACGCTGACCTCCCCTGGCCCTGCGGTCCCTCTCACCTTTAAATGCTGTCAGGATTCAATGAACTGTTTGATTAAGCTCCTGAAACAGAACCCGCATCTCGTCTGAGGGTGTGGAGGCAACACCCCCCCTTCCGAGGCTCCAGCTGAAAGCCACAGAGATGCGGATGGCAAAGTATCAGCTCCCACTGGGGCGTGAATCACATGACTAACAAAATAATAATAAACTACAGTACTATTCTTTTTTTTTTTACTGTTTTTTGTTTTTATAAATGTATGTTTTATTGTTTAATAAAACAAGTATATAATTTTAGATGTCTATTAAATAGCAGCAAGTCACCACTAATGCTGCACTAATGCTAAATCAGTGAGTAGTCACACCTAGTCATACCCAAAATGTCTGATGGTACAGGGGACATGGGTCGCTTTCCTTAAGGTAGGGGAATCGCACTGCAAGGCCCAGGACTGACTGCGAGGGGGGGCACCCAAGCTTGCACTAATATCCTGCCTGGAAGCGCAGCTCAGGCCCAGAGCATTGTTTATGACGGCCTGACGGAAAATCATTCCGGGGTCAAGCATCCCCCTTTCCCATTTAAAATCCAAGGAATCCCACCCA
Source organism: Petrocephalus schoutedeni (assembly GCA_026780765.1). Classification (NCBI taxonomy): domain Eukaryota; kingdom Metazoa; phylum Chordata; class Actinopteri; order Osteoglossiformes; family Mormyridae; genus Petrocephalus; species Petrocephalus schoutedeni. Next base: position 14,551,430 of record JAODKL010000034.1, read on the forward strand.
GTGTCGAGTGCACACACCTAATGAGGTCATTAAAGCCAAGTTCCCATCGATATATCTTTCTTTCTATTTTGGCAAATTTAAATTAATAATTCAGCTAGGTGCCTAGGGATATATATATACAGTTAATCCACTGTGTAATTTTTTTTATCTTTTCCTACATGCACCCATATTATTTCTCTTTGTTAGACTGTCAGTGAACAGAAAAAAAAGGCAGAAGGTAACTGGTCATATCACGGCACATTTTATTCACATAGCTTTTTTAAACTGTTTTGATTTATCTGGCCACATCTGCCCTAGTGAGTGTCATCAGCCTCCAGGGTAATCGTACATGGCAGGTTTGCAGCTTGGTACATGCTACCTGTCACAGCTAGCTTACTTTACAAGAAAGTTATGCTTCATTACCCATCTGATTACCGTGATTGCCCCCCCCCTTGGAAAAGACAACCTGTAGCCCATAATAACAAGGGTGCTACATGTCAGCAATGACTGCTCTGCAGGCATCTCCCTCTGTTTGAATCCCACTGATATGCCTACAGTGAAGAGGAGACTCGCTATTCTTTGATGATGGATGAAATTGCTAAATACTTCCATCTTCCCCTGAAGCAAGAAATCTGTGGTTCAGAAATGTGTCCTTTGCCTCACAGACTTTGAAATGGGATGCACACCATTCCTCGCTACTGTCATAACATCCAATGTGCCGTCCACATATGAACAATTAAAAAAAAGGATGTTGCCTGGAAGGGAATTTGGGGGGGAGGGGCTGGAGTGCTGCTGTATCCCAGATCAGACGTATGTCATGGTCTGTCTCCTGGTGTCTCTGAAGCTGCTGGCTGATGCGACAAGGCCATTTTTCTGCCACATGCAGACTATTTGGAAATATGTCGGACTGATGAAAGTTGGGGAATTCAACTTTTAAAATCATATTTTTTCAAAGAAGAAAAGAACTAGATTTTACTTTTATTCTTCCATATTTGTTATTCATAGAGATGGCAGATGGTGACATCTGTCTACAGAAAACAAAATTCTGTATTCTGCAGAAAAAAAAGAAGAAGCTTAAACATTGGTGTTGATATTCTCTGGTGTTCAAAGTCAGACCTCGAGATTTAAGTTCCTAGAAACATTGTCTAGCACCTCACTCAGGAGATGCAGCCGTCTCTTATCGCATGAACGGGCCGCTTGCTAACACTATACTCGAAGCTGTCATCTACAATGTATTAAAGATGCCTTCCTAATGCATTATAATGGTAATATAAGATTTAATAAAGAATTATAGTGTCTTTTGTTGACAGTCATAAGGCATTGTTGTTGATTATAATACTTCACAAGCTCCGATGAAGCTGTCATCTATAATTTATTATAGATACCTTCATAATGCAAAATAATGGGCAGTATAGTAATTAAGGATGCTTTGTACTGCATATGGTATCTATAGTATATTATTAATGAGTGCTTCATGAAATATTCATAATATATATTAAATATCGATATAAGGTGGTATTCCATTTTATTAATATTTATAGCCATTAATGCCAATCAATTAAAAAAATTAATGCAGATAATCACAATAATAGGCTTTGATTAATTATGATTAATCACAATTTTAAAATGGTAGTATATGCTTGTATATTCTGGAAGATGAAACAAATACATGGGTGGCCTTGGAACAAAGAAACGCTTGGCAAACTGGTAAGAGGAATCCGGCTTTTTACATATACATATATATATTTACATATATAACATCTTGGTTTTGATAGTTTACTTCATGGAGTTGCATAATTCCAAATGTGTAAATCACTAGCATAATTCGCAACTGTTTTTGGGAAACATACCCCTGCTCTGCTTTTATTGTCTAATTTTGCATCACAACTTCACACAACTTGAATGAACAGAGAAAATGTAAGTTTCATCATCTATGCAAATTATACAAGAGTTTTTAGTGCTAAAGTTAATATTTTAAGTAAAATATTTTCAGCAAAAACAATTCAGAACATTTTAAGCTACTGTACTACGTATTTTGAGAAACACAATAATAAAATGATTGCACTGTAGTCTTATAGACATAGACGTAAAAACGTCCCAGCTAGGTAGCAAAAAACAGTAGAAGAATAACCTCGTCACCAACAGGTGCTCCAGATTATGGGAGTTTTTACATGTTTTCTTGATCCAGTAACTACTGCGGGATTATCGTATCATTATCATACGATAATATATATACACACACACACATACTTTTTTAGGGCGTTTGACGAGATTTCTGTTTTAACCCACAGGCTAGAATTTCAACTCAAGTGGGTTAATTTGTGTTAAAGGGTTTCCAGACTAATTGCAAGCGTTAACGCGTCAACAGCCCTAATTATAATGTGTTATGAATGTGTTCATAGACTTCTATAGAAATGTCATTCATGGCTTCCCCGCACGGGCTGGCTTCCCCGCACGGGCTGGCTTCCCCGCACGGGCTGGCTTCCCCGCATGACCGAGACGGTGGTGTAGCTATCCTTCTGCCGGGTCGATACAGAAATGACAGGGTCTTATGTAGAGCTGGGGCAGCTCCTTATCTGTGTTTGCGCGGTGCAGTTAAATAAGGTGGCCAGTGATCAATAGCGATCTTGCATGTGGCTATTGATCCCCATCCACTTGCCCTCTAGTCGCTCGCATCACCGCCTACAGAGAACACCAAGAACCACAGGAATCGAAAATTATAATAATAATAATAATAATAATAATAATAATATAATAACTAGCTTCACTGGTTTGCCAAGATATTCACACTTAAGTGATGAAGAACACTTAACGTGACGTCGATACCACATGGCTAGGCAGCCCTGACCCTGACCCTGAACCGGAGGACTCTGGGTGCTGCCGGCATCTCTACTGGCAGTAGGGGAGGCTCCACACTGCCCTGGAGACGCCCCCATTGCCACTTATGCTAAACACCGTGAAATGGCCCAGATAAACAGGAGGCACCAGATGCATAGGGCCGGAAGAATGTTGCCCTCTTTCTGCTCTGCACTTTCTGTACAGACAGTTACTTTTAAATATCATTTTGCACAGTTCTGCTTTTAAATTAAGGTCGATAACATTGGGATTAATGCCCCACAATGTACATCCCATTAGGAACCAAAGCCTTGACCACCAGTGCCCCCCCAACCTTGTACTAGATAAGCAGTTGGCTTAAGAATGATAGATTAACGAATGGATGGAAGTTAAGCTTAAACGGAACATGGTCAAGTCATTTTTATGCACCTTCTAAACATCCGCACATCTGTTTTCCTGAACGTACGCTTTTATCAGGACGGAGTACATGGAAACAGTAATGCAGGACGATTTTCTACAGCAGCTTTCCATCACAGAAAGGCCCTTGGAAACCTCATCTGCCAGCTCGCCCCCATACATATGAGTGATATTTTCAGGGAGTACATCATGACATCTGTTTCGAGGCCTCAGACACTCTGCCAAGAGGCGCTGCGCGCTTGACACAAACCTGTAATAAAAGTTGAGCATTGATTTCCTGTAGTTGCTTGTAAGTGTTAATGTTGATACATCAATAGCCAAAGCATAGGGCAGAGCTTAATAGGAGTTAGAGGATGTGGAAAAACAGGACAGGCCGACACTAAATCAAAGAATCCATCCCAGGAATCGATACAACAGTAACTGCGAGTGTAGCTCTGCTTTTCCAATGTTTTATCATAAAGTGACAGCGCGTAATAAGGGCTGGACAGAGAGGGCGTGTGCAGGCTCTTATGGCAGCTCTTATGAGCCGAAACTATCCCGGACCATCTCCTAAATCACACCTCACAGGACAGCTGGTTTTTCCTTTTACTCTTAAGAATAGTTTAGAGAACATAATTCTATTGAACTTGTTTCCGGATAATTCTAAGCAAGGAAGGATAAATAAAAATATTACTTGGTACTGTTAGTGCAGAAAAATTACAGACTCGACTTGTTGGGCCTAAACGTACTCTATGGGATTTGGGTGGCAATACATTTAATTCATGTGGTACGATCCAGAATTACACTTACTGATGTAACAGCAAGTTGATAAGGAGGAAGGAATGGAAAAATACATTTGGACAGAAATAGCCATCAACAAGAAAAAACACAATAACACTGTAAATTAAGTTATGGTGTGCAATGCGGGGAGAAGCCTGCGTTCAAATGATCGACATCCACGGTTTTGCAGGACTCGGGACTTAATTGCAATAGTCGGCCATGGAACTGCAGGACGCAGTGGTGGAGCTCTGAGGCTTTTAAAGCCTGATAAACTCTGAAAGCCTTTCGGGGCTACATCAGCACTCCGTTCTGAGAGTGGCTGCAGCACATCGCCACGGTTACAAGCCCAGGAGACGCCAGAGACTCACTGAAGCTACAGTCCACGTTTAGAGTAGTATCATCTAGAATGTCTTTGACTGCTATTTTATATTCAAAGTTTGGTAGGGTTGTATCATTATACCTGTCATTTCCTCATTGTCCACCCTTAATTGGCAAGTCTCTGCCCCCTGTATGGGAAGACAGCACAGAGTGAAGCTGGCCGCAATCAGCTTCAGACAACCCAAAGGCATGACGTCTCAGGTTGTTCAGATCTCTTTTAAACCACCAATAACCAAACGGAACCAGCACTGCATTAACTGCAATTAGGGAAATGCCTGGTTCAACGTAGTGGTGAAGTTCTCAGGTCCAATGAGCACCTTCGTGTTAAGAATGCTGTGCCTAAGTAGCTGTCTGCAGGAAGCTGGAACCAAAAAGGGAAGCAGATTCGTGTTGGCTGAAAAGAGTTTTACTAAAATTAGTATAATCAAAAGGAGACCTTTTATTTGGCTGGTCCGTTCCAGAAAACCGTGCCTTTCTCTGCTGTGGGTTTAAACACCTTTACATTTAGCAGTCAAGAAGAACGCAAAGGAAAGAAGCATATTTGCTGCCTTACAGACGTGACTCTCGCTGTGTTGAGAGGACTGGCATACATGCTGTAAGCTAAGGATGCTGCTGTAACACTGCAAAGCACTTCTGCTGTCTCTCAATGTGAACTCAGAGACTCAGAAGGAGCTTCTGGCCCCAAGCCATCAAACTGCTTTATAGTAAATTGACTCGTGCACCCGGCGCTCCATTGAAGTCGTGTCGCACAAATCTGGCTTTTCTTTTTTTATTATGCTGTGACTTTATGTGTAATGGCATTTCACTAATTCTTACTATGGTGGAGTTCACCACCTTGCATTACACTGCGGGTTATAGTTGGACTGTATGCCCTGCATGTGACAATTAAATCCCCTGAATCCTAGAAACTAAACCCCATCCATGGGAACACCTTGCCTGCCTATGTCCATAAAAGGGTTTTCTCATATTCTAAATAACGTCTGGAGCAAATCTTCATTCAGTTTTTGGCTTTTCCCAGACTTCCTCACTGGTGCCGACCCTCCGCGGCCCCTGTTCCCCTCGCGTCCCTCCCCATGTGGCTTATATGCTTATGGATCAGCCCGGAATGCGGGGGGCTTCCCAGTGACTTACTGCCCATCGCTGCCAAAGTGCTCGACTCGCTAGAAAAGCCGCTCCTATTATCTTGCATTTAATTAAGACGTGGCTGCATCTCCCCGCCCTTTTATTTGCCCCGGCCGCCTCTTGGAGGCATAAATATTGAACCTTTGCATCCCCTGAATGTTAATCATTCTCTGCCGAATTCCAAACGATTTCACGCATTTGAGGAAGTGAATATCCGTGTGCGTTATTAACTGATCCTCCTATCAGAGCCCCCCCCTCACTCACACACACAGGCACAGGATAAGTGCATTGATTCTGACAAGGTAAATAAGGCATGTCTGCTCAATAGGAGCCCTCCCCACCCCCCATCTGGAAAGGAGCATTTCGGGAGGGGGGAATATCCCCTTTTAATAGCACCAGCGTGCTTCCAGTTTGTTGTTTCAGCAAATTGACAGTGACCCCTTTGCGGTCAGGCTGCAGGCTTCACAGGATGAAAATGCTAATGAGGGGATCCGGCTGATGACTAATCCTCCCCATGTTTAAATGCAGGCCAGAGTTTTCCAAACTCTGCAATTCCACTGGATTCGGAATGACCAGTTTCCTGTGACCTGACTGCATTTCTGCTGCACTTCTGTCAGTCGTCAAGGGTGAGAGAAAGAGAGGAGTGAGGCGTCGCAGGTCGGTGAGGGATCCCGGGGGGGGGGGGGCCGTCAGCATCAGCAAAAGCCCCTGCCCCCCCCCCAGACGGGAGTGCTTATGACACGAGGAGGGACGCCTTCTGCCAAGACCTCCCGGAAATTACACAGGACGGGACCTGACCTCAGATGGCGGGGTCAGGGTGCCAAGGTGACTGTGCATCTAGCCCCACCGTCGGCCTTCCCATCTGGCATTCCGGCACAGATAGGCCACTCACAGAAATATGAGATGGCTCTGTTACACACACACACACACACACACCTGCACTGCAGTACTCACTCTGCACTCTCACGCTGTTACAAAAGCTGCAGGGAGAATGCCAGCCCTCACAGGGAGGGGGGTGGGCCTGGGTGACACCAGGTCAGTGGTACAGGAGGCGTGTGTTGGGGGGGGGTGCTGGCGAGCCGTCATAGCCCATGGGCCCGGTGTTGGTGCGATTAATATGGGCCAGGTTGTTATTTACTCACTGATAAAGCCTTAACTTGACAGAGTAGAAGAATTTGTCTGGGTGCTAAGATGTATAGGGACTGAGGTTCCTGGGGCCAAATGATGAGCATAGCAGCTCAGACGGCCAGAGGCACACACCCCCACCCCACGCCAGGGGCAGACAGCACTCTCTCTCTGCTCCATTGACACCCGGCTTTACAAAGAGGCCCCCCTGACGGCTGAGGCTGACTGATCACGGTGCCCACCCCCCCCACCGACAGACAGGGAGGGGAGCTAAGGCCCCGTCAGCCATGGGAAATGCGATTTTGATTTCCGTTAAAAAGGCTGGACCTGTGGAGCTCAGGAAGGAAGAAGCATTGCGTTCTAGGGCAGACGACTGGGAATTTATGTCTGGGACACAACTTTCTGTGCATGAGGACGTTTGGAACGTTTGTGTTTAGAAGCTGGGCCTCATTTGGCTATTTCTGTATGACTGTTTGCTGACAACTGCTTTGAAAATAAAATGCACTGATTTCAGGTTCCTAAATGATCCTAAAAGATCACAACTGTCGCAATACATCTAACCATCCATCTTCAAAAAGCTTCTTCTGGTTAGGGTCATGAATTACTTTCAGCACTGTAAATGTAATTAATGAATAACGAGACTAAATAATAGTCCTGTCAACAAGCCATGAAAGGTCAGTGAGAATTCACATACTAAATGCTTAACTTTCCAGTCTTGGCTTGACACTTCTGTCCAGGTTCTTTGGAAACGTTTGACATGGTCAGAGGGACTGAAAAAAAATAGACAAACCAAAGGTGCAGAGATTTCGGAGACAAAACACAATGAAGATTGAGGCAAAAGTGAAAAAACTTGATGCTAAGAATCGGTGAGAAACCCCACTGCAGTACGCACACAAACACGTAAGTCAGCGCGCATGTGCGCCCAGGTGTCTGACAACCGCCAAAGGCAATACACACTGCAAGTGGGCCTTCCACAGCGATATCGCGAAAATGATTTACACAATAAACCCTCAAGTGGGGGGGCTAAACTATGAAGCCAACTCAGGAAAACACAACAGCTCACTCCAGAGTGACACGTGGGGTGGAAATACAGCCCTCCAAATAAAGCAAACACCTGCCTTGGGATTTAACGACTGCCTGATTTGTGGTCCTCTAGTGATCGGGTTCAAGTAGTAAAAGGGAGGTTTCAGCGCAAGTGGAATCCCAACGAATGTGTGCTCTGTTAATGAATCATGCAACTCATCAATGAGCAAGAACTCTGCCCAATGTAGAGTTACGGCGCAGAAGTGCAGCGCCCATAGCCGAGTCTGCTCAACACATTATGCGGACTGGGCTGATGGAGTCTTAATGAGCTGCGGTACGTTAGCATGGCACAAAATGAAGGGAGTAAAAGAATGATACAGCCAGTGATGAATGCCAGCTGAGAATAAGAGGGATTTTGTTAGAATAATACTGAACGCTAACGTTAAGTCCAAACTGAATTGCCAGCTGATGCTATAAAACAACACAAGATCTTTGGCTCAGGATTCCGAACGTCACCCTCGCTAGATATGACCACCTGCTCTAACATGATGAAGGTTTATCTTGAACAATAGTTAAAACTACACTCTCCTGAACTGCTATCAATGACGGAGAAGACAAACAGTCACGTCTGTACTGATGGAGTAATAGGTCGTTGAATTATGCAAATTTAGAGTTTTAGAGTTCACGGGGATGGTAGAAAGCCACTGCACTAAGTGAATCTAGTCCACCAGTCAGTGCATGACATCAAGCACAGCTATATGTTAAAATACTTTACTGTGTAACTCGCTTTACCACCGGCACACACTGCATTGTTCCATATGCTGTAGTATTTTCAGAGTAACTGAATTGTGCTGTTAAACTATTTGTATCTGTGGTCAGTTAAATTTTAAGCTGTGCTTCAGTTATTGAAGGAGAAAGTGTCTCCTTTTATTGGACTGATTCTGTGGCTCTCAAGAGACTTTGGTCAACACTGGAGGACAGGTGTAAGAGCAATAGGAATGTATGTGTGTAAATGTCCAAATATCCCCACAATGTAGTAAAACCCTGTCATTTTACATCGTGGGGATCAATGTAGGCTATCAGTTAAGTTCTCCCCAAACGAGCTAGATGGGCCGAATGGCCTCCTCTCGTTTGTATATTTCTTATGTTCTTATGTCAAAGGTGAAACTCAATTTTATGAAAATCTGTGACTGCAATCAAAGAAACCAAAAATGTCAAAACGTCTTATATTTTGTTTGGTGACTTATGGTTAAGGTTAGGGCTGGGGCTAGAAATGAATGGACAGTCCACATGTCTGGTGTGCATGTGTGTGTTTGTCCCAGTGTGTACTCACCCAAGCTAAACAGCACCAAGAACTTGAGGCAGACAAACTCTCTCTGGTCAAACTGTAGCGAGCGAAGCTTCCCCACCAGGTCCTGAGCGTGGCTCATGAGGCTGTTCAGTGTGACTCCGGCCTGGGAGGCGATCACAGCGTAGTCCACCTGGAAAAGGGCAAGGAGGCAGCTGCTAGACCAAAGAGAGGCATCTCAACATCCCTCATCCCCACAGCAAGTGCTAACAGTGTATACTGTTTTTTTCCCACGTGTTCACTCCTAGTTACTTTCAGCAAAGGTACTTGACCTCAATTGCTCCACATAAACTCACCAGTGTCACCAAGTAACACTGTACAAGTTAGGAATGTGATTTCATCCAGAGCGACTTATAATTCAAAATTTCACCTACTAATTCAGCTATACATATTTCAAAACCAGGAAGCACACCAAGGTTGCAACAAGAAGGTAGTGCTTGGGATTCAGCCACGTCCTTAACCATAGCCCTGCCTGCCGAACAATCGTGCCACAGGAGAGCCTTTTACGAACTGTGGGAACCATGGATGGTGGACGGGGGGGGGGGGGGCTCGGGCTTCTAAAGTCCAAAGGGAACCATTTAGAGTAAACATGACACGAAGGGACCTTACATTTGTGGTCACCGGTCACTGTTTTACAAATATTATTTGCAAATGCAAAGTCTCTAAAAGATGAAAAGGCCAAAAATAACACATATACATGTCGGCTATGTTTGCTGATCAAACAGTTCTGCAATAAAATATTTTGTAATGATATAATGGTCACTGATTTTTTTTTTTTAAAGTCCATGAATTACAGGAAAACAAGATACTGCTCATTTTTGGTGAATGTGAATAATAAATAATAACTATGTTCCAGTAACATTATTACTTATATTATTACATTGCTTACATTTCTAACCCTAACCCTACCCCTATGTTCCAGTAACATTATTACTTACATTATTACATTTCTTTTTAAAATACAAAAATGTGTTAAAATGTATTTTATATTCACGGACCCGACTGTCACATTATTACTTTGCAAAAACAGTATTTGTTCACATTGATTAGGCTTTATTCTATCTACCACATGCCACTAGTCATCTTCCTGTAAATGTGCTGATTCTCCTTATTAAAGTCATGGAACTGAGATGCTCACTGTTTACTTGATATTCAAAATACATGCAGCGGAAGGTAACATACACCTATTACCAAATAATATGAGCAATGTAAACAATTAAGTTTAGATAAAGTAGCAAATCCAGGGAACACACAAATTGTAAACATTTGCTCTACTGTGAGTGACTTGAGTGTAAAAAACATCAGATACTGTAAATGAATGACACAATCACATTACAATCTATAAAAATTATACAGTAAACTCGTACACTCTTGTGAATTTCCCCATGGGGATGAATAAAGTATCTATCTATCTATCTATCTTGATTGTATATGATCATTTTCACCTAATTTGTCTATTAAAATAACACATGATTTTACTTTTAGTCAATATACTAAATGTTATCTATTTAATTTATTTATATTTCAGCAAAAATTTTATAATTTGACCCGTGAAAGTTCACAACGTTGCTATACATTCTGCTGCACATTTTCGGCAAAAAATGTGTAAATGGGCAAAGATAAATTCGATGGTGTTACACATCGGTCCTCAGAAACACCCTTTTGACTGAGCTTGTTTTGATCAGACATTTAAAGTATTAGAAGACTAGAACTGAAGGCTTAATGTTTTCAGAGGCTCCTTCGTTTAAGCAAGCAAAGCTCTAAAATCATTCAGGACCTTCCAGGGTCTTTGTGAATTTCATATTCAAGGACATTTCTTTTCAGTGACAAGGCCACCGAAGCTGAGAATGTTTCAAATCCTCCACATTTAATATATATTCAGATGTGCTTATTACGGGCTGTGTTCACTGGGCCATTCTCCTATTGAGTACATACTTATATGTATATTCTGTGCACCATACAAATACACATTAAAAAGGTCATATGACAGCCACAACTTACTGATGGGATATTTCTCTGACTTCAGTGTGACCACCCACCCCCCCTTCGACCTGATCGCGATGGCAATTGGAATGTCAGGCCCACACTTGGCCTATGCAACATGTTCTGTCTCTTATCTGCACAGTGGACAATTGGAAAGATAATAGACCGGAGCCACACACTAATTAACATCAGACGAACAAAAGTTTTGCACCACCTCCAAATGGCTGGACATCAGAGGCCAGGGGTGGGGGGGTACCTGCAATCCCCCGCCCATCCAGGTCCCATGCCCTTCAGCTCCACATTCAGAAGCATTTAATATCTGCAACAGCAGCAAATTTGTCTGGGAGGCAAATCCTTTGCTGCCAGTCACTGTTAGCAGGCCTCATAAAATTTTTATTTTTATTGACAATTCATTACCATAATTGACTGCAGTTGGGTTTCTGGAAGGTAGCCTGCAGGAGCTTCCTGGCCAAGATGTGGTCCACTGTGCGGCATTAGCGATTCAAATTCAGCCCAACTGGAATTTGGTTATCGTGTAAATATGATGTGCGGAATTTCCCTGTTAGTCTTGAGAATTCCAAAGGAACGCTGGGTGTGTTTCTCACATGCTGCTCTGTTTTAAGGCCGTAAAAAGGTTATGAGTCAGTGAAAAGAGGAACCGCAGCCCGTCTGCCTCGACCGATAATCAATTTACATGAAATCTATTGCGCGTGAAATAATGATGTTTAAAAAAACACGGCTCCTGCTTTCACACTTCTAATTACTTCCTGTTCTACAACGAGAAATCCATCTCAGAAGATTTACAATAAATGTGTTTGCTACATATATCTCACGTGTCAAAAAACATGCCAGGTAAGAGTAAATGCTGCAAAGTGCTGCAAATGCGCTGCTGTGTTCTTCCTGGGATTTCTGCGCTCTGACTGTTTGCAAATTGATTTCATCCTTTCATCAGTAAACCTGTCAAGAAATGACTATGATTCCCGAGCTGAACAGTGCGTGCGACTGGACATAAATCAGAAGTATTAAAATAACAATGCTTTTATAAAGAGGGTTTTCATCTAACATCCAGGTCAAATCCATGACCCGCTCTAACCTCACCTCTGAAATTAGCATTGTTTAAATTACATGAACATATATAATGTCAGTATTCCAACAATGAGTGTAATCTTTTTCGACTCTGGCACCCTCTCCGCCTTGGGCTTGCAGAGCGTTGCTGATGGTGTGAGGTGAGCTTGGCTCCCTTTTCCCGCCGCTGACCGCATCGCAGCGGTATGAGGGTCCTCTTACACGGGACCATCGCCAAACACGCTCAGTTCTGCCCTGGAATGTCACAAATGCAGTAAACTTTACAGCCTCGATTCTCCCTAAACAGAGTATTCTGTGAGTGCTCTGCCGACGCCCCCCGCCCCCGGTGACCCTTGCTTCCTCAGTCCCCTCTGTAACCTGCATGCTGTGAGGCAGCACGGGCCTCCGGGCCGAGGAGGGCGCCTCTGGTCTGAGGTGGCTGTCATTCCCGGCCCAGAAGAGAATAATCAAAGATAACGACACGTTTGAATGTGTCCCCTGTCCCCTACAGGCTCTTCAGTGACAGCTGCTCATTAACCAAAATATGCAAAAGAGGCCGGGCCCCCGGTATCTCCTCCCCGCTGTCTCTCGCGTCTCAGCTGGGCTGCTCTTATCAGACACGGATGACGGGGGGTGGGTGGGTGACGGGGGAGGAATGGGGGGGGCAGCGCTGTCCTCAGAGTCAGCATTCCTGTGATTCCACCCCCCAAGAATAGAGAAGATAGAGGTGGCTCCCGATTACGGGGACCTTCTCCAATGCCAGGAATTCATGACATCAAAATGCCCTCCTTGTCAGCCTGAAGGAGCTCTAGTTCCACTCCAAACATCATGCTGGTCCCCGACCTTCTCACCAATCTGCACACATTCAGATGCCAAGTCCCTTCATCTCCACACATGAAACTTTAGGGTTTTTCAGCCACTGTGCTGACAGGTCATGCAAGATTCTATTACAGGTACCACTCACGTCATGCGACATTCAAAATGTGGCTGTTCCGAGCTGCAAATTTACTAACAGAATCCAAAGCCAGCTATTTTAACTGCTGTCGACATGTGACTGAAAAACAGCACGATGAGGCCTCCTGTTGGAAGGGGAGCCCTTCAGCTGGCCCCAAGGCACAGAGCCAGCAAATGATACATCTCTGGAGGATAGATGGCAAATCCCTTATTCTTTGACTCATATTCTCATTGGATCCCCATAAAAAATGCATAATTGATTATTGCCACCACATTAATCTCTATCCACAGACTAAGATGATAAATCGCTGATGGAGCACTGATGGCATTAGGGAAGCAGTAGATCACAAATTAGCACAAGCGCACTCCCTCCTGGGGTGTTTAAGAGGCGCCATTTCATGCGGTCAGACGACTTACTTGTTGACCAGTGACCAGGAGGATGGAGCCATCTTTGGCGTGTACCACTTGTCGGAAAATGTGGTCGAGGATTAAGAGCTCGCTCCAGCAGTTCTGAAGCAGCTTCATTTGGTCGTCAACCTGGCATAAAATAACGAACATCAGAAAGCACATGGTTATGTTTATGTTTCTTTTACCAGTATCATAGTAATGAATAATTCTTTTTTATAAAAAAATAGTGCAGAGAATATATCCTGCAGAATTAACATTTAATACCAGTGACTGTAGTAAGAGCTTAATTTACATCTTATTGACAGAAAAAAATGTATTTTCCTCCAGTCCTTTTTCGAAGTTTGTTAAAATCAATTCAGTTTCCCAGGTAATACTGTATATTCTTAAGCATGAATACAAGTACAATATCCTGTGACTATCCACCCACCTTCTTACCCCTTATCCCTTCTTGTGGGGCTTATGTGTATAAAATAAAATGCAAACATATGTAGAAATAAATGTGTGATAGTTAAATTCTACTTCTGTTTTACTGTTTTAAAGAGTCTTTAAATTTCCATTTCATGACTTTCATTTTATGTAGCAGATGTCGTGCCACCTTGAAATGCAAACACGACTTTGGCATGCAAAAAAATAAGATGGATAGATGCATTCAGCCTCTCCTGGTTGACTCTGGCTGGCTGATCTCTCTGATTCCCATTAAATTGTGTTAAAAAGCCCGACAAGAGAAGCACGGCAGACCTTTCCCTTTCTGTGAGCCTAGTTACAACTTGCTGGACAAGACTTTGTTTGTCACTGTTGCTAATTTACCTGCTCGCCACATCACACGATCATCCGCTGTTTCTAATGAATGGCTTGCAAATGTTCTGCTGGAAACCCAGCCCCCCCTCCAGCCCCCGCGGCAGGAGAGTGGGCCATAGGGCCTCAGACAGACGCGGTCCTTGTCCTCACTGCAGTTTCCCATGCCTATCCATGTTAATGATTACACACCATATCCGAACAGGGACGCAAGTAGGCAGGAGAATGAGGAAAAGTGAAGAATCTGACCCCCTTTTAGCCCCCAAAACAAACATTTCCCTGCTGATACCGTTATCTTGCATGTGGTAAACATGGATCGGACCAAAAAACAACCATATTTCCCCTTTGTTTGGACCCCCATACATGTGTCAGACAGGGACAATTGTCTCCAAACACCAGTCAGAAATCAACATGTTGCAACAGACAGAGCAAATTGTCCTGTGGATTGTGGGTGACATAAACTAAAATGTGTTTTCTAAGAAAGAAAACATGATTTTATTTAGTACTAATATTATCTCAGAATAAAAAAATTAGACCTTCTTAAACTAAGAAAATTGTTGCATAAATGGTAAAAACATTTTCGTGTAATGATAATTGTTTTGTCTTCTTAGAAACTTATCTTGCACAGTCATAACAAAAAATAAAAAATACACTGAGTGTTTGGCTTATCTGGTGGAGACTCCATGAGAAAGTGAATAGTGCACCGCCTATATTGACTATTGTGGGGACCTTAACTCAATAACATTTCACATGTTTGTTTTTGCTCAAAACCACACGTAAGGAGTAAAGCTGAATAAAGCACTGGAGGCGCTCTGCTAGAGACAAGTGGACACCAAGCACACCCTGCCCAAATTCAGCTGGAATGTCTCCAAGTGGACATAAAGCCCTTTGGACTGTCTCCAGCTACAGTAGACACTGTCTCGTGGATGTCTTTCATTGACTCTACCAGCCACTGAGCTCTGATTGCCATACCAGTCAGAAACATCTGTGAGGTATAACAAGTGAAGAAAACAATTACATGGAAGCCAGTCTAAGTCTGCAGGGTTTGGTACAGTTTATTTTTTTTGTCATATGACATATGCAAATTGTACAACGCCTATGAAGGACTGAACACCTGCTGTGAGAGATGTGAACAGTGATTTTTACGTCGCAAGATCTATGCCACCAGTGTCATTCGTGGAGGCCAAAGGCAACGACGGGGGCCAGCTTTCAAAGCACATGTCAGAAGAGCGAGATTCAGGGACGGGACGCGTCATCAAAGGCCCTTCACAAGAAAAGGACAAGGAAGGTGGCATAGATGAGATAGAGAGTGCGACTGAGCAGTCAGTGGAGCTGACTTTGTTTGTACAAAACCCTGTCATTGCCTTTGTATGTACTGTCAGTATGCTAGGACAACAGAGCTTTAATCGCAAGTGCACCCACCACCCCCGGCCTTTTTAGCCCCTCCCAAGAAAACAGAGGCACCACCAACAGCCAATCAGCCAATCGGGAACAGCCAGTCAGATTTGTTTTTTTTTAATTGAATAAAGTGAACACAACTTATTTTCACAACATTTATGTCTTTTTGGCATGCAAAGAGGCTCACACGTAATAAATTTAAAACACAAAATCATTCATATGTAATGACAATGTATAATGCAAATGAAATGTAGCGACATCAATGTAGCCTGCTTGACAGACTGACGTTAAGCTGTAGTTATGGTTCCTATTTTCCTCTTCAGTGTGCAAAGTGCAAAGTGTTGAAAACAGGAGAAGAAGGTCAGTTTAAGAACACAAGGCACACAACAAAATACAAATACTTTTTATTAATTTAAAAAGCAAATATCATTATTAAGATCACTTCTATAACATGTAAATAATACCTATAATAATTATAATATATAATACATATTATATATAATAATAATATAATAATAATGTAATAACCAAATCCGTAACTACACTGCCAAAATCTGCTGGAATTTAATTGTACTATTTCATAGATATACTACAATGTAAAATGTAATGATAATATATCCATCCATTACTCCCTGACTGCATATCAGAGGCCATATTTCTGATTAGTACACAGAGTACTACACACACCATCTTCGTGCGTAAATTAAGCTGCATTTCACCATCAGAAGTAGAGGATTCAATTCACATGAGAAAGTTCTTTGATATTATTCCTGGGCAGCCACAGGCACTTTTAAGTGATAAAAGCATTAAAGTGGATACAAGTATTATGGGGATATGGACAGGGCAGACGTCGGCAAGCAGGGATGTCTGTGATGATGCTTACAGAGCCAGATTACACGTCATATCCTGAGCTCTGTAATGAGGATGGGTCGACAGATTATATGCTAACAGAAAACTGCAAGTGTTAACAATTACCCTGCTTATTATTCAGACGGGAGCCCAAAATCATAATGTTATTTCAGAGAATTAATGCAAACTTGAATGCTGACATTTTCATGTTACTTTGTTCATCTATCATGAAATAATGTTGTTTGATATTGCAGTATTCGTGCTGGGTGTACGTAATTCATGGTGTCAAATCTGCACAAGAAGATCATCCAGCTTTGGTGACCCAGTTGGGGTTACGGTTAGGGTTCCTAGCTGTACCAATATGTTCACCACAGCGGTGTCATTCTTTGCCTGAACTGCTCCCCCTAGAGGTCTGCAGAGCAAGTACAATACAGATCACAGCCCATGTTAAATTATATCCCCATCCAGTTATACTCTTATTCAGTCCTGGGTCATAGTGGGCCTATTCCAGGATACATAACAAGGTCATACCATGAATGTAGTGCATGAAGACACTGTCATTGTGTCCACTTCCAGTGCAGCACAAGCATGCAGAGATATCTAGCAGGTAGTCTCCAGACCATGCTTATCTTTCATAAGGGCTTCCCCTGGCACACTGCTGAGAAGCCTCAAATACATTCTCATGAATACAAATATTTCCTTCTATGTATAACAGGTTAAAAAACTGATTAGTCATCATTAGCAATCACAGTCAACAATAGGTGGCACTATTATGGGGGACCCCCATGATTTGCAATCATGAATTGAGTCAATATATATCCAGTTCAAAGAGAGAAGTTTCTGCTGGTCAGTAACTCATTAATCGCGTCTTTATCCTAAAGGCGCACATACTTCAACCTCAGGACGGAAGCCTGCTCAGCCACACGTCAGAACAACTAACACCGACGTCAGAGAGAATGTAATTCTGCTAGAGAGCAGTGGGGCACGCTGGCATTCAGATGGACCACCGCCAGGCCCTTCTCCTATCTGTGAAATGAAACCAAATGGTATTCCACCGTCCAACTGGGAGGATTTATTAGGCCTCGTAATTCTTGGCACAGGTGCGTGTGGTGCTAGATTAGTGAACGCAGACCCTGGGATGGCCGGTTGCCGTGGCGAATGTGAATCAGCAAGCTGGCCTCAGTGGGAGGTTCTTATTGGCCCTGCAGGGTCGCCAAGCATCAATCTGATGGTGTGTGTATGTGGGGAGGAGGTGGGCTTTGCTAGGGCCAGCATGATGTACAGCCTGATCAATAACACCAAGGCATGGAGACTGATCAGGTCCCACAGTGACCACATTACCAGACCCAGAAGGGTAACCCCTGACCTGTACAGTGGATTCTGTTCATTAGAAACCTAGTTTTTGCATTAGTACAGGCAAACTGTAATAATAATAATAATATAATATCTGCCGCAGTGCCAGTCATACTCCTTGCCAAAACGACCCCCTCCCCCGGGACGGCTTTACGCCGCATCAGCATTCTGCCATTCATGCCCCCCCTTGTGCTAATCGTCTCAGTAATTCCCCCACACTCCCCCTTTTCTCGCCATTACGTTACACGGTAAATGGAAACAGCTCTTGCTGAAAGTTTTCTCGTCCACCGAAGGCCGGAGTAAAAATATTCGTTTTCAAGGTCATCTCAGTAGGAAAGATGCAAGGCGCTGGAGGGGGTAACAGATGTGGAAGCGTTCGGCACATATACATCCAGCGACAGGACAGAAAATAAAAGTCTTGCTGTTCTGGCGATTTCCGGGACGACATAAACACAGCTCCCCCTCATAAGTCTTGATGATAGATAAGTAGGACAGAAGCGATAATAAAGAAATTATATTTACTTGGTCCACTGGAAAACAAAAATTATGAAAGGCTTTTACCAGTGAAACCATAAAATAGGGACATGAAAGGTGCTGGACATGCAGCAGGGACCGATCTATTTCAGCTGCTCATGTGTAAAGACACGAGGTAAATAAAATATAGGCAAATCTTTGGTGTTAAGCAGCACAATTTCTCAGATATATCTTCTTTCTTATTTAAAAATGGTAGCTGAATCTACACTTTGGGGCCAAGAAGGCAATGAAGCTATCAACTAATTATCAGAAACTATGTGGGCTAATCAATTATTCAGGTGAACATTAGTCTCCTACTCTTATACTGGACGTCAGACCATGGGAGCAGGATGTCCCAGAAGTACCCAACCCAAAATACAGGGAGGAAACCACTTCTTGCAGCGATGAAGTGTATTCTTACGGCAGACTGAAAGTATTGATCTTTCCATGGAATGGGATCTACAAGCCCAGGTATACATTAGCACAGCCGTGAGTGTGAGTCCACAAGCCGTTTTACTCGATTCCTGAATTTATGAACTGCTTCGCTCTTGGTGTGTTTGTCCAGCATGCTGCTAGACAGGGCAAAAGGCCGCCTCGCTTCCGGATATGCAGATCTGATGGGACAGCGGTAAGTCCGCTGTCCTTTCTGTTTTATTTATATGCAGAAACACAATATGAGAAGCACTAATATACATATGTTACAGGAATATATATGTATATATATGTGTGTGTGTGTTTAGCACAAAGCATCCTTAATTTTTATACCACCATTATAATGCATTATGAAGTTATTTATAGTGCATTATAGATAAGACCACATGAGAACATTCATAATGCATGAGAAAGATGGCTATAGTGTGTTATGCCTTTTTATAAATATGCATAGCTATGTTTATAATAGTTATAATTTAGGAATATGGCGGTGCAGTGGTTAGCCTCTGTGACCGGGGTTTGAACCCCATCCTGGTTACATGTGTGTGGAGTTTGCAGCTTCTCCCCGTGGGGGTGCTCTGGTGTCCCCCCACGGCCCAAAAACATGCCGAGGCTAATTGGAGTTGCCAAATTGCCCATAGGTGTGAGTGTGCCCAGTGATGGGCTGGCCCCCCATCCTGGGTTGTTCCCCGCCTCGTGCCCAGCTCTGGACCCCCCGTGACCCAGAAAGGATAAGCGGGTTGGAAAATGGATGGATGGATAATTTATGAATGTGTTACAATGAATTATAAGAACAGTTTAGGCTTTATGAATATGGACTTCATAGAAAATGTAACCAAAAACTCTTCCATTCATCCATCCATCAAGCAGAATATAATACAACAATAGCGATATCTCATTTTAAATCTACAATGCCAATTGACACTGTATTGCAAAAACATTCAGCTAGCCACAGTTACCATTTTTTTCCAGAGGTCTTTCTGATGGCCATTAAAGTCCAAAGTAATTAATTTGGTCATTCCTTCACAAAAAAGGTCCCTTCGCCCCTTTCAGGAGGGTCTAGCATGCAGGAATGCGGCTCTAACAGTGGTAATGTATAACACTAAAAGATCAGTGTATGGAAACGGTACACGATGCCAACTTGTGCTCTGAGCAGACTGTCTGAATGCAAAAAAGAGAGAATAAAGAATATAAAATGAAGTAATGAACAGGTGGTTTGTCTGACTTCAGCAACTGTGTTAAAGACATTTTCTGACGGAGGGTTTCCTGAATTCCGTCCATCGTAACTCGTGTATAACGTTACCCAGCCAGAGCAGATGTCAGTCAACAGAGCGCAAATCTGACGGCGCAGCGTCCCCTGAAAGCCTTCTTCCCCCGCGCCGCCTCGCTCTCGCTCGCTCCTCTATTGTCTTTCGGCCCATCCAGTTCAAAATAGACGGCCGTAAATAAGTTCCAGAAATAGAGCCGAGAAGACAGCTGCTGACAGGCCGCCATGAAGCCGGCTGACAATACAGCAACCGCCACCTCGGCTCGGGTTAAACGCAAACGAGTGGGGCTAGCTAAAACAATGTGGGATTAGGCCAGACACAAGTCGGCTTGGCAAAATCAATACACCAACAAATAAACTAATGGCAGTTCCTTCAATTATAATGGTCTCTACTCAAATGTTCCCTTTTCCTATTTCTGAGGTGTACCGAAAATAAAATCACATGTTTACCTCCAACTCTCCTGTTTAGTACTACAATAGATAAAGACAGTGAAGACGTACACAGACCAATTAGCAAGCTCTTGATTGCAAGACCATTTAAGCCAAAAATGTTCCCAAAGACAAGTGGCACCTTTTAAAAGGTTGACTATACAGCCAGACCGAAACACCATTTCTTTCTGGTGCCAGTTAACCATTTGATTAACTTTTGTGAGCAGTAAAGTCATGTACGGTCTTACATATAACATCAGCAAACATCAAGCTCCTCTGATGTTCGCCTAGTGGGGCTCTGACATGCTAATCTGCCCGTGCAACCTCTGTCTATGTATCACCTTCCTAAATGTGTCAGAACTGGAAGCACAAATCATGGCTTTTGGGTAATGGTGCTGTGACTGGGGAAGCGGTGCTGGAAATGTGCTCTGTGCAAAGACCCCTGACTCCTGCTGATTGGGCAGCAAGCTGTCTTCTAAATTGAGCTTTACTTTGTTAATCTCCCCCCAACCCAACCCCCCCACCACTGCTGATTGGTTTTTGAGCTTCACCATATCGGAAGGGAAAAAAAATGTGGATGGCACAAGAAGCCATTAGCGGACCTGTCCGGCGTCCCGCTTTTAAAGAGCACTGATGACACGACAATCAGAAAAGGCTTTTACCCTCATCGCCGCTAAGCAGTGGCTCGTGCCATCAATGTTTTGTTTTTACATTTGGGGGAAGGGGGGGGGGGGCAATAAATGTGAATTCAACAACTTTGATATTGGTGGAGGGAAAGGAATCCTGGTTCCGCGGAAGTGGCCGGAATGGAGGCCCCATTACCGCGGCGCGAGGAG
>JAODKL010000034.1:14572797-14586668 GCA_026780765.1 Petrocephalus schoutedeni
GCTATCGCCGCACAGCCGCCGGCCGGAATGGAGGCCCCATTACCGCGGCGCGAGGAGGCTATCGCCGCACAGCCGCCGGCCGGAATGGAGGCCCCATTACCGCGGCGCGAGGAGGCTATCGCCGCACAGCCGCCAGCCGCCAGCCTTTTATCCCTCATCAAGCACAACAAGCAGAGGTAGAGGGGCTCTGGCTGACTGGCGCTCCCCCTTCATGTCTCCACGTGTCTCTGTAGGATTTCGGGTCTTAAATCTTTCCTTTTAACAAGTGCGGGCGTTTCCTTCCTCCAGCCGGGGGAGATTCCCAGGAGTACGGGATAGGGCTCCTGACGACGCTCTCCCGTGCCGAACCGGCAGCAGGAAGGGGAGATTCCACAGCGGGACGGGAGCCATTACCCGGCAGAGTTTAAGGCGGTACAGAAGAAAAAGCATCTGACTTTACGGCGAATGGCACCGACTTTCTTCTGGAGACGCACCATGATGACCTAGCAGACAGCACCAAACCCTGTCATTTCATCTCACCCTTCAGCCCGTCAAATGTGAATAAGGGCTTTCTTCCCAGTTCTGTCCCCCTGGCTCCCTGATCGGGCAGACAGGTACCAGCTGCGAATAATCTGCCTCAGGCCAGACCTAGAGCTAAGCAAAATGGTGTGTAGACACACACACACACACACACACGTATGTATATACTGTATATATACATATACAACCAGACACACATGCATGCGCGCGCACACACAGCACGTATGTGTACGGGAGCAGGCCTTAGCAAAGCTCACACGCCATCTCCAATTGTGGCTGCCAGGCCAGTGGGATATCATCTATCAGTGGACAAATGCAGGGATGAGAAAGCTGCTCCTGAAATGAAATAATATATCTCTGAAAGCCTGTGCCTGCAGTGGGCTTGGCTCCCATATATCAAGCCTGAGCTGCCGGTGGATCCAGTCCAGGGCCATTAACCTTCCACCTGTTTCCCCCTGTCCTTCACGAGGCCGCCCCTGCCCTTGGCGCCTCCCCGCTCCCTTGTTCATCTTCCCCCCGCGGGCGTTAATGCAAGGCGGTGAGGGACCTGCGGAATAATTCAAATGCAATGGAGCGGGGACGCGGTTACAAATCTCTGCCGAGGCGCTCGGAGACGCCCCGGGCGCCGTTTGTCAGAAGTGTGTCGAGTGACCTCAGCGACAGCCCCCGGGGAATATATACCGCTGGCGAGTCCGCGCATCGCAGCCATAACGCCTTATGCATTTTCTTTTGGGTGCATTGTGTAAAATCCACAATAAGCAGCCCACAACCCCAGGAAATTAGGCGGGAGGGCAAAGCACGCTCCCCGAAAAGGACAACACAAATACAGAAATTAGCTAGAAACCGTCCCGCAACCGTAAGCTCTGTACGGTTTTGGGGGCATCTTCGATATCAGAATCTCTTGCAATGGACCAAGAGGGGGTGCTAGCAGAGCAGATGTCGGGGGGGTCTCTTGATTCAGCACCAGCTGGTTTTCATATTAGGCCCCGGCACTCTGCTGGGTGCAGACTTGGGAACCAGGCCTAATACAGTCTGCCCTCACTTAATGGCTCGTCTGGTATTGTCGTTCCCGCTCTGTTTTTAAAATAATCCAAGACCGTCCCCCAACAGTCATGAAAGGAGCAGGATAAATATCGGCGCCGTATGTTGGTTTTTTGGGATCTGCACAGTTGAGTTTTATTGGCTCGATGTGCTAAGCAGTTTATTCTCGCCAAGCACATGGAGTGTGCGAATTCACCTGGGATCCTTACAGCAGGCGAAACGAAAATAAAACAAAACGTAGGAGTACGATAAAAGCTTAGCGTAGGTCCTCTTCGTGTCCTATTGTGATGCGGAAACGTGCGTCTCGCACACGCCGTCCATAAACAATGGCCGCCAGATGCCTGGCTGAGAAGGGCCTTGCCCTGGGAGCCAGTCACCACCCAGCCATGGGCCGAGACCCGCACAGATCCGCACGGTTTCCCCCACACCGACTACTCTCCAGGCACCGCAGGTGAGGTGACAATCCAAACTTGGCACAAGTCCCTTTGCGTCACAAAAAAAAACTTGCCATAAACAGTTCAAATTTAATTTGGCTTTAATATGAAAATCAGAGTCAGCACACTGGGTTTACATTATTTCAGGTTTTAAGGGTATCAGGCAGACCTTACTGAAGGGGTGCAGACCTTAGTGAAGTCTCAGGATTGGCTCTCCTTCCACACTCCTAAGTGACGTATTTAACCTATTAAAACAACTAAGAATCTTGTTTTTAAATTAAATGTGTCTGCTACACAACTAAAGTATGACAACTCCAATACAGACAGGATTTGAAAATCTCTTAAAGAGTATGTAATAGCAATTTAAGTTATTTTGGGGTGCTCAGAGTTTAAATGAAATATCTTCTGGTAAATTGACACTGCTCCATTAAATGCTTTCCAAACGTGTAACTGAATGCATAAAGTATACTTTAATGGATATTTACACCTGCAGTTTGAACAAATCAGAGCTGAAACACATTAAAATTTACAGTTAAGAGCTCAGCTCCAAAACGTGAGAAGGGATGTTTGGAATGTTCAAAATCTTTGAAAGCAGCATATGGCTGTACTTTGATGCAGGGATCTACATTAAAGAAAGTAATGGCTTTTCTCTATGCAAATCCTGCAAATCCTGCTCTGGCCACGTCAGAGAACTCTGTGTGTTGTCACCAGCTCTACTGTCAGGAGAATTCCTTTGCTCTGGCTAACCTAATACATACACAGTAGATATTTGCGTATAGCTGTCATATGCATTTCCCATTTTTTCATACAAAATCTTTTGGATTTGGATCTGATCCTGTCATTAAATAAATAAGATGCCAGGACAGCATCAGAAAAATTATATAATGAGAACAGCTGTATCTTTGTAGTAATTGTCTTTAAAACTAACCGTAATGTCAATAAAATAAGCCTTGCTTTTAACTAGCTCTGAACCAGTGGAAAGCTGTTACTTGTACATGGTTTGATTTCTTTGGTCATGTTATTAAACAGCAATGAAAATAAAATCGTTGCAATGCTTTAGGGATTAGGCAGTTGCCTGAACATATGAATGATATTAATATTTATAATGGGCTATACTGCTACCGATAAAATTTGATCTTTCTCGGATAACAACATTATTACGTTTCTAGTTAATTAGTAGACATTATAATACTTATAATATAGTTCCTTTTCAGACTTTGTGTTTACAGTTTGTACTAAACACTTTACAAAGATTAGAAAACTGGTGCAGGAAGATCTTTCTCCTATGACATCAGTTTAATTGAAAATGCTACCTGGGACCATTATATATGTTGAGTAATGTCCAAAACGTTTTAAAGACATTACAAAGAAAAATGAAAAAAGTTTTGAATCAAGTGCAATTTCTGTTCAAGGACACTGATGAAAGGTAAACTCATGAATAAAGAGAATCTCCAAGCTTTGGTGTTCCAAAGAGTGGCAGACATGCAGTGCTTACGCTTGCTTGCACGCTGTAATTAAACAGAATCATGTGTGCATAAAAGTTAAAAGATATGTGGGCAAGATATGACATTTCTAAGATATTTCAATGAATCAATAACACTTGTGATTAATTAAGCTTTTATATGCATTTAAAAAAATGTCATTAATTTTCCTATTTTTTCAGGGTAAAAAAAAGTAAGGTCACATATGAAAGTCAACGTTCTTGCAATGAATGAAAGCATAAAAGCCATCCGAAACAACCTATGCATCCAACCAAATCCTATGTATCTGGGAAGAGGCAGCAAGGTCATGAGTCAGAAACGAACTGAGCAATTTCACATTTGCTAATGGTAAAAAATATGTGATTAACATGCAAATAAGAAGGCAGGAATAGATGAAAACAGGAACATCAATGTGAATAAAGTCATGGCAGCAATTACCAATAATTAGTAATATATATATATATATATATAATTTTTTTCCCCATGGTATTTAAAATAGCAAGCCTGGGAATATGATACAAAATACTGCATAAGTTTATATATCAGTGCTTGGCAGAGGTTAAAATCCATCATGTAAAACTTGCCATATTTAACATATTTATTTTTTTGTGTCATTTATAACTAACTGCACCTTCAGTGACAGACCCAACCGCTGGACAATGGATGTAGGAGAACGAATTAAGCCGGGGGGGCTCTCAAAAGCACCGAGCACAAAAGTGCCCCAATTCTGCTATAATTTCGCCAGATAGTACTCTCACGCCACATGGGCAGACCATTGTCCGGCTAAACAATCAAGGCACTAGAAATGATACAAAGGGTAATATTTCACAAATTCACAAATGAGCTTCAATTACATCAAGTGAAGCCGCTTAATATGTCCAGTCGTTAGCGAGCTGTAATGACATTTCAGGCTGAAGTGAGCCTGGGCAAAGTGTAGTAGAGGGTAGGTAATAGGATTATATGTTGTTTGATGATTATGTTCCATTAGAGAGCTCATACAGCCACACCCACTTCATTAAAAAGGCGATGAGGTACTACTCAAAGCCTAACGCTAATTCAGTGAGAAGTGTCAAATAAAGAATCATTTCACGATAAATGTCAACATGTAATTGATACCCACTTTGTTTAAAAATATTAGCTATAGAAAAACTGGAGTGTAGTACACAAAGTAGTAGATTTTGTAATAAAGTTGGCCCACTGAATTTAGGGTATAAACAACACAGCAACAAATCATAGACTGAGGTTGAACTAGAAACTGACAGAAAATATCAGCTGTCTATGCTACAGAGGCGGGAAAACATGGGTAATTCAGTGTTATTCTACCCCATTTGGAACTTTCCACGGAGTTTCTGGTACCAGTCTTTTCTCTAAATAAATGGACAAACAGACCAAAAACAATATATTCCTGAGTTATGAACAAAAACTGGCTGCAGTGATAAAGGGAGAAATTACTTAATTTTCACAGGGGAAGTCAGGACTGCAATTAAAATAAAAACACACACACAGAGAAGCACACACACACACACAGAGAAGCACACACACACACACACAGAAGCACACACACACAGAGAAGCACACACACACACACAGAGAGAAGCACACACAGAAGCACACACACACAGAGAAGCACACACACACACACACAGAAGCACACACACACACACAGAAGCACACACACACAGAGAAGCACACACACAGAGAAGCACACACACACACACAGAAGCAGACACATCTTACGATGAACCAGGTGAAGCCAAGTTATATATTGATTTGACAAAGTGGGCAAAACTTTCCTTAACACTACAGTAATGATGGAAATGGTCAATACATTGTGTAATATTTCTAATAATGTTATTTTATTATCAATATTATCCACTGCTTCACTGATACTTTATTTAAAATAACAGGAGCTAATATCAGACAGAATTATATCTGATCATTTATTATTAGAAATGCCATGTACTTATTAAGCCAGAACAATAACTGCAATCAGTGTTACATAAAATAAAGCAGATAGCTTTTACTTCAGCATTCATTATTTTAAGGTAGCTCTCCAGAGACTTATGGCCACTTCTATGGCCCACTACTACGTGTCTTAGTGGCAATATTTCCTGTTTCTCCATGCACAGCTGCTTGTTAAGTCTCTGTAAAAGAGGGCTTTTGTCCAGCCGCTTGTCAGTCCACTTCGATCAAACGTAGCTACAGAAACATTGTTTTAAGTGCTTTAAACGTAAGAAAATGTTTGTGATAATACTTATTTACATATTCTACTAAGAATTTAGAGTACTTCTGAAAAATCATTGCATACAGCAATCTATTTGCTCTGAAAACTAATGCTAATGACATATACTTAGTGATCTGTGGTGATACACATGTACCCTATCTATTGACGTTATTAAATTAGCTATTGTAAAATTTTTATTATAGTCCGCCAAGTGCCACTCCCAAAGTAGTGACTGGACCTAGATGTAACATTATTACATCTAGGTCCCCCCGCCCCCAGTACAAAAGTGCTGGCTACGTCGGTGGTTGCAAATACAACCACCCTCCAGGAATCTTCACACATTATAATGTGTAGAGTTTACAGAGGATTGCGTGATGGACAAAAATCATGCAGTCAGCCATATTCCTGTGGCTGAAAACATCTTGTTAATGAAAGAGGTCAGAGGAGAAAGGCCATAGTCTCTGAAGCTAATGGTGTGCGGCATTGTTTCCTTGAAGGGACATCACGTCTACCTCAAAGTGGTTCTTACCTGGTACCAGATAAGGGTACCTAATGAAGTAGCTGGTATATGATGATAAAATCTAAAAATCCACCCACCTGCCCACCTTTCACACTTTCTATAGATGAGGGATGTGGTACCACACACCAACCTAAGCAACATACCTTAAGCTCTCTGAAGAAAATGCTGCTCCTCGCCCACTCGACGATGGAGAACAGGGTCTGGTCTGCCATCTTACACATGAGCCCGAAGGTGTTGAGCTTCTCGTGCTTGCCACGGCTGGCCTGCTCCTGCTGCAGATAGGCCAAGATCTTGGCCTGAACCTGGGGCTCATCTGGTTCACACTTGAGGAGCTCCACAATAAGGTGGGGGAAGCTAGGCGGGGAGCTACTCTGGTAGGTGTCCATGTAAGGGTAGCCCATGAGGGACTCGGGGGAGCTGGTGTACGGCTCGGGGTACTCGGACTTGATGGTTCGGCTCTGGAAGTGGCTGTAAGCGTGGTAGCCCTGAAGGCTGCCGTGGGGAGGCATGGCCATGCTGATGGGGGAGGTGACAAAGGGGCTGCGGTCATAGTCTGTGGGGGGCAAGGCAGCATGGCTTAGAGGTAGGCCCTTGGAAGCAGAGTGGATGTTCTGGATGGCCGAGGATATGGTCAGGTCCGTGGGCACAGTCTGCATCACCTGAGTCATGGCTTCGATTTTTAGCCCGTTGGCTCGGATCAGCGCCTTCTTCTGCTGCTTCAGGGCCCGGTCCCTCTTGTACATCGGGCCGAACTTGTTGCGTCCCCCTCGCATACGATCTGCCCTCACGGCTGATGGAGAAGTAAACAAAAAAAAAAGGAAAAATTATTTCAATGAAATGTATTGAACTCCCACATCGGTCTCTCTGAGGTGTCTCGTTGGTTGACCACAGCAGGCCTCCCACCTCTAACCTCTTCCAGAAGTCCCAGGGGTCTCCTGCAAACTCAGAGGAGCTTTGTGACGCCTGCGAATAATGTCCAGTGCCTTGGAAATCTGTCCACAAAACAATGCCTAGCCAATGGATCGCCCCAGCCCTGCCTGATGTCTTTTCCCGCAGTAGATGCTGGCTGACAAACTTCACAGCCAGCATCTACCCCCCACAAGGTCTCCCTCACCCACCTCCCTGAAATCAATATGCCTACGGTGTCATGTCTGCTGCACCCTATACAGAGACACTAACTACATGTTAGCTTATTTTACGCCCTAAAAGGCCACATGACAGGAAAGAAGAGGACTGTGTTATCCATTACGAGGCACCCCAAAGACCTTCTATAAAAGGTGTGCATGCAGTAGCCCACCCCACACCCTCAGCGACAGCTGAACAATGCCAATTATATTCTCTGGACCCCTGCCCCCTTCACAGACAAGGGTAACATAGCTCAGAACCTCCGTCTGGGGGGGGGGGGGGGCAGCATGCCTCCCTCATCAGTCAAAGCTTCCCTTTTTAAATTTGCTCACCAATTCAACGTCAATTGCCTGTATTATAGACATTCGCAAATTACAGAAAGAATATACACTAGATAAGATATACACTAGCCAAAGTTTCACGAAGGAAGCAAACATAATGGCCGAAACAACGAAATAACCAGAACTAGGTAACGGGATATAATTCAGGTATATATTCATGTGTGATGAACCACACGCACAAAAAGGGGCTTTTGGGTTCTTTGTGTCGAGGGTTTATGTTAATTATTTACTCTTAATTATTTCTCTTTCATGCCGCTGGTGAAGTCGATACGTGCGGCAGTCGTGGGCGACCGGCCCTGCGAGTGGCTCCTGGGTGCATCTGGGGGAGAGCGCTAATGGAGTGTAATGCATCTGCGTTATTATTATTATTAATAATAATAATAATCAATTCTGTGGTCTCTGTCACAGACATGCAGATCTGAGGGGACTTGACGGGGTCCTGCTCGGTGCCCGCACTGGGCATTAAGACGCCTTTGACAGCCCCGGCAAACTAGTACAAGCTTTGTGCCGGAGGTAACGCTCCGAGCCTTCATTTTATCTACGAGACAAGCTTCCGTGTAAAAAAATGATTAGAAAAACGTGTGAATCCATTATACATTATCGCAGGATTTTAACTATTAATGCATCCAAGCAACATGATAATTAATGAGCTGAAAACGAGTAGCTGGCTCTTTTGGGAAAACACAATTAGCAAAGAACCAGAATGTCAAATGAGGCTTCCGCATTTTCTAACTTTTTTGTTTCTAATTAAACACGATTATTTACATGCGCGCCATACAGTTTGTCTGCAGCCACGGAACTAGAAAATGCATCTTTCATTCCTGCCCAACTTAAATTCAGGAGAACGACAAAATGCTCGTCCTTCATTGAACACATTATACGTCTTCATTTGTATGTGCCGATGAAAGTAATTTAACATACAGTAGAATCATTTATTTCTGGTGTCACAGCAATGTATATTTATTCACCCGATACTAAAATATAATATACTGTATATCTATAAATACATAATGTATGCACAAACACTAAAAAGCACGCTATATACACAGACTCTAGGCCTGCCTCCCTGAACTGCAAGTGAAACCGTCAAACAGAATCATAAGGCAACTTGGCATAAATTCATTTAAAAAGACTAACAGATCTGCACAATGACATTTATGCTTGTATTAGTGTGCAATTAAAAGACTAATGCATAAGCACTTTTTATTAATAAACATAATATTAACATATTTAATCATGCCATTAAAACATTTCATATACTGTACACATTACTGAATAAACAAACAAATACATACACTGCAATTAATGAACACCTACTCAGTTATATTGTCAGTTTAGGGATTCAAGCTCCCATCCTTGTTCTCACATTTACCTGTAACACGCTTGTCAAATGTGAAGCCATCGCAAAAATGCCTTTCAGATAGTTTATCCATGGTCTATGAATTACTGGCATTTCCACAAAAGCCACTTCCCTAAGATCTTCCTGAGAAATACTAACTAATGTCGATATCCCACTGCTAGCTCTTTACCACAAAAGTTCATGGTGTTCCAATCAGCCATGCAGAGTTGAAGCCAAATCCCTAAGCTTATGATGACTTTATAACAATCGTTTATGTTATACAATGACTGACAGCACTGACTGATAACCAAACGGTTGTAGTCAAAGTCCCAGCAGCAGTCCAGCTGTTGCATGTGTCTAATCGGAATTTATTCAGCAAAAACAGCTGTCACTAGGGTAACAGTAATATAAAAGCTGTAAGTTGTGCATGTCACTTTGGATTGGAGAGTCTACTGACAGGGTAACGGTCCGGCCATGACTGGAGACTCTGTAATGGCCTAGCATGATGGCTTCCCTTATCTGTGGGGCTGCTTAGGGTTAGGGTTAGGGTTGCTTACCTTCCAGCTTCATGCCAACACTGAGGCACTTCTGAAAGCGGCAGTATGGGCAACGCTTCCTCTGCGTCTTGTCGATCTGACAGCTCTGGTTCTCTATGCACGTGTACCTCTTATTGTTCTGAACTGTTCGTTTGAAGAAGCCCTGTGTGGGGGGAGGTGCAGGGGCAGAGGTGTCAGCTTCGCCGCCCTGGTGGCTCATTGAGTGTAGCGCGCACACAAGTCAGACATGGCCGCACACACTGGCAGTAAAATGTGGTATTAATACAACATCACTGTCACTATATCAGCCGTGAAAGACAAAGCGTTTCAAATATATCGTGTATAACCAAATTACTGCAATTCACATTTGTCATGGACTGACTGTAGGTCTCCAAGTGCAGATTCAGTGTGGAGATCTTTTGGGGGCTTATTCCCATGACGAGCTGCACTTGGAGATGAAAAATGGAAGCGGAAGCACAGTTTGGCTTAGAGCTGGTTACACATTTATACTGAACTGCAGCGCTGTGCAATAGAATGTCTGCCCTGTGTCAGATTAAACCCACCGAGCATCTATATCAGCAATCATAAAATAGTTATTTTGTAAGATTTCTGTATGAGTAGCACACGAATTTGGTGCATCTCTGCTTTAATTGTTACATTTCTATTCTAAGTATAAGTATAATATTTTGAGAAAAGCATCTCATTTGCATTAAACATTCATATTTAAAACTACAATGTATCCCCAATTCAAATAAAATACATAAATGCATACATAGATTTTAGGGCAACCGCTGGGTCTCCTAGGAATAACCCATCCTGATGGTATGCATATAAATACTGGTGTTCATGCTTGTTCAGAGTTGGGAACAGAAGTACATTTCATTCACCCAAACCCATACATCTGTCATGATGCAAATAAATAGGACCATATGTAAAAATCACAGAATTTATGCACATAATTGTGTTGGGATTACCGGTTTTTCTTGAGGTGAATTCATTTAGTCACCTAGCGCTGATAAAGTTAAAATAAATTCTTTTCATGATATACATCATTAAGCCAGGATAATATAAAATGAGGCTTCAGATATTTTTGAAAGTTTTTTAATTGAAAATTGTTATATTGCAGCTATATGCCAGCTATATATTCTGCACCTCTTCTGCTATGCCCCTTTTTAAAGCGAATGATCATATAACTCAAGACGGAATGATTTAAATGAAAACCACTGTAAAAAAAAAACACCGTAAAAGGAGGCAGTTATCTGGAGATTTGATGTCTCTGTCACTTAAAGTCATTAAACACAAATTAAGTATTTTGCACATTTTAATCAAATTTGTCTCACAACGAAATAAAAACTGAACAAAGACCTAAATACTTAAAATAACACAGAAGTGTTTTAAGTGCAATATATCGGACACCAAGAGTATTGATATACATGCTCTATACCTGAAATGTTAAACTGGGTTGCATTAGAGGTTTTTTTGTTAGAATACATGTGATCAAACTTTCTTCTTTTATCTCGAGCACAATGAGATGCAAACGTGTCACAAATGGAACAGCATCTCTGAGACACATACGGCAGGAAGAGGTGAAGTTAACTGGCCATAATTGCAAAATGGCTGCACTAGCTGGGCAAAGCTATGCTATTTCTAATTTATTTGATGAGCAAATTCTCACAGCCCATGTTATATATGCATTTATTCCATATCTTTTTAGCTGTTCATTATTAACTGAAATGAGGTGGATTACCATAAGCAAAGTTACTAATTTCCAACCTCAGGATCACAGGTGACATACTGCATTGGTGAATTTACTTAGTATGTGAAGCTATAAACTTTTTATCAAATTTGTTACTGATACAAATTATTATTCGGATTCAAATTATGATTATTACTGTGAGGTATGAATTGTTTCACATGTTTCAAATTATATCTATGAGTGAATAATCAAGTGCATAAACTATTTGGAAGTAAGGACTCTTACATCTAAGTTTAATCTCCAACTAGCAATTTCTGCTATTTTTAAGGTTTATTTGCAAGTCTACACACATCCATTCATCTCCAAGAATCGCTTCCCCCACTTCGGTCACAGTGATTCATAGCCTAGTCCCAGTAGCGAAGGCACCCGTCAGGTTAAACGTGGAGCAGGACACTGTCACAGAGCACACTAGTGTCTGCAGAATCCCTCGGACAGTCACACACAAGGGACAGTGTCACGACAGCGATTCCAGCAAACTGCGCAACGCTGAAAGTGGAACATACCCACACAAACACAGTAAGAACATGCATTCTGTACAAATGTTCATAATAATATTTCAGAAGCATTTAAACATGAATGCTTGGAGGAGGCTACATAAAACTCAACGCACTTTTTGTGATGGGAATACTATGGAGGACAGCATGGAGAAGGAGATGGAGATGAAAGCTATAGCAGATGGTCATTTGCAGACAGCCAACACACCTTGCAGCTCTCGCATGTCAGCAGGCCGTAGTGGTACCCGGACACCTTGTCTCCACAAACGGGGCACATCTCGTCCAAGTCTTCGTCGTAGGAGTAGTCCATCATTTTAAACTGGGGGGCTGGAAGAGAGGACACCTGGATTAGCCACAGCAGCGTGGTTTTCTATAGTTGGATTTTGGTGATGAACAAAACGGCCCGGTCCGATTTCACAGGCTGAAAACACACAGTTACCCATGTGACTAAACAGCGGAGAGCACGGCTTCCTGGGACATCAAATCTGATATTGCCCTGTGCGCATTGGTGTGTTAAACACTCTGAAAGCTATCTGTATTTGTAGGCACAGAAACATGAACGGCCTTTACACAATTGCAAAATAAAATGTCGTTATATACACAAATAGAGGATTCATTTACTTCTTAAATTTAAACACATTTCTGATCTAATTTACTATTCAAACTTTCAGAAAGACAAAAAATAATTGTTCATCCGAGTAAATTAAGTTCAAAACCACAGTGCCTTAGCAAATTCATTCACAGGTAGGCTTTTATTTAATTTTACTGATTAACTATGCTATATTTTATAGCGTAAAAATGACAGCAGGTGTAACATAACAGACTGTAGCATAAAAAAAACATCTTTAAGTCTTAAATGTAAAACATAACCCACAACTCTCTTACAAAATGCAGCAATTTTAATAATAACCAATCTGATACTAACAAACTACATAAACTACATATTAGGATACAAACTGATCTCAGAAAAAATAAAAAATACATATTCTGATTGAAGATATGTTAGTTATGCAGTTTATTTGTAATCTATATGCATAAATACCCCAAAAATATTTTAGCAAAGATATTCAGACAAGTGTTAGATAATACATTATATTATATTATATTATATTATGGCTGAATATGTAGTGAGTCGACGATTAGCCATTAAAAATCGAAATGTATCTAGTTTTACTTCTAGATTATATCATAATATTTTATATAGGATTCTGTCTTTAGCTTTACGTGTAGCGCAGGAAAGGAAAGCGATACAGATGCCTAATCGAACTTGTACTTGAGTAAGTTTCACAGTTCCGTGCGAATGCGTCCATTTCCAGTCGGCGTCTGTCCCCTCAGGGTCTCAAAGAGCCTGTATCCGGACTGGCATCGCCGATGATCATTTAAATGTTTGATAAAGAAACTCCAGCGCTCTGACTGGACTGGGCATATTTATAAACAGGGAAAAATCGACACCAATACAATAGGAAATAGAACAATCTGACGGATATTTGGACAACTTCAGAGAAGTCATTTTTATATGAGCTATCAAAATATATGTGCCGATTTTTATTAACGTGATTCCATAATTTTACTGGCCTTGTTCTCAGAGTTTGGCCGAGAGTTTTAAAAATGCAAGATAGATACGATTAAATAAGAGCTATAAAAAGTTTTAAGTACATCGCTGCCGAGTATTTACGTTAAACACTATTTTCTGCGACATTTAATTGGTTATTTAAACATGAAGTGAGCAGAGAACACAGCAGAGACGGCGTCAGAAACAAAAGAGGGAAAACATTTTATTTTCGATGGACCTTTTCATAGATGGCTTCACATATTACATTTAATCTTACAATTTATTTGTGAAAGATATCGATGAAAAGAAAAGTAAATTCTACCGCGAAATGCTTAAATTCATATATATAAAAACATGGGTGTTATCAAGATAATAAAGGGAAAAAATCGAAGACCTTCATAAATAGATAAAAAATAATAATGAAATACTAAGTTAGTTATCAAAGACCACATCTCCTGATAAAATCATATTAGTTATCAAAGACCACATCTCCTGATAAAATCATATGA
>JAODKL010000034.1:14643892-14655433 GCA_026780765.1 Petrocephalus schoutedeni
GTAGCAGTGTAACACGGTACCAGGGTGAGGTCCGTGTAGTAGTGTAACACGGTACCAGGGTGAG
The DNA here is from genome assembly GCA_026780765.1 of Petrocephalus schoutedeni. NCBI lineage: Eukaryota > Metazoa > Chordata > Actinopteri > Osteoglossiformes > Mormyridae > Petrocephalus > Petrocephalus schoutedeni. The sequence continues at coordinate 14,643,957 of JAODKL010000034.1, forward strand.
GTCCGTGTAAGTACCGTGTGAGGTCCGTGTAATAGTGTAACACGGTACCAGGGTGAGGTCCGTGTAATAGTGTAACACGGTACCAGGGTGAGGTCCGTGTAGCAGTGTAACACGGTACCAGGGTGAGGTCCGTGTAGTAGTGTAACACGGTACCAGGGTGAGGTCCGTGTCGTAGTGTAACACGGTACCAGGGTGAGGTCCGTGTCGTAGTGTAACACGGTACCAGGGTGAGGTCCGCGTAATAGTGTAACACGGTACCAGGGTGAGGTCCGCGTAATAGTGTAACACGGTACCAGGGTGAGGTCCATGTAGTAGTGTAACACGGTACCAGGGTGAGGTCCGTGTAATAGTGTAACACGGAAGTCATGACAGAAAAGTGGAATAAAATGCAAGCAGAGCAGCTCAGTTCCAGCTGCTCAGAATAATGTCCAAGGAACACATTTATTCACTGGGAGTAACCCAAAGAACTATTATTAGAGCGATTTAAAATGTTTTGTTTGTGTATGTGTCATTTCATAAAGGGTAGCATGTCACTTTAAGAGTGTATTAACAAAACAGTCTGCATTTTTATTAGCCAATAGAAATGTTCCTCCTCAGATCATAGTTCGAAATGTAATAAAGAAAGAAAATAGGAGCTCCTTGATGAAATCAGGAGTGAATACTTAACATTAGTCATTATAGTTATATTTGGAATTAGTTTGGAGGGTTTTCAATCCCTTCTGATGAGAATATTAGCATGATTTGAATAGAAGTAAATCTTAGTCAATTGTATGAAGAAAACACAAGATCACCACAAAACAAAAATGTCACCTTTCTAGCTGTGGTGTATACAGTAATACAACTTTCTTGTTTGAAATATTGCTACCGGATGACATGACTGAGTGGGAATCATAATGGTCTCACACCGTTGAGGCTGTGGGCTCAGTTTAGTTTCAGGTTTCAGGCTTTGTGTGTGTGTGTGTGACTGTGCGTGCGTGTGACAGTGTGTTTCCGTGTTCTCCCCCAAGTTTGCGTGGGTTTCCTCTCGCAGCACGGCGGCGTACTGCATTTGTTGGATTGAAGTCTTTAAATTGTCTCTTGTGTTTATCAATGTTTCCCAGTCCAGTCCTCGGGGGCCCACAGACAGTATATGCTTTTGCTCCCTCCCTGCTCCTGGTAGGGAGCAAAAATGTGAACTTCCTGGCAGGGAGCTGGGAGGGAGGAATAACGTGGATTGTCTGTGGGTCGCAGAGGACCGCAGCGGGAAACACTGGTCTATGTAATGGACTGCTACCCTGAGCTTCTTGGGGTAGCCCCCAGGCAGACTGACACCTTTACTGTGGATGAGTAGTTATGAAAAAGGGGTGGACCCTCTGCTATAATAACATAACTCTGCACAGGGTTTGGTTTTCAGACTATTGTCTCTTTAAAAATGACACGCAGCAAGACCAGATTATGAACCTTATGAACCAAGTAACAACTCAGCTACTACTCAAGTACAAATCATGAGCAGCTATAGTAACAGCATGAAATACATGTTATGTCTGAGTAATGATGTAGGAACAGGGCATCAGTATGTAACTAACACTTAGTTTCTGGTTAATTACTACATTGAGGTAGGGGGTATTGCTACATTATTTATACTCTGTCATGTAAAGTGTTACCCAATCATATTCTTGCATTTGCTAAATATGTCTCTGACTTGCCAAGATGTATTTTTAACATTAAAATTAGGAGCTATACCAGCAACAATAAGACAAAAATCTAAAATGTAGTACATGTTTATACATGGACTTGTGAGACTAAGCTGTCACACTGGAACATTTAAGTGTGACGATAGGGCACCATTTCGTATTACTCCACACAGGATAATCCCTGCGGTTTCTGTCTGTGGTCTGGCACGGTGAACAAAGGGCAGAAATCGCTGGCATGCGAGCAGAATCGGCGGTGGAGGGATATTCCGGGCCGGACTCTTGTCTTCCAGGAGATTCCAGTGTATCGCCAGTTTAAAGTGGGGTCTTCTGGTGGGGGGGAGCTGTTCCATGGAGTTTGTTGCTTTTTAAAAAGGGGCCCTTTCAGACCAGGGTCCTTTTAGAAAAGGGGGTCGATCAATGCGGGCTATTGAGGCCCAGCTCCATGCCTCTCACTATAGCCACTATTTGTCTGTATGAAATATACTGTTAACAGTGGTAATAATACTGAAGTGTGCGCCTTTGCGATTAAACACCCCCCTTAGCAAGCTTAATTAATCATGCCAAGCCATGAGAATGTACAGAACACATTCAGCAACTCCGTGAAGCAGGACATTTCCAGTGCCAGTTTGAAGACAGCGTAGATTTTACTATGGGCAACAACTGGTTCTGTGGCAGTGGCTTTGTACATGAACAGACCATTCAAAATATTCCTGGATCATTTTGGCACCATAAGGGATTATAACAGATGGGAATTTTAATACCAGAACATTTTTCTGAGAAGCTGAGAAGCAGGAGTGGGATGGTCGCTACCTGTAGGAAAAGGAAACACGTGAGACTTGTAAGGTGAAGACTTTCTCCTTACTAATACAGAGAGGAATCAACAATCCACACCCAAAATTAAGGAGCTGGCACTGGAAATGGCCTGAAAGTTTATAGCAAAGTTTTTATTTTGATTTTTAACAAGCTTTGGAAAACAGTGACTTAGTGGCCCCTCCAAGGGCTGTGATCTTAGTGGGGTGGAGGGTTATGTATACTTTAACAATGCACAGAGCTGTGTCGTCTGGGGCTTGAGATCCTGGGACGACCTCCTCTGGCAAACAGGTATGTGGGTAGGGGCCAGACATACCACAATCCAAAAAAGATCCTCAATATATTAGGGATCTGGAGGGACTTCGAAATAGAGCCACTGTTACTTGCTTATAAGGATATGACATGGACGGCTCCCAAGGTAGCCCTTTCAGGGATGGAAGCCCCTGGGAAAGGCCACGGCCTGCTGGACGGATTATATCACCCGTAACGTGCACAGAACAAGAGATCAGGACTGACCTGCCCTCAACAGAGAGACCATGGAAAAATTAGAGGCAATGAGATGTGACTTATCATTAACATATCACACTAAACCTGCTCATCTAACACATTACCACTGCAGTCTTCAATTCATATTTAAAACCTGAGATAAAAAGGTATTACTTTTATTTGTTCTTCTAATCATATTTAATGATTTTGAAGAATACACATTTACCGAGTAAGGCTTATGCTGTTAAACGTGTTTAATTTCACAAGACACACTTCTTAAATATAGATTATATTTTTCACTAGACTGCAGAGAATTTAATGATATACCGATAATTGCAAAGCATACATTATTTCTTGTAAGTGTTTGCCCCGCAGGTGATGTACGTGTTGTCAGACTAATTAAAAATCCTAACTGACAAATTAATTCTCCCTGTACGATTAATTATAACATGTAACTTAATTATAATGTCAACGCATAATAAGTTAATGTAAATGTAACATGTGTGAAAGAAGATCCTGCTGCTTCAGCTAATTGCAGTTGTTGTATCTAGAACACGACAAGGCATCCATATTCTCTGTTCCACTCTTCTCCTGGGGCAGATGCCGGGAAATCAGGCAGGATATGATGGAAGCCTGAGGGAGCCATGGCTTCTGGATCTTCTGGTTCAGTTTGTGTGGAATAAAGCAGCATGATGATACAAATTAATCTTCAAAAGATTTTTAAGAAAAAAATATATCAAGTTTATTTCCCTGCAAATCAGTCGGCTAACAGGAATAGTCATCACAGGAAGCTGACTGACAGGGATAGATTGACTCTTAAAAACATAGTTGCTAATCACCACAAAAGCCAGTCTCAAATATTACCACAGAAATTAATTTACTTCTGTGATCTAGGACACTTTTTTACACCCAGCACGAAGCGACGGCAGGCACGATGCAAGTGTCTTTAACATGCTAACCCTGTGCTATGCTAGCCCTGTGCAGTTGTCATTTTCTAATCCCGCACCCATGAAGAAAATGCACTTGGGCCCATCAGAGCCCTCATGGATGTTTCCATCCTAAAATCATGTGGGGTCATGTGCATTGTTAGTGCAATGCTGTCTTGAGGCAGCAGCGAGCTATTGATAAAAACCTGGTCTAAAGTCAATGGCACAGAATTTCACTCTTATTTATCAAGAGAGGCACGTGCACAGTGCGTCATAATGGTTAGTCATAATATTATCGCACTAATGATCAATGAAATTGGCTAAATATTACAGTTGGATCCCTGTATCTGCATATTAACTAACTGCTTAGTTATCAAAAGAAAATAAAGAATTGTAGAAATGGTTCATAATTTTCAAACCACAAGCCAAGTGAGATCAGGCTATAAGATATTTACAGTGGTGCGAAACTTTAAACAAATATATTTTTGTCATTACAGGTTATGCACAGGCACATTATACAATGTTTTTCATTGTTCAATATGCAACAGTAACCTGTGTATTTTCATTGTTCATTTGTCCTTTGAGGGGTATAGAAAGTGTGATTTTCATTGCTCTGACATCCCTTGATACATGATATCTTTTCATTGTTATATCGTCTTTTGAGAATTAGACTACAAGGTCAGAATCCCTTCCATTTGAAAGAGTATAGTACAGTACTGTATAACAATCTACACTGTATGTAGTTATTAGTGTATTTAATATCAATCTGCCAAGGTGCAAACACACCTGGCTTTTAAGAGGAATTGGAGACAAAGTACCACCGTTTTACACCTTGTGTCTGATGCTGCAACTATTTTTCAGCTGCTAAATTAGCAAAATTAGGTTAGCGATGCCCAAGAAGAACTTGCCAGATACATTTCAGACTGAGCACTTTACATTGTTATAATATGACCCCTAGTCTCAATAAAAACTGCTTGTGTCATGATCTGGACTCAGAGCATTTGGTTAAAACATGATTTGCAAGTCCAATACAAAACACATCAAACTCGGTTGCTCATACACATGCCAGGTTTCCTGCCTAGAGCTCCATTGAGACCATTGGGTAGTACATCCCAGGAAAGTGTTCAGTCTAAATACGTTTAGTGTGTGCTACCTCTGGCTTGGAACGGAGTAACACAACCCTTCCTCAGTTACCTTGCAACACAGCAGAGACATAATAGCGTCCATCCAAGGACGATGCTCAAAAATATCTAACAGGCACACAACCTGAAACCTATTTAGTGAAAGGTCCCAACTCTGGGCTGGCTCTGTTCAAAGTACAGCTAGAACTTCAGTTGTAGTCTCTTCTGGTTTCACTGCCACTGATATAAAGTGAGATTTGCTCACTAGTGATTAAAGAGATTGAATAAATCAAAAACTTGTGTGCTTACCTACCCTTACTGTGGACATACGTTAAAATTGCCATTCAGAGGCCTGGCTCCTAAGTATATACATAATTCTCTGGCCAAAAAGCAGTTAACTAATAGCTAATGCGTACCAAAGTCAATAATCTACTGACCAGTGATTCCCAACCCAGCCAAAGTTTGTTTCAGCCAAACCCTTAGCAAATGAGGCTTGATGGCTTGTTATGAAATAATCTACATTTAGATCATGCCTGCTTGGGGCCTATTTCTGCAGGCTGTGGTGCATGTGAACTTTTGTTTTAATAATGTCCTCATTAGATGCAAATTTTGCTCTAAAGGTCTTTTCAAAAATTAGCTTAACGTGCCTTTCTGAAAGTAAAGGCACTGTGTTCTGAACAATTTTTCTCTGGAAGTTTAATTTAGTTTTCTTTCAGATTTGTAGAAGACTTATGTTCTATGAAGGGTAACCTTCACAAAGAAGAGTTAAGTAACCCGGATCTACATGCTAAAAGCTACAGGACACAAATACTTTATGAAGATTATGGGGTAGTAATCTAAGAGTCTAAACAATTTTTTGTATTAGTTACACTAACTTGATTTGTGCATCTTGTCAAAACAAATATTCAGGTTCTTAATTCAAGATCCATGAAATAGTAAATAAGAAATAAAATGGCTCATATTACATATTGTTCTATATTCCATATTTTCTTATAAGTACACTCAAATGATAAATATTATTCAGGGATAACAACATAGGCCAAATAATTGTCAGATTTCAGTTTACAGCCAATTTGTTCAGTTTAAACAAAAACCCATGAATACTCAAAGGTGACGTTGAGAATTATTTTCATAGATAAAGGTGAAACATTCATGACTAAACAGAATCTAAGATGATCTTTGTTAAAGCTAATTATTTCATCCAAAACACCCAAGATGACAAATATTTAAAAACCATTATGACAAACCAACCACCTCAGTAAATAAATAGAACTATTTTCCAAAAATGGTATCCAGTGATAAAGCGTAGTTCTTCATATTGACCTTAAACACAGCCTTCCATCCTCTCATCTAATCTCAAAAAGAACCATCCATCTATCATCCATCTGTCCACAAAGACATCTATGCCCAAATTCATAAACACCACATAACAACTGAGCTTATAACAAAGTGACATAACTTTCACGGAAACATACAAACTGAAAAGTAGCCCTCATTTTGTATGTTTTGTAGGTATCTCCCCCACAGCACTTCTAGTACTTACTCATTTAATGAGCAGAAGAACGCTGATTAGTATCAGCTATGTTAAGCCCCAAGAGAAGGATTTACTCCACACAAGGAAATTAAGTCTTCTTAAGATACTGACAAGCACGAGACAGTGAAAGAGACATTGCCAGGAATGTAAGCAATGAAAAGCACATGATCCATCCGTCCGTCCATCCATCTTCCTATCCTCTAGCCATTTATCCACAGAAGGGTTGTGGGAAGCCTAAAATCTAGCCCAGGCACAACAAAGAACAAGACAGGGGACACTGAGTATAGTTCCAGTAAATGGTAGGGCACACTCATGCACGATTTAACTAGTTTACAGTATGTATTCTGGATATTGCGCAGGCTACAGTGAAATCTGAGACAGTTTTACGCTAGTTCCCATAATTATTATATATGAATTTCCTACCTTATTGTATGCATGAACAACAAACATATTTACACCCCTGATTTAATAATATCATCATTATCAAAAACAAATTTGCTTCTCTGCAATAAACTAAAATTATTTATATTTTTCCAGCAATTTATCAGTCTTTCGCAGGCATGATTTGTACAGCAGTTAGAATGGCAGTATTCTTAAAATGTGACAGCTCAAATTTAACTAAACATTATGTTAAAATGAGGGCAACTCCAAGTAAGCCATCCCTGAAGCGGCCTGCCAACGCAGAGATATTATAATTCACTTTGGACAGATGCATGGGGATTTCTGCTCTGCGTGCTCTTAGCTCTTGTGACAAGATGCAGAGCCGCCTCTAATGACAGCTTTTTTATTAGCCAGCTGGCAAAACATGCTACTTTTGAAATATGATATTTTCATCACAAATGACACTATGAGTAGCGCATGAGGTTGTTAACGTGCCCTCTGAGTGTGCCCAGCTGAATTCCTTTTTCCATCCATTTTTTATCCGCTTATCCAATACAATTTTCAAAGTTCCAGAAAACGTGAAGTGCAAGGCAGGGTGCAGAACTGAGAGATTGTCAGTCCATCTCGGGAGAAGGTTCTGTCATACAGGGGAATGTGACCCATGTTGACACCAGGAGAAGCAGCAAACGTCACACAGATTGAGCCGAGGCTGGATTTGATCTGGAGCTGCATGAGAATTGCAGTGTATTGATGCAAATATGTACCGTGCCTAAATATGGTTGTTTCTGGTGCTTTCAGGAGGACTGAATGAGTATAAACTGTTTTTTACAAACATAGAAAAATCTAAAATTTGCCACTCTAACAAGGTAGACCTTATATTCAAAGATAACCTATGTCTTCTATTTAGGTATGTGAGAAATCCTGCTTTCATGCCTTTTAAAATGCCAGCTGAGGATATTCTCCAGAAACCTGCCGCAGAGGAGCCCCTTTCGTATCTATTCCTTTGTCGTCCTGTGCACTTTCCTCATGCTGGCTGTGCAGAAGCTGAGGCCAGCAGGGCTGAGATTAGATCCTTGCTGTGAGCTGACACTGTCAGAAAGAGCAGCACTCGTGTGACAAAGCTATACTCGCTTGAGGGTGAAGAACTTGGGCCTATGGCCCCCGGAAGACTTCTGCATGTTTCCTGCATGTTGACAGGTGAAGCTGAGACCTCGTTGTTGACCTTGATGCCCCCCCACCCCCCCAGTGTGCCTCCATCCTAGGACTAACACTGTCATGGACGTATGTCATGGACGCCCTCGGCTTTAACGATTTAAGGCTTGCACTGTAAACTTTATTTACCAGTTCATTTTGATTTTCTAAACAGACTTCCTGCAAATGCCATTCTAGCAGTACATAATTTTGTAATCCTGGCTTGTGTTAGAATTAGGCATGAAATTGTTGGTTGTTCTCTAATTTTGATCAAGAGTTCTGCATGTGCTGAATTAATACTGACAGTTTAAACAGTCAAAATTCAACCCACTCGACTGAAACTCAATAAAGTGCTTGTTCAAGGTACCACTGACAAAAACCTGAGTAGGCCCCAAGAGGATTAGATCATATATAAAATAAAAGATACTACTCTTCACCACACCTTTGAGGGCAATTAGAGCAGTCACAATGGATACAGTGTAGCGGAGATGGTTCTAAACCAAACCAGCTTCGTTTTCACTCTGGAAAAAGAAGATATTTTGGAGGACCAAGTCTTTGCTTTTAAATATAGGTAGGCTCCTAGGCAGGTACGGTTTATTGGTCCCAAGGGCTGAAATGTGTTACGCTTAATTGTTTTTACCACAGAACTCACAAGTCTGAGTTATTCATTTTAAAGCCCAACCACAGGCTGTAGCCTGAGTGAAGGTTTTACATAAGCTAAAATCAATTCTTGTGTCCCTTCTTGAAGAGACTTTTAAATAAATATTATGCTCCTGCTTTATAGCTGTGGTTTGTACGTTGTTAGAATTTTAGGAGAGCCTCGCATATTTTTGGCCAAAAGTAGTTTCATTTACTGTTGTTTTACCTGTACAGTTATTATATGATATTGTAAATTTTACCATCCATCCATCTCTCCAGTAAAACCTCACCATGGGTCTATTTTTATTTTTTTATATGCATAACTTAATGCCACACACATGTACAGTACATGTATACAAATTATTTCATGTTCACATTTGTTCAAAGCATATGTTCATAATTAAAATGAACTGGCAAATGCCAAGCAGGAAAGATGACGAATCCAGATACTCTGAAGCATGCACCTGCTGCCCCGACGTATCTGTAGATTGCAGCTCCCACCCAGAACCTCAGGAACAGTGCCCTTCATTGCCAATGAAGTGCTGTTCAGTGCTGAGGGGATTACTGACATCCATAGTCAGCTGGGCTTGAGTCTGGTCCCACCAAAAAGGACCCCCCCCCCCATGCCTGTAATATTGTGGCCCGTGCCACTCAATCGGATGGAGGGGGTGGTCATCTATCATTTGAGTTTATGTAAATGATGGCATTCATCCGACGGTGAATAGTGACGCGGCCGGGGGGCCCAGCTGAGGCCCGAGGACGCCGGCTCCCAGGCGCGCCCCCGAGGACGCCGGCTCCCAGGCGTGCAGCCTCGCACTGCTTTTTTACTTGTTTTTTTCCCAACAGAGGGCCTTGGCAGATGTCACGAGTCCCCTCACGCTGTGCTTGGATCAAACCCGCAGCGGCTGAAGATTAGTGGTGCAGCTTCGCAAATGATGGCTGCCGGTCCCCAGCCGCCAAACTGTTTTTAAAATTTTTTTTTAACTTAGTCTGAATTTACCTCACAACAGATGGGGGGCTTAGAGAAAACTCAACTCCCCCCGGACGCTCTGTGTGCTTTGTGGCCTCAGCAATAGACACGTCAAATGGTACCAGCGTGGTCATATAAAATGGCAAATGGCGCGCTTCTGTGAATTATTGCATCGCTTGTAATCATCTGAGACTGTGGTCAAAATAGATAAAAGAGAGAAAAAATAGATGACAGATAAACATAGCTAAGTGTCTGCATACATGAAAAAAATTATCATTCAATATCCCTTTTTCAATCTCTGCCTTCCCTCTCCCATGAAGTGAAAAGCCATGTGCATAGCGTGCAGTATAATTCGCCTAAACATGCAACAGCAAATGGGCACACAAAAGGAGCCAAGGGTTAGGTGAAAAGGAAGTGTTTTAGCTTAACGCAAATGCAAGCTGGCAGCCCTCTATCAAAACTGCTTCAGCATCCAAGCAGTGGGGGACTGATTTTGATTTATCGCCGTAAAGCAGAAACATCATCTGCTTTAATACGTTTCCATGGAAATCTGCAAAGGCAAACCAGACGCTCTGTACAGTACATTCGTTTCAACAATAGAGGAAGAAATTCAATACGACTCACAGGGCAGGACCATAAATTATCTATGCAGTTGGGGACACGCATATAATTGAGAAAATTATTACCAGTGTGTATGTTAGTGTAGACACATGAAAAGTAACATGGAGAAAGGGATTCTGTGTTAATCTGACAAAAAGAAATTCCCAATACAGACAGCCTTGCATATGCGGTGTGAAAATGTATTGGAAATTGTAGCCTTCTATTTACCAAGACACAACATCATCCTGTCACCTAACTAATGCTCTGGTTGTGTGTACAGGTGCAAATGTTGAATTTATTAACTGCGAAATTGCAGGTAAAGGTCTTAATATGTCCCTTCCTGTTAAGTTGAACCTTTAAGGTATAAATGAATATTTTTCAAATTGCTTATACACACATAAATATATATGTATATGTGTACATATTTATACTTTTATGTAATTTAAAAATTATTTATTAATGACATGTATTTAACGAATTCCCAGTAACAAAATGTTTTCAAACAATATATTTAAGCAATATAATTAGTTTTGGTTCCTCATCATTGAATGATTAATTTATTGATTGATAGTAATAAAGTTCATGCAATACACAATGGTATAATATTTGTTTTTCAGTCAATCCATTAATTTTATTCTGGAAGAAGTTAATTAACATGTTTCCTCCAATTCAAATTAAACTTCTTCAACTTACCAAGGGCATTTCTGTTAAACATGTCATATCATATCAATTAAACAACATTGCTTTACTAGAAAATTCAAATAGAAAAACCAAGGTTTGTTTCTTGATTTTGAAGGATCAGTTGCCAGTATAGGAGCACTTTAGCTAACTATTCTCACATGGCATGTGTCTAGTGAACGTATCTCTAGTATTTCATACGTTTGACATTATTTTAGCAATACATTTGAATGGGATGCATTTTTTGGCAGGATTTCCAAAGAAATCAAATTTAATGCGGCTTTGGTGTTTTTAACAAGACTTTATTATGATTGTCTTTGTTCAGTTAAATTTTTTTTTGTCAATTTGTTAATTTCAAGATTGCCTCAATTTTACATTTTATTGATTTCTTGTGGGGGCGGCACGGTGGTGCAGTGGGTAGCACTGTCGCCTCACACCTCTGGGACCAGGGTTCGAATCCGGCCCAGT
>JAODKL010000034.1:14715104-14726023 GCA_026780765.1 Petrocephalus schoutedeni
CACCTGGAGAAGAGGCACCACTGACTGGGGTAAGTGAGGAATCAGACTTGGGTGGAGGTGAGGGTTGTGATACTGGCTTGGCTGTCAAGAGAAACAAACCAATGCATGCAGTGTAAGTAAGAGCAGTGGAGTGTGGAAGCCAGAGGCTGTTGTGAATGTTTTTGTATAGGCAGAGGGTTATAGTTGGCTGTGCTATGGAACTTAGCTGAGATTTTGGGATGGAGATGAGAAAGAGCAGGGCAGCATGGAAGAGAGAGCATGTTGTATCCTAAGAGTTATGGGTGACTGTGCTATGACATGATTGCTATGAAAGATTACATTATCACACATCACACAATGTTTGGTTGATGATGCTAAAAAAAAGTTCCGGACTGAAGTCTCAACGTATAACACAACCATGCATACAACTTAATATCATCATGGACAATCCGTCCAACACCCTTCATGACACACTACAGAGACAGCAAAGCTTTTTCTATCAGACTCACTCAGCTCCGCTGCCACAAAGAACACTACAGGAAATGATTCCTGCCTTTTCCAATATCACTCTATAAAAGCTTGTCTCTGTCTAATAGATGATTTACATACAGTTACTGCAAATATGTAAAGTATGTATAGTCTCCCATCATTTCTCACTACCTTTGTCTGTATGTTATTACTCACTGAAACAATATTGCTCAATAACATAGTGATACATTAAAAGCAGTATTACCAGTTGGTGGTTGGGTTGCATGGTTGGTTGTGTTTTCTGATGTTTCTCCTGGGGTGACTGCGGATAAACAAATCAATGAATGCAGTGAGATGCTGTGGTGCATGGAAGAAAATGCGAACAAATTCCGCATTTAATAATTTGGGCCCGGATCCCAGGCACTTCATTTCACCATCATTTTCCCTTTACTGGATGTCATAAAAATAACCTCTTGAATTTTTTTTTTATTAGAATTTTTGAATTCTAAAAATAATGCTTAAAAGGAATAAACTCCTTATATCTGTTTCTATAAAACAATGATTTTATATAAATGCATTTTATAGTCGAATACTGAATATTTACATGTTTTTGATGTTTTCTCAGCGTCCTCAAAAACAGTGGCTTGTAGAAAGCAAAACAATTATTATTCGGTCTAGATCAGACTGGTTAAAACTGTAATAACAAATAATAATAGAACATATCTCATGGTGTCATTTTAGCAAAGAAGTAAATTCTAGAACAAATATGTATTTATTATATTACAGAATAGAAACACTATATATAACTATACTGACCATTAGTGACATTATGAGATGGAGTAGTTCTGATGAAGAGTCGGGCAGCATAGACAAAGATGATTAGACTATCCACTATATTATATGGGGGGGGGGGGGCAGGTTTGAGACAAACTAAAGTAGCACATCAGAGCTCAGAAACAAAAAAAAATCTAAAAACAACACATGATCACTTGCTGGTTGCTGAATTTGCAAATCAGGTCAGACTGGAGATCCATGGCAACTGCAAGATAAATAATGCCTAATTCTTAATATCACTGGAGGACAACCGGTCGATCACAATCTGCAAAATATATTAAGGGGAACCTCACCCCCTGATCAGCAGCAAAATATACCGTTGCAATTTGGTATTTTCATTGTAAAAGTGGCTCTCATTATAAAAAAGTCTGGGCATCCCTGACCCATGCAAAGCTGCAAAGTTCCAGCATAGAACACAGTAATAACCTCAACACCATCGATTCTCTGAGCCTTCACAGTGAACACCTGCAATAAAGCTACTAACCTAAACAAACAACTGCTAAGTCTAAGCATAACACCTGCTAGCTAGCCAGGTAAAACACTTCACCTAACACAGGAGAAGTCCTCTCTTTTCCTGCCTGATACAGACCTGCCCCCACCCCCCCATACTCCACCCAGGAGGAGCAGGAGTGACTATTCCATTTCATTGTCAATAAAAATAGGAGTTCTACACCCCATGGAAAATATGGAAAATTGGTTAGAGAGCAGCCTCAGGTCACCAGCATTGGTTGGCACCCTTTTCTAGGTTATTCCCTGCCTTGCACCTGTAGCTTCTGGGATAAGCTTCATACCCCTGTGACCCTGCATAGGACTGTATGGTAGCAGCTGAGCGGTAATTGTTTGATGTGGAGCTGAAAGTGATTGCAGCAGTAACACACGCTTGCTATATTAGGTTAGTTTTCTTGCCTGTTGCCTGTAGGCAAAATGTATTTGCTTTGCCTATTTTGCATATTTATATATGTATGTGTATATAAAATAAAAGGCACATTAACTTCTAATAAAAATGCTGGTAACAGAATCAGCTCTAAATCTCAAAAAACAAAATGGCTTACAAAAGGAATATGTGCACACATTAGTACATGTGTTACATGCTTTTATATACTTTGCACTGGGTTCCTGCTCCTTATGTTGATTTCCTCAGAGTAAAGCTGAAAAGGCAGCAAAAATTGGTAACAAATGTATTTTAAATTGTTCATCTTGTTCCTATGAATGCAAAAAAAGTTATTCTATGAAATATCAAAAGGATAAGACTATGACTTGTCAAGTAGCTTACTGGTTTATCGTTATTATTTTTAACCATTATGATGGCAGTTTGTGGCCCAGTGGGTTTTGGTGATGTCACTGTAACTGGCAGGCTGGTGGTTCAAATTCCGTGGTTGAGAGTTTGAGAGCATTTGGCCCTTAAGCAAGGCTCTTGTTCCTAATTAGCCCAAGGATTGTCTAACTCTACTTGCTAAACAAATAAAATTTAGATAATGTTATTGCACAATATAATACAATATATGAGATGAAATGGCTGGGGAAAGGTTTCCCTCCTTTTTTCTCAGCTGGAGGGAGATTATGCACCTCACTCTGTCTTAGTGCATTTAAACACTGCTTAGACATTTAAGAAATAGGAAAAGTGTTGGCTTTGCCTATTCTGTCTATTTATATATGTATGCATTTATAAATGTGTATATAAAATTAAAGGCAAATTATTTTCTAATAAATAAATGCTGGAATCAACACCTCTAAATCAAACAAGGAAAGAGGTCACCAAAGGATTCTGTGCACACATTAGTACAGGCATAACATGCCTTTGAATACTTTGCATTGCCTTCCTACTCCTTATGTTGATTTCTTCAGAGCAAAGCTGAGAAGGAAAATTGTGTTGATAACAGTGGTTAGCAACTTCAGGCTCCCTAAATGGCACAACCTGGTTGCCATAGCTGCGGGCTCAGTAGACAGAGATCACTATTTCAACACTTAGCCACAACTTCCTGAGAACTTGTATGTATGGCGTAGTTCTTTAGCTTTTTTTTTGGTTTCAGTTTTGAAAGCTACACATTAACAGACCCATTTGAAAATTACTAGTGTACAGTATATGCAACTTACTGCTACAATATTAAAGCTGCATGACAAATGAAAAATTTAACATTGCAAAAATGTTCTTTGCTATTTTTTAAACCAGTGAATTTAGTGAGCAAATTGTCTGATGATTCTTCTGAAAACTCATTGATTAACTACATGTACATATTTCAGTTAGCACATACTGTTGTCCTACAAATTTCATTACAGCATAATAGCTGATTTGTGGAAATTAATGATGTCTGTAAATGCATATTAGACACATTCAAAGGACAGAGTGAGGCTCAGTGGGTTAACCCACAGTGCCTGTAACTTGAAGGCTGCTGGTTCAAGCCCAGCCTCAGCACATCTGTGGCCCCTTAAGCAAGGCCCATTACCTCCAGCTCCCTGGGTGCCACACAAGGTGGTTACCCTTCACAGCCAATACTCTCATGGAGAGCAGGATTGGGGGAGGTGAGAAGAGATTTTCCCCACAGGGATCAATAAAGTAACAATTAAAATTATTACTCATTATATTGTTTAGGCCTCTAAAATTATATTTCAATGCCATGTTAAAAAGTAGTAAACTTTCAGCCACAGCTCATACTGTAAATAGGCTACAAGAGCTGCAATAAAACTGAACTTATACATAGATTCAGTCCATTTTCATTAAATGTTGTGTCTTCATTTTCTGAATTCCTACATCACTCTTAAGGTACCTCACTTATTGAAAAATCATTTTTTACAGAATTGTACAGAATTAATGATTCTTTTCTGGACATTCTCATCTATCCATTGAAGGAAAACTGCATTGCATATCTTTCTCTCTATTTTACACAACAACACAACAAATTATACAATCAGGCTCTTTGGTATTAATTCTGGAAGGTAGAGGTGATAAATGTGATCCCTACAATTTAATTACAATATAGCCAGTCCAACCTGTCCTTATTTGTCACATTAAAACAGGAATACTTTAAATTCAAATTCACCAAAGTATAAAATTGATCTTGCTTATTAAAGTACTGAAAATAATCCTGTTAACTATAAAATGTTTAACAGTGTTTATAAGTAGTGAAGACAGCCACCTCCCCTGCATACACATTGGCAGTGCCGGGTAAGTTTGCAAATGGAAGGCTGTCTGTGTAAGTGTGCTTCTGAAGAAACAATAAATGGTGCCAGGATGTGGTTTTGCACTGTTCTCAATGAGAAGCCTGCTAGCTGCACGCTTTCTGCTCAGCTGCCTAGCTGAAGAAGGCAGCAGTGGAAAGCTGCACCGCACTGCAGAGAGTGACATTGTAGCTAACATGGTTTAACCGTCACATATTTCTGATCAAAATATTTTCCTTCGAAATTCTTAGCATGTGATTTTGTATGTGAATCTGTTTGTAAACATTTTTTGTAGTGCTTTTCAAGTGAGAAAATTTTAGTTATTAACATTAATATATATACACCTCTCATTGCTAGGGCTTGTATGTATGTATTATACATAAAAAAATAGCACCATTCACTTGTACTATACTACCACTTGATTGGACCATTTCACTTTTACCACCCAGAAAATTTAAGTAATTTATTAAATATCATTTATGTACTGATGTTAATTATTGAAAATGAATGATCTAGTTAAGACAGTGCATTTTATATTTCATGCAGACAAAGAAGCAGTGTAGCTCCTTATCATCTGCAGTGTCTAACATTAATGTCTAGATGGAATCAAACCTGATTTAACTGTTTGCTAGAACCGGACTGTCTGTCATCGGTTGCTTGGGAGCCATATTGATGAGCTCAGTGACGACATGTGGTTGAGTTGCTAATAATGTTGCAAGGGGCCATGTAAATGGGGAATTTCCAGAGACAGGAAATCAGTAGCAGTCTTTATCTCATACTCTAAGCAGAAAGGAGTAAAACCTATATTAATACTGTACCAGTATTGTAAAATGAACCTTTATAACACTCCTAGGATGACATACCTGACAAAATATTAAAAATAAAAGACATTGCCTGATGGCTATGTGAGCTAAAACTCCAACAATATTAATTATGTCTACTTTAATGTTAAGATTAAGATGGACTTTATTGATCCCAGGGATAAATTCAAGATCAGTACTTAAGGTTTACAGATTTGGTAAAAATGCTGAAATAAACCGGTCTTTAGTGTGGGTCTGGTCCCAAATGGGTTGTGCGCAGAAGCAGGTTTTCAGTCTGTGTACTAATAGTATCGATACTATAAAACACAAGCAAATTAATCCAGTCAAATAAGAGGCTGGGTCCCAATCGATGTAAAAAGATGAAAATCAGTGGCAAGCACACGACAGTAAACCCCTATAGAAATTAATAACTGGCCTTTGGCACGTGGACTGTTACATTAATTAAACCCAGTACATAGCATATAAACACAGATATGCCTGACTGTATCTGTGGAAAGAGTGTGTTCCTCTGCGGGTTAGGTTCTGCCTATGATTAGAAGATTGGAAGTTCAAATCCCATGGCTGGCAGAGTGGTTTTACCATTGGGGCCTTGAGCAAGGCCCTTAACCTCAATTGCCCAAGGTTAACCCTGTTTTCTCAACTGCACGTCTCTTTGAATAAAAGCATCTGCTAAATAAATAAATGTAATATAAATTTCAGTCAAGTTCTCAAGATAGCCAAACTTGAATATTTATGCATCTGTAGCACGCACTTTGAGATCCCCTTCATTTGAGGTTTGAGCCCCTAACAAACGGTAGAGTATAAAAATACTCTTTGTTTATTTGGAGTATCATAGAGTTATTCACATAAAACAAAATACATTGACTGTTTATCTGTCTTTCCCTTGACTTGACTTGTTTTGCCACAACATTTTAAGAAGCACTGAGATAATTTCTTCCACTGATGCATTACTATTTTCCTTGATGACTCACAAATAACTACATTGCACAAGATTATCTGAATAAAAAAAATCTGTTATTTAAACATGGTTTTTAGCCATTTGCATTTGAAATTGATTAAAAATTAATAACAATGGCAGATCCATTGCCAAGTTTTAACTATTTCTGTGACATCTGCTGTCATGTGATCTGTTTTCCTTACTTAATGTTTCTTATGTTCTGTTCCTTATTTGCATACTGGCAACTTACCCCCTTTTTTGTACAATTTATATTGATAATAATAATAATAAATGTATATTTCTATAACTAAATTCTATACCTTTTTTTACTTAAGAAAGGTTTTTCGTTATAAGGTATTTCTGTGTCTTGGACATTTTAACATATTTTTCCAAAAAGCAATCACGAGGAAGCCAAATGTACGGATGTTTCATTCTCTAGACGTTTTTTTACTGTGGAGTCCCTTCAACTTCTTCATTTTGAAGCTTCCTCTTTCTGACATTTTTTTTCATTTACTGTTTTAGCAAGCTGTTGCTGATGAGAGAACACGCATAAGTTTGTCTCAAAATGGAGTTAGGAAGTGGTCTGACTTCAGGCCTACTGCTACTGACAAGATCAGAAGGCGAGTGTAAAATAATCAGACAGCATCACAAATATTCATACGTAATTGTGTTCAATTTAAAGAAAGAATAAAGATACTTATATAGATAGATAGATAGATAGATAGATAGATAGATATTCAGTAATACCTTAAAAAGAATAACTGTACCAAGGTATCAGTTTGCCCTGATAAAACAACGTTGAAACTGTGGTGTTTATTTGTAAATCCATATGCAATATAGTCAACCAGAAAATCAGAATAAAATGAAATATTTCATAGTAATTGATAATAAATAATATATTAGCATTTATTTTTTATCTCAGCTGGAGATACAGACATTTGGTGGAATATCACTGTGCATTAATAGATTTGTATTTTAAGATGATATATTACCACATATTGTTTCTAATGTCTATTAAACATGATAAATTATGATGAATATCTAAACTCTAGCCAATTCAAATATGCCAACAATATATCTCAATCATCTACTGAATTATTGGCTGTAAGGTAATGACAGGCCGTAATCAGCCCATGGAGTGTCACATCATGGTGGAAGAATAGTTCAAATTAGATTCAAAGAACATTTGCTGCTAAAATTGAATTGCCAAATAACTAGTGAAAATTATATTGGAGAAGTAATAAGGAACCAGGGGTTGTACTATTTCAAAGATATTAGCTCAGATGGGGAGTCTGCAAGTTGCCATGTGCTTGACCACACATTAACATGATTACTTTCAGTCTTACATGGCCTTTACTGTCCTTTAACTAACTTCTTAGGAGCCAAACCTAAAGCAGTTAGACTCATTTATTTTAGCTGTAAAGCCTGCTTATTGTACATGAGGTGATGCAAATTAACAAGCGGAAAATTCCTTCCTGTAAATGTCAATTCCTTCTAATAGAAGGAATTATTATATTGAACTATCCCAAGCTAGTAACATGACAAGCTACATTTCTTTATACTGATATGCCAGTATAATATATGCAAGTGTATGTTCAGTGCATTGCTTTAGAAACTGTTTTGTCTCTATGAAAGTATCCATTTTAAGAATAATTGTTGTTCCCAATTTTAGTCACTATTTTTCTTCACAAATATATAAAATTATATAAAAAATATATAAATAGTATATAAAATTTAATACAAATTGATCACACATAAGCTGAAACACTGCACAGTTATTTTAATGGTACACATTTGCTAGCACACATACATTCCAAATATTTTGTTTTAACAGAACCCTATACATTTGACTATAGGACCTAAGCCCAACCTAAAATCAAACCAGCTCATAAAGCCTTCTCAAAGTACAGCCTAACTAGGAGCCCATAATGCATATGACATAAGACCGGAACCACGGTTTATAAGACGGCCAAATTTCAAACTGTATTTCGCATGACCAATAACTATGTGATTGCTGATGCACTTTAGCTTCCATGGATCAAATTAAATAACTGGCCTATTCTACATTTTAAACACAAGTGTACTATTAATTCGGATGAAGAGTTACAACAAACAAAACTTATAGGGAGCAAAAAAAAATCTACATCAAATAAGCATATATTTGCGACAGTAAAAATATGTAACATGAAACATTAGCTGTGACATGTCAGTATAAAGTTGAGATTAAAAAAGCAATGGAACGGCACACCCAGTAGGTCCGACAATCTCGGACAGTTGTAGTCTGTTTAGTAAATGCAGTTTGTGGTAGACATAATTTCTGCTTCCACAAATCCCCGATAATGAGCAGAGAAAATGTGCTTTAGTAAAAATGTATCGTTGTCTTCGAGCCCTTTCCAGAAGTTTAGGCATATGCACACTTCTCCTATTGCTCATTCTCTAAAATTCAAAGCACGTCTCAGAACTGAAACATGCGGAAGTTATATAGCCTTAGATGAGTTCAGTACATAAAATACTGAATTAATTTAATTCTTTCCTTCTCATATTTGATAGCTTTTTTACAAATATTTCTGTAGGGAACCGGTGTAGTTTTATACAGTTTTTTTATACAGTACACAAGTACGCAATCCTAAAGACATCATTGCAACTGTCTTAGAGTCGTAACCCACAGTTAGGAAAATTAATATGCAATGCAATTAATTATCTGTTTATTGCATCACAACATATAGCCAAATTTATGTATGATATTCAGGCATCACATTGGCACCCCATTGAGAATTCTTGGGATTCCCGAAACGCCGCATAAATTTCATTCAGTTACATTATAATTGAATCTTATACTTTGACAATAGGCTTTAATTGACTTACTGTTTCCCAATTGGATAACAACCAACAGTATCAAAAATCCAGGAAGACCAGCCATGTCCAGGAGATCAGAGCAAGCCGATGACACACCATGCGTCCTGTTGAAGACAAAATTGTAGAACAAGTCTTTTAGACATTATATTTATATACTAATGCATATATTTCTTTCTTTTTTTGCTGAAAACGGTGAACTTCACATACGTTTTCTTGCCTTTCTTATCAGAGTGCACAGTTTCCTGTATGTGTTCCCCAAACCCTAAGTCTCGCTACTCGACTTGCAGAAACAAACCTAACCTAAAGCTCTCTTCACAAGGCCTTCTCTACAGGAAGCTGCATTTCAGCTGTGCCACAGTTCCGTTCCTGTCGTTTCTCATGTCGCACTTTTACTCACCATCGCCCAGTCGCTTCACTTCAACAGAGCGTAATGAGGCAACTTTGAGATAGGATTGTTAACCTTCCAAAAAGGAAACATCACTCGGGGCATTTAGTCGACTTTTTGGGCGATATCACAGGTGTAGACAATGAAAGGAGTTGTAGACAATGAAACAAGTTAATTGATGGCTTATTTTATTGGGTATTGTGCATGAAAACATTGCTTGGAGTTTGGAATATATTGTAGCGTAGGTTGACCCAAAGTTGTTCAAGTGCATGTGTCCTTGTGTTGACAGACGATATTGATGATTTATCAAGTTAATAACACATTAGGAGGAAAATATAGCAATGTATTTGTGTAATGCAAAACTCCTAAAAATGTTTTTGTTTGCATTTGTGTTGTTAGGGAAACTAGCAAATGAATTAGCAAAACTAATTAATCAGAGTCTAATGGCAAAGTAAATTAAATAGCACAGTCAGTGTGGCTCAGTGGGTTCGCATACTGTGTCTGTGATCAGAAAGTGGTTGTTTCGAATTCCAGGGGCAGTAGAGTGATTGCACTGCTGGATCTTTCAGCAAGGTCCTTAACCCCAATAGTTCCAGAGATCATGTTACCTGCTTTCTCAAATGTACATTGTTAAAGGCAGTGTTTCCCAACCCATGGAACAGGCATGTTTTTGCTCTTTCCCAGCTCCAAGCCAATCAGGAACACCGAATACCTGGTACAGGTGTGCTGGGAGCTTAGAGAAAGCAAAAACTTGGACTGTCCGGTGTTCCTTGAGGACTTGGTTGGGAAGCACTGGTTAAAGGTGTCTGATAAATGTAAAAAAAGTACTTTTGGTATAAGTTTCAGCACAGGTTATGACTTTTACATCCCCAATCATGGGCAGATTAACTTTCCAAGGTGAGTCATTTCAATACCTGAGGGAGAATTTACGTGGGTGGAGGGACTGCTTCAAATGAAATGCATTTTTTGAAAGGATTTTGATTCTGTTCTGAGGCTCTCACATCAAGATCCATTTCAGTCATGCCCTTTAACCTTGAATTTCACTCAAGGTCAAAGCCTCCGATTATAAAACTTACACAGCATTGGGGGTGATCAAGTTTTGGCCACTGTATTGTGATGACCTGTCCTGTATACCTTCTTTTTAGTCATTTGCAATTCTGATACAGAGTATACAAATCTGTATGCCCATTATCAAGTTGTGTTCAGTACCTAGAACCGTGTAGCTTTGCAGTTGAGACAAAGTTTCCCTAAGACAGTGTTTATCTTGGACTTAATCTCCTGAATTTCATGATAGTTCATAACACTTTTGCAGATACCACATCCTGAAAAGCTATTTCTGTTTGTGGGGAAGGTTGATGCGAAAATCAGCCATCGAAACCTAAGACAACAGTCCAATGAGAAAATATTATAAGTTGCCAGCTATAATGCATTTATCTGACATACAGATATATTTTAAAGCATCCACTGTAATAAATTATATATA
>JAODKL010000034.1:14727967-14754183 GCA_026780765.1 Petrocephalus schoutedeni
GGGGGGTTGTATTAGCCGGATCTGATTATTGGGGGGGTCATGACCCCCCTAACCCCCCCGGAAATTACGCCCCTGGGCGAAATGCATTCTGTACTCTGACTCTGTATTGGAAAAGCATGAGATAGAGGAACTGCTAAATTTATCGTTGCTGGTGAGTGATGTACATGAAAAGTTGTGGTGCAGGAACGTAAAACGTTGCCTTTCAACACCTCGCACCATCTGAGCCTGGAACAGAACTGCCATTTTGTTTCAGAATGTCTCACTTTGTGATACTAAAAAGAACTGTTGTTCACACATGTAATATTTTGGTTTCTTTTATATTTTATTTAATATAGTTTATTAGAGAGGTTTTATAACCTTCCGACAGAGTTTTTTTAATTTGGTTAGTTACTGTAGATGAGTTAGGTGTAACAGTGACCTTTTTGTGAAAGGGTTATTATTAAGGATTATTATATTTCAAAAAGAGACATAGAATAGTGCATCATCCGTTAAATGGCATTAGGGGAAAAGGCAAAAGTAAAGCACAGAAGTATTTCATATGCCCCTAATTCTTAGAGCCTTCCAGCGGATTATCGGTGTAAACAACTGTGTCTATGTTTGTGTCATTTTCAAACAGGATAGGGACTCGGTCCCTGACGCTAAATGGGAGTCAGCCTTGGGAATATGATATGTGCTGTCTTAGCCACGACTTTGCGGTTTATTGTTACTTTTATGACAGATTTCTTGCTATATCACGTGTCTGCATCTGCAGCACTTCTGCAATGCAAATGTGGCAATGAGTAGGAGCAGAAAAAGGCAGGTAAACCAAGAAGCACATTTGTGTTAATCGCCTGCGCATACAGTTCAACTGTTTGACAAATTACATGTAACTAGTAGGTGCGGTGATATTCCTAATAGTGAATAGTGAATAGTGAATAGTAAACTGTGTAAGTTTAATACCTGAAATTCAGGAATGTTGTGGAAAAGCATGCAAAGACATTTTAGTCACACTATTGTTGATGAGGCCCAGAGAATAGAAGTTCACAATTTTCTTAGCATAGTTTTTGCTATAACTGCTACGGATGCCATGCACCAACTTTTCCAGGTCTGTGCTGAGGCACCCCCAACCCACACCTCTCCACGTGTTCATCTTAGAGAACTCTCCCATCATTTTCACGCTTCAAGATAGCATCCTGTCAGTCAGTAGTCATACAGGTGTGACTGGACAGAGTGCGCTTAAAAAAACTTATTTCCTGTCTTTGTCAGTGGAGTATTTATGGGTAAACATTTTGGCTGCACAATTACTGTATTACATATTGATTTCTACATTTACCATAGTAGATACGAGTTATCCGCAGCCACGTTATTGTGCGTTATTACTCCTAGGAAAGAAAACATTGTTGTCCACAGGGTGGCAGTCTTTCCCTACTCGATTCCTCTGTTACAAGTATTGTTTTCGCATTATTTGTTACTTTCCAATAATTCTTGCTTTTAATGTGCACAGTATTGTATGTTTCACTTGGCACTGGAGGTAAAATGTACATTTGACTCATTGCTCATTGACAGCCACAGGCAGAGCTGAGCGAGCGAAGACTGGCATCAACCCAAGTTTACAAGTTTAGCGCATACTTTGGTTGCAGGCATTTCAGGAAGTCACCACAGTCACACGCAATTGAACATGGCAGCCATTCTAGGTTTGCAGGCCTCCGTATGATGGGCGCTCTAACTGCTGTTACTCGCTAAATTCACCTGGAATTACAGAAGATTTTTCTCCTGTTTCTCTTGCAATATTTTACTGAATTTTATGTCTGAATTTAATTCCTCCAGAAGCAAACAACAATAATAATAATAACAATAATAATGATAATAATAATAATAATAATAATACAGACACAGCAGTAATGGCTCAAATGTTATTGAAAGTAATAGGCTACTTTTAAGAAGTCAGCAAACCAAATGATGCTTAATGCTAAATATTAGGATGCTTAATTTGAATGACCAGTATATTGTTCATATCAGGAGCTTAGACATGCATTTTCAGTAAATAAGAAGAACAAGAACAAAACCACACTATGTCTGTAAATACCAAATCCCAGGTATAACATGCTGGTATACAAAGACCATAGAGTGTATCTATGCAAATGTAGAATATAGAGTGTAGAATATAGCTGAGCTTCCTCAGAGCATAAGTGGGGTCTTTGCATGCTTTGCGGTATGCACCCATCGCATCAGATGCAGAAGTCAGCAGGCAGGGGATGGTGCTGCGATGCCAGTTGCAGTTTCAGCCTCCAGTTCGAGGGGAAAGGCTACAAGCAAGAAAATTAAGCCTTTTTGTAGAGCTCGTCTGCAGTCTAAAAGAAGATCAGATAAGGGGGAGGATCTGGGTCTCTTCTAGACGGAATAGCTCATTGGCTATTTTCGAACCAGCCCAAAAAGCCTTCAGACTCAGACTCAGAAAACCCCCAACTGGGGCTTCCTGTCCGCAAAACTCATTCAAATCAAAGTTTAAATCGGCCTGATGACATCAGATCAGTACTGCCCACTTCCACTCCACAAAGTCACTGAGTGCTGCAGTATAGCTGGCCTGCACCGGTGTGTAATGAGAACCTTTTAATCGGGCAGGTTCTCCAGGAGGAGCAGACCTTTCTGCTTAATCTGCACAAGGCCAGTGACGTTGTGTTCACACATTTCCCAGTCAACATGGAAATTAACATTTTACGTATTTAGCAGACGCTTTTGACCAAAGCGGCATGCAAGTGAGGTACAACACAAACATTTAAGTGTTGGACAGTTAATACTATTGTACTAACAGTATAGCAATTGGACAAATATGTCAATAATTTGATTATACATATAATCAGAACTATAGCACATTTTTAGAAATTGCCGTTAATTAATTGTGTATATTTTATAAAGGTAACACTTTTAACACCTAATATATATAAAAAAAAACATTAGCTAGTATCCCATGCAGGGCATTAGTTTTACTCCTTTACATTACATTAACACATCACAAAATTAAAGTAACATCAGAATTTTAAAAATTATGTTATTAACATTATATATTTTGAGTCTTAGAACCATAATGCATATAATTACATAAATTATAATGCTGCGGAAAAATGTGTTCTAGTAGGACATTTGGGATTTTATTTGGGATGATGAAAATGTGATTTGATGACCTATTTAGAAATCTGAGAGGCAGTTAAGTGACCTATCACTAATAAGGAACCTCTGTACTATATTCTGTCCAACAGACAAAAGTCCATCAATTGAAGTGTGCCAACCCACCACACAAGAAGGTTTTCGGTTCTCATTTCTCCTGTGTGCAGCAATTTCTAAGTAAGAATTCTGGGAATAAACAAAGTTTTAATAAATCGGCACCCATAGCCGTGATGCTCGATAGGGAAGGGGATCACCGCATCAATAACGACAGGGAGATAATGGCACACCGATGTTGGCGAGGCGAGAGGGAGACTCGCGGTGACGTGACCCAAACCGAGCAGCTAATACGCAAAGGTCACGCGGAGAGACCGCCTCGACTCCTCTGGCCGTCCTGCAGAATCTCGTTAAGAGGCTCTGCCGGCCAGACGTGAGAGCAGAGGTCTGCGAGTGAAGCTGGCAGCACCTAATCAGACCTCAGCCTAATGGGGACTTTGAGCTTTCCCAAAGGCTGCCACGCTGACTCCTTCTGACATTCATTATTCATAGCTCACACTTCCGCACTTAACATATAGGTTGGCGTACCAGTGACTGCAAGGAAACGGGCAGGCAAACCTTTCCTGCAGCCTCAGCTGGTTCTGGGTCCAAAGGTGTCCTATCACAGAGGGGACCTGAGAAGACTGGAAGCAGCACAATCAATTGATATAAAGGTGAATTTGTCAACCGCAGCAGCGGGTGGGTTTTTTTTCTTTTGTTAAGATATAATTTCAGTTTATTAAGTAATTGTCAGGTTTAGAGTAAGATTTGTAACATGTTGGGATGTAAGGATGGAGTGGGGCGGGAAAAGGAAGGAAACAGGAAAAACGAAAGGCAGCCGGCCCAGGACAAAAACACGTGGAATAGATACAGAATGTTGAGTTTTGGGATGGACAGCTGCTGGGCCTGGGAAGCAAGTTCTGATCGCGCCGGTCTCTTGAGTAATGGGGTAGAAACTTATATATTTTCTTATATTTCCACCAGAGGGAGCACTTTAAATGAAGGGGCTCACCCAGGTTGAAGTCCAGTGGCCTCTGCTAAAAAGGGGACACAAATGAGGAGAATTTAAATAAATTTATCTCACTGAACCCCACCACACAGACACACCTCCAATCACCAACTTCTAACATCGCCGCCCCACCTGCCCCCCTCCCCAAACAATAACTTTTGCAGCCCCCATCACCCCCCCCCCCCCCCCACCCCAGTTGAGAACTTCTGGGGAGAAGCTCTCACCGTGTTAATGTGCCGCTGACCTCTGGCGACCAGTTAGACACAGGTGATGGGATGACAGACTTCCTCACGCCTGTGGATATCCACCACTTTGCTACCAAGTTGAATTTTATGTGGTCATAATGTACTGATAGCCTACAAAAGTAAAAGTTGAGCTGCCGGGCTTGTGTTCCCGTATTCCTGACCAATCCCAGGGAAAACACGTCATAATCGCCTCCTTCGGTTACATTCAAAACACCGACCGCTAAAGGTCAACATAACACTCACTTCTCACTATGCTGAAAACACACCCAACCCGGTGTGGCCCCCCTTTCCCAGCCGGGGCTAACGGATCACGCAGCACGGTGTCCGAATCGTTCGGTTACAAAAGAAACATTTGTTGCATTTCAAACGGAAGAATGGCGGGTGGCCCACCGAGGAACACAAACCCGGCTTAATTCCAGGCCTTTTAAGCTAAGGTCAACCAATAAGAACCGCAATGGGCTCCGGTAACACGACGAGCCAATTAGAAAGAGATTTACACTTGATTGAAGGAGCTGGAAACACAGCCAGGATGGTTATGCCGCTAAATGTCAATGAAAAAACACGAAAGTATAAGATTCATGATAAATCTGAGCAAATTAGCTTTTCCATCCCGAAAAAAAAAGCTGCAGACAAAGCCGTACATACTTGTAGAATAGTTTTTTTTTTTGCTCTTTTTTTTTTTCCTTGTTTTTCTGGCTAGGTGTCTGGAGGCTAGGCTGTGGTTATGGAGAAACACAGCTCACTAAGAAGTCCCTCTCTGACCTTCCTGTCTGCGAGCTGGTTCAACCCCGGGGTTAACCCCACGTGTCCCAGCTAATGAAGAGTTTCCCGGACCCCTTCGTACCGCCGGCCTGTCTGGCGGGCCTCCCACGGCCGGCTCTCTCCGGCTCGGGCCCGCAGAGTGGTGCCGGGCGGCCCGCTTGTCAATGGCCTCGCCGCCGCACATACATCACGGCGGTCATTAGCGGAGGATCAGCCCGGACCTTTGGCTTCCTCGCCGGCACTCGTCCGGGGGAAAGGGAGGCCGTTAAAAACCCTAGGCTCTGTCACTCATTGTCACTTTAGCGGGAATTTATCAGGCCTAGTGGTGGCCTCTGCCTGTCGGCCCATGAATAATGAATGAGGCTCTGTGCTGTACACCGACATTAATGGGGCTGAAAAGAGAGGCGAGGTGACCCTCGGTGCCGCCAGCGACGCTTTCGCTAACCGCCCCCCTCCGCGGCCGGCCGTGTTCCACCGCAGACCCATTTCTGCGGCTCCCCGTCCTCCCGCGACGCCACCACCCGCAAATCACCGAGCCATACAGCCGCCGCCCCCTCGCAAGTCCGATTTTTTTCCACTGTGTCCCTGACAGTACACCCTTCATTCTGCCCAACGCCTCATTTCCGCCGCTTGGCCTGGACGTCGATCGCGTATCAATCTGCATTAGCGCTAACAAGCTATCAGAGCGCCGTGTACCTCTGGAAAAAAGGAGGGGGGAAACAAACCAACAAAGGACCAGTTGTTGTCACAACTTTTGGAAGTTGCCTTCTTTATCTTGTTAGCAATACCTAGTTACAATGATGCAACTGTTTATATAACTGTCACATTGTCCATGGTTTAGGAAAAAGCTTAACTTTCTGTGCAAGTTCTGGTGGGTGAAGTCGGTTTTGATCTTTGTGGAAAAGCAACTTCTGGGGGGGGTTGGGGGGAGGAAATAATAATAAGCAGAGAAAAGCAAGATTTTTTTTTACAAGTTCAAATTGCACTTTCCTGTCTCAGCACTGAGAGATTTCAGTTAATTACGAGAAGGGGGGGGACTCTCTCACACACTGAATTCAAATCTGTCGTCTCGGTGCGAACGACAAAGACAAAGGGAAAACGACAGACGAGGCGAGAACGGATGCGCTCAGAACTCGCAGGCAAACAGCGGCAAACGGCTAATAAGCTGCTTTAACGCCACCCTCGGCGCTAGATCCACCGCACTTCCTGTTATCGGCGGGCACGGGATGAGAGGGGGGGGGGGCTCCCGTCGCGATCCCACCTCCTCTGAGTCAGGGGTCAGTCCTCCCCGAGCCGCTGGCGCTCCTGTCATCTCCGTCGCCACGGGTGCGAGCGCACCGCGGGACAGCCTGGAGGGGGCGTCCTCGATCGCGCCTCCGCCGGGACCTCGGGAAGGTGCCGGGTGATGACGCCGTGCCTCGGGGTCATGGGAACGATGCTCTCTCGCTGCCATCGCCGTGGTAACCCCACAGGGGTAAACAACACGAGATGGCAGGATGTCATCATCCACATCCAAAGGAGCTTCACGCTCTAAGTAAACTGTAAACTAATCAGAACAAACTCCTTTTCTTTGGGGAGAATGTCACAAACAAGCTGTTCCAACGTAAATTGCAGTTGCGTTATATTTTTACTATATTGCTCATGCACATCTTTCTGCATATGGGGGACAGCTAAATTAATGAAATGTGAACTCGTAACGGCATGATAAATATCTATATATTCAAGAAAAGGAGGCCCTCGACACTTAACAGAAAAAATTCTCATACAGATGAATTGATGTGAATTCTCAGTTGCTTAAAACTTGGATAATAAAAAATCCTACTACTTAGTTCTTTTGCAGCCTTTTTGTCTCATGAAAAAAATACCGCTTTAAGTTTTAGGATACTGTTCATATCTAAGACCATGAAGTCAGTGGCCAAAAATTAAAGGTAGGCTATATATTCAGAAAAACTTGCAAAAAGAAGTTAGCAAATGAGCAATTCGTCACACATTTTTGAAGAATTCGGCCTGGTCGTACCCATTTTTAATCGCAGGGAGCGCTATCGGCTCAGATCGAGAACCTCCAATATCTGGTGTGATATCTGACAAGCACCATGCCGCGCCTGTCATTTACAACAACGAGCGCGCTTCCTCCCGATTCTGCGGGTCACGCTGCTTTGTAGTCTCACTTCCGCCAAAAGGAGCCATCTCACAAATCCCAGCGCCTTCACCTTAACGCGCGTCAGCTGCCAGCGCGAGTCTCGCCGTCTCATTCCAGCAGCGTGAGCCCACAAACATCCAGCGGAAAAAAATTAGCCTGACTTCTCCCCTTTCAGCTCGCGGGGGATTTGTTCATTGTGTCAATTCCTGGCGAACAGCAATCACCAGACACAATGATGAACACGAGAGCTAATGGACTTTTATTGTATTTGGGTATTGTAACAATGGCATTAAGTTGCACCATGCATGACATTTACTTTAGTTTCAGTTCAGTATACATTCACATTTAAACATATAGTTACACAAAAATAGGGTAAGAGCTGGTTCTTCTTTATAGGCTTCTCATTTTCATTTCACCACACACTCCACCCCGGAAGACACCAACCCCACTGCTCTTGAGACAGACTTAGCAAAGGGTGTCCTGTCACGCAGTTCAGAGAGCACCAGCTTCATAACAAAGGTCTCTGGTCTGCATTTCAGGACCTATTAGAGGCAATGATAGAGGGGCTGAGGACTAGAAAAGACCTGTAAACATGTGGCCAATCTGAAATACAATATGAATTTGCATATTATCTAAATGCTTTTAAACTGAAACAGCTATACAGGCAGTCCCTGGGTTACAAACAAGATCTGTTCTCTAAGTTGGTCTTTAAACACAATACACGATACTAATTATTATAATTATGCGGTATTAGTAAAAGTGACAACATACAGTACTGTACTGTACCTTGAGCTCACAAACTGCTAAAGCCTCACGTTTTTACGAGTCACAAAAATGCATGCATTCGTTATGAACTGTTGTAATTAACTCAAGTATAAAAGGTTTTATGGCAGTCCTTTCATAAGTACAAGTCATCCGTAAGTTGGCCAAGTAGTTTGTTATTTAGACTAACAAAACGGTAACTTTTAATGAACCCTTTGAGTGCAAGCATTGAAAGAGCAGAGACAGCATAAAACGCACTCAGAGCAGGCTGCTATGAGCCAAAACGGGCAAAAAGAAAAGAGTTCGGTAGGAGTGTCAAAGTGGCAGGAGACACCCAGCTTCATTCATTTCTATATTTAAGGCCTAGCTTAGCGATAACGCTCCAGAAAAGGGCTGCCATCGCTTCCTGACCTGAACTGCTCCCACCACCGTTGAAGGAAAGGCCGTGTCACTTAAACGGGGGTAATGGCTCATTTTATCTTAGGCTCGACCTCCATATGTCTCTGGCTTCTCTAGGAACCCTTACTCAGCCTGTCAGCTACTGCTAGTGGGGGTCTGAGAAGTAGGCTCTACTCGTGTTCCTGCATCACACAAGTGCAGACACATGGTAGCTCAACTTCCAACATAGATGGACAACAAAGTCGTTTCATTTGAAGGCCCATGTATGTTCATCTGTAGAAACGGTCACCAAATCAGGCTGAAAAAAGCACTGAGAAACACCCAGGAACAACCACCAAGCATGTTCACCAACATAGATGTTATTGTATATACTGACTATGACAAGTTGAGTTGTCTTACTTTTAGGTTTCCATTTAGGACTTCCTCTAATAACAACCAGATTGAAAAAATAAACATGCAAAATAAATACAGGATGTTAATGCCATCCCCTTGATACCTCTTCTTGACACCAAAACTAATATGTTTGAAGTTACTTCGTATTCCACATGCTCTTTCAGCAAGAGGATGCTCTTGATATCTCCCGCTCCAAGAGACAAACCTTTGAGCACAAAAGATTTTTTTGAAACTCCTGGGATTCTTTTTTTTTTTCCTACAGGGGGAAATTTGAAAAGAAATGCTAGATCTTGTTTATGTTTATAGCAGAAAACAAGAAAGATGTCACTGGGAACTAGCTAAAAAAAAATTGAAAAAGTTTACATATACAGGGAAATGAAAACAGCATATCAACATAAATCTGGAAATATATGGGTAAATCAGGAAGTGCTCCGTGACATGTAATAATTAGAACACACTCACCAAATACCACTTACTAACAGCAGAGTCAGATAAAATATGGAGTGTAAAAAAGGACTGAACTGGGTGGAGGCATACAATTAAATATATCACGCCACAAAAGCAAATTCACCCCTGCCAATACTCTCTTCAGGCGCCGCATGCAATGTGATGACTTGGCCACTAGATGGACTTCTGCGTCTGCGAACCAGTTAACGTACACAGACATAGGTGTGGAATGTTACAGCAGAAAGTGATCGATGTGCAGGAAAAGCATTTCCAATAACAGTTGTCATCTACGAAGGGGTAACAGCCTTTATAGCAAACAATGTGAAGACAACTGGAAAAGTTGCAAAGCATGTACAATAGAATTAATAACATGACAGAGGGTGAAATTTTAGATTTTATTTATTTAAACTGCATAGAAAAGTGTATCATGAAAACAGCCGTAAAACAATCAAACGTAAGGACTGAAACAAATAAATAACTAGCCTTTTTCTGCTTCAAAATAAGAGCTTTACAGAATGCTAAGAGGAGAAAAAAGTTGTCATGCCTTGGTCTTGCAAAGAAAATGAACATTCGATAACTCGTACACTTATTTGGTGCAAAAATAAAAAGGCATCGTAAACATCTCAGTTCTGAGATTCATTAAACATCGGTTTCATCTAGCATTTCTAATCTAAAAAGGTTATTTTTTTGGTTGCTGTCTAAGAATTGAAAGATTTTACACTAATGGTAATACACAAAGTGTTACATTGAAACAACCAGGGAGCCAAAAGAAAACATGTTCACTCGACACAACATGGTACATTCATTCAGTACTATAAACACTTGAATATATTTGAAAACCAATTGTCATCTACCACTCTGACATAATACAGTAAATACAGTGATACAAGTGTTATAATTATATCGTCAACGATAAATATTTCAAGGCACTTTGCAGAAACTGTTATTAGTCATTTTCAGGACATGTTATCAATGCACCTAATTACCCCCAAAACACTTACTGTATAGCAATTAATACCCAAAACAAGCAAGGCATATCACGACTAGCCAATGGATTCTGCTTGATACAGATGATAGATTTGAGAATGATTCATGCTCAGGATACAAGTAAACTAGACAGACTAGACGATAAAATCGTACCAGAATGTGACACCTAACACCTGTTGTTGAACTGATTCACTGTAATCAATGAGATTCAAACAAGGGATAGCTAACATCGTATTATAACAACAATATGGTGACTGGAGTGGGGGGCCACACTCTTCCAGGAGTCCTGCTTTATCCAATATATGTAATATGTATACCCTTTGGCTGTAAAGGACACTGGCAGAAATGTGTCCAAGATAAGAAGTGTTGTAATTTTGACCTTGGCTACCAATGCTTGTAGTACGTACATTTGCTTATATATTACATATGTGCAAATATCTATAAACAATACTAATTATAAGTTACCTGTATAAGTTACCTGTATAAGTTAACAAGACTGACAGACAAAGTCAACTTCATCAGGTTCATTTAAACCCACAGTTGTTCCGCTTTAAACATTTTCTCATTCATGTTTGCAAACTGTAAACTGCGTCTCAACATCCAAATGCATTTGAAATCCAGAGCAAACTGTGGTCAGATGGACCAGCAGCTGATGAACTGTATGTGTATTTGAGTGGGGGAGACACTGAAGGGGGAAAACATCTTGGATTCTTTGCTTGTGGCCCCTGAGAGCATAACAAAGGCGGAACAAGGCTTCCTCCGCTGCCCTCAAAGTGTTCGCTCTCCTGAGTGAGATCCGGCAGAATGAGCAAGCAACACTTCACAGAACAAGAGCGTGGATGGTCTGTGGGGACGGATCCACACATACATTCACGCATGTGTCTAAAACAGTACAATAATAAATCATAAACCATTGATGCCTTATCAAAACCTTATAAACTATTACTATGGGGAACATGCCTGAAAACAACCAGTGCTTCTGCATGAGAGAACAGCAATATTACAGCTATTAGAGTTAATTTTGTATAATGCATATGCCCTCTGCTTTTCGCAGGGAGAAAACGAGAATTTTCTCACTATAATTTTTTCCTCCCTGCAAATAGTGGGAAAGTTTTTTGGTTGCAATTTTTGCTCCTTTAAGTTCAATGGTTACATTCAAAGGACACTATGAATACACAGTGCTGTAAAAACACAAAAGATCCCACCCCCCACCCCCCCGCCCCCAAAAAGCATTTTCCTTTTTTTGGAGTCCTAGGTAGCGAGCATCATCTCCAGCATCCTCTTGGCAATGTCATACACATAAGTGATGTCTGGCCTCTTCTCTGGGTCTGGGTTGATACACATGTCCACCAATTTCCTTAGCTGGCATAGAATACAGAGGGGAAGATAAGATGCTTAGTCAATTCAGACATTTTCATGAACAACAACAATTTCTCAATTAAGTAATGAAAACTTAAATGCAGATAATGGAATTTAGTGCTGTTCCTCTTTCTGACCATCGTTTTGCATTGTTTTAATTGAAATTTATAAATCTGGCTAATAGCTTGATGATTTCTGCATCGATTGGATATTCTGCACTACCCTCCTGTTCCTACCAGACTCACTTTTCGGACTCTGGGACCCTTAAAAAATTCACATTTAGAAAAGGGAGAGAGAGGCTGGCTGGAAGAACGCTGCAAGTACACCGATTTATACCCGCAACGATGGGCATCATCGTTAAAAATTCGGCACGGGGTCACCATGGAAACCACCTGCCTAGCCCTCACCGCCACAACGCTGCGCTCAGCACCCCCTAATCAGCCCGGCATGTGAAATGCAAATGCAGGCAGTCTGGAAAAATTAGCCAAGGAGAACAGGCAATGAAGATGCAGAAATGTGAAATATTCATGCATTTGGCGGACAGGGTTTAAATGGGAGGGGATGGGAGGGGATAATCCAGGGAGACATTAAATGACACAACAAAGATCAGCAGCTGACATTTTTGCCATCTTTCTGAGGCATTGTTTACACCAAAACTGTAGTTTGGAGGCTTCTCAAATGCAGGCAATAGTGAAGACCTCCCTGGATGGGTGAGCAAGACAAAAGCTGATACAAAATAGATGGGAAAATTAGCAGTTCTTCACTATTAATTGTTTAATTGTTTGGTTATAAGATGACAATTAGGCCTTCTATAGCATACACGAATTGGTACTGTGTATAATTTGTTTCATAATTAGATTCATAATTGTTATTTAAGCATTTCTTTAATATACATTTTGTAAGTAAATACAAGTGCTTCTCGACTTACGATGAGGTTACGTTTCAATGAACCCATCGTGAGTCGAAAATAAATGTGATAAATAATGATAAATAACTTTTATCACTGAATAAGTAAAGAATTACTACAACTAACTAAATACCAATAACTAAAAAGTTAGTCTATATGGTTCAAACAAGAAAAAAAAACACACTGTTAAACACTTTATTGAAGTGTTTAACATAACAAAAATATGTTAAACACTATGTTTGCGCTTGGGATCACATAAAGACTGGAAGTATAATTTGCACATCGGTATTGATTTGTGTTAAACAAAAATGCTTATTTAGCAAATCAACAATATTCAAGTGGATATATAATGTGCATATCAAGACTATGGTTAGGATTGTGTGCTGGTTTTACAGATGACTGACCACTGGTGCAGTGAGTTGTAGCTGAGCTCATATGTCATTTAAATATGTTGCTGAGCTTTCTGGAGTCTTAACTTCCACCAAGGCACCATGTGAGGAAGCGAGTACCTCTTCAGAGTAGTGATCCGACGAGAGGGGAGGATACTCGCACTGCTCGATCTTCTGACAGAGGGAGTACAGGTTCATCTTGTCTCCATAGAAGGGGCTCTGTAGGGCGGCCATCTTTGTGGAAAAGCAAGCAGGAACCATGGTGAACCATGGTGAACCAGTCAGCTGACATTGCACCCCAGAATACAGTCAAGCAGCAGATGTCAAACCCTCAGCTGCAGGGCATCTGGGTTCTGCATCATTCAGAAAAGTGTCGTTAGCTAATGGGAAAAGAGTATTTATGCTCTGAGAAGTTATTTTGCCAACCACCTGCCAAAATACTTCTGTGGCATCTAGTGGGTTTTTTGGAAACTGTCCATGATGTTCCACAACACATGGAATTAAGCAATTAATAATCACCCAGCTAGGTTACAGAGACCTATATTAAGTCTATATTAAGCTTACTAAGGACCTTGGTGAATAGAGTTCTGTAGATGCATACAAGTAACTCCACCCAGAAAAAGAATCTGCATTGCAGAAGGCAGACACCAGCTAAGCGGTGGCGATGACACATTCAAATACTTTCCAAGGTTACTCAAACACATTGCGAGGTAGGCTTGAGATGTGGATTGTGATGCAATCCTATTAACTGCAAAAAAACGCCTGAGGTAATTAAAAAGATGTTTTTCCTTTACAGTCCACCTCTTCTGAAGTCAAGTTTCTTGTATTTTTTATGCATTTAAACAGCTGTGATATTTACTAGAGCAGTTGAGGTTAATTACTTAGCCTGTCCTGGGACACTAGCTTACAAGGACACATCCTTAATCATCCTAACTGCTGCCCCATAACGACATGTTAGCTGACATTAAACTCACAGTCGTTAAAGTCAATAAACTGCTACTGTGTAGTGCAAGTCAAAAGTGGTGTTCAATTAAGTTCTAAAAATTGGATCATTTGTGGCGCATCTGACAATAAACATGCAATTTTTCCACAGTGTTCGTGGTGATACCCTCCAGCAGAGTAAAACAGTGTATGAATCAGCATCCCTAATCCTACAGGACATAAACCTTCAATATTCAGTCTACTGCTTAGCAAAAATGAAAACGTGGAGCCCAATTAGCTGTACGCTTTCAACCCACAATGCATCTCACAACAGTAGAATAGCACATTAAATGCCACATGCGGAAAAATATTTTTTATTAGTTTTGCGTTCCCTCGCAATAGTTTACGAGGCTGAAGTTGGTTTCTTATTCAAAAAATCCGTTCCATCTTAAATAGGCATAATGCGTGATCTGCCACGTTCACAACAATTTATCTGGTCAAAATTGAAACATCCGTTCATAACATTGATACCACCTGAAAGAGCAACTATTACACTTATCAAATTCAGAGTTTGGAGATATTGTACTATAGAAATTTAAAAATAATGCCCCCTGAATTTGGTATTGTTTCCCCTTCAAGACCCATTGAAAATAGGTGTATGATCCTGCTGTATCTACAGCAATTTATCTGGTCGACATTAAAATGTCAGTTCAAATCATTAATACCATGAGCAATTACTACACTTACTACATCCAGAGTTTGAAGATAACTTACTATAGAATTTTAGAAATAATGCCCTCTGTAATATGCATTTTCCCATTAAGATCCATTGAAAATCAATGTGTGATCTGCCATATTTGCCGCAATTTATCTGGTCAACATCAAAACGTCCGTCCACAATTCTAATACCATCCAGCAGAGCAACTTTTGCACTTACTACGTTTTGATTTTGACCAGATACATTTCTTTGATTATGGCAGATCTCGCATTATGCCTATTTAAGGTGGAACGGATCTTGCGAATAAGAAACAGGAGAATAAGAAACCTACTCCAGCCTCGTAAACTATTGCGAGGGAATGCAAAACTATTAAAAATGTTGAGACAAATTCTGCTGCTGTTTTTTGATTCACATTATTCTTTGTGCAGTTTTTTTCTTCATCAATTTAGATAATGTTCAATTTCTGAAAATTCTTTATCTGATTCATCGATTAATGGAAAAATAATTGGCAGATTAACTGATTATCAAAATAATCGTCAGTTGCAGCCCTAATCTATTATATATATAGATTTTTTGAGGTTATCCTTGTGGGTAACAGGCTTTTATCACATTGTGGGGACATTGGGTCACACACACACATACACACATTCGTACAAAAACAAACCCAAAGACAGAACTGAGAGGAGAATGATCGGCAGAACGAGGGAGAGACGCTCGCACTGTCCGGCAGAGACCAGCAGTAGCTCAGGAAGCAGACCAGGGCTGAAGTTGGTGACCCCAGGCCTCATGTGTTAACGTCACTCCCAACCTGCAGGGAGGTGGGGCATGAGGTGGGATAACAGACTAGGCCCCTATACCATTTTCCTCATCTCACATTGTGGACCTGCTCAAGGAACCTGAACACGCTCATCTGTTACCCATCGTTGTCACGTTAACAGTCCACCACTGTTGCCCCACCTTCCCCTGCACAACCTAACCACCGTTCCACGTCGTCAAAGTCATCTTGGGGAATACTGCATTCTGGGGCCATATAAACAATGTAAAAAGCTTGTTTCTAAAGTACTATTACTGCTAACAAATACGAAGAATGCAACAATGTCTTCAAAGAACCCATGTAACAGATTCCAAAAATCGTTTCAATCGCTACATTAGCAGTCATGCTCATTTCTGGGACCCTCTTGTAATCTGACTCCAGTTAGCATATGAACGAGAGCAGAAAATAGAACCAACAGACCTCAAATGGTCTCACTGATCAGGAGGCGCATGGCCAAGTCCTCAAAATATAGCTAAGCACAATTGCTCCATTAAAATGTCCAGTAGCGAAATCGACAGCAAAGTAACCATACAGCATATTGCAAGTTATTTATAAATCTGCCTGCTAAGGAAAGACAACTTAATTAAACAGAAAAAATGGACAGTAAAACTGCACAGAACAGCCTGTCCTTAAAAGTGCTCCATTTAAAATTTTTTATAGCTACACAAAATATACTGTCATATGAGGAAAAGATGGCATCTTAATGTGATTCACTTTGACAGACTTTAGTCTGTTTTACAAAATGCCGGACAAGGTTCTTAGTCTCTCATCAGCTAATGGGCTGCCTGTTTGTGACAGTAATTGTGTGTGAGAATGGATTAAAGCCTCTGTCTGACAGCCGTGAAGAGAACTCTACACATGGTGGGGAAATGAGGGGAAAAAAAAAAAAAAATATATATATATACACACACACACGCACGCACAAACATACCTATATGTCTTGTATAAGTACACAAACCATGCCAATCAAAAGTTTAGATACACCTACTCACATTTTACTTTTTGTACATTTTAGAATAAACATAAAAACAATGAAATCACTTATTAAATTACGCAGTATCCAAAAAAGAATTTAAACACAATATTTAAACAAATTAAACAGCTTAAAAATACTCGTGATGAGAGGCCTGCACACTCCTTGCATTTTCTCGCTCAATTTCGTGAGCATGTTTGTTCATTGGTTTATTTGACAGGGATAATGCATATTTCTAACACTACTGTAAATACACCAAACATACTGAGTTATTCAAAAGTCTAGTTTTAATCTGTAGTCCCTGGGTTCTTCTCTTTTAGAAAAGAGCGAGACATCTGGGATGCTTTCCCACCCGCGATGAAGGAGTTCCCGTATGTTGAGCACTTTCTGGCTACCTTTCAGTCCAACTCATCCCCAAGGATCTCCTACCAGGTTTCAGTTTGGTGACTGTGGAGGCTGGGTCATATGCTACAGCACTCCATCGCACTCCTCCTGCTAAATAGCTGTGATGCAGCCTGGGGGGCGTGACTGGGTTCACTGTCCTGCTGAAATACAAATAATGGCCCAAAAGAGGGCAAACAAGACCTGATGGTGTACTACTGCAGAATGCTGGGGTGCCTGTGCTGGGTCAGTGTGCCGTCAATGCTACGGGCAACTGTGTCACGTGCAAAGCATCCCAACACAGCTCCTGCTCCACGCGCCACAGTGGGAACCACACCTGCAGACGACTGTTGGTATAAGCTTTCTTTAGCTTATATTTTAATACAATTTTAAATTCTCACTTGAAATACAGCTTAGTTGTAGTTAGTTTTCAGTACGGGTTTGTTTTTATTTTGAAGATATATTTCTGTTTTCTTATAATTTTAGTTAACAATAATAATCGTGGTGCAGACTTCTCCACATCTCGCAAAGACATGGCATTTGGAACCAGATCTCTCAGATTTGGACTCATCGGACCAAAGGACAGATTTCCACTGGTGTCATGTCAACTGCCTGTGTTTCATGATCCAACAGTTTCAACAGTTCTACCATGAAGGCCTGACTTACGCAGTCTGCTATGAACAGCTCCTGTTGAGATGTGTCTGTCACTGAAGCATGTACTTCGGCTGTATTCTGAGGTGCAGTTAATTGACGATTTCTGAGCCTGGTGACTTTAATAATCTAATCCTCTGTAGGAGAGGTGCCGCCTGCTCTGTCTTTCCTGTGGCGACTCTCGGTTCCATCATAGCACTTGAAGGTTTATGTTACTGCACAGTGGTTGAATGTTTTCCAACACTAATTTTCACAAAGGCTTTAAATTAAAAAAAAATTATGTTCATGTTTTCATTTAAAACTAGTTTTCAAATGAAATTCTAGCAGGCAGGAACAACATTTAAGTATCAAGTAGATTACAACATCTCTAAGATTATGTTCATTCAGGTGTGTCCAAACCCTATGCATCATTAGTTAGAAATGCTGATGATGTGTAGTAAAAAAAAATAAAAAATAAGAAGAAAGACAGACTAACAGAGACATATAGACAAAGACGGACAAACAGACAGACACAAAGAAACAGACAAAGAGACGCACAAAGAAACAGGCACACAGACTAACACACAAAGACAGACACTGACAGAGAGTTACATGGACAGACAGATACACAGACAGACCCAGAGATAAACAGGCAGAGATACACAGACAGACACAGATACACAGACAGGGATGCACAGAGACAGATACACAGAGACAGATACACAGAGACAGATACACAGACAAAGATGCACAGGCAGACACAGAGATAGACAGAGATGCACAGAGGCAGATACACAGACAGATACACAGAGATACACAGGCAGAGATGCACATACAGACACAGAGATACACAGGCAGAGATGCACAGACAGACACAGAGATACACAGGCAGAGATGCACAGAGACAAGATAGAGAGATACACAGACAGACAGATACACAGACAGAGACAGACACAGAGATACACAGAGAGAGATGTACAGACAGACACAGAGATACACAGACAGAGATGCACAGGCAGACACAGAGATACACAGACAGAGATGCACAGACAGACACAGAGATACACAGACAGAGATGCACAGACAGAGATGCACAGAGACAGATATACAGAGATACACAGACAGACAGACGCACACACGCGTTGCAGAGAGTTAAACAAGGAGCGTGCATCTCCTGCTTTGACAGATGAAAAATGTCAGCCGGCCTGTTTTTATTTGGGAGCTTTTGCACTGTTCATCTGGCTCATTAGCGCCACACGCTCCCGCCCCTGACAGCCGCTCTGCCTGCCCTACCGGCAGCTGAGCCTCTCCGCCTAATTTGGGTCCCCTCGCCAAGGCGACGGCGAGAATGATTGACTCGCTCCCTGACCTCTGGGGACCCTGGGCTCCGCGCTTGTTAATATTCGTGGGCCGTACTCCCTGAGCGGGCGCACGTGGGCCGGCTGTCGACGCGTGGGGCCCAGCATCAGGACTCTCTCTTCATCATGGCATGCTGTCAAACTACAACCCCTCGTGTCTGGGGATTGCTGCTCCCAACAACACAGCCTGCATGTAACGCGGCCCCGCCCATGTAAAGGTC
The DNA here is from genome assembly GCA_026780765.1 of Petrocephalus schoutedeni. Classification (NCBI taxonomy): domain Eukaryota; kingdom Metazoa; phylum Chordata; class Actinopteri; order Osteoglossiformes; family Mormyridae; genus Petrocephalus; species Petrocephalus schoutedeni. The sequence goes on from JAODKL010000034.1 coordinate 14,746,960, forward strand.
CCGTCTCAAAGTGGGGAGAGCCCCATTAACTTAATTAATATTAGTCTTTTTTGTGTCTCTTTTTTAGGGCTCCTTCCGCCTGCCAATTAAAAACTTTGCATGCCGTGGACTCGTACCCCTTTTCTGGTGAGCAAGCGCAGGTCGCGATCGGCTACAAAGCAGAAGTTCAAACACTAAAATGGAAGAATCATCATTATTTCATCCTGTGCATCTCCATGTTCGCGCTATAATCTTATATTAATCAAGGCGAGAAAGCCACCGGCGTGGGGAGCCTTCGGAAAAAGACGCGTCCAAATCCCGCGACTTTGGTCCCCGGCTCGACAGCACAAAATCTGATGAAAAGGGGCTAACTTGTGAAGATACTTTTACGGTCGTTAGGATGGTTGGGAAGGACCGATTTCAATGATGAAACACCACTGACAAATGGAAAGGAAAAAACATCCCGACACACTGACAAAACATCCGGCTGATCCCAGAGGGCTCAGAAATTCACTCTTGCACATTTTTTATATTTGTTTATAAACTGTTAATGGCGCACAAAGACAGATAAATGGATTTGCTTCCTGATCCTCCCTTTATAAGATCCTACCAAAGTAAGGCGGAAAAAAATTGAGGGGTTCTCAAATTAAATGGCAACAATGAAGCCTAAATTATTTTGAAAATTATAATACAAGGCTTTGTTCGAAAGTGACGTACAATTAAACGCTGAGGACGTGCTTTATCAGAACGGTGGGGGCTCTGTGAAGTTAAGTTGACAAGATCACTCCCAATGGCTTGTCCACTCACTTTCCTGCTCTCTCTCTTTTCATCAGAGGTCACATTAGAGGCCCCCCAACACCCCCGTTAAGCAGGAAGCCGAGTCCTGGACAATAAATCAGGTTCTCTCAAACCTGTCGTGTCGCTTTGAGTCGTTACATAATTAATGATGTCGATGTCACCAGAGTTTGCGATCACTATTGCTCATGAGAGGCGGCCCTGTAACAGTCACGGTGCGTTAGCGATGTCAGCACGCGTCACCTGGGCCAAGTAGGCCACGCCCCCCAGTGGGGAACCCCCGGCTGATTCCCGTCTGGCCGTGCTCAGTCTTCTGTGGAGATGAGAGCTGCAGAATGCTAAGCTGGCTCACCCTCCACAGGGCGGGTGAAACAGCCGGGGGGCCCACCTGCTGCCGGCACTCAGCAGGAGCTCCAGCTGACGGCCGGGGCACCGGTGGGGCACCGACGGGGCTCCCAGAAAGCAGGGAGCTGCTCGCTCCTCTCTCGAGAAAGTGCGCTTGTCTGCACCACTCGCAAGACAAATGAGTCTGCTTTGAGGATTGGAGGGGGGGGGGGGGGGGGGGGGGGGGGGGGGGGGGGGGGAGGGGGGGGTGCACCAGGTAATTGGCCAACACAACAGGAAATGAAAGTGTAAAGCAGATCTTACGCAGTATGATTTCCAGTATGATGTGTTTTCTCCTGTTTACCAACTGGTGCATCAAAAGAAAAATATTCATTAGAATTAAAATAATAATAAATTTGTTGATGCATCTGTATTCAGAGTGTTGTCCTTTATTAGACCATCCATCCATCTTCCAGCTGCTCACCCTGGATAGGGTCATGGGGTTTTTATTAAACCAGGATGACACAGTTTCCTGCGTTGCTCTAACTGCTCCAAATGCAGGTGTCACGTGGATCATTTCATCAGTTTCTTTACAACATCTAACATCCTCGCGATGACCTCTAATAAATTCAATATCCTTCTGGTTCGTTCGTTCTTAATTTCTCCTCAAAATGTTTATTTTCTTAGGCAAAGAAATCTTGATATCAAACAATGAACTCATGCGATGGGAAGAATGGTAGTGGGAAACAAACGAGCAGAAGAATACCTCGGCGGGCCGAGCCAAACCACCAGCAAACAGAATATTGATGAAAGTAAATAAAGCTCGTTAAGTTCTGCTCAGAAACACAGCATGAACAAAAGGGAAATGAGGGGCGCCTTTTTCTGCGTGGGAACAGAGCTGCATCACTAACAACACGCAATGGGACCTTCAGCCGTCTACCGTTATGTTCAAGGGTTCGTTTACGGCAAGGGAATGAGCCGACGATGACCGTATTCGTGCTGCCCGGCTGCTTTTCGGTAAAATTGGTCTCGTAATTGCGCGTGCATGCGGGTCCATATAGCTATGAGATTGTGGGAAAAATTCTGTAAAACACAACGGGGGGAGGGCAGGAAATGAGAAGCATTTCAGTTATATATTGGGAGAAAAGAATACTGCAAAAGCTCATTGCTCTAAATATACCTACCAAGACATTTGGTTGCGAAGCAGTTACGTTGCTTTTAATTATTACATTTTAACTTATGGCGAATAAGCAAAGCCAGGCAGCATGGCTGAGGCGTATTTCAAGACACCCAGGGAAGTTGACTGGTGCAGCGGTTAAGAAAATGGGCTTATAAACAGAAGGTTGACAGTTCAAATCCTAATAAGCTACCGCTATAAGACCCTTGGGCAGCATACAGAATCTGTACTTGTTTTAGTACGCACGCAGTAAATACAGTAAGCTACAGAGGACTGGCTTACACATACTCGCATAAATCATAAGGATTTATGTGAATATAAAGCTCTAAACTTCTCTAAAGACAGCTATTATGACAAGAACTTCAAAAGGCCAGGCTCTGCGAGAGCATGAGAATGCGTAAATATGCTGGCAGCCTGTTTTTAATATAAATGGTAGACGGCGAACGATGGGGGGAAGAAAAAAAATAATTAATAAATAAAAAGCCAGTCAAAAGCACACCACACTGGCCGCCATCTGGTTAGCGCGGGACGGCCTTTTCCAGAGACGATAAAACTGCAGCCAAAACAGCAGAGATGGCTAGTCTCCCCTGTCCTATAACCCCACAATAATAAAACCCACAACTGCAAATCAAGAAACTTTTCAGTACTGTGAAACAGGACAGAAATCCTGCTTCCTGACATTTATAACCTTCCCAATCACGGTTTTAAAAAGCAGGAATTTGACACCAGAATTTGCATCTGTAATAAATAACATCTACATCCAGCATTCAAAGCGCACAAATACCATCATCTGATGCCATTTGCAAGAGGAATTACTGCTGAATTGCAAAAACAACAATAAATCAAGTGCTAGTAAATAATTAAAAAAAAAAAACTATGTATGACATTTTACACAGCACATTTACCAAAAGTCCCCCGAACAACGGACACCTATTTCATATTTGCGGACGGCATGCGGCATAATGGTTAAAAACCTAGATTTGTAACCAAAACAGTTGGCAGCTCAGGTTCCCAGAGGGGCCCTGCTGAGGTTACCTTGAGCTGGGCACTTAATCTGAATTGACTCGGTAAAAACGTCCAGCTATATAAACTAGTAAAGTGGAAAAACTGCAAGCGGCTCTGGCCGCTCTAAGTGAAAACATGTGCTGCGACCACCACACGGGCAATGCTCGGCGTGCCGATCCCACTCCGCGCTAAGAGGCCCTCAATCACATTTTGCTCGAGGTGGCAGGACCTGATGGCCTCGAAGGAAATAGCCCCCCGTCCCAAGCCCAACGGTCGTTCCTGAGAAGCAAAACCAAAAGGTACTTTTTCCTCCTTGTTCCCAGAGAGCCTGGAGATCACAACTGTTCCCCATTTTTTCCCCCCACTCTCTCCGGTGCACTTGTCTGACCTGCTAGCGCTGCTAGCCAGGCACGCTGCTGGACCAGTGCATTGTGGGAGACTAATTAGCACTGAGCACTATGGTCTCTGAGCACCAATAAACTGGGATCATTGTTTTTCAGCCTGGGGCACTTTGGAAGGTGTAGTTACTGGTGAGTTGTGCAAAAAAAAAAAACTGACTGGATTTAAAGGAAATTGGGTGCTGTACTAACAATGCATCTCTGGTTTGTATTTGTGCCAAAGCGAAAGTCATCCTCTTAACTGAAGGTTTTTATCCAATTCACCTCTGATACTGTACTGTGTGCTGGTTTGCATTAACCCTTAAATATCAATTGACTGACCAAAGGAGGAAGAGAAGCTCTGGGAATTCAAATAGACAAATGTGTGCATTATGCCTGACTCATTTGCAAGTTGTTTGTTGGTCTGCTTGCTGTACATTATTTGTTTTACTTTGATAGAAACATAAAGGGCAGCTTGCATCTCGTGATTTTTTATAGCAATCACTTACCAGTGTGTTCATATCATCAGACAGGAAACTGCTTAATTTAGAAAAGCTACAATTTTAAATTTAATGCCATTGAAACTATGAGCAGTTTAGCTATTACTACATATGTATTCAATGTATGCAGATAACAGGAGGCAGTATAGATGCTGCCCGGTTTTTACTCCTCAGGTGAATGTCATTAAGAATAAATTAATTATTTTAAACACAAAGTGCAATACAAGAACGGCTATCAATTCGTAATGGGAAACATGAATAAGCCACAATTTAAAGATCCCAGATTTTGTTGCAATTATGCTGCCTAGGTGTTCAGTGATGTTCCAATTAACTCACACATTTTTTTCTAATCAAATGTGAAGTGTAAATAATGTAGATATTTCTCCCTAAGCAGTTAATCCTCCACAACTGCGAAGTAATCACACAATAATAAGAAAAAAAACAAGTACAGCTAAGACCAAAATATTCAATATATACTTAAACAAAACAATCGAAATGAAAAAATGAGACTTATTCTCAGGCCTACCTGGCCTGATCTAATAACACCAGCAAAGACCTTAAGTCAGGCTTCTATATCATTTGATCTTTTACACATAACCCCAGCTAAAGTAAAATGCACAATTCTTTACTAAACTGCTTACTCTACTTAAACACGTCAAAAGTTTCAGAAATGCAATTACTGCAGTAACTGCAACTCCTTTTCCCCAGCAAAATATTTACCATGTGAATCATATGTAAATGTCAGTTTAATTTCCTGGAAATCCCAAAATACCCTAAAGGTTCCCGAGTCGCAGTGCTTACTTCAGCAAATTCTGTTTTACTAAATTACCACTGTGTGATATCACTATAAATTCCAGCCGCTATGTAGGGACAGTATTGCGCCTAATAAAATGGATGGGGGGGGGGGGGTGGTATAAGTGAACCAGGTCAATGGGGTTTTCTTTTTGTACCTCATAGAGCAGGCAGCCCAGAGACCAGATGTCAGACTTAAAGTTGTATCCATTCTCGTGTATCCTCTCTGGAGACATGTAATAAGGGGTACCCACTGGAAGAGAAAAGAAAACAGAAGTCAATCGCACTCTTTCCAGAAACACACCATCCTTCAAACTCCAGAATGCAACACAGAGGAGGGGCCACACTTCATTCTGAATAAGACAAATCAGAAGTCGAAACTATACAAAGCTGCAGTCAAATGCAGTGCGGTTCAAACACTGAAGTCATTACACCATGGAAATTCATACTACTAACTTAATTAGATCCACCAGAAATAAGATTCACATATAACATTATTTAAAACGTAAAAACTCTGAACCAAATCCAGATTATCCCTGCTATGACATCCAACACTGTATTTAAAAGTGAGTATTGAACAATATTATGAGTGAATAAATCAGTTTTGCAACACCTGTGCTGCCAAGTTGTACAAAAAGATGCATTTACCACTTCCTACCACATGAAGGTGTAGTGAGCTTCCTTAATTTAAATCCATCAATAAAATTATACTCTCTCGCTCTAGACATTCAAGGTATATTTGGTCATAAGAGGACTCAATCATACAGTGCATGCATATTGAACATTCATGATGTTTATGATATCAATTTATGATTCATGATATCAAATATACACAAGACAAACCTGCTAATAATTTATTTGCCATTCCTAAATATGTCAGAGAAAGTACTTTATTAAATTAAATGCTCCTATTTACACAGTTGTTAGAAAGCTAACAAGATCAGCTAACAAGTAGGAACTTCTATAAGTATCTCAAAATATCAGGCACGCCTATTAAGATGAATATCCACATGTACAGTTCTGGTGTGTAAGTCCCCCCCCCCCCCACTGTGATGAGCGGGGGGGTGGGGTATGGTGTGTAGGGAGTCGAGGGAAGATCTCAGCCGCTCTGTAGCCCGGAGAGCAGGCAGCAGGTAATTGGCAGCGAGAAACGGGCACCAGGAAGCCTCACAACAGGCCGCAGGGGCAGGCAGAACAGGTCTGAAGGCTTCTGCTACACCCGAAGCTAGAGTAATTCCTCCCAGCGACTGGCAGAGGCCTTCAGGTACGCAGCAGGGGGGGAAGGGGGAATTGTAGGTGGGAGCGTGAAAGATTGATGATAGGAAAAATACAGACAAATGCTAGGGGTTTACAGAGCCTGGTCCTCAAGACCTTTACCACAATGAATGGATTGAATCTCTAGCAGCACCAGCAAGCATAAGGGGAAACGTTAACATATAAAAATATCAATATCAAGATAAAGGACAACAAAGGAACCCTGAACTGGCACTCCTTTTTAATTTTATTTTTTTTTAATACAGTCCATCCTAAAACGAAACCTGACACAGTTGCTATTTCATCACTTTCAACAGGTAATTGGTGAAAGAGGAATATCCAATTAGGGGAAATCCAGATATCAAACCCCCATTACCAGTACTGCAAACTAAGGCTACATACTCTTACTGTAGCGCAAAAAACGTTTTACATAAATCAAAATAATCACCACCCTCCTTGGTTGATTCACCTAAATTCTAGGATAGCGTTAAGTAGTATAATGTATAAAGTAAACTAGTGTTTGACCGCTAAGAAAAATGAACACGCTTTCCTTTTAATTACAGATGGACAGCCCAAAACTACAGAGTCATAAAACACCGAGACCGAATGAATCAAAAACAATTCCGACGAAACGCTGAACTGATGACACTTATTCAGAGCTGACGGATAAATAAGCAGCGCAATCAACTCCTACTGCCATTTCCCTCACAGGATTTCGTTTGATGTTTGTGCCCCCCCCCCCCTCCCCAATTTAAAGGGGAAGGAGCCTGCGGCTGAAAATGCAAACATAAGTAAGGCTTTCTGTGTCTGTGTCTGCGGGCGGCCGGGCCACCAAAAGGCGGAGTTAAAAGGCTACGGCTCCGTTTCCGAGGCCGAGGGCTGACAGACATGCGGGGCCCGCTCCCGAGACCTCCATCAAGAGCACACCCAGTGTTCTGCTGAGGAGGTTCCTCTCATTACAGCCCAAACTGTCAGCCCGCGACGCCACCCCCCCACCCCCTACCCCTCCAATGCACCACAT
>JAODKL010000034.1:14759359-14773300 GCA_026780765.1 Petrocephalus schoutedeni
CTGGCATGCTCTCTAGGGTGTTCCCATCTTGTGTTCTCACCTTCCTGGAACAGGCTTAAGGATCACCATCACCCGAAACTGGATAAAAGTCCATTGAAAATGGATAGGTATAATTATTAATATCATTTTATAATTACCTCTTACAAGAATAACAATACATTTAGATAGGCATTAATATCACTATAAAAAGTGAGTCCTGTAATACCAGCAATTGTTAAGCAGAACACCAACCCTGGAACATTCATTCTATATTTAACCAGCTACCAAAAATATTGGTTTCCCTCATAACATATGGTTGTGGGGAAACGTGCTTTCAATAAACTCATTATAGAACATTAACAGGCCTTTAATTGTTCTCTTAATTACCTGGTTAACGATGAGCTGTTGGAGGGCTATAATTACAGAATTAATTACAAAGGTAAAACTTGCCAGACTGACGATCAAACGCTCCAAGGAGCAAACCGTTAATTTTACTGTACAGCGGAGAGCATTGCCCCACTGTTAAAGGTGGATTACCTGCCAGGATCACATTACCTTATGAATCCACTTCCGCCCAATCTACGCCTTTTCGGCGAAAATTGTCTGCCGCAAAATTTCAAATGCAATATTCAACTAAAGAAGCCCTGGCCCACATCCAAACAAAGCTTGTGGATCTATTCTTCCCCAACCCCCCCTACCCCACCCCACCCCATCCGATCTAATTTGCATATCAGAGGGTTGTTTGATGTCAATGGGGTATGTATGGGGCCTCTATGCCTTTAAAAGCAAACACTGCACATGCAATATTCTGTAAGAGTATGCAAATGAAGGGCCACTGCATTTCATTTGAATTCTGAAATGGTCAGGAATCAAAAAGAATAAAAATGTTAAATTCATGCATTTAGACGGCAGTTTCGCACAAGCCGCATGCTCATATTTATTTCATAATGAGGGGCTTTATCTTGATTTGTACCTTTAGGATGCCACACTTTTAACTGCCAAAGGAAACTAATAACATATACTAAACTGTACCTAATGAATATAACTGGATATAAATATGCATTATTAAAGATAAACAACAAATATTCCAATTATCAACATGACACCCCTTTGAATAGCAAGCACTGGATATCTACAAATTTTGTCAATGCATCATAATGTAAGTTGTTATTGCAGAAGTGTGAGCTGGGCCCCATAGAGTCTGCGTATTCTCTTTACATTCCCTCTGGATTCCACAACGTCCTTGTAACATTCAGCCACACGCCTGTTAAAAGGTAATTCTAAACTGGTCAAGTGACTAAATGGTGACTTTGCATGTCCGTGTCCTTCCACTAATCAGAAAACACTCCCAGACTGACACACCTCTAAGTGGTTAATAAACATGAACCCAAGGGTTTAAGTTATTACCAGACAGTTTTGCTATCTGTCAAGTTTACACACAGCTCATTTTGTGTATTCTAATCTGAAGTTAATCAAAGATGGAAAAATTATAAATTCATAAATGTCATAACACTGCATAGGATCATTTTGATTCTTTTGTATAAAAAGGCCTTTCATGCAAATATTAAGCATCTGATATTTCCTTATAATGCAATATTAAATCTACCATTTTAATCAGCAATCTTATAAATATAAAACGAGTGCACTAAAAAACAAGTACCAGGGCTGTGGTCGAGACATGTAAAACAAAATGCTGGCAAAATTACCAGAGAAGTTAATTAAGTTCCAAATTGTCAAACAAACACGATTGAACCATGCAAATACACGATTTTCTCCTTTGTGTTCATTATTTATGAAAACTCACCAAGAACCAACGGTAATATACTGAATGATGTTCTATTGATAGTGCATAGACTTTAAATTAAGACAAGACATTAATTCAGAAACCTTCCACTTCATTGATATTGAAAGATGACATTGGGTCTGATTAAGAGCATAGAGGCTATGGAGTTACAGAACAGGCGATTTCTGGTTTTTCTATACTATTTGGTCACATCAACAGACATTAATCATATTGTCAGGATAGGTAGGTAACTAGATAACTAATAAGTTTAATTTATTAAGGTATACTCTGGGCTTTACAACACACAACACAAATATAATTCACTTGAGACAGACAAAACATTTTTTTAAACTGGTACTTATTATCATTGTCGAGTTGAATATGATTTCCCATTTTTTCCGATAATGAACACTGGTGATTCACCTATACACAAACATATTTGAACAATTCCCTTTGACAGCTCTGGGGCATCCCAGTTATTTTAGAGAATGCTGGTAAGGTGTCTCTCCTTCAGCTACACCCCTATGTATTTTAAATGTTAACCGTTAAACACTTATGGTAACCCAAAGACCTGGTTGCCCATTTGTTCAACTATGGAAAGTAAGTACAGTACGGTAAAGTGGAAATAAGCTATTCAATGTCTTAAAGACTAGCTTTCAGATACACATAGTATTGCAATACTGCCAAACATATTCCAATGTGTCAGGAGATGCACAATGAGAATGCTGAAGTACACTAATAGCAGCATCAGAAGAAATTCTCTGGCTGACAGATGCATTTTTACTGTCATAGGTAACAAAATTGTGCAATTTTAATGATTTGTTCCATTTCAAAGATTATCTAGTATATCTTAATTAGTGAAAAGTATGACAGTGCTTTTAAATGACCTCTGAATGAGCTTAATCATTTTTGTCCTTGCTATTGAGCTCATAAGCAATGTGGCACTTTTGTGAGAAATTTTACATGAATGAATGAGACAAACAGAAGCAAACAGGAGCTGGTCACCAAAACAGGTATTGTCTGCTGTATGGAAATATATGGATTCCATAGAGACAGTATTGAGCAAAAGCAAATGATTTGCCAGCACTGCTTTGAGTCTCACCACCGTGTCACTTATTTGACAGATTCGTTTGGAAGATGGCAACAAGCTCTATTTTGGGTAAATTTTCAAATCCTTTTTTGCTTTATAAATATCACAATATTTAATCACAAAAATTTCACATCGTGATATTTGAAAATTTTCCAATATCGTGCAGCCCTAAGCATTAACACCAAAAAGACAAGCAGAGATGTGAGGGTAACTTGCACGCTCAACCTATCCATCACCCGAACACACAGACCGGAACACACAGTTGTGAGACATGAAGACGGTTCCCCACCTTTATCATCTGCGAAAGGTCACCTGCATCGGCAAGCTCCAGAACTATGTTGAGTTCATTCTCTTCAATGAACGATGCATAGTATTTAATTACGTTGGGGTGGTTCAAATGCTGCAGTAAAACACAGGAAAAATAATTCATATTTTACGTTAAAAAACGGTAACTTACGAGCTACTGTATATTTAGTAAAATACAAACCCATCAATGTAAACCGAAATATAGCTTACATGTTAACTAAACATTAGAATTTCTGTTAGAGATGCAAAATTCCCCCGTATATAACTACTCAACAGGTTATGCACCTATACCAGCAAACAATAAAAATATATATTAATCCAAGATAAGATCAAACTAGTCTGTGCCATAGGACAGGAGGTAGGGAAGACAAGTAGGGTCTTGACATGTGGTAGGTTGAGAAAATTATTACAGAAATATTCTTGCACACCTGATATGAAAAGGAATGCATGCAACGCACCTACATGAGTCTGATAACGCATATTTGTGGCAAAAACTGCAATGCAAAAATATGGTTTTGAAAACAGCGACTCATTTTCCCCAAGTAAATAACTAAATGCTTGAACTGAACAACCACTACCCCTTCATTTAATTATGTTTAGCTACTCTCGTTCATTGGGCACCACCACTATAGTGAACTGCTCCCGGTCAGTAGAAGAGGTTAAAGCTACTAATAAAGTGTGGAACAGGCGGGGTAGCATTTTCACAAGGCAGGAACACGGCAACAAATCGGCCTACGGTGATTAGCATGGGCCATCACAATGTCTTGCGTGGTATTACAAAGCCATAGTACCAGATACTTAATTCCCTGGAATAAATCGCCGAAGAGGTTTGCACCAAAGGCTCATAGTGTAACATAAGACTGGAATACCGCTCAGAAAAGGGCAAATAAAACAAATAGTCTCATTATTTCCATGTGTGACCATGCTGGTACAATGCAGGACTCCCAGTTTCGCATGGCAGCTTGTTAGCCAAATTCATTAGCCTGCAATTCATGGGGGATGCCGGGAGGGATCAGGGGAGGCTACCGCACCAGCCTGCTGACCGCGCTGAGGGACGGCGACTTGTTGTCAAGAGTGTATCTAACTGGCTAATTGAGCAGATGTGTGATGGAGCCTCTTCTCTGCACCGTGACCTGGCTCCTGGAGGCCGCCTCCCGCGCCTAGTAATTTTCACCTCCCTGCACACTCCCACCTAAAGCAATCTCCCAAACACACACGTACTTACACCGATACCAATTAGGCTGTCTCACATAAGACACCTTGGAAAACCGGCAGGGCGGCATTATTAGTGATTAGTGTAAGTAGACATGGAGAATCAACCTCCCTGCCCTAAAAAAAATTAAATAAAAGATCCGAGGGATCCGAGCAATTAGCACGGCAATCTGAACAAACCACCAAGAACATGATCAGGCCATACAAAACATTTCCACTGTTCTACAAGTGTGTTGAAATGGTCATTAATTTGTTTATTAGTGTGATGAACACACAATCCTGTTTAAGACAGTCTGATGTGTAAAAGTGCTTAAAAGAACAACAAAGAATACAGAAGGGGAAAAAAAAAATCAAAATATTCAGATGGGAATGTGGTGTGCAATTCTGCAATGCACTGTGGCCCCCTTCTAAATATTACTGAGAAAGATAAAAACTATAGTTTTTGGCATAAAAAAAGTCAATGTGAGCCTCGAGGAATGACACACACAACACGAGTGATCCGTGCTCCCCTCACATGAAAAATCCGGCTGCAGATCAATTGTTTTTCTCTGGTATCAGGTCTCGGCAGAGGAACCTTTAGAAAACATAATACAACGTGTGACGCTGCTGCTTTCTTTCTTTTCTGGTTTGGCTTTTTTTTTTTTACCTTAAGGAGATCTATTTCTTTGATGCAATCTTGCCGGGCTTTGGCATCCATCAACTCGAATATCTGTCAGGAGATCAAAAGGAGAGGGGGAGGGAGGGAGAGAAGGAGTTATGGTATTTCTGAAGGCAGTGCACAGGGAGTGGGCACGTACAGAGAGGGATCGCTGACTGGCACACCTGGGTGGGAAAGGGTGAGCTTGTCACACCGGTTTGGGTACTTGTTGGTCACTGTGAAATAGCCTAATCTCACCTTCACCGTCTCAGTCATCGATTGCACATTCAGACAGACAAAAAAACTCGAAAATTTAAATCTGATAATGCTAAAGAATGATGCTTCCTGGATACATCTAACACTGAAGGCTCGTAAACAGAGTCAAATTCACTAAAGGAAGTTGCACTCGCAGATTTACGAACTTGGGCTAAACAGCCTGTCCTTGATTAAACAAGAAATCAAATACAATTGTTTTTTTTTCCTTCCAGTAAGTTTTTGATATTATTTTCCTTTAAACATAGTCACATAACACTTTCCTGCCAATCCTTCAAACCCTCGTCTTTGCACAAGCGTCTCCGTCTCAGTGTCATGAGAACTGACAGCGAACAACATCTTTGTGGATCCTTCTGATGGGAAGCAAAACTGCCAGCTGCGGAAGCACGTCCCAACACCTGGAGCCCAGTTGTGCAGCGTCTCAACACTGTGGGATACTTCCAGAAACTAGCAAATGTGCTTGTCAGAGCAGTCACCCCAAGAGCGACCTGACATATGGCAGGAAACTTTGCTCTCGATAGTCCGTTTCGCTGACGCGCGCTCCTTATACTGTACACCTTTGCAGGGACATGTACGCAATGTAAGCCATGACCATGAAAACCAAGGCAACATAGTACTCAAGGCATGAAGACATAAGTAGAACTGTTAATAGTAGTCAAACTCTCTTGTACATCAGCGTTATGCAGGAAAAAGTTAAGTAGAACTTGGCATGAAGCTAAAGCTAAAGAGCTAAAGTTTGGGCTCTGGTATCTCACTGCTACCTACAGAGAAACTGCCAAGCATTGGTGATAGCATGCTGCCCCATTGTTTAAGCCAGTGACAAGTAAATGTATTGGGGGGACCGGTGATTTATGTATGACTAAAGGGGCTGGGTGGCCCCTCCCATCATAGGCATCCAGTAAAACCTCCTTTGGACCAGCCCAGATCTCCTCTTTCTGTTAAGCTTGTCCTAAATAATCAGCTATGCACCCTACCCATGTTATATTAGATTAGGACAACAAGTTTCTATTAACCTAATTCTTGACTTTCAAATCCGTCTCATCTTTACTACACAATGCTGCTTTTCAAGCACAATCCCGGAAAATTCCACAAAACTCATATAACCCACAAAAGTGGTCAGACTGTCGTATTTTCCAGTAGTTGTGCTTTTTAAAACGAAAATAAAAAAGGCCCAAGTAGCCAAAATAACATGTCTCACATTTGTAATGGGGATCTGTCAACTTCTGTCAGCCAAACAAACTTGGACTGAGCCTAGAGCCTTGGGGTCTTAAACTGTGGGAAACCACAAGCCCCATCAAGGAAATCTGCGTGGCTCTCCGTGCTAACTAAAAAGCATGCTGGCATTGAATCTGGCACAGGAAATGTGCAAGAAGAGGAATAGCAGTTTGTTCATCAATTCGCCTCTAAATCGATCTGACATGCTTATTTGTGGAGGATTCGCATTTGCAAATGTGCAGGCTTCTAAGCATGCTTGTCAGGAAGGGAACAAGGGGCCTCTGGATTTGGGAAACGGAACTCGTTTCGAGCAGCTAATTCCCTGCGTACATTTCTGGAGGTTGGACTGCGGAAAGCACAGTTACTACTGCAGCTCAGGTAGTTCAGCAAGAGGCCGAAATCCATGAACCGCTGTCCGGATTTTAGCTGCAGGGTTTTTGACATCGGTAGAGTGTCTGCCAAACAACGTCTCTCATGACGACGCTTCCGGGCGCAACCCACCGCACACAGGCAGGCGCGTTAAATCCAGCTTCGTTAGCCGATCATAGAAGAGAAGAGGTTCTTTTTCCCCCAAAACCATAAACATGACCATAAGTCAAAAACAGGTTAATTTCCACCCTTTAGGTGTAGATTAAATCTGTAAAAGAGTTGGGTAACACGTGGCCCAATGGGATACTATATACACCTAGCTAGTACTGAATAAGACCCTCATTTTGCCTCCAGAATCTACCTCAAGGGCAGACGAGCCATTCTGCACACCACTTTTATGGTGCACCCCCATTTATAGCCCTTCTGTCAGTTTTAACGAGTCTGGCAATTCTCCTCTGACCACATTCTTTAACAATAATTATCCAAGTTCATGTGCATTATATGATGTATCAGTTTCTCAGATCACTCACTGCTAGTCACCCCAATACACTCACTGAAAGCTAAAAGAAAAAGAGCAATCTCATTCATAATTCTGCTTAGTTTGCCGCTTGACATGGCACTGAACATCACAAATTCTGTGTCGGTGAGAGAAGGACAGATTTCCAGGGTTTCGGCCATGTTATCTGCTCTAAAAGCATTTCAGAGATGAACTGCATGTTCTAACAACTAGGTAGTAATTGAAACACTATATTCCTGCGATGCTGGGAATTTTAAACATTTTCTTACATCAATAACAAAAAAAAATTTATGCTGAGCCGAGTAGTGCTGACGATTATACTCTTTCGTAACAAACTTTACTTATGAGCAGACCAAGCATTTCCCATCTCAAGTCTCGGTTTCATTTTAGAGCTTTGCATTAATTAGCAATAAGGACAACGGAAACCTTTGAAACATCACTTGCCATGACCTTACGGAAAGTTCCCATCCTTCATATGCGTCTTCCTTTTAAGCAGACGCTGGTCTACAAAATGAGCTTTGGGTGCTCGATATCCTGCTACGATAATCGGCGAGGGGGGGCGCTTCAAATGAGACAGAGCTACATAATCAGTCACGTTCTACCATTAAAAGTAACCCAATCAGGACCATACATTTTCTCAACAGATACAATGACTGTCTGAATTAGGAAAAAAAAAAATAGAAGCAAAAAAATGTAATCACTCTGAGACTATATTTAGAAATTCTTACAGAAAATGTAATTACTTTAACTATACTAATTAGCATAACTATTCCGCAGATGGACTTGACTGGACACAAGTAGCTCAGTTAATAACATGGAAAAAAGAAGAGATGGCTAAGCATCAAGGTGAAATTTCATCACATACAGCACTCCAATTCCCAGGCATGGCTAGCCGATAAGGAACACAGCTATACCAATATAGTGGGACCTGCCGTCAGTGATTAACAGGGGAAACAAAAGATAAATCTGCTGGCCAGATTTATTAATGATAACCATGTCGCCGGCTGTTTAAAACTGTCTTGTAGGCCATTACTTTGGGACCTTTTCTAACTGGAGATGCCAGCTGGGGATCACCCTGCATTGTTTAAAAGAAAAAAAAACAAAATGCCGTGTCCATTTATAAACAATAGAGGACACGATTTGTCCCGTATTTTCAGGGGGTTGGGTCCCTACTTCTAAATGTTGAAAAAATGCCAACAAAATTCCTCATCATACACTACAGAACACGGCTGGATTGCCTGATTGTCCAACACAGTTATTTCAATTGTTTCAGTTATGTGCTAACTTTTAATCTAAATACTTTAAATATCAGCCAGCAATACTGACCAAGACACATTGGACCAATATCACTATGATTTTAACGAATATCAGCTGATATGGATATGTTAATCAGTACATCATGCATCGCCAGTCATGGCTCTTCAATAAAAACAAGCTTAAAAAATGTAAATGATTGCACTTTCAGGTACTGAAAAATTTAATAAGGGCAAAACTAGACAATAATACGCATTTTACTTTTAATTTGTTAAAAGCCAAATGACAGTTAATTAAAAAATCATCTGAAAACCTATTTGCTAGCTTTAACTGTTTATTTAGACTCTTCCCCCTTTGTGAAAGAAGACTTTGGGGGGTGATGCATCGTGTCACGCAGCCGACCTCAAGTGCTTTGCGTTTTGTTTCCTCAGGAACCCTAACATAGAAAAAAGCATCGCCCAAAGCTAGAGGTGACAGCGGACGGTGGAAGGAATGCAAATGAATATGCATAACAAGCATAACAAGCTGAGGAGGCAGAGAGCACAGTTCCGGTTCGAGGAAAGCAGACGTTTGTATGAATCTGACTCACGTGAATAGGCGCAGATGTATTCAATAATACAAAATTGTGCTTTTCATTAAATTATTTTGGGTGTAAAAAAAATTAAATTAAAAATCTCTTACTCCTTCCAACCATGCATTTTTATATCAGTGGGCACTCCTTAATTACATCTGTTATTACTGAGATCCAGAACATATAATTTAGCTGATAAACGTTTCCACCAGGTAATCTGGATTCTTTACATAGTCTGAACTCAGTCTCTCTAAATTGTTACATAGCGCGTGGCTGGGAGAGGGTGTACTCAAAATTGTCACATAGTGTTTGATTGGGTGAGGGTGTAATCAAAATTGCTACATAGCATGTGAATGGGTGAGGGTGTACTCAGAATTGTTACACAGCGTGTCATTAGATGAGGGTGTACTCTAATTGATTGGCAAATAATACAGCATCCCTCTGCCTCCCAGGATAGGCTCTAGGCTCAAAGCTACCCTGTCCTGGCCAAGCACTTAAGGCAGAGGAATAAGATGATACAGATAAAGAAGATGATGATCATGATAACAGGAGCATCACATTCAAAACGCAACACCAAGTTTGAATGGTAAAGGCAAAATATTTAAATGTATGAAATACACAGTGATATTATAAATGGAAAATAATACAGAATAATACATATGTTTGACCTATTAAACGTATATCATTTACACATGGCTTATTCAGTATTGTAGAGTATATCAGCATTTTACTTACCTTAACTTTTTTCAAAGCGACAGACGTGTTGTCTAGCAAGTACCTAGCCCGGTAGACTTCGCTAAACTGTCCTCTTCCTATTATTTTTTCTATATGAAAGTTGGCTAGGCAGTTGTACCCCATGTCAAGCTGTAGAGGCTTCTGTGAAGACAGACGAAGACAAATAAGCAAATCACTGCCTCATAAAACTGCCAAAAACTAAGATGCTAAAGAAATGCAGACAGGGTAAAGAGAATCAAAAATTAACCATACATGAACTTTTCATTCCCAATATCTACCTCTACATGTTACAAGAGGACAACATCACACTGGTTAGAAGATATCCCACCCCAAGAAATGCTAACAACGAATTGTGAAGCACTCTGGCAAATCAGCCCCTCAGACATGCTATAACAATACCTAATGACTGTTATATGCTTTAATTCAAACTGAAAATGGAAAGATATCACAATGGCACATTTCAGCATGGAAAACAGCCATGGGATACCCTTAAGGGCAGCCAACTCTGTCAAGAAAGAATGAAAAAAAAAATGTATAAAAATCCATAAAGATAAACACCACTCACACACACACACACACACACACACACAGACACACACACAGTCCATGTAATCCTGTCTTTATGCGGACTCTCCATTCATTCCTATGGGTATAATCCTAATCCCAAATATGACATCCTTAACCCCTACCCATCCATAACCTTAACCACAAGAAACCAAACACTTTGATGTTTTTATTTTTCTAAAATTGAGGTTATCCTTGTGGGGGCCAAAAAAAAAAATGTCCCCACAAGGTAAAAAGTAACAGGTTTTTAATCACATTGTGGGACAGTGGGTCGCCAAACTGTAATAAACATAAATCCACACACACACACACACATATACTGTATATGCACATATAAATGAGATTAAATATATTCGGTTCCATTTTAATTGTGGTTAAACAAAGCAAACATTAAAACAGAAGCATATGGGATATGGACTGGGACAAACGGAGCCCCCACCAAAAGTGGCTGACCGATATAAATCATACTTGTGAACAATTTAAGATTATTGCCTATTCACAGACAGCCAATGAAACATGTGGAAAAATATAGAAAAATAAAAGCCAAGAAATATGGATCAACACAGCTTCCACAGACAACAGTTAAATACCAAATGAAAAACACAATTTTATACCTACAGTTGTACAAAATCACAATCCTGGCAGCTAAAAATACAGGGACAGGGAGATCAGGATGCAGTCAATTTGAACGTTTTATTGTATCAGCTGACAGTTTTTATTATAATAAGTGGTGAGGTAAAGAAATATCCCATTAAAACTGACAAGAGAGAAGCATAATTTAGTGTGTGGATGCAGACACCCCCCACCGCTGTCCGAGGATAATCTGGCACTGACCCGAAAGCTCAAGTGAGTTTGGGTCCAGACAGAACCAAATATGGGGACAGAGTAGTAACCAGAGTTTTTTATGCAACAGTAGCGAAAATCATCACAGCTAAGCTCGAAATTCACAAAAGCTGATGCTTAATAAGACATGCAGGTTGGCAGGAGTGGGGGGGGTTCAGCCAGGTATCCACGTGACTGAACGAGCTACAGGAATCACCCTCACGGGCCACGCGGTACGCCGACAAAACGTTAGCGCGAGCCTCTGAGGCAGCATGACAGCCACATGCTGGGCGTGCAGTAGCGCTAATGCGTCTTGGCATACTGCTCTGTAATCGCGCATTTACATATGCAATGACCTACATTTGCATGTCAGGCCCGTGCGCCGTCTCGGTGCATTAGCGGTGCGCCGCGCGGCCCGTCCGTGGCGGGAGACGGCCGGAGGGCGGCGGCTTTCTTGGCAGCTGGGGACGGGCTGCCAGCGAGGATTAGGCATCGGCGGCCTGAGCATTAGACACTTCATTAGAGCTAATCTGTTTAACAGTGGGCACTGTATGTAAACTTCACAGCTCATTTGCGGCACCTTCTCACCCCCTGAGAGCCCCCACCCTACCACCCACCCCCAAAACAGTGACGGGCCTGACTGACGGCTCACATCATCCATCGCTCCACCCCGCCGTACTGCCCAGATTCAAAGGCTGACAGGATGAGTGGCAGGCTTCAGCCCCCAATGACTAGGGGGCAGTCTGTACGAATCGCAGCCCCCGGAGGGGGGGAGGGGGGACTGAGTCCAGGTGGGGCAAAGGGGGCACCCAGCCCCAGGGTGTACTCAAGAAATACAGAAAGAAGTGACGCAGCATTTGGACTTCCGCAAACGCCCGTCGGTTGCAACTGTGGCGACATTAAGGGGAAATGAAGACGGATGACTTCCGAAAAGGGGAGGACCTCGGGAAGGTAACATCCCACAATATGACAGTGGCTTCTCCATTTATTTTTTCTCATGCAGGAGTCGCCCTGAGAAAGGCAGAATGGAAGAGCATGTCGAGAGCAGGGGCCGCGAGATGCAGAAGTGGACCGGCGAGGCAAATGACGCGGGGGCGGAGGTTGGCGGGGCAAAGCTACGCCGAGCACTGAGGGCAACAAGTGCAACAATGCCACTTAGTGTCAAGAACTGTAGACTGCAAATGAAGCAGTGAAAATAATGACAAGTTCTCCCGTTTTCAAGAAACCTCCAAAACATCGTCTGGTCAGCTCTCGGCTAGCTATGGATATCGTACACTTATCTATAAAACCCTACAATGAAATAATTTTATAATTTATATTATAATGTATATATGTATAATATTTCAATTAAAATCACCCGTGTGACACCCCTCACCCTCCCTAAAACTTAGCCTTCTCCCCCAAGGGAAATGATGCATTCTGGGGTTTGCTTTCCTGTTTTAGAAACTTTTGTCTTTACCTTTAAACTGCCCAGACTTGTCAATGCGAATAAAGTCTTAATTTGTTACTTGCTATTCTTTATCAAACATTAATGAACTTACAAAAAACAAGCAACCCAATTTCTAAAGCGACAGAAGACCTTGCCATTTATGCATATGAGCCAATAATTTCTCACCCAAAAAGGATTTTTGGAAATTTCTGGAGTTGATAATTTCAATAATATAACCATAATATCTCTACATTTAAAACACTGGCATACAGGAGATATTTAAGTAATACAGAAAAATCTCAGTCTTAAAGAGCACAAAGTGAACAAAGTTTCAAAATATATAAAAAAAAATAAAAAACTACAGAAGTGGGTAAGAGATTCCATACATGCCTGAGCCAGTACACCAGCCCTCTGTACCCTGAGCCCCCCTCTGCCACAAGTGAGCAGAAACCACACTGAGAAAGAAAATAAATAAATAAACACACAGCGCATAGGAGTGCCTCAGCATCACGGGGCACGTCGACGCGAGCTCAGAACGCAATTACCACCCCCTGCTCGGCAGCCGAGAGTGACTACGGGGAAAGAGGCCTTCCAGTCAATTGGGGACTGCATCTGTGCAGAGCCCACAAACACTCCCTGTGGGCGGACTGAGACAGAACCCCGGCACAGGATGCTGCACGGAATGGTGGGAAGCAACCAAAAAGCACAGAGCACACCTCACACCCAGGGTAAAATGGAAAGGGGGAGAATTTTAGATTATGAGCTGCATAGGCGGGGGTGGGTGGTATAATAGGCTGGGAAAAGTTAAAGCATGGGGGAAGAAAACAAACCATACTTTTTCCAATGGAACATAATACGATTACTGCTTTCAAAACGGGCAGCTCTAGCATGCATGCGTACCTGAGGGTGGAGAAAAGGCACTGGTGCATGCTGGTCTTGCGGCTGGGCGTCCATCGGGTAGAGCGGCTACGTCCTTTACGCCCCTGACAAATACAGAGCGGTTAACATTTGAGCCAGACCCTCCCTATTTCCCACATCCCACGCGATGACACATGACCCGGAGATTCCCGGGCAGACACAGTCAGGAACACAAACTGATGCTGTTGTTTCATGAAGAAAAGTGACAGAGAGGAAAACATCCAAACATTCCAAACTGTTTGTACTTATTCTTACATTTTAATAATT
>JAODKL010000034.1:14784260-14809784 GCA_026780765.1 Petrocephalus schoutedeni
GGTCAATCTGACCCCAGATCATCATTAAACGGTAGGCAAATTTCACATGGGGAAATTATCACGGGAAAAGGGTTAAAGACCCAACAGTGAAATCATTCCACCAACCATCGGATCTGAACAAACCACCTTCTGATCACTGGCAGAGTTCGAACCTGCAGAGCCACACACTACCCACAGCACGGGGTAAAATAAAACTTTAGTCATTCAGGCAGTTTCATTTGATTAAGTGGGGGAATCTATTCCTAGTTGAACCTTCTTCATTTACAGAAGTTGCCACAGTCATTTTATAAACATGTGCCTTTGCGTTCAATCAATATACTTCACCATAACTCCAAGAGTAAAATATATATAACTGAGTAAATATTATTAAATGCCTAACATTATATTCTGAGAATCCATCCATCCATCCATTTTCCAACCCGCTTTTCCTATCAGGGTCGTGGGGGGTCCAGAGCCTATCCCGGAAGCTACAGGCACAAGGCGGGAAACAACCCAGGATGGAGGGCCAGCCGATCGCAGGGCACAAACACACCATTCACACACACACCTACGGGCAATTTAGGAACTCCAATTAACCTCAGCATGTTTTTGGACTGTGGGGGGAATCGGAGTACCCGGAGGAAACCCCACAACGGCACGGGGAGAACATGCAAACTCCACACACATGGAACTGGGCAGGATTCGATCCCCGGTCACAGAGGTGTGAGGTGACAGTGCTAACCACCGCTCCACCATGCTCCCTATTCTGAGAATTTGACCTAAAAATTCAAATAAATAAAAAAAATTCATGTCTGAAAATTATTATAATTCATAATACGTTAGATTACATTTATTCCTAATAACTGCCTTCACAGTTTACTTCCTATATGTAGCATATATTTATACAGGGTTGGGTAAGTAAAATGTAATATGGTACAGTTACTAGTCACCTGTTGAAAAATGTAATCAGTAACAATCCAGGTATCTCAAAAAAAGGAATGCAACTACTTTTAATTACTTTTGGATTACAAAACTAAAGGCAAGAATAAACAAAGACAGAACGTGTTGTTAAAATAATATTTCGATTTCAAATCTTGGGTTTGTGATTCAATTCAAAAGCAATTCTCAATTCAAAATTTTTTTCCATCAGTCTGATAGGAAATACAGCCCTGAGATAATAGTTAAAGTCGCATTATAAAAATATTAACTGTTGCAAATATAAACTGCAAACCTTCAACTTAATTAAACAACTTAAATAAACACATTACTATCTGAGCAGAAACCGGTATCGCGACATCTATAAGATTGGCAAACTCCGCCACAGAAAACAATGGGTTTCGGAGCACAGTGTGCCGCATTCGGTCTGAAAAGGGCTTTCAACTCGCCCCGTTACAAAATAGGAAATATGAATCGATTTTGTGTCCTGTATGAATTGATTTTGAATCGATGAAATCACGATTCTTTTGAGAATCGATTTTTTTGCACACCCCTAGTGATTAGTGCTAAACAAATAAAACTGAACTGAACGACAGTAGTGTTTTGTTAATATGTGGAAGTAGTATTGAAATGCTGATAGCCTATGTGTATGTCCAGCTTTGTGTAAAGTGCATAATACTTTGCTAACTAACTTGGGATATTGATACCTGGATCTCTGAGTAGTCTCACTACTAAATGTTTCTTTAAATTTCACTTTGAGCTCTGATGATGCCAGTATTTTCACAGCTGGGCGACATAATATGCATTGTGTTGTCTCCCCTCTCTTCCTTAAAAATAAAATAACCGAAATTAACTGATAATAAATGGATTTTTTGATGCAAAGAGGAAGGACTAATTACAAGAGATACGTCAACACGACTTGTGAGAGGTCTTATTTACACAGAAAATACCATGATATCAGCTTTGCATTCTTTATAAGCACATCACAAAACTATTATTCATTGACAGATTTATTATAATGTAGATGTAATCTTAATTTATTACAAACATAAGTGTAATCTGATTACGTTTGTATTTATTAGTTACTGTAACGGAATACAGTCTTTGTCCTAATACTTTTATCCTTATAGGGTACCTTGATGGCCAGACTGCCTAAAATAAACCGGAAGCTAGTTTCATAGATTAAAGGCTAGTAAACAGACTTATAATGTACATTAACAATATGCAACTATACATCTCTTACAAACAACTGTAGTTGCTGATTTCAATAAAAGAATTTATTCTGGACTAATTCACAGAATTTGCAAATCATGGAACGTGCCTTGGAAAACCACCAATCAACAACTTTCCATTCAAATGAAAGTAAGACATCCCAAGCAAAAGCATGAAAACACGAACATTCAAAACCAAACAAACAAAATCACAAAGGCTTAGATTAAAGGGGGGGTTCTTAATTTGAATATAATCTGCACAATTTAGAATTGAGGATGTGTTTATTTAATTTGGATTATTTACATTTGACTCATCTTATTAAATAAACATGTCATTATACAACTTTGAATTTTATATGCTTTTATTCAATTCAGAGTTTTTTTTTTGTTACATCCACCCCCATACATCTTCAGACATCTGTAAACTATTTTTATTCGTTACCCACAACAACACTGGCAAAGGTCTCCCAGTCCAATTTGGCTTCACATCTGAAAGAGCGATTCCTCCCCACCCGCCCCTCGGCAGCTTCCAACAAGCTGTTTGTATCTGGGGGCCGCTGATTGGGAGAGCAATATACATAGAGGCCAATTGGCCTCCAGTACGAAACTGAAGCAGCTTTATCAAGCTCAAACACTTTACATTAATTAGTATATTAAAATAAAGCACTCAGGTTGCCTTCTAAAGCAAACGAGAATTCTTGTGAGAAATGTCAGAAAAGTTGAGCCTAATCTGGAGCAAAGGAACATTAAATGTGTCCACTTAACTCCACATTTTACATGACATGCTTTTCTGCTTTTCATTAACAATGTACTTCAGCAATAACTTTAAAAAAAAAAAACTTTAGGACAGGTGATCAGCGACTGCAGGAATACAGTTAGTGCTGTCACAATCATTAATTTTAGCGGATGATTGTCATATAAATCATAGTGATTAACAATCTGTCTTTTCATTTTAGTTCATTTCTTAGCCTAATCATAGTTTAATAATATGCATACGACTTATGAAAAAGAACTTTTAATTGTCACTAAACATTAGCACAAATAAATATAAGTTGCATTTCTGTTAGTCTTTCATGCTTTCTAAACAAATATTGTACTGGCCAAATATGACAAATAAATAAGTAGTTAAACGCCTCAAGATAAAGATCTGGTATTGTCACTAGCCAAATCGTAGCACCAAACCAATTTGTACCTTGCACGTCTGTGCATGAGCAGCGTTTTCAAGCAAGCATAAACCACAGTACATTTTCTGGCACTGCCCAATCAGAGCATCCTGCCATTTTACGACAAACCATATTTACAACATTTATAACAAACTAAGCCAGGTAACTTAATTAAGGTTAGTCTGGGCTAAAAATATCTACCTAAACAGGCACTCAGACATGAGTATAAGTGCTCAAAATCAAAGAGACACGTTTATGAAAGTGTCTATTTTTAAAAAAAGATTTTTTTTAAATATATGAAAAACAACAGTATGCTATATAAAGACAAGTATGACATATCACCACTTAATTAGCAAAACCCATGCCCTTGTCTACAAATGAACCAAAATGAAAGCATTAGCATGTGACTAATCACACATATTAGCCAATAATACTTAACAAAATAATCTTCCTTTAGACCCAACTCTTCTGATTCAGATCTAAAGAATATGCTTCTGTATCCTAGGCCTCTCCCTTCGGCTGCTCAAAACTGTACAAAGTAAATGATGCTAAATGACTATTACATTACCCTGAACAATCTGCAATGCTGAAGCCTGTGACTATGATTAAACTTCACGTCAGGACAATCCCCTTACGGCTGTTGAGGCCAACAGAATATTTGGACAAGTACTGACACACAGAACGCACTGTTACTGAATTGCTACCCAAACATCACAGAAAAATGGGTAGATGACATCGGCTGAACCTATTCACAAGATACCATCACGGTGGACCACATGTTTGAGAAAGTTTGCCTTAGAGAAAGTTCAAGTGAAAATCCTTCCCCAATAGCAGAGCATGTGACAGCAAGAGTGAGAGAAGGGGCAACTTTTCATAAATAAATGGCTGCAAATGTAAAGCTAATCATGAAACGTATTCAGTTGGGAAAAGGCAAGATAAAAACGAAAATGATTCGGAACGCTAAACAATGTGTAAACAAAAAACGCTCCTAAGAAATATGGAATTTCATATTATTATTATTTTTTTTTTTAGTGCACAGAGGAGTGTACGGACTTCGTGAACTAGCTAGCAGTTTTTTTTAATTTACCAGGCTTAGAAATCTTAATTAGTCAATGGGTGTGATTAGGTGCTGTCGGAATGGGGAGAAACGAAACATCGCTCCCGGTGTAAAGGCTGGCTAATCCAAGCAAGCGGCAATACGCTGTTAGCTGCTCTGAACTTAAGCAATGACTCTTCATAAACGGGTCTGTAACTGTGCAGGCAAACCGAAAAGTTTGGGGGGAAACTCGGTGTTAGCACTTTTCTCGGTAAAGTTTCCTTTGCCAAAGTCCAAAGCTATTCAAGGTCGACTACAAAGGGATGCCTGAAAACAACTTTCTGCGAAGCATTAAAAGGTAAAGACGACTTCAGGAGCATATCCGTGGAGGATTTAATCTTACCAGGAAGTGGCAGCCTCGACACTTGAGCGACACGACTTTCTAGTGATGGCGGTTGTTGATGGCGTAATGAATGTCTCTTATTTTATTTTTAAAATAAAACGCTCGGTGCGATTAGCAGCTTATTTTGAACGCCTGCTCTGCGCCGCTTCGTAGCACACAGGCAGGGAGAGGTCGCCAGCAGTGCCGGGTCTGCAACACACAAGATGTAAGAGGCGTCCCACGGACTCCGGCGCATCCTCCGCCATGCCACGGCTAGCGTGTTCAATGTAAACATCCCAGAATTCCCGGGGAGAGGGGGCGTGGTGCTGGGCGGGGTCGGGGGCGTGGCTTCGCCCGCACCGGGGTGACTGACAGCAGAGGTCCGCGTTGAACGTCACTGAACTTGACGCCATCTGTTGCAACGTCAAAGCTATTAAGAGTGACCCGGCCGACGGTTTGCGTGTGGTGATGTTTGGTACATTTAATAAAGTAGTTTTAAAAAAAAAAAAAAAAAAAAACAACATTTTTGTTTGTTGCTTAGTTTTTTTGTGTTTTTTCGTTTCGAACAGCTGAATAGACAGTGTAGAAGTAGAAGTGTCAGCGCTTTTAAAGGATGTTTTATTCAGTCTCTCATGTCTAGGATTCCAGTTTCCTTCAGCTGTCCAAATGTATGCAGCTATTTGAACTGCCCATTTGGGATCGCCTGGCATTCCATAGAAGATGTCCCTTTGGCCAGAGCCGGTCAGTCCTATAAGTGGGCACACCTAGGATGCCCGCTTCTGAGGGGATGCCAACTTAGTCAGCCAATTTCACTTAGGTGAAGCATGCACCACCCAAGACAAAGTATCCATTAGAATTCACATACTTACACAATATGTATTGAATTGTGGTAGAAACCTACAATTCAAACCAGCAATAGTCCTAGTCGATGTGGACCCCTAGGCGACTATCAACACTGCCCCCGCCCCATCTAAGGCAAAACCACTTAGAAGTTGCCACCCTAGGTGTCTGACACATATTGAAGTCAACTTATGTACGTGGGAATTGTTTTCTACTGACATTTGTACAAATCCGGTACTTCCCCCGCCATCTTGAGACAAATTTCTGCACAAACAATGTTCTCTGCAATGCACCTCTAGGGCCTTGTGAGTTAGCATAGCATCCTTTGGGTGAAGACTTTGGAATTTTGCCAAAATGTAGTAGGTCATCTGGGTACTGTTGGTCTATTGTCTCTTCAGTGCCGAGGATTAGAACATAGTACTGTTCACTTTGCATACTATGTTTCACCCTCTACATAGAAAACAAGTATTTGATATCTAAAGCACACTTTGTCTAGGACAATGACTACTGAGGTATTATGAAATTGGCTGGCTAGGTCACGCCCTCTGCAGCTCCAATAAAAAACAGCTGCACCTTGTGGGGCACTTGAATGTGCTCTTGAATGTGCTTAAATTCTGCTCTTACCCATGAACAAATCCATATAGGAAAACATTGAAGAACATCAGAATCTTCCTGAAAAGTGGGCTTTCGGATGAGTGGGTTTTAAGGAAAACTTCTTCTTAAGAACGACTGATGAATAAGGCCCAGTGTTATTCTCAGTAAGGGACATCGTAGGGCAGGTGGTCTCCAACCACTCCTTGGGGGACTTGATGGGTAGGTAATGACTTGAATTTGTGTGATGGAGACGAACATAGCAAATACATGGTTTGGCAGAATGTCCCTCCGGAGATATTTAAGAACCATTGCTATAGGGTAAAGAATATTATTAGGCATATATGATGCAACTTCAGACTCAGTTTTTAAGCCACTGGCTACATCGTCTGCTCCAGATAGAGATGGTGCCCCCACGCAATGAACATATTGAACTGGACAAGGTGTCAGTTTCTGAAATATGTAATATTGACTGTGTTGACCTCTCACCCATGGATTGCCCTTGCTGCAATGGGGGCTGATTCAATGATAGCCTTGGTTTTGCAACATGTGAATATTAAGAAGCTCCACATATATACAGCTCAAGAATTCTGTGTGTGTGTGTGTGTGTTTGTGCTGCTCCTTCCTTTCCGCCAGTCCACCCCCCAGGGCTTCTGCAAAACCGCAAAAAGGCCTCAGATGTATCGGTTCTGCTGACAAATGGCCCTCCATCTCAGCTGCTTGGCTGGCCTGGCATCATTTGTGGCTTGTCTGCCTTCTTCTCTCAGACCGAGACATATAAAGTGCCCCATGAAGCCGCCAAGGTCCCCTTGCATCTTGCCCTATTGCGGCATGTATACATCAGATAGTAGTCAAGGGAGTCCATGAAAAAGCCGGACAAGGTTCTCATTAAACCTCCGCTGGCTAAAAGTCTTCGATTAGGACCAGCCAGGCTGCAGCCCCTATTCTTACTACCCAGCATCTCTCACGCCTGTGGTCCAAGGGAATCAGACCCAGGGCCTTAATCTTCTGTCATGGTCCTTTAGAAATAGCAGATGGCCTTGCCCTGAGGGGGCCTGAGACCTTGTGTGGTTGCAACTGTTAATCTCCAATTTCACTGACATTCTAAGTCATCGCTCTAAACGGCAATGTAGTGAGCTCGCACCAGAGGTCCATGGGATACATGTCACAGTTCAAGTCGGACAAATCCTCCAGTCTGTGCAGGTAGGAGACTGACTCACAGGTGTGGACCTCAGCAATGCTGACTTCCATATCCCTGCTGGCACCAGAGATAGGCAATATTTCAATTCAATGTATTTAATTACTTTTAAATATTTTGTAATTTGTATTTCACTGGAAGGAAAAAAAATCTGATGCTATTTGTAACAAAATGCTTTGAGAAATTGTTTTAGTATTTACAACACTTAAATGTTTATATGTCATTTTATTTATTTATTTTCTGTCATTTTAAGAACCTTCATCACCAGGCTTATAGACTTCTAAATATAACTTATCACCATCTTTGACTAGATGCAAATAAATTACTTGACACTCTCTGTTGAGTAATACAAGGAAAGAAGCTTTGGTGCTCAGTGCAAACTGCTTTAAGGTAAAGTATGTAGTAAGATATATTATCACACATTGCTCAATGAATGTCATCATAGGACAGAAAAACAAACAAACAGCAGTGCTGTGTTTTAGAACTTGTGAATTAACTTGCTAGTCTGCTAGTGGTATTCTAATTAATTTCAACAGGCATGCTCAGTGGTATCTTTGTCTATCATTCCATAGAAGATGTCACCTTGCCTGTGTCCTTTGCCCAGGATAGGCTCAATGTGCCCCTGCGATCAGACTTGTCATGTAAAGCCTAGTTCATACGTTCCGTTTTCTGTGTGTGCTTTCAGCACTTATCGGTTGGGGATGGTTAATCATTATTAACCATCCCCAACCCATACTTTAATATTAAGGTAATAAAGCATACCATGTTATTTTAAAATCCTTAAGACAGAATTAGCTGCAATGCTGCAATAGTGTATCGTATGCCTGGTATAGTGTCTGGGCAGTATGCAAAATTAGATATGCAGGTAGTCCAACCCTCATATAGCTGCTCACCATAACTACTACGACGACAGCTATTCTTTCGTTGTCCCTAAGGACAAAAGTAATTTCCATCAGCTAAACGTAGGTGTTTTAATGGCCACTGAGCCTGTGTAAAAGGGAGGTGAACCGACTGGTGAACTTGACCTTGAATATTATACGTGTCACAGCCGCTGTTTTTTTTTTCTTCTTTTTTTTGCTTATATCTAAAACGTTTATTCTTCGAGTTTGCGCATGTTCGGCAACCTACTGTAATACAAAGTGGGAAATTCAGGCATTATTATAATTAATTTAAGAAAGTGTTGGTGTGCCTCCTTGCATGTGCACAGTCAGGCACTGCCACTGATTCTATGGGAAACACTGGGTATAAATTAAGGGTGTAACGGATCTGAATCTGAGACCATAACTGCGATAGGAGATCGTGAACATCTATATCGCGGTTCCGTCTCCCAGATCCCACCCAACCCTGCTATTGCAGATACAGCCCGTTGAGCTCACATAACATTAATAATGTTACAGAAGTCATTTTTCATTTCACATTTAACGCTGTAACACATGTAAATCACAAAATGATTATTCTGTTTAAAGTTAGGGAAAGCTGTAAATTTTGTGCATAGTACTACGGCAGTAATGGTACACATATTCGTCATGGACGTTACTGTTTTACATATATGTAATTCCAAATTACTTGTATTTTAATTAAATACGTTTTCTCACACCAGTATTTTGTATTTTATTTTGTTACATTTGATGAGCAAGTATTTATAATTTGTAACCAAATCCTTTTTAATATATTTGTGGCCATCTCTGGCAGCGTCATTGTCTTCTAGTTGCTCCTGCACATGGAGCTTTCGGATTCAGTTCGTTAGCATGTCGCACCTTCACACGATGCATGGACGCATTTACGGCCGACAGGCCCGGGCTCCCTGAATTATTCATGTGATTGGCTCACATGCGCTCAGTCATAAGAACAGACTGAGGAACATGTGCAGCACTGATCACTCGTGTGAAATGTCCAGAGCTCTCCCACGGCTGGGGCGAAGTCACCTAGCCCTCAGAAAAACGGTCATTTTCTCTGGGCATCCAACTGAATCAATACAGCCAGGGTTCAGCCCATAATGCAATGTCTTGCTGTTTTTAAGGAAGACGGGGCCACGGTGCAAAGCCTCCCACTGTCAGCAGTGTCACAGAGGCATCTCCTGAAGTGGTCTCCCTCGGGTCATCCCATCAAACATTCAGAGACTGGAACTTACGCGTGTTTATCCGATAAAATTCCTGAAGTCACACACTCAAGTAGCCAGGACTTGTTAATACTAGGCAAGTACATACATATTTTTTGTGCATCACATGGAAACACACTTATTGCCAATTTAGTATTTTAATTAATTAGATTTATATATAGAATATATTGTTTTTTGAGTTGTAATAAAGTGCCATTTTTCAGCAGAACCAATACATCTGATTATAAAGCTACACATTTTAGAGGTTCAATTCCTTTCTTTTTGCAAGTGCAGGGATAGTGTGAAGAGGGAACTTATTGCACTGCGTGCAAACAGTCCATAGAATGATATTGCAGAACCTTTCATCATTAAATAATGAAATACTGCGACAATGATATTAACACCAGGAAATGCTATCAGTGACACTTTCTAAAACACATTTATCAACATAATTGAAATGATGATGCTTTGATAGAAAAATAGAAAATGATAATAGGCATTTGTGTACATGCAGTTTAATGATTTATTTTCTGTAACCTGTGCTGTTCCCCAGCCTGCGTTGAGGAGTATCACAAACAGCTGAAGATTAGAAGAAACGTCTCAGGGAGATCTGTCAATTCCGGCGGTGAATAACGCTGTGTGCCATTTAATGGCATGAGTTATATTGGGTTTCCCAAACACCCACGTATCCTTTCGATGAGATCAATGCCGCTTGGCGACAGATAGGGACTTTCTTAAGTATCTTCAAATTTTAGGTTTCTAAGGGAATAATTATAAGGGTACATAAAAAAAACAATATAGCACAAAAATCTGCTGAGAGATACTCTGGTTCAACAAGCCAGTCTGTTTTGTTCAAATCTGTTTAATGATTGTGTTTCTCTCTTAAAAATAAAGCACATTTTGAACCCACATGCAATTTATTCTTCATAATCTTGACTTGATTCAAGGTTTTTAAGGAATAATTCACTTATGATCCCCTCAATTTGTCAGTCTAAAACTTATGCTCTCTTTTACAATAGTCTCAGATGGTTAAAGAATACATTTTATTATTAAATGGTGGTTTGGAGTTACCCTCATGAAATCATAGATTCTAGAGAATATTTGATGTACAATTTCTCTTCAAGTGAGCACAGAAGATCTGTTATCACTTTATTAATATCAGGGGATGCATGCTTCTTGTTGGCGTTGTTTTCGGCATAGTATATAAAATTTAACACTCTAAATTCCAGATCAATGAGGCCTCTGTGATAAACTATAACTGTTTGTGTATGGTAACTCCAAATGAAATATATCCATGTTTCTTCATTACTGCATATGCAGTTGAGGTGAGTCTGCAACCTATTCCAGGAAATGCAAGGAATGAGGCTGGGAATGCACTGGGCAGGGTGGAAATCCATTGCAGAGCACCCACTCATGAAGACCATGGCACACCTTGCAAGAAATTTAGTCACAAATGTACTTAATTGCATGATTTTGGAAGGAGAACATGCAAACCCCCCTTTTTAATGACTTATCTGTCCGTTCATCTTCCAACTGCCAATCCTGAACTGAATTGGAGGGGGGCCCAGAGCCTATTCCAGGCAGGATATTGCACAAGGCAGAGGTGCGCCTTGGATGAGATGCCAGTCCATCGCAGGCCATACACACACTCACACTACAGGCAGTTTGCAGATGGCAATTAGCCTAGCCACATATCTTAGGACTGTGGCATGAAACCCACATGACATGGGCAGAACATGCAAACTCCACATATACAGAGCAGAGGCAGGATTCGAAACACCAACCCTGGAGGTGTAAGGCATGAGAGCTACCAACCAAGATATGTCCTGCCCTCCGATGAATTATTCATGTATATGAGATTTTTTGCAATTCAAGAATTACAATTCAAAGTCAGCACCAGCATAATTTATCATGTAGAAAAAAGCTTGTTTCCCTAGAAATTTGCATCACTGAATGATACAGATTATCTAATGTTGTCAATGTCTTTGTTTCCTTTCAATTATTTTGTTCATATTTTTCACTGAATGATTAGACCTTCAACATGTCATTCTCTTTTTTGTTTCTACAAAACCCTTACACGTTTTTGGTAGGTCCAAATCAGTGTCCTTCCTAATAAAATAATACATGTCATCTTAAATAATGCAAATAAAATAAATCTCACCCAAGTTTCATGGTGTATTAAAACTTTACAGTGAAAATGCTGTTGCAGGTAAGAACTCCAGCTAAGAGCCTATGGTGGCTTGCCAGATCTAGCTGATTTTTAATGTCACTCTTGGACTCTATTTCCTGTTCCACCACTACTTTTTCAAAGTGACTCTCTCAGGTACCCTCCACCCGTCCCCCGATTTGTTCCTACTGCCCGTCAGCAGGTACTTGAATTCAAGCTGGTGTTAAGTACCCACATACCAATTGTCTATATCCTTCCATTTCTGACCCAATTCATGGGTGTATATACTGCAAGAGATAAGCTGTGCATCACATTGCCTTGGCATGTTGCCCTGGTAACACAGGTACCACCATTGCATGTCCTTTTCTTGAGCGTGAGCCAATTTATAAGGAAAAGTGAGACAGCGCAGAATCTCAGTAACTCAATAATTCTGAAGATTTAGCTACATTCCTCTGTACAGCTTCAAATGAAGTGATGCAAAAAATATGAGGTTTGCGGATACATTTGTTTTTTCCTCAGGAAGACGTCACTTGACTGCCGTAGAGTTGAATATAGGTAACATTTTGTCAGTGGAATCCAAAGACGCTATTCTCTCAATTCTGTAAACCTCTTTCATTCTGCTTGACACTACAGCGTATCTGAGTACAATAGCTATGATGCCAGGCTATCCCTGTGCTCTTCAATCCAACAACAAGGCCGTTCCCGAGATGAGATAACAGGTGATGCTTTTCCATCAGTGCTGACATCAGATGGCTAACTTCTAACAATAAAACTGACACAACTCATATTTAATATATGTGCTTCAAAAATTTTATTAAAACACTACTGCAATGGTTGGCAGTCCTTCCTAGCTTATTCCCTGTCTTTTGTCCAACTTAGGATCCGGACCCCTGCAACCTTGTAAAGGACAAGCAGGTATAGAAAATGAATTGGATGGATGGATGGATGGATGCTGCATCATTTAAGGAATTATAATCATTGTACCAGAGGACTGGGATAATAGTGCTTAAAAATATCCTAAATATATTAGTCTTACTCTAGGCATGAACTTTCCAAAACTCGATTTTTTTTCCTTCATTTTGCCAGTTAAGTACAGACTCAGCTTCACCTTGAGATGCACTTTCTTGATGCATGAGTTGAACAATA
Organism: Petrocephalus schoutedeni; assembly: GCA_026780765.1. Classification (NCBI taxonomy): domain Eukaryota; kingdom Metazoa; phylum Chordata; class Actinopteri; order Osteoglossiformes; family Mormyridae; genus Petrocephalus; species Petrocephalus schoutedeni. Next base: position 14,797,008 of record JAODKL010000034.1, read on the forward strand.
ATATAAAATATGCAGGTAATATTGCTGAAGCCAAAATCTTCCAAAGTTCACGTACAGAATCGGGTTCCTCTCCTTTTCCATAACTGAGCTGCAGTTGCATCAGCAGGATCGCCCCGAAAGCTGCTCAAATTACCCTCAGAAAAATCGCACCCGCCCTTTTAAACAAGCCACGTTCCCACTATCTCAGCCGTCTCTAACGCCGTGCTTCTTCTCCAGTGACAGAAATATCAGTTGTGTGCTTTCCTGCCCTGGGGTTTCTCGGTCACTATTTAATCAGCTTCCACTTGCCTTGCAGTCCAAAAAATCTGTGAATCTTCTACAGATCCCGTCTTCCTTCTCATGAAATTTAAGGCCTCCGGTATGGATGGAGGGACGGATGAATGAATGGATGGATGGATGGATGGATAGATGAACCATGGATGTTACTGGCCCCTGTTTGTCCCGTAGAGGTACCCTTCTTTGTTTGCTTCTGCTGGCTACCATCAAACAACGATCTGTGCCCTCATGTTTCTGCATCTGGGGAAGCTCCCCAACTTGCTAGTTCTGGCTTTCTAGAATATCCTTGGATGTTTTCCTGGTGCCGTAAACTAGTAACAGATTCTACACATAAAAACAAGTATATAAAGGTATATACATTCTAATTTATAATATTTGAAATAAGCACATCAAGTGAAGCACTGACCTGTGTGCTCACTGAAGATACTTCATGCTTTTCAACAGTCTTTATTTTGTTAGAAACGTATACGGCCCAGCGTAATATGGGTAATTACCGCAGATTACACACTTCATTAATTACATTTAAGACGTTTGCTCAGTAGCCAGACTGACAAAAATTATTTACCCATGACAATTTTTTTCTCAGCTCATAGCACTGTATTGCCATATTCTTTTTTTTCGTAAGTTTTCTTTATTTTTATATATACCCAATAATTATCACGTATATTTAGTGCATTATTGTAATAAAATAATTTAGTGCATTAACGCAATAAAATTTAACCTTTGATTACCCCTGTAAACTCTTCTCAAATTAAATGTTAAGTCATTGTATTAACATTTCCACTCAATGCTTTTTTTTTTAACAGAAACCCGTCACAGCATTTGTCTTCTGGTACACAATTTCCTGAAGCACATCACAGACACTTTAACTTTTTAAAAATTTGTTTTAGCATTTTTAAGGGCTGTCGCAAAATACAGTGGTATCTGTTATACAAGGGAAATCATAAGGAGGCATCTCTCCCTAACATTTAGCAAATGCAGTTGTACACATATTTAAATAGTGTCTATGTGCATTTTTGCCCTTTAAAATAGGTTGTTATACAGAGGAGAGCCACAACTCATTGTTCACCAGTGGGAATGGTTGAATGACTCACACCAGCAGCTCTGTTAATTTATCTGGTTTCTATGAGGATTATCTGCAATAATCAGCCCTTTTGGGTGATGGGCCCTCATTGTTCAAACACATGTCTTTGATTTGAAAGAAAGGAGGGGAAAGAAAATAAACTGTGTTGTTTTCTGTCCATAAAATGCAACTCAAACAACATCAGCCTTCTCGTTAAAAAAGGCAAGATACGGGCATGCGTTCTCCTTTTTGTTTTAAATGTTTCGGGGTTGCTCTTCCACTCAAAAGAAAATAAATTGCACAGAAATGGATTTTAAGTCTCCACGGTCAAAACTCTAAAGAACAAAGATTTTGGCGGGACTGAATAATTAAATAAGATGACCTATTATTGTAAAGTTTCTGTCGTGATTAATGCAAAGGATTCAAAATATTATGGAAGTAACACGCAGGAAGAAGCTTTTTTTTAAATGCATGCGTAGGACAGGGTTTTATAATTAGTGGTTTACAAGTGTGCAGTGTTAATGAACTTATTCCATTATGCGCAATAAGCTGCTATAAAATTGCACGAGAGTGAAACTGATGACTTTTGTGCGAGGAAGAAGCCCGGGAATGCACACAGATTCATGCTCTCGACAACTGCCATGACAGCATAAACAAAGACTGGCCAGGAGCTGTGACCTCAATTGCAACTTATGTCCTGTTTGTGTAGTACCAGGAAAATGGGGGTATGGGGGGAAATCTTTCGTCTGGTGCTTTCAGCTTACGACACAAATGTCTAGTGACTTGTTCATGAAGGTTTAGATATGCGATAGACAATAACATTCTGAAGTGCTGGCCCTGGAGCAGCAGTTTTGGATGGTGACCTGTGATGCTGACACATTATTAAGGTATGGCACACAACTGACAGTGCTGAGCAAGCTGTCCTGGTCCGCCATCTTTCCCTGGACGGGACCATATGTGTTTCTCCTGTTTTCTATCTATTTAGCTGCTCCCTGGATTAGTTTTGTTTGCTTAATTCTTATGGTTCCAGCAAAGCTGTCTTGCTTTGTACTTTCTGAGCTTAAAAAGGTCACCGTTGCCATTACTGGGCTCTATCGAATACAGAAAAAAGTCTTCCTTCAGGAAAATGGCACATTGGGGTCATGTAACATTAACATCTCCTTAAAATAGTAACACTTGCCTCCTTTCTGTAGGTTGGGTATTATGTGCTCTTAAGTGTGTCCTGCTTCTGACAATCATACATGCAATATGGACATATCATGCCCCCCGCCGCCAGTTATATTTAGCAGGGTGCTCAGAAATGGCACTGCTGGAGCAGTGGTTTTCCTCCAGTGCTCTGTCTGAGCACTCGGGAGCTGGTGTTGGGACACACTGGGATGAGGACGGGTTCCTCGTGTTTAGTCAAGTGGTGACCTGATCCAGCTCTAACTTGCATTGACACTTTCTGCCTGTTTGGTTTCCCCTTTCTGTGATTCTCTGAAATAATTGTCAAAAATTCTAAATATAATAGTAAAATCTATTCTAAAATATTAGTAACTGGCATAGCTAATCATCCAACCATCAACCCATCCATCCATCCATCCACTGCCATGCAGTATAGGGCACAAGGCCTCTGCTTACGCAGCATGGGATGCTCAGCTCACAAGCCAGTTTTGAGCTCCCTACCAGCAAAATTCTAAAAACAGAGATTTTATATACCAGACCAAAGAGTGACAATGAACTGTTGGTTACTTGCCTTCTGTTTTGCAATTTTTTGATCCACTTAACTGATATTTGCATCACAGGAAAGAGTTGGCCCCAATGCATGCAATGAAGAGATAGGTAAGCCATATTTTACCATGTGAGTGATGAAGTGCCACTAGCCAGCTGAAGTACCCTGGCTGATTTAACCTTCCTTCCCCTGCGGAATTCCACCAGTTACGTTTTGCTGCTGCAGAGCTCACGTTAAATGTAACACAGCTTATAATAAAGCCTTGGGCTCAGTTATAGACCATAACCCATTTTTTTCTGCAGTCTGCCATATCTTAAACTACTTTGAAAAATGCTCAAAGATTAAACATATGGCCAATCAAGCCACAGATGAACTGAAACAGCAGCAAAATGCCTACGTTGCGATAAAGATATAAGCAAGTTCCGCATCATAAACGGTAGAACAGACACATTAAAAGCTATTTATAATGACTGAATCAAGTAGAAATAGCTGGTGTTCTCTGAAACATCTAAGCAATCCTAAACAGTACCTCAAGAAGGCTTCCAGCAATTCCAGAAATTAAGATGCAGATGAGTAACTTAATATGGAACACAGTTAAATAAAAGGAAAATAAATTACAGATAATATGTCAAATAATATGCATCCAGATACTGATACATGTACCTGATAGCAATGGTGAACGGTAAACAGTGAAAAGGAACCAAACCTAAGAATATGGGACCTGAACATTGTGCATCCTGTTCAGTGCAACCACTGTGGGCAGTTCTGAGCTGCTGCTTAAAAGCAGCATGTCTTCGGACTCCGGAAGGAAAGTAGAACGCCTGGAAGAAACCTGCATGAATGCATTGACCAGCCCCAGACACGCAAATCAGCAGTGGTATTCAACAGGTCAGTGTGTATCCCGGAACAAGGCTGGAATGGATCAGGGGCAGTAAATCAAGCTCCCACTCAAGGGCATTGGAGGGATGTGGATACTCTGGCAGATTCAGGGGGTCCGGCACTTTATAGGGCCCCAAAAGTACTATGCCCCAACACTTAACAAAACCATAGGGAGACCCCCCCCCCCCCCCCCCCACTCAGCATAATCTATCCACCATGGGGCCCATATTTCTTCAGACTGAAGGTGCCAACCCAAGTTGGGGGGCCAAGGTGACATTTTTTTTCTGGGGCCCAGAATTTCTGCCCCTGCTCCTAGGTCATGGCCTATAATTGAGCCCATGGCTTTACTGTGAGCTGTGCTGCATGCCAAGCATTTCTGTGAGTTCTTCAGCAGTGGAAGGTAGCTGGCACTGTTACTAAGAGGAAACGATGGTCATATCAGTCAGGCTACCTCTGCTTTCTCTCAGCACTTAGTCTTACCACTTCGTGGTAAGGTGTCATGCACCTACCTTTTCATCACTGCATTAGGGTCTACACTTTCCCTGTAATACGGCCATATGACAAGAAAAAGGGAATTTGGTGAAAAGCAATTTTTTTCAAAAAAGCGAAAACAGAATTGTTAAATAATTGCCATTTTATTGTCAGTTTTTGGTATTAAAAGCGATATTACATATCTAGACACAAACCTGGGGATCTAGGAACCACATGTTAGTAAATTGGCTTTTGGTGCTATGATTTCTAAGGAAGCAGTGAAGTTCTTTTGCATCTGTAAACAGAACTATATGTCAGAAACAGGCCCATGTAGGTTCTAAAACAGCTTTTGAGCATAATCAGTTCTCATTGACAGAAAACGAGTTTTGTGTTTTGACAAAAAATGATTCCTGTTTCTCACCAAAACACAGCACCTGCGTAGGCAAGGTAACCCATCTTGAGATATAGTTACACGATTTTAAGAAACCTGATTTTTGCTGTCTTTGATGCTTAATTACTCCTCCAAACACTGAAGAATTATTGTGGCATAACTGGGTCAAATGCTCCAGAAAAAATGGAAATAATAAGAAATAATAAATAACACATGGTTGTTTATTTTTCATCCTCGTATCATGACTGAATGGTGTTTAGGGGGAAAGTGAAAACATATTTTCTCCTTGCAACTGAAAGGATACAGCTTACGGATCTTATCAGCGTGCCAAATCGTTTGAATATTGTGATACACTGATGTACTGAAATATTTGCCACCATGGAACAGTTTACCAAATGTTCATATTTATGAAACAAAACAACACGCATGAAATATGTCAGTACAATTAATGAACTGGGTAATATGTTCTACATTACATTACAAGAGGTATATTGCGAAGGTTAATTTCCTTATCAGGGCTCCCCATCAGATGTATACACATTTTTGGTAATTAGGAATAACAATGTAGCCCATTAAATGTTTCATCATAAATAATTATACTTAAAAATGGTAGTTCCTTCCAGCAATTATATATTTATTTAGCTTAATGTGCTTAAAAAATGGCTACATTCTTCACTTAGATCTGCAGTCCTCACTATGACATCTGTTTTTCCACTGCAAAAGCATCGGTACCTAGAAAGGAATTTCAGATTACTGTGCATTTTACAGTTGGCAGTAAAGACGCAGTCCATCAAAGGCAGAAGGATACACACTGAGGAAATGTTAACAAGATGTAAAGGTCCATGCAAAATTAGGATCTTCTTCATCTTCTTGTTCTTTCAAAAAAAATAAAAAATTCAGCACAACCAGATGGCAAAACACCAACGCCGCAGTCTTCCTGTTCGGATGCTGTTTGATGGACATTCTGTTCTGTGAGTTTCAAGCAGGCCATTTGTGATAGAGACACTTTTTAGCAACATTTTTAAGTAGATGGTACCTGTGTTTGCATATGTTTATATCCGGGTGGGACTCTTTTCCTTATTCCGGTTGTGCCATCATCGTTACACTGTTTTACCAGTTGTTTCCTGCCGGTTTGCTCTGCTGAATCTACCAATATATTTTCTACAAGTTTTTTTTTAATGTGTGAACTTTATTCCAGTGCAAAGAATATTTTAAGTTTTGTTTCACAATGCTTTAAGAACAGCAAATATACAATAGCGTCTCTTTCATAGGTAGGATCAAACAGGGAACACATTTTTATTGTATTTTTGGCTAAAATAATTTTAATATGCTACTGTTTTATCCTAAAATTGTCTTTGTCTTCAATGGTGAGGAATTCCGATCAAAGCTTTCCCCTTCTCTTAATACTTTATGGAATTTTCAAACGTCGGGAAGTGTGGCAGTAATGCCCCAAGATTTGTTCTCCCTGAAAGAAATCATAAAGTAACAATGTATTAAACTACAGAGCAACCTGGCTTTTAAGGGGGACTCAATTCATATAATATCAAGGTACTCTTTTTACCTATAATTTGATATCATTTTAAAAAGGGAAGCCACATTCATGCATTAAAATGCAATCACTGGGTTTAGATAAAGGCTTTAGGAGACTTATTGCAAATCCATGGGGCATTACTTCATGAACTTAATATTTGATGAACATAATACTGAGGAATAAACTAAGAAATGTAGCAATCTGAAAAAAAATGCGAAAGGTTATGTTGTACAAAAACCGCAAAAATAATCCAAAATAAAACTCCTTTAAAGCAAAGTATTTTATTCACACAAATTTAATATGTAACAACCGTTTGGTCCATAAATATTTACGGGGGGAATAGTTTCTATACACCATTTTTACCAAGAAACAAAGAAACATGGACAATCTTGTTAGAACAATACTGTACTATAAACACAAAGGGCAATATATAAGATTCTTGGATTAACCAATTATATCTCAAAGAGTGCACAACTGCTTTCTATGACATCGCTGTCCCCTTCTAACAGGATATACCATAAAAAGTAAGAATTAAAATGGTACAAAACTAGTGAGGCGTTAAAAGGATGTGTATCAGCTGACAAATAACACCGTATCCTGAATTTCACAAACTTCCCTCTAAGTTATAGCATAAGGCACATAGTAGATCTGAGATAGGCGTCTACTTTATGAAGTAGATCTATAGTACCATTTTGTTCCACAAAAGAACAACGTTTGACACTTACGATGAAAGGTTTAAAACCCAGCAAGGACTCTGTTAAGCCATCAACCAGAAGCATGTTTTTGGTCTGTTCAGTGGCAAGTGTCCATTAAAGAATTATGTCCAAAAACATATAATGTGGATGATTGGGTTTTTTTTCAACTGGCTCACGGAAAGCAGTCTAACTCTCTGGAGTCATTATAAGTTCTACACCCTAAATGACTACAGCTTCCTCAACCTTTTTTATGTTTCGTTATTAAACACCCTGAGCAAAATGATAATAATGCACTTTCACATGGGCAGTATATTTGTCTCTGGGCAACAGAGCATCAGAGTAAGATCACTGGCAATCGAAACCCAGATAACTTCACCACAACTTTCTTGTACTGTAATGAGGTCAGCAAATCCATAAAAGTGCACTAACATAAAAACAATCAACACAAGACCTCAAATCAACACAGCGCAGCCTTTGTTCTATTCTCATTCTTAAATCGGAGACCTCCAATTAGAATTATGGTCATTGATTTTTAAAGTAATCGAACTATACATGATGTCAAGTGAGAAGTTTTCTAACCTGTTGAACAATTACCACTGCACAGACAGATAAATAGTTACCTTCCTGCCAAGACATTTAGTAAGTTACCAATCCACCTGGCATTCCTGTTGAAAATTAAGGTTGTGTAATAGCTAAGTGACTTTGCAAATTTTAAATGAAGTTTGTTAAGGTTTTTCACTTTGCCTTGTAGTTTTGCAATAGCCTGTCAATATCATTATCTTTATCTTTATAAAATTGTGTAGACGACAGCTTGATTACCTGTATATGGAGGCTCTTTAATTCTGTGAATTTTCAGTCCATGACAGAAACACAGAATGGCTTGAAAATCAATATTATATTCCACCACAGCTGAATATATAGCATAATTTCACGTCAATGCTGAGGCACTGCATACACACAAGTTTTTCCAAGATAAACAATTTTTCACATAATCGCATATCAGGAAATAATGTAGTACAACTTCTTTTGTCTAATCTGAAAATAGCCTGTGTTTATCCATAATAAAAGCCAAATTTACAAATACAATACCTAAGCATGTGCATTTTCCCTTTCAGGTGTTTGGGTGGCATTGGGAAGAAGATATTCTTCCTTATACTGTCAATTTATCGACAAATTAATTAGCTACAAACTCAGCTGCCAAGTGGTCGCAAATGCTACACACCAGGATTTTTGTTTTGTATGTCTGTTTTATTTATTTGCTCTCACAAGATCTGTCCATGATTGTAAAAAAAAACACAAACAAACAAACAAACAAACAGAACGGTTAGAAAAGGTTTGTCAAGGTAGTTTGCGAGGGACTCCCAGATTCATGACTGTCCAGACTAGAAGTTACTGAAGTCACTACAGTGATAGAGGGATCAGTCAGGTCTGTTAATGTGGTCGCAGTGCTGGGCGGGGAGAGAGCTCCGCTGTCGGATGAGGGCGGAGGAAGTGAGGAGCCATCAGCCTTATCAACACCCCCATTCTCCTGTCGCAAAACGTTCCTTCTGAATTTGGCTCTTGCGTTTTGGAACCAAACCTGCAAACCAATTCCAACGGCTTTACTTTTTTTCGTCTGATTCTGTCGGTTTTTAATTAAGAGAAAAGAAAAATCTAAAATTTTTGTTTACTTTTACACCACAATTGTACTACAATAGAACAAAGTTTAGAGCAAAAATAAGAAGTTTGACTCATGATTAAGAAATGGGGTGCTGATTTTGATAATATAACCAGATTTTTTTTTTTTTCAGATTCAGGGATTCATACAAATTCAGAAAAAATCAGGAGCTGCTGAAAATATTGTTCCATCCACAAAGACTATGTCTAAAATGTATGAGTATAAATATTTTTTATAACAATATTTATTATTTTAATGTTATGTGTTTTAATTATAGTATCTTCATGTATTTTAATTGCTCCATATTATGCCTCAAAGAAAACAGATAATCCTCAGTATTTCAGAAAAGTTTGCCTTTAACTTTATTGATTCCAAGTAATTTAGCGCAATCAAACAGTGGATGAAACGTATCTGCATAAATAAAGATCTTTACTCTCTTATCCCGTTTAACAAGCTGTGACCTCAGACTTTCTGTCAGTGATCATTCAGAATATAAAATAAGAGTAATGAAGCTGAATGTTTAGTGAATGACATGGATGCTTACCTGAAGAACTCTTTTGGTCAGGCCAGTCTTCTGGGCAAGTTGCTTTAGGTCCTTTGCATCGGGGTTATGATTAATGGCAAAGTAAGACTTCATGGTGCGGAGCTGATGATGTTTGAAGGACGTCCGCATACGTTTGGTCTTCTGGGAGGGCGGGTAAGGCTGCTGGTCTCGGTCAAGGTGATCAGCTTCATTTTCATTGCAACCTGGGCCCAAACGAGAACCGAGTACTCAGAGGGACAAAAATCGGAATTTCGTAACAAGATGAAAATCACACGCTCAGAGGAACAAGGCCTGCTAAGGGCCTTGGCAATTGCTTATTTAGTCCCTTTTGCCATGAGCAGCACGACACACAAGATTCTAACTTATCTACTAGTGTGAGGTTGTTAAAGAGAGAGCAGGGTTACAGTAGGTATGATCTAGCAGTTTCTGCAAGTACATTGTCTTTAATTTCAATTGTGAGGATTTCTGTAGGTTTCCCAACACTGATGTCTGTATTATGTATATCCTAGAGTCGTTGTTCCATTGTGGCCTTGTAGTTGATACTCACTGGTAGCTCTGTCTTTTAAAAAGTGACAAAAACATGATTTTGACAACCATGTACATCAAGTGTTTTATAAGGTCCAGAGACTTTGTAGCCTGTGTAGGCCTGTTTCTGTGTATTCCAGAAATAAAAAGTGATACAGAGAATAAAATGATAATAAAAATGATTTACTTCATAAGTTGAGTACCCTCATAAGCCAGAAAGTTTCCTGGAACGTCTTACTAATGGTGTCAAAGGAAAAGGAAGAAAAACCTAGAAGTTGTGTTTTTAAAAACAAGTATTTAAAATAACCCGCCTAAGATATTATTATATTATTGTGTTATATTATTACTATTATTATTATTATTATTAAGTCACAGGTAAAATATTAACTAGTATGTCAACTCATCCATGATTCATCAATTATTTACAAAAACATTTGTGCAACACATTTCTTGTGCAATGGTGACATTGTCCAGCCCAATTCATCTGTAACGTATAACCATAAACAGGTAACCAAAAAACAAACAGTCCATATTCGTTAATATTAAATGTGTAGTGGCTGTATTGCTTTATTTTACAAATGGATGAAATATGTACCATGGCACGACAGGGAGAATAGTAATCTCAAATAATTTTTGTGTAGAATTCAAAGGATTGGTCTTTGCACTTCGAACCTTTCACATTAAACCAAATTTCGTAGCCGAATTGGTGAAATGAAACTAGGATATATTTCAAATGAAGTTAAATGTAAGTAATACAATCTGTTCATTCAATCTGAGCATATCAGCAACAGTAATGTATCTTGCGGTTTGTTGTCACGACAAAATACATTTCATTTCAAATTGAAATTTGTTGCAGATACAGTGTAAGCACTTCAGCTATCCTTCATAATTTTTAAAAACTAAAGCATACTAATTATTTACCATTAGTAGGAAATTTAAGAGTGTGCATACATTCATTTATACACCGATTTGCTTTGCTTTTTGTTTAAAACCTTCACATAGTAATTGAATGTCCACCAGGGGTCTCTACATCATCGATGTACGCCCGCAGTCTACACTGAATCCCAAAACTGAATGCGAATTGGCTGGATGTAAAGCAACCAATTAATATGGCAAACTCAATTCTTTATTACATGGCTGTCGTCGAATAATAAAGGCTTCTCAAGGAAAACAGTCGTCCTTGCAGTCTGCTTTATTTAAGAATCAGAATGTTCCTCGCAGTAAATAAGATTTACCTACAAATTTTATTTATTAAGTTTAGCAGTTATATCGAAACGTAACACGTTTTTGCTCATAAGCACGTCAATTGCTTGAAACGGATAACAATTTAATTTTGGTTTTAAATTTAAAATATTGCACGCACATCGATTATTTGGCGAATCAACGCAAAATGTGCATTGCTTATGCTAACATACAACACAGACGGATTTTAATGGCCAGGGAGGTGTAAAATAAATAAATATAGCTTAGGCAATATATAAGCTTATTCTAATATCAAGAAAATATTGCATTTTACACATTATTTTCGTTGGTCTGTATACTTATATTTTGTAACGTGGTATAATAAAATACGTTTCGGTTAAGTTAAATTAAATTTCTGTTAGAAGCACGCCTTCACCTTAATATTATTTTGACGTATGCGTGTTGTTTTATGGCGCTTAACGCATCTATTTATTCCTAAGAACTGCCGCGACATTATGAGAGTGAATCAAAACTAGTGGGAAGCCGGGATTCTTACGTCACCTTCAATTAACGCAGAACAATTAACGAGCCGATTACCCTTATTTTCCTCCATTCATGAAGAAGGCGCAGACTTGGCACACAAAGCTCAACTTTCTCAACCAGATGATAATTATAAAAGTGATAACAAATGGACAGCCTCGGGCTTTATTTACCACAGACTGTGAATGTGGAATTAAAAAAAAATAAAAAACAGTTAACAGAAATAGAACAGAAATTATCCTGCAATATAGATATTGACTGCATACATTGACATCTAATTTTAAATAATTTTAAATAATACATACTGTATATAGGCCTATAGACCTACATTTATTTTCCTACTAAATATATAAGAGTAAAAAACCACTCTACAGTAAATAATTATCCAAAATTCACACCTTTTGCTTCCACCCTTTGAAACTATATGCTATGTGCGCAGTTTTGAGAAATCTGATTATGCATTGAATCACAAGCAGATACGCGTATTTAAGGCGGACCAATAACGAGATAATCATACTTAAAAGCATAGTTAGGCCTATATAAGCAAGGAAAAAGAAACGTGTCAGACTACAGTTAAATTAAAGAACTCGGTTATATTAAATAACTCAGAATATGTATTTGGGTGTGATATTTAAAAAATGTCAATAACGCTGTTTTCGTTTTCTTATTGTTGGAATACTGGCGCACGGCTGCTACAATGAATCCATGTACTTACCGGAGCTGTAATTCCCAATGTCTAAGGCCATTTCGGGGCTCTTCCTCTTACGCGGCCTTCCCTTCTGTACCGTCCCCGTGCCGTTGAAATAAGGTAGTGCCATGCCGCCGCCTTTCGCCGCCAGCTCTGAGTAGTTTATCTGGGAGTGAAACTCGCCCTGTATCAGGCTCTCGAAGTGCACCCGGCAGTACACCAGGTTGTCTTTCATGCCGAAGTGGTCGCCGGTGGTCAGGGTCTTGCTGCACGTCGTGCAAGTGAAGCAGCTCAAGTGATAGACCGAGTCCCTGGCGCGCATCACCATCTCCGAGGCCGAGATACCAAGGTGGCAGCGGGCACATCTCTGCACGGAGAACCTTCTGGAACAATAAAGCCGCGTTACAAGTAGCATACAAAACAGCACTATCGCACATAATTCATAAAGAAGCATGTGTGCCTCAGTTAAATATATTGTAATGCACATTTTTTTGATAGAAAGTTCTGTATATGATTGGCCTAAAGCGTTGATGAGTAATTTGTCAACTTAGGAAACACTTATTGGCTGCTGCCCTTCATTAAATGCTTTACTTCAATTTTACAATAATATTATATTTGTGTATA
>JAODKL010000034.1:14809884-14820536 GCA_026780765.1 Petrocephalus schoutedeni
TATAATATGTATATAAAATATATACATATAATTGTGCATGAATTTAGTATAGGCCGGGATTCAGAAATAGTCGTATTTGTTTCTTATATATAGTTAATCTTTTATTATTTGCTGAAACTATACAGCTTAGATTGAGCAAAACTAATTGGATCAAAATTAAATCTCTCTTGGGGCTCCATCTCTTCCAGAGGGCCATACCACGATAATAACGGCTTAAAACCTATTCGCTTGTACTAATGAGGCGCGCTGCTTTTTTTGACACATGTATGAATAGTACCCCCACGATCAACCGACTTGCACAATTTAACAATATAACCTGTGTGTTTATCACTAGGTGCCACTTTTCGAACCTTCGGCCCTGTTTATAAACGAGTACTTGATCGGTTTATGACTGCAGACGATGCGATTTGCTAAGAAAGATCTTAATCTAAACGAAAGCGTAACCAGGAATCCGCTATCAAAAAATAAATAAATAAATAAATAATACGTGCCGCCGCTCTTACGCCGTTACCTGTAGTAATCCTCTTTGCAGTAAATGCTGCCGTCCTTTGCGAAACAAGTGAGCTCTGACTCCAGGGCAAGCTTACATTCAGAACACTTGAGACATCTCAGGTGCCACTGCTTGTCCACGGCCAGCAGATAGTATCTGTCGGAGATTTTACCTCCGCAACCGGCACACAAGGCTGGCTTCTCCTGGTTCATTGAAGGAATGCTCTGCAAAGTAAATGAGAGGAAATTAAAATGGATTATCGACCCGCTACCTACGTCTAGTTGGAACAGCACGAATAAGCTTCAATGAAATAAAAGCGAAATTTCCGAATACAGGGAATTCAAATGCTTAAATTATGCTTTCTTCTTCCTCTTCTTCTTCTTCATATAATAATAATAATAATAACAACAATGATAATAATAATAATAACAATTATATTACTATTCATGTTAGCCTGTTTATGTAATAGTACTGACATTTTCCCATTGTTTCAGTTTAACTGCAACATTTAAATTAGCTATTAACGGAGTTTATACGAGGCGAATATTTCGCAAAAAACTGTATGTTTACCTGCAACGTATTTTTAACAGCAATAACAAATAACATGACTGGATTATTGTAAAAGTAGAGCGAAACAATAAAGATATACCATTTTGATTTATTTAACAGTGATAATTGAAACAGGCCAGGCGAAAACTATTCCTACTGTGCAATAAAATGACAACTTTACGGTGCTAATATGACTAGAGATGCAAATGATGTTCTAGTAATAATGCTGTTTTTGTTAATGTATAATTTTAAAAAACGATAATGAATATATGGTATCACTAATTCAGAAAAATTAGATGAGTATAAGAGACAATATCTAACGTGGGCCGTTTGCGCAATGACCTTTTTGTTTGCTTCAGTTTTTTGGAATTTTCTCAAATTTTACATGCGGAAAGCCCAATGCAGCATTTTCGTTATCATACGGCATGTCAGTTTGTCTAAACACTCGTTCGCTTTTATTAAAAAGACTTTTAAACTGTTTTAAGCCTCCTCTTTCATGTGTTTCCTTTTTTTTTATAACACAAGGGATAAAACAGACTAAACTAAACTGAATATGACTACAGACGACACAGGCCAAGAGCCATAAATGTTGATCATGCAATTGTGTTTACTTAGCGTGCAATAGACAATCATCTGATTACCGTCTCCCTTCCGTTCATCTGAACTCCTTTGGCTAGACGAGAGTCCGTTTTAGATCGCCTCTCCATCTCCTCCATGATTCCTTGAATATGCTCTCCAGAGATTCCGTGGAAAAGCATGGCTGATGGACGCAATGTGCAACCGCTCTTTTCCGCTGTGCAACCCACAACTTCCATATACAGCTCCGCAGGCTCAGATCATCCGAATAGATCTAGAAGGAGAGATCCACACAGATGCAAATCTTCGCCTCCGTTCATGTGCCAGTGACTGGAGAAATTACGATACTGTTGAAATTTGTGTGTGTGTGCGGGGAGGGGGGGGGGATAATTCGCACCAGTTATTTTCCGACCATGTATTGCAGGAAAAAAAAATAGTCCAGATGATAAGGCAACGCGAGTTAGAAGCTGGTGATTGGTAATAGTCGCGAAAGTTGATGTTTTGCGTTTACAACAGTTCCTGACGTCCTTCACTGTTCCGAGTTCTTTAAGGTCAGGGTAGGACTGCCTGAATCGTAGCGCTGTGTCCTATTTGTTAAGAGAGCAAAAGCCTGCCCAGTTTGGATAATTTGGTAGGAGGAGTTCTCCCTCTCTGAATTGCCACTGATTTCTATTCACCAACAAAGACCTGTCATTCTTCCCCAAACCCCCCGCGTTGGGCAGCACAAGCAGAGAGAGAGACCTGGTATTGACATTTTTTTCCTCCTTTTAAACTTCGATTACATAGAGGTGACATGGATGAAGATTTTGTTTTAATATTATAAGTCGTTATGTAAACTACCTGATGCAATACGTATTGTTTACCCTGTTGTTTTTAGCATGATGTATCTTTCTACAGGTGCATAGTGCATTTTTATGTATTGTGCTGACATCATATATATATATATATATATATATATATATATATACCGAACGATTTTTTTCTCGGGAAGATCAAATGAGGCACTAGTTGTTGTTTAAATATAATTAGAAATTTATATCCCCTTTTAAACTAGAGACAGGGTCTGAAATTTAATTTAGCCAATTCTAAATGTCTGTGTAGGGAACACAAACCTGACGTTGTCAAAGTGAAAATTTCTGATCGGGGTAAATTGCATAAGCGTTATTCTTATCGTTTTCTTAATATTTAGATATTTGGGTTATTCTTTAGTGAATGTCTATAAATCAAGAATTTAGCTTTTAAAGAAACTGCTCAAATTTGAGCTTTGCCCCTGTCGTGAGTTATATTGCCAAACCGTCAAAGTTAACTGTCATGCCGTAAGGGTTGTTAAAATGCGGCAAACGTGGTCTGATTACGCCAATTATGCTTTGAATGTCGTTCGACTACCTACAACAAATGGCATATATTGATAGTCTTGTTATGTGCTGTTGACTGTGCTAAATGAGCAAATTGGTCAAATTAATCCTAATCTAATGAAATAAACACTAATTGTCCACTCTTGGTCAAGTTTGGTGATCTAAAAGCGGTGGCTGCTGTCTTCATAATTTGTTTTAGAAAACAAATTAATAGCCATCAATTAAATCTTTTCCCGCTATCCTCGACATAAGTACTCTACACAGACAAACTGTATTACAAACAGCACGTATTGTTTAGTTAATTCTGTGGAGTGGGGGGGGAATAATTATAATCATTACGTCTAAACTATTTAACTGTTTTTAAATACATTTTTAACGAAATTGAAAATCAGGTGCAATATAGACGTCTGTAAAATGTATTACTATTTAGCACCATTGAAACGACTGCAAAGATTATATCTTTTTCAATTCTGCGTTGAGAAAGTTAATAACATTTAACGAATTCAATCAAAGCGGATTCAATTATCCGATAAACGTATATTAATTTAAACTACATGAAGGCGTATTGTCTTGGGCGGAACGCGTAAATACTGTCATTATTGTCAGTTGATAGTCAGCCTCAAGTTCAATCAGGGTTCAGGTGCGAAAGATGACATGTAAACGCCCGTTTACCCGAAACGCGTCTTTCTCCTTAACAGTTGAAGGATTTTAGGCCTAATAATTTCCAAGTTCCATAAAACGACCAATACCGAGCCACTGCGGTAGTTATCGTTCATGCCAGCTTTGGTAGGGACGCATAAAATGAAATCCTTGTTTTCAGTTGAACTTTGTGACATTTTCCCATTCTCGTCATATTTAATGAACTTCTGTGTTTGTGTACATAACGTATTAAAAGGCAAGTGTGTTCCCATTTTCGTTTATAATTCAATACATATATTACTGCAAATTATATTCAGTAAAATAATTAAATAATTGGGTTTCTACTGACGCAATGGAGAAGACAGCTGAACTACAAAGCCCATTCGAATGGGCCTTTTTAAGTAATTAAATACAATGCTTTCATTAATGTTTAAATAGAATAATCGAATAATCTGCTTTAATTTGTCTTATTTAGGCCTATTTACTATATCTATTCCTCGTATACTGTTTCAAACAGTAAGGGCGAGAGTTAGCTACAGTTGAACAATATTTTCTAATTTAGCAATAACTTAGGCTTGCAGTCAATTTCCTGTATAGGCAAAGTGATGTTAGGTTCAGATGAATAAATTACAAGGTACAGATAAAAACAGTTTTGAGAAAAGAATTTGTCTTGCTATAATATGCGTCGCATTAAATACAAATTACAGTTTGAATCTTGTAATAGCGTGTGCGATAACTACCACAATAATAACCCTTACTATATTGTAAAAATAGAATAAAAATAAATCAGACCGACTGTTTTTTGTTTATTTTTGGTAATATTGCCGTTAATTTATGCAGGGTGTACTTCTGTTGTTATATCGTTCATTCTCGTTAATTTCAGCTCTTTGACCAAATGACACGCAAGCGATGCACAAGCGGCGTCTGCATTGCTTACTCAGAGGACCTTGGCTGCCTCTGGACAAATAACCCAACGTAGCAAAATGCACAGAGTACCTGTGGTACGCAAAAATCCAACAGTGTTCTCCGACAGCTCAGTGTTTTAGATAATTCAAGATGTTCTGTGAATTCTTCGTCTTTAAAATTGTATTTATTTTCAATTTATTTTATTTCATTGCAGTTTCATGAACATGAGTTTATTGAACAACCAAATATTTAAACAATTAACGGGGTCCACTATGCTGAGATTTAGGCTTACCTTGTGCTGACGCTTCGCTGCGCTTACCGCTGCCGCTGTTAGAGGAGCGGATATATGATGGAGAAAAGATGTCAGCGTGTCTGCCAGTAGATGGGGGTTGTTCCTTATCTTTCACAGCCGCGCTCTTCATTGAAATTTATCCGCTACTTGGTGAACAGAAATATATGTCCTTTTATCTTAAAAAAACGTCGCTTGTACATGGGTCCTAGGAGTCTCTGAGCTAATATTGAATCGCGCAAAGTTTTCGGATTATGCTTTCCTCACCCTGCACGTAAATACGCATGAAAATCAAAGGGATAATATGAATCTCCCACCAAAAAAGCACATTTCAAAATAAACGCTTTCCGTCTCACTTTAAATTAAATACGACAGACACACTGAAATGTAAAACCGACAGCAAAACGATGAAGGCCTAGTTTTTAAAAAGTCGTAATAAATTGGAACATTGTCAAATCGTACCTCTTGCGCAATTTAAACGATAATCTGCCAGCGAAAACCTTATTTCTTGTCTTTTTATAGTTATTTTTTCTATTGATATGCTGTTCTTATGTATCTAATTCCATAATAAATATCGGAGCAACCAACGTTTTGTAATATAGTCAAACAATAACAGGCCTAATCAGCATGCATTAACCTAAAACCGAGCTATTGTCAAGAACCTACAATTACATTGCCCGAATAATATAAATATATATATAGGCCTGGGTGTGTATGCCTGCGTGTGCTGCTTTCTCTATGAATAAAAAGAGGTTTTCAATTTACTAACCAACGCGAATACCGAATTTAACTCTCAGGATACAGTGACAGTCGTAATTTCACAATTTGTCAACTGGACAATTTTTCGTTGTAATATGCATACAACAAAGAGTAAATAACGACGTTTCTTCATACAGGCCGATTTGTTTCTAAATTATAAATGTGTAGTATTCTAGGTCGTACTGGTTTAAACAATGAAGTAGACAGGCTGAGCATATCTTTATTCTTATTTCACATTATTTACAATTTACCAGAAACAAATAAAACTGCACTATAAACTGACAGATTTCAGAAATATTAATTAAACGTATCAGTGATTGTTTAGCTGCAAATAAAATTTTCTCTGATAAAATCATCTTTCTGTTAATGCAAGTATATATGTTAGATGTGGGTTGTATGAGCTGACAGTGTATGGATCCAAAACATTAAGAAAAGGGGAGTCTTTTGTGCCGGCAGTCTTAATTTGCGCATCCCTAGACAACTGCTCTGCTGGTTTGTATAAATAATTAAACCAGGCCTCCTTCTATACCATTGTATCGATGGTTGCCATGTGTAGCTGTTTAGCCTCTGTGTTTAGCATGAAAAATAATGGCATTATTTTCATATTTACATGCAAAAAAATGATTACTGGGCTACTGCTTTCTCCAGACCACACAGAATACCTGCGGTCATCTTGACTTAACATTCGTCACCGTCAAATGGATTAACTATTGCGTAAATCCACCAAATTATTTTGATAATCGCCCAGAAAAGGTAAAAAACCATTCGCCCCACAAAACAGCCATTTTAATTTAAAGCCAAGCATGCACTTTAGTCTTCCTCTTTAAGCACCGCCTTCTTTCATAACACTTAAAGGAAACAATGACAAAGGCAGAAAAATATGATCGCGGTGCCAAGTGGAAATAGCTTGGCTTGCCTGCTAATTCTGGCTGGCTGTTAAATCCTGCCGAAAATATACATAAACACAATATGGATACAAATATGAGATATAGTTGTAAGACACTTATAAGATCCTGAAATGCAAACAAACAGTTTATTCTCTGCTCTTAACAACACGTCACCCTTCCAAACCATTTTTTTCTCAGCACTTTGGAGGCACACATGTTATTCAAATGGGGTGCGTAGAGAAAACTGAACTGCTTTCAGAAAGTTCTCCCTTAGCTTCTAAGCCTCTGACCTGATCCTAGCCCTGTCCTACTGGACTTCAGCCCACCACGTCCCCACCCAAACTGATGATGCCACCCCCTCTTCTCAATTTCAGTGGGAGGCCCTCTTTGAGCAGATCTCTTGCTGCCAAGCGGGTTAGCATTGAGGTTCAAACCCATAGCAGCTGCCCTGTTCCCCTGGCTGCAGTATACACGATCAGTCCTTCACTGGTACCAGTCACAGGGGCCCACGTGGGACTGGACACAGCCGCCATGTGTATGCTGAACAGCTGCTGCAGAAATCTAACAAAAAAAAAATCCCTGTTATCATCCTCCTTGTGCTGGCATGGGTTAAACGGCACGCCTGCCAGACCTCCTGAGAGGGATTCCTCCCCACCCACTGGCCCCATCCTCCCCAGCCCAGGGAACACCTGAATACCCTCCCATTCTGTCGCTACACTTAGGGATAACTTTTGGGAATATTCCGACCGCTACCATATTCGATTTTAAAGCTTGCGCGTTTGACCAGCTCTGGAAGTCTCCTGCGCTGCAGGACGGCTCACAAGCCTGTCCAAAGGAATCAGTTTGTCTGACTGTCACTCAGTTGCACTTTGAGATGTTTTTGCCAGACGCAGCCACAGGAGCCTGGAGCCCATCTGACCACCGCTGGACCTTTCGGCAGCTCTGCCCGCCGCTGGCTGACATTGTTTCCACTGCGTGACCAGACACCGAAACAGCGGCTGCTCCGATGCCGCTCGAGTGCCGGTCCATAGCTCTGTGTGCCCCCTATTTCCCTCCAGATGTTGGGGCCATCGCCTCGACGGGCTGCCGCGAGAGGCTCTTCCGTGTCACCTTCTCCTCAACGGTGGATGTTGGCCCGGTGCAGGAGATCTGCCACGGCGTTCCGCATCCATTCTGTCACTGGCTCCTCGTGGCAGCTGGAGAGGGCAGCCTGGCTTGGATGGGGCTGCAGCGGCAATTCCAACCGGATGTCTTTCCCGCTGCTTCTGAAGTGGAGAAGCAGTGATCTTCCATAGCATATGCTCCGTCTGAAGGTCAGCTTGTGAATACCACACCATCAAGTCCCCCCCCCCCCCCCAGCATCTCTGGGATCTGTGGGAAGAAAGGGTTGCGCTGATGCAGCTATGGTAGATTTAGGACTTGCCGAAGCTATCCACTATTCAAGTAATCAGATAAACACTAAAGAATGATCTATCTCGGGTCAGTTTGTGGCAATGAAGTTTGCTCAGTTTCTTATTTATATACCTCATTCCACATTTTGGAAAAGTTTCTTTGACCTGTAAGTATGGATCATTTAATCTCTGTAGAACTAAAGAAGATAAATGTGTAAACATATTTTTAAATGGTGTGTGGCTGGTCAGTTCTTGGGAGGTGATAGCTTGTAAAAGCTTGCAGTTTTTTTTTTCCATACTATATATTTTTTGGGGATCTGTTTATTCATTTCATGGTGACAGTGTATCAGTTGTAAGTAAATTTTTCATGGCAAGCTCTAGATGCTTTAATATTTTAAGGGGAGAATCAAGTAGAATGTCAAAATGCCAAGAGTGTTACATGACATATTGGACAACAATAAGAAATATTTATAAAATACTGCCATTAGAGAGTGGTCCAATACGCTGTCAAAAATGACATTACATCAAATATATCAAAATAATAATCAAGATGGTGGGAATAATAACAGTGTAAAACACTGCAAAATACTGACATATAGGGAAAACTTTCAATATTGCTTGGATTATTTCATTGAATTTCTAAATATCAAAATGCTTTGAAGCTTATTGACCCACACTTCCAAGCACATGTAACACTGGCGATGCTCATTAGTGTAAAAAATAGCTGCCTTCCTGTTTTAACAGGTCCACTGAAATCTGTCAAGTGGGTGGCTTGTATTGTGCGCTGCTTGTGTTCGAGTCACGCATTTCCGACCAAAAAAAAAAAAAAAAAAGATCGAGGCAACCCCATCACTTAAGTCAAAAAAGAAGGAATGCGATGGACGTAAATGTTGGCCTATTTCATGGTCAGCTACAGGACAGGAGGCCCCAAATGCCGATCCGTCTCCTTAATGTGACAGATAAGTCTCCAGGCAAGAGCAGCAAACCCAAGCATTGCAAGCCGACCAGGTATTTGACGAGCGTGACACCGTGACCATTCCAGTAGAGTGTTATTCCTGCACGCTTCGCTGCGTCGCTTCAGAGCTGGGCCACAATAAATTTGCCTTTCATCCCTGCCGACCGCTCGCCCGCGGATCTGTCCTCCTCAGCACTGTTGTGATCATGAATCTCCTTGTAGATGCACACAGGGGTTTTGCTCCTGATCAGTAAGCAGTTTTCCTTGTGACCCGCCCGGTGCCGAATCGCGACGGAGCCAAACAGGCACCGGAGCGACACAGCTCGGCCCTCAGAGGTGATTCCCTCACTCGCGAGCCGCTGCACTGCTCATTCAGATGCACCAGGACGTGTGTGGCAGGTTTCAGCAATGGCCTGAGGGCATAGTCCTACCCAGATTTGTGAGACACACAGTTTTACACATCTTCAACATGCAGGGATGTTGAGAAACAGAACTGCCACCCATAAAAAAAAAATACCACCATCTTCGCAACATTTTCTGCTATCAGCAGAAAATCATTAGGAGTCAGATGATCTCATTGGTTAATAATGACTGTTTCCGTATGTTTTGTGCTGATGGCGGCAGGATGTGATCTAATCGTCTTACTCTGAAGCAACGAAAGGGACAGAATTGTCAAATACTTCGTTAAGATACCACGGGGACATTTAGAGTATCGCAACTTTGAAAATTTATCCCATTTTTTTTTGTCATCACTTGTTCGTTGGAACATCACTTCAAGGTCATCCAACCCACATCACTCACTGTTTTTGTATACATTTCCTGTGCGCTCCAGCGATGCCATTTTTCATAAGCGCTGTTCACTGAGCACGTGACTTAGACGCTGGACTCGTTAGAACGCCAAAACGCGAGAAGCCTTGCATGACATTGAGGGCTTTGACTCGGAAGGAGAGAAGTTGTTCCCTCAGCCACCAGGGGCCAGGTCAGAAAAGGGGTGTGATTACGGAGAAAGGAAGTGAACAATCAGTTTTTTATGATAAAAACATTTTTAGTTTTATCAGTATTGCAGCATTTTGTGCCACGTACGACATTCATTGAGGATTCATCTACATTTAAAATGTTTTGCATTTTTCCCACTTTTGCATATTTAAACAATTTCTTCATAAACCCGAACACTATGCATCCCATAATTAACCTAGAGAGGGTTGCACACACTGCTCAAAACTGCTTCTGAAATGCTTTATTAACTATGACATCTATTCAGGACAAGTTGATTTTTTTACTCAGTTCTAAGGTGAATCCAGGTTCTACTCCAGTTTGTCTCTTCTTTAATGCATCAGTAATCGGTTATCTTGTCTCTTTTTTAACCGATATTGTGCAAATGCAAAAAAGAAAAATGCGTCTTGTAAAAATGTCGCTTTTCTGAAATCTGACAGAGAACAATGCAACTAGACGGAAGTGCTTAAAGAATCAACTAACTCAGTTCTCGAAACATGCCAGTTCGACCGAAGGTAGTATTTTATGTCACTGACAACGCAGTTATTACAATATTTTTCTGCTCTAGATGCTTTTAAAGACATTTTATTTCAAATCCTTTTATTTCCAATACTTTCTTTAAACATTAAATTATTTTGCTCAGCAATTAAAAAGAAATAGAATAAAAGTTTTAATTTAGACGTTACACATGACTCAAAACAACGCGTGCTCAAAGTCGACCAAAACAGCATTTAAATAGGAGCAGAAGTATAACAAGCGGATTCATCCATTTTGACAGTTTACTGCATGCAAACAATGACAGAATGTTATAGATAAACGACATATTTAGCTATTACGTGAATGTTGTTCTTGTCGTTCTTAAA
>JAODKL010000034.1:14823575-14841115 GCA_026780765.1 Petrocephalus schoutedeni
ATGCAAACTCCACACACATGGAACTGGGCAGGATTCGAACCTCGGTCCCAGAGGTGTGAGGCGACAGTGCTAACCACCGCACCACCGTGCCGCCCGGGTTCCAGGGCATGAAGTTAAAAATATTCATCCAGGTATAAACAGATAGCTACATGGGTGATGTAGTGGAGAGATTAACCCTACACCAGGACAATGGACAAACGGATGGAGATGGAAACTGCATTTCTTAAAATGTCAGCTGGACATCTCCTGGCCAGCGTTAATAGAATGCCAGGTTGTACTGCATATGAGGGAACACACACACCTTATACTGTATCTGCATGAAGCCTACATTCATGAATAAACTTGTCATCTTTATGTGATCCTGTTAGGCCTTACAAAGTTATTTTATCAAGTCTTTGTTCAAAAAGATAAGACCACTTGTTTCAGCGACGGAAAGCTACTACACAAGGAGAGCCCGGGGCTCTTTTGTGACATGACTTGTCATTTCAAATGGCATCTCTTTCTTCCATAGCAAAGCTGGCACAGTCTGCGTACAGGAAATTTTAAGCACTCCAGAACTAAAGGCT
The DNA here is from genome assembly GCA_026780765.1 of Petrocephalus schoutedeni. Classification (NCBI taxonomy): domain Eukaryota; kingdom Metazoa; phylum Chordata; class Actinopteri; order Osteoglossiformes; family Mormyridae; genus Petrocephalus; species Petrocephalus schoutedeni. The sequence goes on from JAODKL010000034.1 coordinate 14,824,142, forward strand.
AGCTTTAAAAAATGAACGCTTCACAAAGCATTACAGTAGGCTTTTTTTTTTTTTTGGGGGGGGGGGGGAGGGCACAATCACCCATATTTGTCCCAAAACTTTGCTGCCAAAAGAGTCTGGAGACAAGGACTATTTTTACGCAATGCTAACACTTTGCATCCTCTGTTATTGTACAGTTACCAGAATAAAATGCATGGTTCATTTTTTTAAATAAAAAAAATCAATAATTTGTAAACTCTTGAAAGTGTTTGAGACTTTAATACAAGCAATATAGAGGGCCTGTATTTGCTGAAACGGGTATAAATCGCCTTAACAAATCACTGTAAAATTCAGTTGTTTAATTAGAAAAATAATCACGTTTATGAGGAGCAAGAACACTGTCACCGGTAGTAACTTGCTTTGCGTGCCCGGTACCCAAGCGGGAGGTGCACGGCGCCATACGGCTTCCTTTAACTGCAACACCGCACACCACGCGTGCAGTCTTACCTCACATGCTTCTTGGTGAAGACGCACAATTTTTCTTTCATTTTCTGTCAGTTGCGTTTCTCTTGTATCTGTATCTCCCCTTCTGACGCTTTCTGCGTTACTTTGTGATTTTCGGTTTGTTGCGTGTTCGGTGTGGCTGTATTTTTCGCAAGACGACATAATGACCTTTCCTTTCAGATCGCCGTGTAAAAACACATTAAGTCTGTTGAAATTCCACAATGACTGAAATCGCGGAGATAGCATGCTCTAGCAGCTAGCTATTCTCGTATATGTTATCTTATCAGTTTCCCGCATGAGGAAAAATTAAACTAAAACTCGTGCTCGACCTCGTTTCTGTTATTTGAGTGAAATATTACATATACTTAGATATAAATAGTAGTATACATATTCGGAAATAATATTTGGCATATACAGGATTATTAAGTTATTTGTGGCAGGCAGTCATTGTCCCACGTCCTTCCGACCGCGAGCTTCTCGTTCTCGCTGTCACGTGCGCACCTCCGCGTTCCATTCCTCCAAGGCCGGTGCTGCGGCGCGCGCTTCTGTTTCCCGTCTGCTTATCGTTCACCGTACTTAACGTCGCACTCCTATAAACAGTTTTTCATTGTCATCTTCCTGAACATTACATAAACACACACTGAAATATGTAAAAATGAAGGTGGGAGATGTATGACTATTTTCATGAATCTTGATTGTTTTCCTTTTGTACTTTTAACCTGTCACCAGTGTGTGCTTTTCTGTTCAAATACTTTTGGATTACGCACTTAGGTTTTAACCTCACTGGTAATTTGGGGCTATGGCAGGGGTGGGCAATCTTATCCAGAAAGGGCAGTGTGTGGGTTTTCGCTGCAAGTCCCTAATTAGATCACTAATTAGAGGATTGATTGGCTGAAGAATTCTCACACCTGGGTTTGAACAGCTGACCTTAGGGTTATCCCAAAAACCTGCATACACACCGGCCCTTTGCAGATAAGATTGCCCACCCCTGGGCTATGGTATTATGTTTATGTCTGTATGATGTGAGCATTTATATTTACATTAAACATATGCATATGTATATTTCTTTTGAAATATTTAAACAAAACTTTTGGAGAGCACAGCTGACATTTCTAGTACTTAATCATAGATCAGCCAATCAATCCTCTAATTAGTGATCTAATCATAGATTAATTACCAGATTAACTACTAAGAATCATTGATGAAATTATACAAATCAGAGTTTGTGTAGGGTATTCCTGGGACTACATGAAAACTCCATAATTACAGACCAGGGAGGTATTCCACAAAGCAGGATTTCTTGCTTAGCCAGAAAAAATGTTGGATTTAAGGTAGTCTGGGCAGGTGTGTGGAACAGTGGGCTAAGCCTCTATATCAGTGATTGAAAACTTGCTGATTCAAGGCTGGCTTTGGCCCTTGAGCAAGGCGCTTAACTCCTTGCTGCATGGGAGCTGCTACAGGTGGCTGACTGACTCCCTCCTACATGTATGTCATAGAGAGAAAGATGGAGTAGGTGAAAGGGAAATTCGTGGAGATAGATGGAGCTGGCAAAAGAATTTCCCCAGGGGGATCATTTTTGTGTATATAGTGTCATTATTAAATATATGTTAATGGACATGATGTGCATTTAACTCAGACTACCTTAAATCCAACAAGTTATATGGCTAAGCAAGAAATCCCGCCCCGCCCCGGGAGTGGAAGCCAAATCAAAACCATGAAGGTATAAGAACAAGGAGCAAATTACTGAACCACCACAAGGCTTTTTGTAAATACCAAACAGTTCAATAAATATTTGTTTACTGAATCTATCTGAATTGTTTAATAGGTTGGCTGTAGTCCTATCCTAGGAAAAAGACTTATTTAGATGGCTTGGCTCTGTCCATTTTCCAAACTTCATATCCAGTATAGGGCTGTAGTAAGCCTGAAGCTTATCACTAAAAATGCAAGACATAGGCATTGAAAACCCTGGAATGAAATTACTGAGAGACACCAATTCACCTTAAGCACATGGCACTGGACTGCTGGAATAAACAAACATGAGCAATGTGTAAGTTGCATGGGCTGCAAATCAAAGCCATGTCCTGGAGGTGTGAGACCCCCCTCTGAGCCGCCACATTGTCTCAAATGAAGCTACTATCATTTATATAACTGCACTCATAAACAAATATCCAATGATCCAATTTCTTGGGGAAGGTTTTCATTTCAAATCATAACAGCAGACTAAACCAACAAGGTGTAAAGATGATTCAGGAACAGGTTTTTTTTTTAATCCGTATGTAACATAGCAGTGGGCAGCTAATTCAGGGAGTAGTACTTGGGGGGCATACTTTGCTCAGGGTACCTCAGTGGTACCTTGCTTTTCAGGGAATTGAACCAGCAACCATACAGTCACAAGTGTGCTTCCCTAACCATCCCTTCCCTTGTTCTTTTTATATGAAATTGACTTACTTGGTAAGTTAGTGGCTTGAACAAGCAGGATTGCTCAGCACATAGAAAGCTGGCACATTGGCACGGTTTTTATTATTCATTATCTCTATGAATTTCTTCTCACAGAATTGGACCTGTGAACCAAATTAGTGCAAAGTTTGCCTAACTATGTGAGTGAATAAAAAAGAATTGGCTTCCCGCCCAGGGTGCACCCTACCCTGTGGCTCATGCTTCCTGTTATGTGTCTTTAGATAACTGCCACCCCACATGCATATGGGGCGATTGAAAGTGGATGACGAAAAAATGGTTGACTTTGGTATCCAATCTTTTGTCACCACCTAGAAGAAACAGCTCTGTCAGTGTTTGTTCACCCGATTCTGTTATATGGTTCAAGATATGTGTAGTAGTAAACAACAGTCTAGCCATGTTATACAGTGGTATGTTTCCCAGCAGAGCTACCCAATCAGCATGTGAATAATGAATGGCTTATCTTGTGCACCTCACTATTTCATAAATATCTCTTAGCATTCACCATCATTCATTGTCCAGCTGTGCCTTACAGCACCGGATCATAGACTGAATAAGTGCAGTAGTGTAGAAGACTTCTAGGAGACATCTTTATACTTATGCAAGTAAATGAAATCGTCAGCACTGGCGTCATAACCCCCCCCCCCAACCCCCATAACTTCACCTTCACCAACCTCATACGGATAGAGCCCACCTATACGACGTCAGTTCGCATGACTCAGCTGCATCACATCTGGGTTACGTAAGCACCGACCGAACGATTGATTACTCCTGTATCAAGACTCTGTCCACTCGTAGCGGTAACTCCGCGGTGGTCTGGAGCAACCCCAGGAGCAACCCCAGACCACCCCCGGGGGCAGCATGAGCAGGCGACGTACGACCTAGGTGAAGAGCGCGACCGCGGACATGCGGGCGAGGGGTGAGCGCGCCGGTGACGTCACGCCGCCGTCTCGTGGACTTCCTGGTTTCACGCTCAGTGAAGAAATCTGTAGGACGAGAAAGAGAGCGAGATAAAGCCTAGATATCTGAAAATAGCCGCGTACACAGACAGCGGGAGGCATGCGGGCTCTCTCTGAAAGGCGCACTCTGATTCAGGAAGCGACTGACTAGCAAGAAGTATTACGAAAAACTCACGCTTCAGCTCCGCGGACGATTTGCCAGCGTTGGCTCGCCTCCCGATCTTGGACAGCGGTCAGAGCCGGTTTCGAGGGAGCTGCCGAGATGTGGTAACCATGGACAGTAGAATAAAGTAAGTCACTTATCTGGGCATGACAGCATTTGCTACAAATAAATGCGTGAAAATGACACCGAGAGCCTGTCGGCGAGATGCACGTCGGTTATCATGCGTGCGCTGACAAGTGCCTTTCTTCCCCTTGAGGCGACTTGGGAAAGGTTGAAGCCGGTGTTAATTTTACTTTGAGCCGGGCTGGCTCTGGATAAACCCCACAACATGTAGGCCGGAAGCCTTAAAATAAACACATAAACTCAAAAGTGTCTGTCATGTTTTCATGGCTGTATGTGGCGTTATTATCGTTACCGTTCCCATAAATACCTGCAGCCTGCGAAGGATGGGCTCGTTAAATGCTGTCAGTACTGGGCAAAGGCTGCGCGTCGGCTAGCCTCTTAGCCAGCTAGCTGGACTCTTATGCCCTACGCTTTCTCTCTAGGGTTTGTCCGTACGCAAGTTACAACACGAACATGCATGACTTACTTTTTTTTCCTTTAAATGACGGATGTCGTCTTGATGCCTTTTGAATGTCCCTCTCCATTTTTTTTCCTCACAGCGAAAATCCAGGGAAGACGTTTGATCTGGTTCTACAGGTGCGATGTCCGGCTAAAGAAAATGAAGGTAGGGCACGATTTGCAATTCACACGTTTAACTTTCAACAAATAAACACGACGCCCGCCTTATCACGCAAATCGTCTTTTGTGAATCGCGTTTTTTTATTATATGGCTGGTCCATTTGTGTATAAATATGTGAACACATGGAGCCATGTCGTAAAGTCGGTGTGCTCAGAGCAGGAACTTTGGATAACTTTGGATGACTTGTTTGTTTTTTGCCTTATTTCTAAGTACTATTTAGCAGACGTTCTGTAATTTTATTTTCTTAAACTGAGGGTGTATCAGATTGGCATACTGGTCGATGTAGGAGACTTGGCTAAAAGATTACAAGTGCCTGTCAGTTCTACTTTTTTTTAACCTGCTTTCATTGATTGTTAACTATAATAGCCGGTTCATGCTTCAATGTCCCTTAATCACGTTAGGTAATGTATACTGTCAGGGGTTGGCCTTTCATGCGATGTTTTGTGACACATTGAGTGGACAGTCACTGCTAACTTTAGATGATTTCACTGTGGCTATCATATTACAGCTATAGATTGAATTTCTGAGCTAAGTTTCTTTTAGCTATCAGGGCACAGTAAGGCAACGTTGATATGTTACAACTTAGATAAGTATGTTTATCCTGATTAACTGTCATTTTTATTACCCTGCAGTATTGGTATGAAATATAACGTAGTGCAGTACAGATTGGTCGACTTACTGAAAGTTCACCATCAAGAATAGTTGCTATGCATTTAAGGAGTGATAGTTCATTGTGATTCTTACTTGTAAAATAACTTGAATACAGTCTCAAGCATGTAATGATGCACCCTAAATCATTCAAAGCGGTCATCTCTATTGTTTTAGCAGTTATGTTTTAGCTGTGGTGCGGCTTACTTTGAATATTAAGATATTATAAATTTCGGCCAAGACTGACACATCGTACCAATGTCAATATCTTAATGTTTGAAGAATATTGGCCAATACCAATATGTTAACTGATATACATCAGACATAGTATATAAATAACTGAACTGTTTTTGTTTTATGCTTGTGCAGGTTGCTGCTAACACTATAGGATCATGCCCTTAATTTAGGTGTTGGTGAAGCAACATTGTTGACTTGGGTGTAGGCTTCCAGCTAGAACTGAGAAAGCTTTGCCTCCGTTTTTTTCCCCCTTATTGAACAGGAAGTCCTCTTGTGTAGTATCGGTTCAGTCATTGTGTATCAAAATGACAGGCCTGTGGTCTGTTGAACATCTATATTTTAAAAGCCCTAAGGACTGCTTCACTATTTAAAAGTGAGTTTAGCTGAAAGCACACACTGCATAATTATACTTTGGGGTGTGTTTCCCAAAAGCACCTGTTAGCAACTTACATAGTTTGATCCATTCTGTTACATTTTTAAAACTATGTAAGTTGCTAATGTAGGTAGCAACAATGCTTTTGGGAAACGCACCTCTGGCTAGTTCACCCATGTTGTTGACCTTTTGCATGATGGAGTAAAGTTGATTGGGCTTGAGGGGTTTACATTTCTTCATGATTTCACTTGCAAAATGACTTCATTATTGATTTTCATCAGCAAATAAATGAGGTAATGAAGTATTTTTCTGAGCATTTAGATCTAAATTTCTCATTCGATGCTCTTCAGCGTGAGTGTATGAAATATATGTATAATGACTTGGGAGATTCTTGCATTTATATTTTTGTATTAACATGTTTTTCTCTTGGAATTTGGAAGCAGGAAGGAAGAACAGCACTCTGTATTTAAATAAAAGTTCCTTAAATGGCAGAATTGGGCTTCCATTTTGCAATATATGTGCTCTAAATTCCAAGAATATCCCGGAGATGCTGGAGTCTGTTTTTCCTCATTCCCACACTCACAACTGTCAGTCTGTGGGTGCTGCCATTCATTATGCTCTGTGACTTTTAGCAATGTGTACTGCTCTTAGTTTCATGGAAATGCCTTTAGTACCTGTATTATGGGTTAAAAAAAAATCTTGCTGTAGTTCCTCTTTCTGTGACAGTGGAAGAGTTTTAATGTGGCGTCTACATGTATTCTGCCAGTAGTTTTGTAAGCTTCATAAATTATGTGAACAAATGTTCCATGTATTTAATAAGCTAGTAAGATCTGTATTAGTGTGCTCAAAGCTATTGTGCATTCCTAAAAACTTGTTGTAAGGAAGATCGCCGTTGGTTTGTTTAAGTAGGAAAAGTTGACATGCCTCTGCTTAAAATTCAGTCATCTTTTGACTCATCTTCCGAATTGATGTTTTGAAGTATCTTTCAAAACATAAGAAGTCCACAGTTTTGGAGAAACCTGTGACATGAGCATTGGATGTGGCTTCACTTTCTCAGGTTGTTGGAACTAGTTGTAGTAAAGCTATTGAAAATGCATATGCTGAATGTTTTGAGCTTGCAAATATGTATATGGTCCTAATACGTTCCGAGTGAGCTGAGTGTTTATTGTAACTGTCATGAATAAATGCTGAATACAAGTTTACCACCCCAAATTCAAAAATAGAGCATTCCTAGCAAACGTTTCATAAGCCGAAACTGCAAAAATCGAAGAAGCAATAACCTTTAATTTTTATGGGAAGATTGAGTGTTCCCAGACACAAAAAAATAACATACCAAATCATTCATAATAATGCTGATATATAGTAAAAGAAAGGATGATAAGATAAAAACACTGCCTCTATAAAGTATAAATAATATATCATATATGTATAGTGTAGTTCCTAGCCAGACTCCAAGATCAGGCTGTTTCTAAATGGTCTGCATGTACTTTGTGTGAGGAATTTGGGCGTGGCTGTGTATTGTAATGTGATATGGGAGACCTTCCATGACAAGACCCTAAAGGTTGTTGCGGGTCATGTTGGTGTTGCTGGTGTTTGCAGAAGAAGATGTTTCATCTTGCTGGGCACCCTGGATATTATCAGGGGAGTAGTAGCGCATGGCTTGATGGCAAATCTAGACTGTACTAGGAACTGAGAAGGACGGCTGTGAAGGCTCTGAGGGCAGATAAGGAGGTGTTTGTTAGAGGGATCTGTAAGCAAGTGACACACCATCTATGGCAGGGGTGGACAGTCTTATCCAGAAAGGGCCATTGTGTATGTGGGTTTTCACTAGAACTCCCCAATAACATTACCAATCAGAGGACTGATTGACGGAAGTCTCGTCCTACCTGGGTTTGAACAGCTGATCTAAAGGTTATCCCAAAAACTTGCATACACACCCGGCTCTTTGTGGGTAAGATTGCCCACCCCTGATCTATGGTCTAGCAATCCACGTCCTCCTTACAGAGGAAGCCTTATGCATATCTGAATCTGTTCCTTGGAAAGTCGCAGTCAGGATGTGTGATGAAACACTCCTGACGGATGACATTGTAGTTGTGACTTGCTGTGCCGGCTACTTTGAGCAGCTGTTTAAAGGTGATCCTCAGGCTAGGATATTGGACATCTTTGGGCCCACAGTTCTTGAGGCTGATCCTCCAATTTTTAAAAATTTTTTAGACTGCAGTTTTGCACAGCAATATTTGTAAATATTGTTGCACTTTATTGTGAAATAAAGTTTTTTTTAATTGAATTGAACTATGAACCACCCAGTCTCACTGAGATTGAACAAGTGGTGAACCAGCTGGGGGTAGAGAAGGCTGCAGGGATCTATGGTATCCCGGGTGAAGTTCTCCAGGCTGGTGGTAAGGCTGTCCTCCTGCCATTGCAAGAAACCATTGTTTCCATTTGGGAGACAGGCATCATCCTAGCTGACTAGAAAAGGGGACTTATTACCCCTCACTGGAAAGGGAAGGGTGATTGCCTGGATTGCAGCAAATACAGGGGGATAACATCGCTCTCAGTGCCAAGTAAGGTCCTTGCTAGGTTAATCCTCAATAGGATCCTTGATCACTTGCTCGCCTACCAGCAACCAGAGTAGTCTGCCTGTGAAGTCTACTGTTGACCGAATCCTGGCACTGAGGGCTCTTATTGAGTATAACCGAATATCGGCAGAGTTTCTTTGCAGCCTTTGTCTTTTTTCATAAAACCTTCAACTCAGTTGATCGAGCTGCCCTGTGGGACATTCTGAGACATTTTGTGGGATTCCTCCTGAAGTTGCTGGATGTCTTTACTAGCCTGTGTACAAGTATTGTGAGTGCTGTGCAGAGTGGAGGCAGAACCTCTGTGTTCTTCCCAGTTGATTCTGGGGTTTGTCAGGGGTGTGTTCTTGCTCCTTGTCTGTTCTGTGCTTGCATGGACTGGTTGTTGGATAGTGTTGTGGGGTCCAGTGGCTGTGGGGTGTCTGTTGGTGAAGAAAGATTCTCTGATCTTGACTTTGCCAATGATGCTGTGATCTTTGCAGAGTCAAAAGAGGCTCTGATTGGGTCTCTTGAGAGACTGAGCGAGGACTCTGAGTGTCTGGGCTTGTGAGTGCTCTGAATAAAAACCAAAGGCCTTTAATGACCTCTTGGGCACAGCCATCAGCAGTGTCTGTCTGTGAAAAGAATGTCCACCGTGGCAAGAGGTCCACTTGCCTTGGCAGCAAAATTCATGTCTCTTGTGACTCTTCCTGTGAAGTTAGTAGGTGGATTGGGAGAGCATGGGGGTCATGAGGTTGCAGGAAAGGGGTGTTGCTCAAGGAGATCTGAATGTGGGTAGTGTTAGTTATGGCACTACGACTGCAAAACATCTCAGGATGGTGGTTGATGACATCCCCCCCCCCACCCCTTCCGGTAGACATGCGGTCTAGTCCCACCCCCTGGAAGTGGCCACCCATCTGCCACAGCCAGGTGTTACGTGGGCGTTGCTTCTGCCTGGTCCAGCCTCTAGAATCCTCAGCAAGGAGGATCCTGTAAGCTGGGTCATTCTCCGGTAGTCGCACCACATGTCCATAGTGCCGTAGCTGGCGCTCTCTCACAATGCTGGTAATGTGCCTCATTCGGGAGTCCCCGAGCAACCGATCGTTCGACATAATCAAACCAGCGGTACTTCAGGGTTCTCCGAAGAGACACTATACCAAAGGATTCCAGTCATTGTCTCAGGTCACTGGATAGCGTCCATGTCTCGCAGGCATTGAGCAGAACAGGGAGCAGCAGGAGTCTAATGTCTTGGACCTTTGTTGTCTTGCAAAGATATCAGGAGCGCCATACACCCCTTTCCAGTGACCTTATGCCCCCCCCATGCTCTCCCAATCTGTCTGCTGACTCTATAGGAAGAGCCACCAAAGACATGAATGCTACTGCCAAGGTAAGTGAACTTCTCGACGCCATCGACACACTCCCCGCAAACACACTGCTGATGGCTGTGCCTAAGAGGTAATTTAAGGCCTGCATCTTAGTCTCCATTATAATCCTCAGTTGTGCATGTGGTCCAGTTGTATATGACTGTAAATCTTTAATTGGCTCGTTGATAAATGCTAAAAATTATTTTTACTTTTCTCCATTTTCTGTAAAAGCAAAAATACCTTTCGGTTAGCGAAAACCGATGCTAATGCAGGTGTTTCTTAAAGGCAAAGTAGCATAAAATGGGGGGATCCCTCTATTCAGCAATTTGCTAATGGAGTCAATGTGATTTAGGTAATTTGATCTAAACAGGAGTTCCAAATCCTGCCCCGACTGGGTTTGCATGCATAATGCATTGTCATCAGATAATTCATATAAGATAAGTATTCAGATGAGTCTTTTGCCTTTCATAATATATCCACGTCTGGTACTCTTATGGCAAAAAGTTTTCATCTTTGTATGACAGGAATGGCTGATTTTTGGGGATTCCCCTGTTGGTAAGTCATATAGGGTTCTGATGTTTCTCTTCAAAGTGTATTACGTTCAAAGAAGTCAAGAAGCCTTGCCACCCCCTTAATTTCAAAATAATGATGGAATAATAATACGTGCATTGTGCCGATCTTAATTATCAGTAAAAAAAGGTGAATTTGCACCTTGAATTGGTTATTCAGGGTGAGGTATCAAAGAGCTTTATTTGGCCTCTTAAGTGTTGACTATCCTCTGGTGATGGAAAAAAAATTACACAAAAAAATGGCTAATGAACTTGTTATACCTTTTGTTTCTTGCTACACATTTTGTCAAATTGTAGTCTGTTGTCTTGACTGAACTTTGCAGTGACGTTTACTTCAGTGTAGCTTGTTTAATTTGGGTCCATTACATGCATACTTGGACTCTGGAGAAGGGAATGGTTGTATGTTTGTATAAATTATAGCATCCATGTCCAAACCTCAAGCAGTCCTTTTCCAGATTACTTGAGCTTTTTGGAATTGTTTTTTCCGAACATTTTTCCAGGGCTACTTCATATAATGTGTAATGCACTGTTGCAGGAGCAGTGTTGCGAAACTGTTTACCAGCATCAGAACTATGTGCTAGCCTTCTAATGAGCCTAACTAGTTTTGTTAATATGTAGTTGCCGTGGCAGTTTATTATTTAAATGACAACCCAGCTTCTGATCTATAATTTTTGATATGCTGTATAACAAGCAGTCTCTGACATTAAGAATAAAATGGCATTGGCCCCAGGGCCAGCAACAATTTTCTTTTTTAGCTTGGTTGAATAAAGTACACAGATCTAGACATGCCATGAATATTGAAAGGCTGAGGGCTTTCCTTTATATGGGATTTTGGGGCTGGGTAATTGTTTACTTTTACACTCTGAAACCTAATATTATTCATGCAAACTTTTTTATGTCAATGTGTCAATGATACCACAGTAGTATCATACATGCTTCTCGAGAGAAAGTTTGACTTGGTGATCAGAGTCCTCCAGCTGGAGCTGAAATGGTGCTGGAAGACCTCTCCACAGCTGTGAACATAAAGCTGATGTGTGTTGGACTTGCCTGTATGTGACATGATCAGCATATCAAGTTGTGCCTTTTATCTGCAGTTCTGAAGGCTGCTGGCCATGCATATGTAACTATCAATTCGAAAGGATATTGTGCCATCATTAAACTATCGTATCAGACTACCGCATCCTGATATTTATTTGATCTTGTATGTATAAATCGACTGCTGTGATGTTTCCTGGCTGTTTGATATCAGCAGCATGGAAGATCAGTTGATTGCCCTTTTCCCGAATGTTCTGGTATTTGTAGTTAAAGGCAAGATATTTTTAGCGCTTCTTAAATTTGAAAATGTATACTGTACACAAAAAAATTCTAATTATCCATGAGTGTGTTTCACGTTTAGCATTTCATTTTTCAAAGTATGTTCTTTGCTAATGAATCCATTTGTCACTTGTATCATCTGATGATTTTGCAGGTGCTCTAGTTTACTATGCTCTTATTCTGATAAGAATAAAATTGTGTGTCAGTCGTAATGTACTGTATTTGAACCCGGATAATTACATTTTTCACTGCTGAATGTGCCACACCACCCTTCTTTAGCAGTAGTTGCTGGATAATTTCTTAGCAGCAGGGTAACTACTATAGGGTTAGCACGTCCCCTCTGACCAGCTCACTCGTCTTCCGCCAGTGTAGTGTGAGGTGCATAAATGCATTTCACACTGTCTTTGCTTGCCCTACAGTAGTGATGTACTTTGCCAAAACTCACTGATGCTCTAAGTCAATTTGCACGATTTAGCTGAAGGCGACAGCTTTCGGCTTGTGAGGCATGAGAGGCCCAATGCCTTAACTTTACAAAAAGTCTTCTGTTATTTGTTTTAAATTAAACATTGAAGTAGGGCTCTCTAGTTTCGGTTTTGCTTAACACCTTACATTGTTGTCCCACGCTTTCTATATAAATGTAAATGACCTTCTAAAGTGCTGTGTCCTGTGAGCGTTGGCAGTTTTTTTGTTGCTGGTGAAAGGTTGCCAGTGACATGGGTGACTTGAACATGGGGGAGGTAAGCGAGTAGTTTTAAGTGGCGTAATTGCAAAAGTATTCTACGGCAGTATCATTTATTTCTGCCCCTTTGGAGTAACTGCACTTGTTGCCAGAAACTTTGCCATTGTAAACGGTTATTTTCAAAAATAAGCTGCCTGTATGCATGGAAAAAGATAAATGAGCCATATTTACCAGTCTTATGCAGTGGGTAAAATGTAAAAGCGTATATTCAATGCACTGGAGTTTTGTTGCCAGAATTTGTATAGTAGATTTATTTTTTAGCTTAGTTAAAGCCATTGCTGTTGTTTTTAGCTTTTGTGCTTCAGTGTGTAATGTTTCTGTTTTAGAATTTCAAATGGATTTTGCTGACGGTTAGCTGTTAGTAGTGAAATAAAGCACCAAACAACCGAGATACATATTTGTTGAAATGTTCCTTCCAAAAGAAGATGTTGCAGATCAGAATCAGGTTTATTTGCCAAGTGTGTTAAACACACAAGGAATTTGTTTCCAGCTGTTGGTGACTCTCAGTAAACGACATGATATACAAGACAACATAACAGAATAAATTACAATAAAAACAGTAATATAATAATATAATTTACACTAGACAATGTAATGACAACAAGACAACTAGACAACATAAAGTGCAACAAACAATAATGAGCTTAAAAGTGGAATGTATGAGTGGGTCAGGAGGTAATACTGAAATGAAACCGATTAAATTTTGGAATTGTACCATATTGAGCAAAAATGTTAGGCAGTCAAAGGAAATGTCATTATGGAATACGAAAAATTTCCATGCAGTGGAATACAAATGTCTTTTTGTGCCAGCTCGTGTTCGCTTTTCTCCTCACACCACACAGTCTATGAATCAGTCCAACATCAAGGACGAAAACTATGATTGGCTCAGAGATTGCATGCAATGTTCATGCAGAAGCAGCGGTGGTATACCATCATTAAAATTGCAGAGCTTGCTAGCTTTGGTTTCCTTTGACTAAATAAAAATGTTTAAGCACAGCTTATTGATGTCTTGAACCCAGCAGACTATCGTGGTCCTTGCAGTGTGACAAACTGCATGCACGTGAAATGCCACGTTGATAATAACTTTGCACATTCCATATACCTAGCGGTACAATGGCGCACTGGGGAGCACTGTCGCCACACACCACTTCTTTGTGTGTGAGATGTTTGCATGTTCCCCCTTTGTGTGCATGGTTCCTTGGTGGATCCTACGATTTTCCTTATACTGTTCAAAAACATTAAGTGAATTGGACTGCCTAAATTACTGTGCACCCTACAATGTGCAGTTGGTTCCTGCCTTGCGCAAATTGCAATGTACGTAATATATAATATAATGTATGTAGACGATTACTTGATGAATTATCAGATTGATTGATTACTTAATTACTAATTGTAGTTAATAGTGACACCCGCATTTTAGGCACTCTGAATTACTAAGTTGCATGTTCTTTGATAGTGGAAGGAAACTGGAGGATCTGCTGAAAAGCCACGCACACACAAAGCAGTGGTGTGCAGTGATAGCAATGCCCACTTCACCAGTGTGTTGCACAAGGCTTGCACAATGTGCAATGTTAATAATGACATGACATTTCATGCACATGCAACTGTCACATCTGCTGGGTTCAGACCATCAATAACTTGCACTAAAACGTTTTTACTCAGTTATAGAAAACAACATTTAGCAAGCTTTGTAATCTTAATCGGAAGATAAACATCTTCCATATCCTAAATTCCCAAAAAAATCTGGTTTCATCCCTTTTACCCCACTTAGTCCAATTCATACCCACTGCTACACTTAGCATGTGCATTCCCCTCGCTTAGAGCAAGTATTCTATGGTGTGCCATCCCCCAATAAGCAGAGTGCAGCGTGTTTGACATGCACTTATTTCACACTTTGGCAAATACGACATGGAAGCTGTCTTTGGATGAGCATATAGTCCGTCAGTGACAAGTAATGTTTCAGTATAAGAAAAAGCGCGGAAACTTTTCTGGTTTTTATTCATCACCAACTATCTGGAATACTAAAGAGTGTTGTCATCCATCTTGAGCTATTGAAACTAGCCTAGCATTTACCACAAGCATGATTGCCAAAATGTACACCAAAATAGTCACGTGACACACAGTTGGAAGGCGAAAAAATGGGTGTAATTTGTAATATTTATGAAATGTATGGCTTTCTTTAACTTTAAATAGAATAACAATTTGGTGATTTACATGTGCTATAGTGTTAATGAAATGAAAAATGAGTTTTGTGACATTGATTGTAACATGACGACTCAACAAGATGCACCTGCTACAGTGGCAGTGTGCTGAGTGAAAGTTGTCTGGAGGAAATTTACTTCCTAGTCCCAAGTTTTGCAGTCTTTGACCGATTTGTTGGCAATTTGCAAATGGTGACATTAGGAGAAAACAGCAGCCCTATTAAAGTGTTTATTAAGGAAAACCAAGAAAAAAAGACAAAAAAACATTTTTCCCATTTTCTCTGTGGAAAAGGAATTTATTTAATGGATGAGATTTTCTTTATTTTTCTTTGAGCAAGCCACATCAAGCCTGTCTTCCAACAATACAGTATGCGACTAGACAAAGCATCAGGAATAGGAGAATTTGTAGATGTTGATTTCATTTTTTTTTGTTTTGAAAATAAGCATATGTATGTGTGTTTGTCATAATTAGTATGTATTTGGGAGCCGAAAAATGCTGAAATTAAAGGCAACATTCAGACCATTTATGGTTTTGTAAAACAAGTTTTCTGGTTAGGAAAGCCCGATTTAACATCATTGGCACAAAAATACTTTTAAAAGGGGTTCTGTTTGTATTGATCTACAGTAGAGTGCCATTGCACAATCATTATTATACATGGCTGCTGCAGAGAAACTGAATCCTAGCCTGCAGGCTGTCCCTTTTTGTCACCATCCTGTGTTCTTCATCAGCTAGATCCTCCTCTGCATGTAACATTAATCATCTCTGGACACTGGAGCTGTGTTTCATTTGTGCTGGAGGCAATGAGTTCTTGAATGCAGCAAGCTATAGTATGTAACAAAAATACATAGTTGAAACAACATATATAGCCCATATATAAGTGATTTGTGTAGATTTCATTCTGAAAAGTGTGTATACACAAAAAGGAAAAAAAATGTGTACACACAAAAAATAGGATTTTCCTCAAAAAAATGTCCCCTCTGAACTATCTTGCAAATGTGCATACGCACATGAGCCTAAGCACCTGCCTAGTTGCCTTTGGTTTGGTTTGAGGTGGGCAACTGGGCATCGCTGCAAATGTAGTTCTTACGTTTGTCTGTTCAACCACAGAGTACGGAAACACACCTTGAATTAGGGCTGCAAAATGGCTCATTGCAGTGTACTTGCAATTTTGTGTATACGCAATAATTACCAGGGCTTTAGATGAAACATTTGTCTGGATGCCAGCTTTTTGGTACTATATGGATGTGTTCTTACACCCACCATTTGGTAAGCAGGTAAGTAGTGCGCCTAAAATATTAGTAATCTATATAAATTCAGCATATCCGTGTGTTTAATAAACGTTTAATGCAAAACCATTGAAGTGCAAAGACATTATGCATAGTGCAAAAGGTCATAAAATTGTAAAGTAGTCTTGATGGCCTATTAAAACTTGTTCCCTTTTAGTCTTTCTGTTTACATAGTCATTAGCAAGAATGCCTTTTATTAGTTGATTCATGCAGGCACATGTCTAATGCCTAATTCATATTTAGTGCAACTGCAGATACTTCTGATTCATGGAAAGATGTGACAAAACATAATTTCATTTGTAATTTCAAAGACTAACAAAGGCCAATACCTAGTCTTTAGCTAAAACAAACTGTACCACAGTACAATAAAATAAATGGAATCAATTATCTGATCTCAATACAAAAATTTTGAGTTGCCTGTACCAATCTGAGGATTGGTACACACTAATACACAAACCATCTAAAACATATTCTAGTATGTACATAGTTACTATTGTACTCACTGGAAAACTGTTTGGACTCATTGGTAAAAATTCTAAATTAATGGTAGTGAAAAGTTTAAAAGTTACTGTTAGAAACACGATTCCTCTGTCACAAATATAGGTAACACGTGAGTGAGGCTGGTTGCTGAGACAGATATGCCACTTGCCCAAGCCAAGACTTTTGATGTCAAAGATGCATTATGCATTTACACTAACAAATATTATGTATTATATTTAGGGCTGCGGGCGGCACCCCGCACCCCCGGGAGGCACTGTGGTTAGCACTGTCGCCTCACACCTCTGGGACCGGGGTTCGAATCCTGCCTCGTTCCATGTGTGTGGAGTTTGCATGTTCTCCCTGTGCCGTTGTGGGGTTTCCTCCAGGTACTCCGGTTTCCCCCCAC
>JAODKL010000034.1:14841215-14873967 GCA_026780765.1 Petrocephalus schoutedeni
CGTAGCTTCCGGGATAGGCTCCGGATCCCCCGCGACCCTGAACGGATAAGCGGGTTGGAAAATGGATGGATGGATATTTAGGGCTGCAGCTATCAATTATTTGAGTACTCGAGTATTCTATCATTTATTTAATCGATTAATCGGATGATAAATACTATTGTCTCAAAGTGCAGTAGTAAGTATTCAAAAGATGAAAAAAAACAGGTCTCTTAAAATCAGCTCATTGGTTAAACTGCATACCATAATGATGATATTTTAAGTAATTCAACATGATGGAGAGATTAAATAATCTGAAAAGGGGCTCTTTTTGTTCAAGTGCTGCTTGCTAATGCAGCACTTAAAAACGCACATAATAATACACTTTACCGCAAAATGGTATTTTTTTGGCAAATAAATTACCATAAAATAATTAAAACTATTTTGCCATACATTTGGTAGTAAATTCACATTGACCCATGTGATCCGAGGAGAGCTGTAAATTGATATTTTAATCAGCTGTATAGCTAGCAGTGCAGCTAACTGCAATTACGAACCCATTGATAACTGGACACTGATAACTTGATAACTTAATATGTAATGTTACCCTGCGACAGTAGTAAATGACAAAATCATCAGTGAAATGTGGATGTTAGCCTCGATAGCTGCTAAGCTACCTTTGGTCATAACTATTAATTATGATAACCATTAACAGCTAATGCTGCGCACAAATAAAAGCAAAATGTCATTTAGTATATTAATGACAGCTAATGTATTAAATGTTTTTTCTAAATCTGTTAACCAACATACAGCTTAAAGTGCTTGTTAAGCTTGTTAACCGTGATTCTATGCCGTGAATATCAGTGTTTGGGAAATATTCACCGTCTCTGTGACTCAGAAGTTTGCGAAAATTTCTCCGCCATTTTTTCGAATGGGTCCCTATGGGAGTATCGCTGTTGCTACCTGATCTGTACAGCCTCGTCGCTACTCGATCTGAACAGCCTTATCGCTACCCGATCTGTACAGCCTTATCGCTACCCGATCTGTACAGCCTCGCCACTCTCTCTTTCTTGTACCGCTCTGTTACACGTAATGCATTGTGCGACAGTAATAATCCTCCATGTGAAACACGGTGATCACTGAGCAGTATATAGTCGTGAGGGTTAAATGAAGCATCGAAGCAAAGAATTTGCATCGAGGATTTTTTAAAATAGTTATTCGAGTTGCTCGATGAATCGTTGGAGCTCTAATTATATTTATGTATTATATGGTTTTATGTGGTGTGAATCATCATTTTCAGTATTTTATTTTGTTTGGCATGTCATCTGTGAATGTCTGTGATCTTTCAGCTAGATCCAGAAATATTCCTGTTGAACTGTTATAGGCAACTTTGGAATAACCAAGACAGTGAATGTGAAATGCACGAATGTGAATGGGGTTACTGTATTTCCATACAGCTCACATGACAGCTCCAATGTGCATGCATTACTGAACAACTGTCCATCATGTGACTCTCACTTCTGTGTATGGTATCTTGTGTTTTTGCAACTTTTATGGGTTTTGCATAAAAAGTTCAGTACGCACATTTCAGGTGTCTTTTTGTTTGTGGAAAACTGATAAATGAGGTGTGTAAATTCTTAAAAGTGTAAATGGAAAAACATAATGACAGGAGTAGATGTCAATTGGTAGTTTTGCATCCTGCCCATATCAGTCCCTGGAATTTGGTGGCATGTGAACTGTTCTGGAGCTGTTCTGAAATGCTGTCTGTTTGGTTGTGGAGGGGATTGTTCTAGTTATCGTTGGCTCTCAGTTCAGATAATGACAGTTGTGTTTGGTGGGGAAATGTAAGGCGCAAACGTCAACAATGTGGTCAAATCGACTTGCTAGGAAGAATGTTTCTCTGGAATGGAGGAAACGTGCCTCTGTGGAATGGGCCTTTTTCCCCCGCTGACAGGAGAGTAAGTACCTGTAAGAAAAGTCCATGGACCTAAGGGAATCATTGTAGAACTGTTTTTTTTTAGTACAAATAAATAGACTCATTGTACTACTTACCTTCACTGGAGTTGCTTGTGTAGTGATTGGGTAATTTCATAATTTGGATGGAGCTGTGTCCTTGTGACCGTTGAGCTTGGGAGCTTCTGAATGCTTGAACGTAATTGGCACTCCTTGTGCCACATGGGGTTTAAGCACCTTCTCCAGACCTGTCAGATGCCTGCTAGTTGGTGGTCAGTAGAAGCTCGAGATGCATCAGGCTTCCAGTTGGCCCTGCTCCCGCAGAAGGGTACTGTGCCACTTGTAATGCGTAAAGAAAGCGATCAGCTTGGCAGAGACCACGTCGTGCACCCTACCTCTGTTATGCTTGGCTTGCGTCTGAGTCTGGTCAGGTAACTCAGAGGCTCTCTGGATTTAGGAATCACTGTTATGTGCCTTCTCTTGGCTGTATTTTTGCTGCTCTCGCCAAAGGTTTTGACAAAATCACAAATTGTACTTTGTTTTGTAGCATGTAAGAGCAGTTTTACAAGCATAAGAAATAGAAATAGAATTTGAGGAATATCTGGTGCTGTGCCATGATGCTGTTGATTTGGTCATCTGTGATTTCGCAATACAGCTTTGTACCGAAGCCCTTCACTGGACTGGCTGGCTGTTATTGGTGTTCCAGTATAGTGTATGTATATCATACAGCTTTTGTCTCTTTCTTGAATGCATTGAGGGAAGTCCATACTTCCTCATTTCAGTGGAAGTTCTCTATGTAATTTCTGTGCATAAATGTTTTTTCTAACCTAGCTGGTTGTGCAAGCCACAGCAGTATCATTTCTATTTTACCTTTTTTGGGCTGAGGTGACTTTGTTTTGTAAGGATCTGAATATGGCTAACACTAATTTGTTTAACAGTGGTAGGGCATAGTGAACATGATGTTATTTTGTATTGGATTGTTATTATATTAATTTTTTTCTTGTATGTGTCAGTCAGACTGTCAGTTCTCTGGCAGTGGGCTGCGCTCTTCTGTTTATGAAGAGCCTTGTGCCAAGAGAGGTCTGTGGCATTCTGTGCCCATGTCCGTCACGCTAACGAGCCCTGGAACAATGGAGGGGGTTTTGGGGGGGGGGGTACTAGCCAGACTGGTTTCTGGCCAGTAGCCGTCTCGGGGCCCAGTGCCAAATGGCCGCCACATGAATGAGGTGACCTGGAAGCTCTCCAGGCCCCCTTGAAGCTCATGAATAGTGATGGGGTCGAACACGGATGCCTTGGGGGGGGGGCGGTGGGTGGGTGGCGGGTCCTAGCCTCAGGTGCTTTCTCCCCTTCCCTTGGAAATTGACTGCACGGGGCCAGCAGGCTGAGGGATGTGGCAGTCAAAAATAAGCGTATGCGGCAGAGGCTGGCATGGATTGAGGAATGCCAGACTTGAGGGAGGTCACAGTTTCGTTTTAAAGCAATATACCAGAGCGCCATATCCACTGTTGAGTTTCTGAAGGCACAACAAAGAAGTCCAGTTACATTTATGATATGCCTTGGAATGTTTTAAACTTGTATAACTTGTATAAATGTTATAAACTTCTCTGATAGTGGACTCTGTGTGGTCAGACCGAAAAGAAAGCTCATGATACAAGAATTGGGTAGGAGACATGCAGCTTATTGGGGTTTTCTACTCAGGAACACTGGGCTGGGATGGGGTTAATAGAATACAGTTTCTAACATGAAAAATGAAGGAGTCGTGTCAGTGGACAGGCAAAGAACAAATGTGAGCAGGTGTGTCAGCGATGGAATAAGCCTAATTGCTCTGCTTTTCCGTGAGACTGGCATTTTGGTTGGGGTCCAGGTTCTTGGGGGTGAAATCAAAAAAGAACAATTTTTACCTTAAACAGTTCAAGAGAGAGTAAGGCAAATAATTACTAACAATTCACAAATGACACTCTCCCCTGAAGATGAATGAAACCATGCCCTCCCCTCACAAACTACTTTTTTCACTTTATTCTGTGCGATCCGTTAGATATAGTGTCAGATATACCCACGCTTCTTATAAATGGGACAAATCATGAATGTCTTTACTGTAATGGATAGCTATTCTTGACTTCCCTAGTTGATTTCCAGCTAGCTAGCCAGCCACTCAGCCAGCAAGTGTCAACTTGGGTCAACTTCCCACTTGCCTTCTTGGTTCCTGGTTGAGAGAGCATGCTGCTACTCCTACCTTCAGGGTTTTCAGTGGGCTGCCAGCGACCAATCGAGGCGTGAACAGAGGGCTTGGAACCATTCTAGTTTGCATGTCTTTTCTAGTTGGAACACCCCCCCTCCCCCCCGCCCCAAACCAGAGCGTACTGCCGTCATTGTGCATTAGGTTGCGTGCCTGCCCTCAAAATTATGAATGGTGGTTGAGGTTGTTGGCTCCTGCTGCCCAGTGGCCTTCTGGGTACATGCAGTATTTGCCTTCCAGTATCAACTGTGAGGTTGTGCTTGGGTTATTTTGCATATAATGACTCCATGATGGTTCGTCCACAAACCCTCGTTAATTAAATTTTTAATTGCTTACCTAACACTTTTAGCTAAGTGGGTTAAGAATTTATGCCCAGGAACAGACAACCACATCTCATTAAAGGTTTTCTGTATACCTAATTTAACACTTTATGGAGTACATTTTTTAAGTACTTTGCGGCACTGACAATAGTTACGTTGATCTGTGTCGGCAGATGCTTGAGAAATTTTACTTGTTCAGTGTTAGGACCCAGGTTTAAGTTACTCTGCGGAGATTAACTGATGATTTTGTCCTTTTTTAGCTGTAAAAGTTTTAAGAGTATGTTAAGGTTGTATAAGTAATAGTGAATTTCCATATTATTGTAGAAAGCTGGGCAGAATGATTGATCTTTGGGAATCTTGGAATCCTGCAAGTTTCAGGGAAGCAGGCATGCAAGGAGAATGCAGGTGTATTCCAGACTTGTGATGATACATATGCTTCAACATTTGTAATTAATTACATAAATGAATAAATAAAAAAGTGTCCATCTTGGCCTCTTTGTATTTGGTAAAACTCCAAATTTCTCTAACTGGCACATTTAGAAGTTGAATCAATAACCGCATCATTATGTATATTTTTTATTATTTATATTCAGAAATTCAGTAGGCCTGCTATCCAGGAAAAAAAAAAAAAAAAACGTGCGACGCGAAAGGAGGTTAATGAAAATGTTAATGATATTTAGCCGGATAGTAAGGAAATATTTTCTGTAAAATGACAGTCTTGCTTATTTGTGTACCTTTTGTGTTCGTGTGCTGGCCCCCTTTTCACTGCAGCACATCAGTCCCAATAGACGTTTGTCTCTGGACATCGTGCAGCTGGTCCCGCAGTCTCTCTCTGCATTAGCATACTGTTTGCTCATTACGTGTGTGCTGTTTTTATCCATTTAGCATTTCATATTTCATTGGCAAAAGGGAAGCCCTACCACTGAGGTTTTTCCAATTTTAATGTAGCTTTTGCATTTCTTATGGCAGAATTGCTAACAATGTTAATTGCAGTAACAATTCATAGATAACTATTGGGTGCCCATCCTGAAATATTAATGCTGTCATATACAATTGTGCTTGTTTCTTGTGCATGCCTCTTCTGTAAGAGCAGTTTGGCCAATATTTGATGGGTATGCATGCATGTGGAGTCTGCATTAGGCAGCAGCTCCATGGTCCATAAATATCTGGCCTCTTCTGTGAGTTTTAGCGACAACCTGCCTCTGGCCTCCTGGGGTGTAGTAGATCTTTTCCAGGTCGCGGGATACTTGCCTCGCCAGTGCCACCCCTTCAGAAAGGGATTTTGGTGGCAATTTTCATGTCTTTGTACAGATAATTGACTTTTACTCCTGTGTGCCGGTGTTGTGTGAAGCAGATGGTAGGAACATATGGCTTTTTAGCTTGTGGGTACCTGAAGTAACGCTTTTTCCTGCTTGTGTTTCTCCAATTCCAGACTTGGAATTGTTAGTGACCTTCAAATTCAAAATCTTAGTGGCAGTTTCTATATTAAATCTGCCCCCTTGGCTCATTCAACTGCATCTGTTAATAGGAGATGTTAATGATGTAGATATGAAACATACAATGAGAATCCTAAATATTGATTCTCATCTTTATGTATTTATTAAGGAACGAAAAGAAGCCTTGTGCCCAATACTCCATGGGGTAGGCTTTAGGCTCTCAATGATATTGACATGGATAAGTGATATTGTTGATAGATGAATGGATGGATGAAATGTCAATGTTTATAGCAATAATTTGTGCAGTATTTTTAATGTAATATAAAGTGTTAAGCCTAAACATTTGTAGTTGCTTTTCATTGAACAAGTGGAGTGGGTGAGATGTCATTGCTGTAATGTTGCTTTGCTCAATATTCAGCTGTAAAATTAGCTTATGGCCATTATTTTTGTATAGAATATATAGATGGTATAGATGTGATTATGAGGGCTGTTTATCAGTCTTCTGGAAATTCTGATTGTGATATTTGATAGCCATTGTCTGTTGTGTGATTCTAAAAATAGTATTGCTGCAAGGCTACTCCCCTGTGGATCTGACTAAAAGGTAAGCGTGGATCTGACTAAAAGATGCACAGTGTGTCTGTTTATATGGATCCTTGATTCAAATTAATGTATGGGTTTTTTTCCAGAAATTATCTTGTCAAGGAGTCTTTGATGGCAGCTCCTTGTAGTTGACAGGAATCGTGATGTCAACTACGTTAAATTACAGGAATCACTAAGTTATGGCACAATTAGTGAAGGGAAAATTCACTTTACATTGTTCTAGGTTCTGTTTCATAAAATACTGTCAGGATAATTGCTAATTTCAACATTTTATTACTCTTGTCAATGAATCCAAGTTACTGTAGGAAAGTGACTTAAAAGGGGGGTTTTTAAAGTGATGTTAGTTATATGCCATTAATGATTTATATAATCATCCCACTAAGTAATTTTAAAAGCTTCCAGGTTTGGTCTTTTAAAATACATTTTTTGAATTAGATTTTTAATTTAGTTTTTATTTTGTTGTACAGGTTTGAATATAGTGGGCAGTAGAATAAAATTCTAAGAAAAAATTCAGAGCAATAATTAAATGTGTGGTCACATTTGGGTGGCTGCTCACATATGATCACATGGTTTCCTTCTGTTTACTTTTAAGACTCACACAAATGGACGATGATTGGAATGATACACTTTAAATGGTATATCAGTGGAAAGAACTATATTCTTTATCAGCCCCTTCTTACTAAATTAGCATGAAATGTAATGCCATTTGTGGCTTGTAGCTGGCAGGGGAAAAACATTTTCAAACGATTCTTAGATTTTTTTTTTCTTTTTTTCTGTGCTTCTTTTTTCTTTCAACAGATCTTGAAAGATGCCCGTTAATCTGCTTACCCCTTTAATTGTGAGTTTTTCGGGGGTGGAGCTCCTTGCAGCTAGAATAAACTTACTGATCCAGAAGTAAAGTGATGACTGCAGTTATTCCATGCTTTTGGCTTTGTAAATCTCCCACCACCCGTTCCTCAGTTTTTGGGAGGGGGGGCGGGTGGGCGTCTTGCTCAACAATAGAAATTTCTGCCATATGTTCGGTTGACATCTTCATCAGGTTCACAGCGGGTTACCTTAGTTAACTTTCACTTGGCTGCTTGATAGGATTTTCCCCCATTTCTTGACCAGCTAGCTCAAAGTCTAGACACCTTAAAAACAGGCCCCGTTACCAAAGTCAGACAATACCGTCATTGTGAACGTTAAGTACAAGCAGCTTCCTCGTAGAGGCAGCTTTTTACACAAACCGCTGGTGCTAAGATAATGGCTTTGTGCTGGGAAACGGGGGCTAATCCAGACCACTACATACTGTGAAATAAATCTTCCATAGATAAGAAGCGAAATCACTGCCAAGGAGGTTAGAGTTCAGCAGTTTAACCTCTGACCAATGCAGGGAGAAACGAAGGAGGGAGGCAAAGGAAAGGATGGAGGAAAAAAAGAGAAACAAACAAGGAGTGGCAAGTCTGACAAGGTCCTTCATCCTGGGGATATTAATATAATGAGTGGTGTGAATGGTCCCAGGAGTTCCAGTGGCACGTGAGAGGTGTGCGCGTGGGGGGAGATTGACCTTCTCATGCAGCTCCAGCTTACCTGAAGGGTGCAGGAAGATAAAAGACAAATCAGGAGGTCTCACTAAGCTCTGCACGTGCTGTTATCAGTTGTTATTATTAAAGCCATTGCCCTGATCTTCCACTTGGAGATATTATTTTTACGTGTCTGAGAAAACATCCAAGGGCACTAATAATGGGGAGTACATGTGGTTCTGAGACTGGTCCGCCACAAACACATTTTAGTTTTATTCTGGCTTTAGTGTTTGTTGCGGATACACTGTATAGTAAATATTATACCTCTTATTTTTGGAAATTTGAAATTGACTTATTTCATTGTCATGGAGATTTTGATCTGGTTTTTGAGGTTCTTATTTGACCCCCTCTGTTCTTCCGGTCTAGGTATCATGCTCTTATGGATAAAAAGTGTGTATGTTGTGCCTACATATAACACAGTGAGCTGGGCTTTTTATGAAGTGCTGTTTCTCACACAAAAACATCAGACGGCATTAGGCCTATTTGAAATGTTCCTGTGTTTGTTGATGATCTGAAATGAGACAAGGTAACAAGTCCCAGACACCATCAGGAGGTGCTGTTAGAAGGTCTCACACTAAAGTCACATACACCTGTCTTGAATGGGAAGGTTGTCCTTCAACACACTCCATAGCCGTGGGTTGATGATACCACATGACATGTCGGTATAGTGGTTGCATCAGTTTGATTGGTGTTTTATCTGTTTCTCACGTTTTCCTTCCCCTTCGCATCTGCTGATAAGTTCTTAAGAAAGTCTTAAGCGCTACCCTGATATGGCTACCTCCTGCTCACCTGTTAACCCTCGTCCCCCTGCCTCTCCTGCGTTAAAACTCAGGCGTTGACGTTTTAAAAACAAGTGCCTGTGGATCATCACAACATTGATTTGCAGCAGGCCCCATGTCACCTCTCGCTGTGGCGGTGTCTGGCCAGGCGGCGGTGTCTTTGTCAAAAGGTTTCTGCTCTGTTTGTAGCCTGGGGATGGGGATGGGGATAAGGTTGGGGGGGGGCTGATGGCCCCTCACCACTCAGGCCCCTGGAGCTGCGATCACTCACAGCTTCATATGGGTGCGAAGAAAAGAAATTACTTACTCCTGTGAGGTGATTTCAATTCAATTCTCACCCATTTGCCCTGTTTGCTTTACTTACAAATTACTATGTCTCACAGAATATTTTATTTTTTTTGTGTGTATGTGTGTGAGTGTGCCCCCCCCATAAGCAGACGTCTATAAAACATATCTCTTTGAGCCTTTAGGTATTTTTAACTATAATTCCATGTGATTCTCATATTCATTCTTTTTCTCTTAGTCTTTGCAGTATTTTAGATGAATTACATTAGTGATGAATTTTAATTTAGAATTCATCTAAAATACTGCAAATAAATCTGGTAAATGCTGAGGGCTTTCAGTAATTATCAAACTGTATAATCAAAAATGACCACTGAAATATCAAAATGGGCATCGGCATGGAACCCTATTGTACATATCTGTATGTACATATATGTACATTTTTGTGCAGTATCTGGTCTTAAATTTGTTGCCGTTGAAGTACAACTTGGAGAGACACTGTTGTTGAGTCCAAAATTTAGTAAATTGGCCCGTTTCCTTTAGCTTTAAACATGAAATCTGATGGTCACAGAGTGCATGTTGTTGTTTCAGAGCACAATGAGATAATAAGGAACATTTGGGGTGTGTATGAATATTTACTGTGGTGTTTTTCTGGAGAGGTCAAATGCTTTAGTGTGGGTGTGTGATTTTCACAACATCTTTTATTAATTTTTTTTAATGAAATGGTCAACGTGCTGAATTTATGCTCATCACTGCATGCATGAACCTCCAGTCTTTGTCCCTAAACCCCTGGCAAAGTGTCATGAGAGAAAATAAAACAAGTGTGTGTGGCCATGTATGTATTACATTTTTACATTACATTTTTTTGGTCTCCACTCGACATGGCACGATATCGCTTTTTGATGTCCGATACCGATATTGTAAATTTGGATGTCTGCCGATCTGATACAAATCCGATACAGTCTCTGAGTCTTATTCTTTTTTCTTCAGAAAACAATAAATAATGCTTTAAAATACCCTAACACAAATGCAAAAATCATAACTGTGATACAATAAGGAAGAAACATTGCAGAGAACCCACATTGCAGCATTTGACAGATCTGCACCATCCAGAAAATCTTGAAGACAAGTGCAACTGTATACAAAAATAATACATAAGATAACATAAAAACTTAGTATCTAAAGAAACATGAATAATGAATCAAAGTGCAATTTTATGCAAGAGTTCAAATAAAAGCAGATGAAGTAATAACTTACCAATACTATAGTAACATTTCTGAATCAAAAAATGCATCACATTAATACGTTATGGACATTTTATTACACAAAATGGAAAATTATTATGCTATTGGCATTGTTATTAAATTAATGGTAGTTATTACATTATTGGCTGCTACAGACCCCTACAATTGTGACCTCACACAATGTGTCTTTCAATTAATTGTGTTTTAAGCTACTAGAAGTCTGAGGCAAACACTGACATCACAAGAATAACTGAATAACTCAAACCAAAGCAATGAAGGCAGCACCTATACCGATTACAGAATATTGGATTGGCGCATTTTTAGTCTCCACTAGGTAAAACTCAGTTTTATAAAAATCTCTTAATGCAATCAATTAATTAAAATGGCAAAAAGTCTTGTACAGGCAGTACCCAGGTGAAGAACATCCGACTTGCGGACAACTCATACTTACAAACGCTTATTATTAAAAATTTTGATTAGATACAATGGTTTCTGGTAATGAATGCACACACTACATTGTGACGCTCATGAAAACATGCATGGCTTCAGCAGTTTGTTAGCTTGAGGTATAGTATAGTATCGTATATAGTTACATTTATTATTACTATTATTTTTATTACTGTGTACTGTATTGGTTTTCTAACTTACCTACAAATTCGTCCTAAAGTCAGACTTGGGGAATGGATCTCATTTGTAACCTGGGGACTGCCAGTATTATTATTTTTTGGTTACTTATGATTAAGGTTATGGCTAGGTAGGGGTTAAGGTTGTCATAGTTAGGATTAAGTTTTTTAATGAAGAGTCCCTAGAAATATATGGAAACAATGTGAGTGTGTACATGTGAGTGCGTTTGTGTGTGTGTGTGTGTGTGTGTGCGCGTGTGCGCGCTTGTCTGTTTGAGGGCTATTGTCACACATCTCTGGCCTTTATAAGACCTGCTGGGAACAGGATGGAGCTCAGTAGGTGGATCTCGAGTAGGGGTCTGTCCAAGCAAGTGCCGCGAGGTGGGGGATTAGCCATACCCGGTCTGTCATGGTGGTGTCCGCCTCATGTGGCTCAACAGCAGGCTTGGATTTACCTTCATAACCTTCAGCTTCCAGCCATAACCTATTAATCCCTTCTCTGTCTGCAGACTGCTTTCTTGAATTTGTGCAGTGACAGTGTAACCATAGGAGTCTGTCTATTTACAATGCACATTTTTTTTAATGTGTATAAAATTTGGTGGTATATGTAATACTTATCTGGAGATTTTATAGTTATCCATAAATTTAGGAGAAGTACACACAATTAGCTTCAGAAAAACATACAAAAACGCCTTTGGGAATTTCATGCTGGCCAAGCAGTTCTTTGGTTTTTTTTTTTGGTCTTTTTCTTGGGAACTGGAGTGAACCCTCGGTGAGCTAATGGCCAGTTACAGCAGCCTGCGAGGGGAGTGTGACACCTTCGAAGAACAGAGGAACATGTGCAGAGGCTGGCAGATGCGTGCTGTGTAAATATGCTGGCCTGGCAGTACAAAATGACTGTTCTGCACAAGGCGCCGTATGGTACAGGAGTTGATTTCCTGTGTTCTGTAGCTTATTAGAACACAGCAAGGGAGTTTTAGTGCCCAGACATTCTGACTGCACAATCCTTACAACTTCTGCAGTTGGACTGAACAGGCACATGGGCCCCCATGCACGTGAAAAAGTGCCGCCTCTGTGTCCGGGGGCGTGGGGCATCGAGCGTCCATAGGGTGGGATGGGTGAGTGATTTTTACAAAACCCTGGCCCCAGCTCGCGCACCAAAACACTTCTATTTGGGCCGATGTAATACGGGTCACAGTCCGAGGTTCACCTAAATTTGTGCTCCCCGCGTGAGCCGTCACAAAAGAGACGTCCCGCAGTGGCTGTTGTTCTTTGAGCGCCCCTCCTCCGTATGAATACGCATGTGTCCTGTGGTATGTCTGAATGGACAAGCCTTAATTCCCAGCCTTCAGAAGGGGCTGTCTATGGATTGGAGTGCTGTAGGTGTCTGCTGTGATTCCCATCCTCTCACCCATAAAATCGGCATAAAATTGACCTAACTCTGGAGGATCACATGGAGGGGGGATATCCTGGAAGTAATCCCCAAGACAACTTAGTCTTCGTAATTCTTTTAAGATGGAAGTGTGTGAAATTGTGGAATCAGATTATGTAATGCCCCCCTCCCATATGCAACAAATATTGCACTTTTGTGTTTTGGCAAAAACAAGTGATTCAAGAAAATTTTTTAGGGGGGCTGCGGGGGATGATAAACAGTGATAAAATACAATATACAACCTACTTAAGGCCAACCTGCTTCCTAACTCTTTACTTCTACATCCACTCTGTCTTGTAAACCTTATCCCACCTGAAAACAAAGTTGATTTTCATGTTGGGTTATGTTTCCCTTTTTAATTATGCCTGTTCGGTAGCCTGTTTTTAAGATGTATCTGCAGAGCTGAGCATAAGTGAAGTTGTTCTGGCTCTGATTACGATACGTCAGTAAACTAAATATTTGCAGCATATTGTAGTGTAAAATAGTGCATAAATGTGCTCATTTTATAGTCACTGATTCAGGGTTGCTTTGCCCCTTTTAGAAAGCGAACTTCTTAAATCGCCAGATTGCTCATACCATTACCTTAGAGATGAATGGGTACAAATGTAGACTATAAACAAATATGCTATGGGAGATTGTGGTGATACTGGCCTGCTGTTAAATCCAGGTGACACAGCCCATCTGGATGGAGAGTAGTGGAGTGACCCGTGCTGCAGAAATGTAGGATAGTTTGTCTAAATCAGGGGTGCCCACACTTTCTCGGCTTGCGAGTTACTTTTAAAATGACCAGGTCAAAATGATCTACCCACATTAGAAATGCTAAATATATGTTATATATATATTATATATTTTATATTTATATGTCCAGTATATATTGGCGAACCTTGCATCGCTGCACGAACCCTTACATCGCAATACAATTAAATACATTTATGGTTCCTTACTTGGTCTGGCTCGCCCATTCATTTTTTAATATCCCTTTTTAGTAGATATAAATTGGAAGGCTAGCTGGGTCACTTTGCTCGCCACAGTTTTGCATCAGCTCGCAATACATCCCCATGTTATGCCGGGTGACGCGTTAGAAGAGAAGGGATCTAAGTAGGTATGGTAACCTAATGTAACAAAGCTTTAATATCGCGCAATCTACCCGCACTACCTTCGACGTATCAGACACCCCTGGTCTAAATCGTAACCATTATCACACAACCGAGCTTTACCTTGCAATATCAGTTATTTTTTTATTGACATGATCCCTTCTTACAGGGATCAATGTCAATAAAAAAATAACTGATATCGCAAGGTAAAGCTTGTTCAATGTCTTTGTAATGTTTGAGCTGAGAATATGCTGCAGTGTTGCAGGCCAAAAGTCATCTAATGTGGCCATGTACACACAGCTGGGTTGCTGCAACCTTCACAGGTCCTGATTAAACTCTCTAATACTTGAGGAAAATTTTTTATTCTCAGAATTTGTCTGGATGTTGCGTGAATTAGAGTAAGAGAAACGCATGAATTTGAGTTTGCCGTCTCGAAAACGCTTGGGGAAGTTTTAAACACGACATCACTTTCATGTTGTTAAGCAGAAGTGAAGAAACAATACTGAATTAATGCTTTTGGCTCCATAAGTGATGAATCATACTGCAGGCAGAAACAGGTATAATCTATTATGCGTAGACATGGACAAGGGCAACACAGTGGCTCAGTGGGTGGCACTGTAGCCTTATACCTGCAGGATTAGGCATTTGAATCCTATTTCTCATTTGCTTCTGGAGTATGTACATTCTTCCTGTGTTTGCATGGGTTTCCTCTGGTTGCAGTGGTTTTCTCAGTTCAAAGAATTACAGTACCTAAGTGAGCATGAACTGCTGCAGCTAATGGTGAGAGTATTAGTTAGCATTTTGCATTAGTGTCACCCCCCCATTCCTCACTTCTCACAGCTGTGGTGGGCTGTGAGGAAGTGGCTGGTGTTCATATGGGCTCCTCTCTCTACACACCTGCTACTGACTTCTGGGGAGTGCAGTGCACTTGCTCTCTCTGTCACACCCTGCACTTCATTGGAAGGTCAAGTTACGACTGTGGAAGCTGTACTCTGTTAATTCATTTGTGTGTGTGTGTGTGGTGGGTGTCATGAGTTGCTGCAAGGTGTTATTCTACAATAATTCCCAAAATTGTAATAAAAAGCTTGTTTAAAGTAAATTCTTTTGTGTAAAATGCAGGGAGAAATCCTGTGTACAGTGCATCAGACAATTGCAGTTCTGTGAAACTTTCAGGTGTTCGGTTATTTCATTTCTTTAAGTAAAATAACGAAAGATCCTGCTGCTAGTGCTTGCCTGAGTGTCTTTGAGTATAAATATAATCCATCCTATATGTGTAATTAAATTCAACCTGCATAATGAGGCGCATTTTGAGAGCAGCCTATCTCCTTTCCTGTTTGTGCTGTGGTTTATTGACTCATAGGCATCCACCCCTGCCCCCACCCTCAGCATTAATATTCATGTCTTCATTGTGTTGCGTTGTTCTGCTGATTAATGCTGTCTGTCAATTATTTACAGATCCAGTGGTGTTGTGGAAGTTCCCCCAGGACTTCGAAGACCAGGTTGGCAACATAAAATGAACTTTCTTTTTATGTTAGCATAAACTACCACCCCCGCCCCCGGCCCCCCACCTCTGAGCCAGCCACGCTAAGGCAGACATTAATGAAAAGCATCAAGCGGGTCTTCACTAACTGGCGTACGGATAATTATCACGCAGCCGTGACAGGAACATGCACCCTCTAACAGTTACAGTTCTCCCTCTACAATGGGGTGCATGTGCTTTTTAGCGTGAGTACAGAGGACAGTGTCTCCCAGTCTCCACCCCTGGGTCTGATATGGGACGGCGTCTGCGTTACATTAACCGGTCTGCAAGTTTCTCTCTAAATGTAGATGTTGATGCCTGGTTTTGCAAGTTGATGGTTGTTAATTAAAAACACAAAGAAAATCTTCATATGAGTCATATTGTTCGCTTTGGGGGTGGTGGTGGATACGGTGATGTGTAGGATGTATTTGTGCACCATGTTCACTTTTCACTCACTTTTTTTGATGAAAACAAAAACACCTGCCTAGATATTGTTGTGAGGGTGAGGTTTAATTTGCATACAGTGATTAAACAGTGATCAGAGAAACTCATTATGATTATGAAACCATTGGAACCCCAACTGTAAAACTACTCAATTTCCCAATCCTTTTGTCTTAAAGTACAAAGTGTAGTGGTTAATACATGAGCTGTGTGAAGTATTTTACTGCTGAATGTCACAGTAGTGTATTGCATCCTGTCAGTTTTAAGCAATTCAAAGATCTGCAAATAGAATAACTTTTTTAGGAATGAAGTATAGAATGAGAGAAGGTGTAGCGGACCAGTATTAAAGTCTTTTTTTTTTAATGCCCTTTCCTTCAGATATAAATAAGCCTTGCATATTTATATTTATTTCTGTGGTTTAGCATTATGTTCCATCTAGATGCTTTCCTTTGCAAGAAGCCTCCACGGCTGCACACTGTGGCTGGCCGAAAGCGGGGGCAGCCGGCGTACTTTTGACAAGATTGTTTTGGGACGAGGTGGCCATTTGCATGGCTTTGTACGGGCGGATCGGCCTTTTGCGCGTGAACATAAAGGCTGCCTCCGCTCGGCTCATTATCGGGATTATGCCGCTTCTCGCTTTTTCCTTTTTTCCTTTTCTTGTGGCTCTGCCTCCTCTGTAGCCGCAGAGCTCTTTTCTCTCCCCAAGTTAGCCAGCATATGGCAGCAGCAGACCCAGGCTCTGCAGCTCTCTTTTGTTTGTCTTGTTATTGTTGCTGAATGTAATGACAGTTGTAGGCCGTAGATCGGGGTGGAGGGGTTAGCCTACCCTGGGGAGTGGAGAGGGAGACAGAAGTGTGGATTATGGAAATATGAATTGATTTTTTTTTTTTTTTTTTTTAACGTAAGCAGCGCTCCCTACTCTGTTGAGATGGGACTGAAAGGAGAACAGACTGGAGACTGGAATGTTGGGGTGACGGGATGTGAAATAAGGAGGACCGGCGGAGGGCTAAGGCGGCCTGGCCGCTCCCAGCTGCCGTGCGGGAGAGGCTCAGGCAGACGCTTCAATTGTGACAGGGCAACTTGCAAATGAAGGAGACAGATGGAAATCCATCCCTTTCCACTCAGATCCTTTCCTAAACATCAGAAAATTTGGGAATAATGTTGTGCTTGCTGACTGACAGTAGAGTTAAATCCCTACTGTCTGTTTTTTAAATTTTTATATATATAATTTTTTTTATTCTCTCTGAGATAGGCTGCACTTAAAGTAGCCATGACTTAAAATATCTTGTCTATCTTTTTAGTTCTGACATTAATAAAATGGTTAGTGTTCGGCCTGTCGTGGATAAATTCCATACATCCTACAAATACAAAGATTGTTCTGTTTGTTTTGGTGTTAAAATGCTGCTGGCACCCCTGTCCTTCCTGCCCAGTGTTCAAGTTGCTATCTGCAGTCTTTCTGACTTATATCTTCATTGGCATCTTCACTCTTTCTACTTCACATGTTGAAAGACTGAACATTGACCTGCGTGGTTTATTTTTATCAGCTTTTTGCATTAGGATTAGGTTGCACTACACGGCTTTTTTTATGCATCTATGGTGAAAAGTATGTGTGTGTGTATTTTCCACTCCCTTGAAGGCCACGTCACATTATAAGGTTTCACAGAATTATGACACGTTAACAGTGTGGATTCCCCTTAAAGCAAAATTGGTTTTGGCCTATGTACTAAACAGGAAGTTTTTTTTTTTTGTATTTCCACTAAACAGGAAGTTCATTCTTATTGTATTTCCAGTGTCACATAAGTTGTTTCTGTCCTTTACATTACCTGGACAGATTAGTATTGGAGAGAGTGGACAGTACTGTGATGTGTGGGGTGCGCTTCATTGTCTGATCCCATGTTGAGCACTGCTTGATTGTTCCCTCTTCATGTTCTTCGGTGCAGCAAACTTCATGTTACCGTTGCAATGAAAAGGAGAATGACTTGGACACAACAGGACTGCCAATGATGATCCTTTTCATTGTGACAATGTGGGCTGAGGCATGCAAAATAAAATTAACAGTGAAAAGGAAAAACTTGGAGATTTGTTGTGTCTGTGCACATTGACGGCCATATTTGGATATATATGTGTAATAATGTTTTGTATATGCATACAGGCCACTTTGGAGTGTGACCCCTCTGGGTAGCTTACTCGGGTGTTTTGAGCTGTATGCTCTGTGGAGACGCCTTGCTGTTAATGAATGGTGATAATGGGTGATCACTGGTAGTATGTGTGCAGGGAATGTTTGGATGTAGAAAGCATGTGAAAAGTTTTTACTTGGTTAATCATGAAGATAGTTTTGTTTTTCCAAAACAATTTTTTCTCAAAATTGGTTCCATTTGGGAATCCTTGTATATTTCGTAGTAACATTCTGGTTATATTTAGTGACATGATGAGTCACTGTGGAGAATGTATGGCAATATTGTGTGGTATGAGGAAAAGAAGCAAATAAGTAGGAAAGTCACGTGTAATCTTGGCACCAATGGTGGAGATCACTATTGTGATATGCCCCCCACCACAAGGCTATACGTCTGCCTTGAATGAACCCCACCTAATGCCAAATGGATAAAACCCCATTTTGTCACAGTTTTGTTTTTCAGTGTTTGTTTATTTTTGCCTGTTAGTTTTTGGTTTGATGTTGAAGCTGTATCTTTACTCAGCCTAGACTTATACCAGTTATATTCAATCCAGCCATATTCCACTGAGATCTCTAAAATGTTTTCCTCTTTGAAATACATTTGTGGCCTGTAGACACAGGTAGCATTTAGTATGAAATACTATACATACAGAAAGGTATGTGTTCAAGGAATAAAACAACTATTTAGCTTGCTGTGGTGAATATTCTAATAATTTGTAAACGTAGTGTGACGATGAAGCAGTAACTCTGAGAACTGCCTTTCCCAGTACAGCTGTGTCACAAGGTCAAACTTCATGCTCACCAATGCATCCGTTCCTCTATGACTGCGTTGATTTTTCTGGTGCTGGGATTCCATGTTCACCCAGAAAATGGACTTTATTCATCCTCATCTGACAGTGTATTGTCAACACTATCACATGGAGTAAAGGTTAAGATGGTGCTGTACATGGAAATGTGCTTTTGTCTATTCGTTTAGCCATGCAGCAATGCTGACTGCATTTCTGCAGGAGGAGGGAAGTGAGAGAAATGGCGCAGTTTCAAACTGATGCTCTGGCGACTAGTTTAACACTTTTTTTTTTCTGTCTCTCATGTTATTTTGATGGCCAGGTCAACCATTTGCAGTATCTCCAGATAAAAGTCCCCCTTTTTGTAAGACATTTCCCTGTTCCCTACATTAACAAACTATCGTTCTAAATTCACCATGTTTCACAAATAGATTTTGCTGTTTAAATTCAAGAAGTGGTTATTAATATTGCTGTGTCGACCATGTTTATCCTTGTCTTTTTATTCTTTTGGTAAAACTGTGTATGTTTGTCAGATGGCTTCCTCCATTTTGTGTTTAAACATGCAGCCTTTCAAAATGTCATGTAACTATCTGTACAGTGCCGGGCTTTGGCAGGAAATGCTTGGGATGGGGGGCATGTTTTCTAATTGGAGATGGAGAGATTCTGATGCTGATCTCTTTGGACCTAACAAGTCATATCAGAGGAGCTTCTAGCATTAGCTTGGGCTTCACACTGATACTAGCCCAGGAAATGTGTACGTGTGTGTGTGTGTTTCCGAGAGAGAGAGAGACAGCGTGTTTCCTTTCTTCTTCTCCTTTCCACACCTATTATACAGCAGTCTATAGGCCTGCTGGCTGCTTGCATTTTAAAGAGTAGAGGTTTAAAGACAGGAGTCCCAGGGGAGGATTTTTGCAAGTAGGGAGAGGGGTGAGAAGGGAGGCCAACCTCCCCCAAGCACGTTTGACAGAATGATGAACTGACTAACATTTAGCCTAGGTGTACACTCAAAACGGAACTGATGCTTGTTTTAGGGAACCCGTTATACAGCATATTCTGTTACCAGCTATATAGCTCAGAGTGGGTGGTGTTCCTTTGTGTGGGACCTCTCCATGTGGCTTGTAACGTTTCCCAATTGCAAGATGATAAACGGCAGTGCTGGGGACAGTCTCCAGACAGCTCTGGTATACGAGCTGCTGCATCTCCAGAGGAAGTGCCTTGTCTAAATACATAAATAAGGCAGGAGGGGGTTGTGATTGTAGACCTCTGCTG
The DNA here is from genome assembly GCA_026780765.1 of Petrocephalus schoutedeni. NCBI lineage: Eukaryota > Metazoa > Chordata > Actinopteri > Osteoglossiformes > Mormyridae > Petrocephalus > Petrocephalus schoutedeni. The sequence continues at coordinate 14,860,940 of JAODKL010000034.1, forward strand.
TGGGGGCCTCAGCAGAACGAGCCGGCTGTCTTGCTGAGTGATACCCCTGTCTCTACAGTAAATAATTAATCCTCATACTTAGCCCTCTGCCTCTGGTGAGCCGTAAATGTATTCACCGTCTGATATCCTTTTTCCCCTCTCAAGGAAATTGATAGGGAAAAACAAACGGGCGCAATTGCAGCGGTCACGGGAGTGGACGATTATCGATTGCACTGTCTGCTCGTCTCGGCATCGGCAGCTTGATCACCTACGCCTTAAGGTCGGCGGCTAGTCACCGCGAGCTGCCGGTTTGAGAAAGGCGTCTTAATTAGTGCCCGTTTCACACTCGAAACGTCAGCTGACGTGACTTAGTGCTAAAATGAATTCGTCGGTAATGCAATGAATAACTGAGCTGGGGCGCAAACCAGCACTACACTGGCGTACCTTTTAAGGCTGGAGTTACCGATTTCTAAACTTTTTGACAAACAACCAACAGAATTAGCTTGAAAGGCGTCTAGCCTCTTATTAAATACTCATACTTTTAAGCATCAATGCATTTCTATAAACAGTCACGTGTTTTGTGTCTAATTTCATCATAGTTCTTTCATCCTGTTAAAATATGTAATCTATACATGCCCTTTTTAACAACTAACAACGCGAGGCGGCGATAGGCAGTAATGATCGGCTGAGCTGCGTGCACGCCGACACCCTGCAGCCACGCGGAAAAGCCGCGCGGCCGGCCGCACCTCCACGCGCTTGCGGTACGCGCGCCATTAAATGCACGGCTTTGATGGTGAAAGAGAAACTGTGATTTTCATCCTGGCAGAGAGAAGTTTTTTTTTGGTTTCTCCATAGAAGCCGATCTTGGGCCACGTCTATCACGAGGAGCAGAGCGCCGGAGAACATCCTGGAGCACATGCATAATAGTTTTTAATTACAGTATCGGCTAGTATGTGTGCATGACGGCTTAAGAGGCGCCCAGTACTCCAGTGTGCCATACAAGACGGTGATGCACTGCTGTACCGCTGAGCATTTTCACCAGCCCCTGAAATCCTCTCCGTGCCTCCCTCGGTTTCATTTGTCTGACTCATCCCTATTTTACTATTTTTTTCTTCTCCCTCACTCTGGTGGCTCAATTTATTTATTTCTCAAGCAGGGATCAGGCGAAATTCCCCGTGGCTAGGCTACGGTGCGAGTATCGGCAGACGTGGCTAACCCATATGGCGAGGCGCTCCTTGTAAAATCCATATGCTGCTGGTGAAGGGAGTCTCGCTGGGGAGGTGTTAGGAAGTAATACCCTTTAGGCTAGGCCTCGTACTCCTGGTGCTGCCGAGGCATTGTCGCCGCAATCTGGCATCGCCGCCGTCTTGTTCTGCTCTGACAATCATCTCTGACAGACAAACGTAATCACGGCTAATTATTTAGAAACTCATACCACCAGAACGGCACCTTGCTCTTTTTGTTGTCTGCTGCACTGTGTTCCCCTCACACCAGTACACTGTGCTCCCAGCAGTCTTTTATTATTATTTGTACAGCGCACGTGGTTGTGAAATTACAGTTTAAACCCTCCCCCCCGCAGGAAGTGCTGCAGACTGTGCCCAAGTTTTGCTTCCCTTTTGACGTTGAAAGGTAGGTCTCCGCCCCCGATCATCTTCAGCTGGCCGTGTATGAGGATCTCACTAAAAGCCATAATGTCATTGCATGGTGGTCAGAGAATGCTCGCTGTTTCCCCCCATTTTTTTATTGAGTAGTTTTCACTGCGAGACTTAATTATTTTTAAATGAGATTTTGCATATGAAACTGAACTTGACATTAAGATTTGGCAATATTAGTTGCAATAAATTAGTACAGTTAAATGGAAAGTCTTTGGGTTTTTTTAACACGTGTAGTTGCGCCATGGGGGGGCTGCACGTCTACGAACATAAACACTACTTCTATTGGCGTACTAAACAGGCTTTGCTGAGTACATTTGTCACATAGTAAATAGCAGTCATTTTAGTACCACTAGGCGTTCTGTGGGGGCGGGGAATTACTTTCTGCTAAAGCTTTATTGCTGCCATCTAGTGGGCGCAAGAATATTCAAGCAACTCTTAAGATGTTTTGCTTTATCATAAAAGTATTTCTGGTAATATTATGTTTCTTAAAAGTGCATGTGTTAATATAGTGGAAGTTTAGCTACTTTAAGAATTTTAGGAGGACCATGAAGAGAGAAGTGGATTATGAATGGAAAATTAACACTCTAATATATGTAGGTATGTTTAATGCTTGGTCTGACCAACATTCAGTGAGTTAGGAGGTTGATATTTTGTTGTATGATGTTTTAAAACTGTTAATCCTGTGAGGTTATGAACAAGTGATGACCCTCATTTCATCGTTCCATTTCCATTTTTTTTTTCTTCTCCTCCCCCTCTTCTGTTAATCTCTTCTATTTTTGCAGGGTTTCCCAAAATCAGGTTGGCCAGAACTTCACCTTTGTGCTGACAGACATTGAAAGCAAGCAAAGGTTTGGGTTCTGCCGGCTGACTTCAGGTTGCAAGGTCTGCATTTGTCTCCTCAGGTATGCAAATGAATGAGTCACTTTAATTAGTCAAACCTCAACAATTCAGTGAAAAGTAAATGTCGGTAATTGTGAAAGTGCTGCTGCCATTTTTGGAAATTATTCAAGAATTCTCCATAAAGCCCTGGTTACACACAGTCACTGCATGCTGTGTGACTAACTGTTACACAATATCTAGCTCAAAGACAGCTGCTTCATATGATATTTGGTACCATTAAATAACAAGCTGGTGGCAAAATTGTTTCAAATGTGTAAAATTAATCCAGAGAAATAGACATTTCTGTTTTATTTATTCATTTTGTTCATTTATTTTTAAAAGATTATTTAAAGGTTAAGTGTTTTGCCTAGATTTAACATATAAAATTATTGCTTAATACTGGTAGACAGATGCCCCCTATTCTCTTGATAAACTGTTGTCCAGATCCCTTCTCCAAGTCCAGCCAAGACGGCCTTTTATTTTTCCCTCGTTATGTGGTTACTGGCACAAGTGTGGTAGAGACAGTTCGAGGATAATTATGCGTGCGTCTCGCTGCCAATTAGCAGAAGGTCCCCCTCGCTGATTTTTTACATGGTAATTCATTTGACATATGATGTATAAAATGCATTATGCATTTTGAGTAGCTTGCAAGGATTACCTGATTAATAATACAAAATGTGCTGGAAGTTATAAAATGCTTTTTAAAAATAGCATTGAATTTTATGACCCCCCCCCCCCCAGACACACACATACACACATATTTTTATTGTGTGTCATTTATTGAATTAATTTAAAAGGATATCCTGACAATATCAACTATTATTTCTTTTAGAAGTAGCTGATTACTAAAAGGAAAACCACAAAAATATGAACAGGGATGAAGGTAGTGAACAATAAAATATGTATTTGTAATGTAACAGATCCAAAAATTGTACAAATTTTGATAATGATTTATGAGTTAAATTGTGCCAGTTATTTTGTACCAGTCTTTTAAGTGCAGTTTAATTGCCCCATAAATACAGCAACGTCTGTGAGATGGGGAAACTCAGCAGAAAAATCTTATACAAGTCCTCTTTTCTTTTGATTCAAATAATGTACATTTTAATCTAAAAAAATCTTTTGCCAACAAAATGAGAAAGACAAACTTTTATTTGCTGTAATATAAATGTGATCCTTTAAAGTGTCCTTCCGTGTTTGATTGTTGAAACACTGGGGACTATAAACTTGTCACCTGTGCTTCCACCAGGAAATGCCCTAATGAGAGGGACAGTTTTTACACGGGCGGGCCTTTGTGGTGGTTCGCCGCGACCGCAGGCTGAAAGGCTGGGCTCCCTTTAGGCAAAACCACTTTAAAAGGCAAATCTTTCCATTTTGCACTTTATATGTATTTTTTCTGTCATTCTTTTGCACTGAAAGAAAAGGCCCCCAGACATTTTTAAGTTTGTGGATGAAAAAGGTGCCCCCCCCCAACAATTTTTATTTGATTGCTAAGAATTGGGAAAGCGTTACAGATCATCTTTTTGTAAGTGGTCCCGTAGCAGTTTCACATAAAACACCTCAGTTTCTTTGCTTAACATTTTGACCCGGGAGGAAAAAATGTGTAATAGGATCTGAGACGGAATTGGTAACAAGGTGCAAGCAGACTACCAGAAAATGTCTCTTTATAACTAGTGATTTAAAACCTCTTTAAAGAAAAACTGAACGATGTAAAAGACAATATTGTGTTAAAGACTTTACTTTGTGTCAAGGAGCGGGAGAAGTCAGACCTTTAAAATTTATAATGACGATGAACCAGATGCTAAAAGTAATAGAATATGTAACAGTCATAATGCTATAAACCTGATACTAATTAAAAGTATGCAGTATTTTAAATATTTGGATGGATTTTGCTTGTATTATCGTGCACACACAATTCAAGTGAAAAATATTATCTCTTCTTTTGGGTTTAATTAATAAAAAAAAAAAAAAATGCTATTTTTCTGATTGGCAAAATATTTTATGCCAGGCCTTATGAGTTTTCATGGAGAATCAGGTGCCTGATTAAGACAGCATAGTCACTGTTAAGCTAAAAGCTAAAGTCTTCTGAGAACTATTTTAAATGGAGACTTTGAATTTAGGATGTCCTCAGGTTGCTGACAAACCCCTGTGTAGGTTGAGTTTTGATAGGCTGATGGCCGCTTGTGTGCACATATGGGTCATGTATATATGACCAAATATTCTGTGGACCAAATATCTCAACAATGTGATAAAAAAAAAAGTTTTATGTTGACATTGTGGGAACCATTTCTTCTGTCCCAATAAAGGGAAACTCTATTTTTTTTTATTTTAAAATTTTATTAAAATCTGTGACTGCAATCAAAAAACTAAAAAATTCAAAAGTCTTAGTTTGGTAACTTATGGTTAAGGTTAGAGCTGGGTGGGTACTGTTGGGATTGCAGTTTTTCCCTATAGAAATGAATGGATGGTCCCCAGAAAGATATGAAAGCAAACGTGTGTGTGTGTGTGTGTGTCTGTGTCTGTGTGTGTATTATGGAGTACTGAGACAAGGTGTATTTGAAAGGGCAGGGGAGACTGTGGCACCAAACATACTTCAAGATGATTAACGTTCATGATTTGTGGATACAAGTGAATAGTAGGAATGTTGGAACTCTAAGCCTTACAGAGGAAATATATGTTAGATTTGAGCTGAGCTGCACAGCATATTTTACTGTAGATATCTTGCTAAGCTAAGGTTCGCTGCTCATATTCCAGTAATTTATAATTTATTTTGGCTTTAAAACAAAAGATTTACTACCCCTTCATTTAGGAATATAATGAGTCAAGGCTTTGAGCCTTGCTGAGCTTATTTGAGGGAGAAGACTTCTTAAAAGACCCCCTCAAAATGAAAAATGAAGGATTTAAATTCAAGTTTCAAGAGCCTTGCATTTTAAATGGGGGACAGGGAGGGAACAAGATAATGACTCGGCTCTGTTTTTTAAACACTGAAAATCTGGATCCCACTGCATCTTTGCATTTATGTTAAACTTGCTGGTATTTTAAGTCACAGATTTTTAACAAAATTAAGCTTGTTATAAATCTCTGAGAGTTGGATTAATCATAATATGTAAAATTTATGTCAAAATTTTGTGTAAATATTTCTGTGGTTTAATGTTCTACATAGAATTTTCTTGCATTGCTTCTTTTCCATAGAAAGAATGTGTGCATTTGTGAGTTTTGGAATATAACATCTTATATATTTGTTTGTGTGTGTCTGTCTGTGTGTGTATGTGCATACCATATTTTATTTTCCTTATTTCAGCATTTTATTCAGACTTTCTTGATAGGCATGCACCAGACAAATCTGAACTAAAAGGGTATAGTAAAAAAAAGACCAGTTCTATTGTCTTGATTGCGGGTATGAAACTTTGCTTCATATAAAATGGCAAATTAATCTAATTAGAATAGCTGCAATAAAACAGCGCCTTGCTAATATAGCAACAGCAGCAAGCAGAATCATCACTGTAGTGTTGAAAAGAATATTCTCGCCAGGCTGAAATATTCAGTAATATAAGATATGCTTGTACAGTCTGTGTTTAGTATATTTTGGTTCATATTAAAACTAATTTAATATAAAGACGGAAGTTCGTTAATGTGTTTTAAAACTGAAATCCAGCCATTTTTACCAGTGTGTCATGCACAAGTGTGCAGCCTGTGCTGTTACATCTGGGGGCAACATGCTTGTAAACAATAGAATCTCTGTTCATTTATTGCAGAATGGCCTACTGATGTGTTGTTGCAAGAACAAACTGCCCCTCCATCAAATGTACAGAGATGACAGGAGTTAAAAAATATATATCACTGATTTAACTGTGCATTAATGGTGAGCTGTATAGCGTAACTTCTCTGGAATGGCTCGATACCAGGCCAAATGGGAAACCTGCACAGATACGAGCTGAGCCTGTGAAACCATCAAGATATCAAATGAAGGATGAAGTTTTGAGTTAAACATTTGTAGACTTGGTTGATGTCCTCACACAGTACTGCTTTATCGTTTTATAATTATGTTCTTGTTCCTATTTTTTTTGTTCAATCTATACCATTTCAATCACAGGGTGTAATTTGAAAAAAGGACTGCTGTTAAAGTATTTATGTGGAGAATGAAACTGATATCCAGCAATCTGGAATGGAAAGGTCAAAAGATTTGTTTGTTTTTAAGACAGAAATTGCTGAATGTATGCGTTTATTTGTTTAACTGAGCGCAGTGTGTTCTCTCTCCCCAGTTATCTCCCATGGTTCGAGATTTACTATAAGCTGCTAAACACACTGGCAGACTACTTATGTAAACACCAGGTGAGCACTTTGAGGTTATTTTGATACATAAATGGGTGTAATTGGCCTCTGTACAGTTTATCCATTCAGCAGGTACATTTCCCTTGTAACAGTAGCTCTGTGTGTTTCCACTGTAGCCCATCCCTTCCCTCCATCATAAGCATGTAAGATTTGTCCATTTAAAAATGTGCATAGATCCTATTCCAGAATAGTGTTTAGATTTTGCTAAGCCTATTGCTATTTAGAGTTGTTTTTTCAAAATTATGTTGCTTAAAATGGCAAAAGTGATTTAAATTATTCATATGACACCTTGGAAGGGAGAAAAAGTGCAGATTATTATGAGTTGGACATAAATTCATGTTTGAGGCCACCAGTGGTGTTTACTTTGCACAGGCCAAAGTAAATAAAAGAATTCAGTCTGGGGTTTACTGGAAAAGAATACTTGGGGGGGGGGGGGCTTGTGTACAGAAATATATACACATGGAATAGTCTGATTCTGTGAGAGAAGTATCATGTAGCTGCACAGTGTATATAATAATACAAGGTGCTTGTGGTGTATTAGGAGCTTTGTGTCCTGTTGTAAAATCCATTTATAGGCTGAGGGGTCGATTCTCCCATAATAATTGCTTAGCTGCGCACTTTTTTTGACTTAAGTGTATTCTCCCATCAACTTAAACGTGGGGTTTAAGTATTATTGTGCATTGTGGGTTACTTGCAGTGGCGTTGAAAGATTTTATCTATTTTTGTATTACTTGATCTTAAAACTGTAACCATAGTGACTGTTATAGGGAAGATGTTTAAGGGATCACTAAATCAGAGCTATGAATTACATGATATTAATTACATTAATTTATTAGATATATGCCATTTGCTCTGCACAAATTTCTAGCACTTTAATTCACTGTAACATTTTGTTTTTTGGTGGAGGATATGTATATTCATGAAAATGACCAAATATAAGCATTGTAGGGTAGTCATCCTGTGTTACCTCACGTAGCTTTAAATATGGCTGCAGTGCCATCATTATCTTTTTTTCCTGAGATGTCACAGTTCTTCCAGCATTTGTTTTTTTGTTTCAGCTGCAAAATGCCAATCTTTGGCGTGCTTTTAGCTAATATTGGATAACACAGGATATGATAAGATAGGATCGGAAATTGTCTATCATTAAGAGCAGTGTTTCTCAACCCAGTCCTTGGGGACCCCCAGACAATCCACATTTTTGCTCCCTCCCAGCTCTCAGTAGCAAAAACATGGACTGTCTGGGGGTCCCCAAGGACCAGGTTGAGAAACACTGATTTAGAGCCAGATAGAAATTAAAGGATTCAATCTGACTTAAATCCATAGTCTCTGACAAGTGTTGCACTGCAAGATTTTTCCCTCCTCTTTCTGGTTTTTTAACAGCAAAGTGATGTTGACAGATGAGGGAAGACGTGAGCCAGCGCGGTTTAAGGCCAGGGTTAATTAAGTGTTTCCTCGGGCTGTGTTATTGACCAAGCGTGTGAGCATGGAGCTCCAGTGGCGGGGGCATGCATTTCGGAAGTCCCATTATGGGGGCTGTGCTGTGTAAGTGCTCAAAGACAAAGCCAGCAGCCCAAAAAATGTCCTGTGTGTTAGAGGAAAAGTTCTCCACCCCAGTCGATTGAAAATAAGCTCAAGTCAGTCATACATTAATACAAATATTTTTAAATCATCAGGGTTGTCGGCATGCTTCCTGTTTGAGCAGAAATTGTACTTCTCCATTACAATTAAATTGCAAATTTCAGCGTGCATTTTTGCAAGGGATTGCATGAGTGCAAGGAAGGTCTTTTTGGAAAGTGTTCCTATGTTTAGGAGGACATTTTAATAAATGAGAGCATTATTCTGTAATGTAATTAATCTAAAAGTTTCATTGGGGAAACTTTTAACAACAACAACTCTGAGGGAGGGGATTATAACCTGTAGCTCAAAAAATAAAAATTTTCAGCCTCAGATTTTGTGGCCAAACAGGTTCAAAATTACATATACACACAATGTGTTTAGTATGTTTGTTTGGTTAATTGTGCAGATAGAACTCCGTTTAGCAGTGCCAGAGTAATGGATGATGGCAGTAGCCCAACTGCAGTTTTTGACCTCATAATTTCTTGTTAAATATAGATCTGCAAGTTATTTTCCGTGTGTGTATGTGCATACTGTAGAATTTGTAGCTGAGAGCAGTGGTCATGAAATGATACATTGTCTTTGTTCCATTCCACAGGAAAATGACTTGAATGACATGTTAAAATCTTTGTACTGCCTCCCAGTGCCAACGCCAAACAGTCCCGTCAGTCTTAGTGTGGTAAGTATTATTATCATTGCTATTAGGGCACGTGAAAGCAGTCATTCTGTGTCCAAACAAAATGGTTTGTAAGAATTGGCAGGATAGCGTGGACTGAAGGGCCTCTTCTGCCGATGCCGCTTTGTGTCGCCTCACTGCCGTCTCTTTACTTTGTTTGATGTTTTGTGTCAGCAGTGATTCTGACCCCTGGGAAATGTTAATTGCTCTGGGCTTCTTCGTTTTGTAGTGGCTGCCATTTATTGCGTATTTCTGGCATGTAAGGAAGCCTCCCTTTAGTAGTAATGAGAAGAGACACCTAGTCCCTTATTGGTTGCGTGTGCTGTAATAAAATAAGCCAGCAATGAATATGGAAATTTATATTTTAAACGTAATCTTAGCAATGATAAGACCTTTATACTAGATACAGATCTTCACAGTTTTGACATTATGTACATGCTAAGAGCTTTTAAAATCATTGAGCTCTGTGCTTTTGCTTAATTTCTGAGTTAAGCATGTTTGAAGGCCTTTGTGGTATCGTAGCATTGTAACAGCCCCTTAGGGACTGAGCCAGGTTTTGTGGAGACCACTTCGTGGCTCTTAACAACCTAAATGTAGTGTCTGTCTCCCCTGGGAGTGTTTTATCTGGTTTTTAAAACTGGGGGGTGGCAGGGGGATTAAAGTTGATTCAGAGTCCAAATGCAAGCTGTTGTGTGTGTGTTTGAAGAAATTGCAGATGGTTTCTCCATATAAAAGTTATTATGGTGGCGAAAAAAAAGGAATTACATTTAAATGCATGCTGTGGGGGGAGCTTGATTTATAATAGATAGACTAGAATATTGTGAAACTTATTTCTATTTCATGACGCCAACTAGAAATAGATTTTTGCCCTTTCAAGTATGAACCTTGTTTTGCTCTCTTCCTCGATGTGAAAGAATGAGCAGTTGCACATTGCCACCGGGCGGGTTGTGAAAGACCCCCGAAGCCAGAAGCCGGTGAGTGGGGGGCACGGGGTGCGCAGAGCGTCTTTGAAATCCAAAAAGTGCTGCTCTGTTCGCTTGGGAGCCCTTCCAATGCTGCCCAAATCGGCCTTTCTCTATTAAATATAACAAAAACAAACTGTCCTGGGTCTCGATGTCTGTCTCTCCTCTTTTTTTTTGGAAGACAATCATGCTTTGTTAATGATTGATGGCATTCTGACTGCTGGGGTCTCTTTTTAAATATGCTAGGTTTCTTCAGTTCGTCAGTAAATGGGGAGGGAAGAGGAATCGGTTTTAGTTATCGAGTCTCCTTGATGCCTGACTCGTATTTAACACTGCATCGCATAAGGCGGATTTTGAAATGATTTCTTATGGCCGAGGGAAAACAGGCAACGCTATTATTGAAGTGCAGTGGTATTCAGGAATGATCACAGTAGGACTTATTTTATTGTGAAGTCAGTTTGTATCATTTCATATTCCTGTAAAGCAATGTTAGCCTTGACTTAATTTAATTTCTCCAGGAGTCCAAAAGGAAATGATGTAGAACAAAAAAAGTCCAGGTTTAAGGCTTCTGTAAAAAGGCTTCTTTCGTGCCCCTAGAGAGCTGGCTGATTATTAAGTGTAGCTATGCTGTGCTGCTCTTGTACCCAGCTGCGGGCAGCTCCTGCTCCTCTGATAATTGACAGCCACGGGACAATCGTTTCATTGGTGTGCTCTCACCTGCTTTCCAATGCTTTCCAGGTGGTGGGTATTCACAAGCTATGGCATGGCCACTAACTGCATGACAAGCTCTCTTTGTTGTTATTGTTGTTCTTCTTCTTCTTATTGTTATTGTTTTTGGTTTGTGAATGGCCAGTTTTGTCGCCCCTTTAATGCAGCTCTGGCCGTGCAGAAGAAAATGGGTGGGTGGGTGCGTGGGTGTGTGTGGGTCATGATCAGAGGCTGGTTGCCTCATTGTTGTCAGGATCCTTGTGCTTGTTATACACATCCGTGCTGGTATTGTGGGGGGACTGGTGGGCATGTGTGCATTACAAAAGGTGCGCTAGCTTGGGGACCAGCAACTTGGACCTTGACTGTCCTGCCTTATGCTGCTCTGATCCAAGCACTTAAGCACACGTTGTTGTCAGTAGTTGTAGCCCAGTCTTTTCTTGTGGTGCACGTTATCCTGCAAAAAGGACTGCGGTTGATAGGTTGTGTGGTCCCTTGTCAGTTTATGAGGGGTTTAGGTATGATAAAGTTATATGGACCTTGAGACAGGGGAGTATGAGACATGTGGAATGTAGCGGTGTCCTTTTCTGGTGATTTATCCTGTTCTTATTTTTCTCACCTTCCCCTCCCACCCCCAACCCCCCACCCCCCAGCATTCATACTTCATAGCTCCTGATATTAATGGACTTCCTACCATTCCTGAAAGTGTAAGTAGTTTTCCCATTAAAGACAGAACTTCATAAGTCAATGAACTCACTCCTGTAATAAAATACTGTTTTAATCTTTTTATTTATTTATTTATTTGTTTGTTCATTCATAGAGGTTTCAGTCTTACATTATAAATGACCAGAATTATTGTCTTGTAACGTATTGGCAGTTCTTTAACAACCCATTTGGGGTGGCACAGTAATTGGTGTCTGGCTGCTTTATAAAATTCTGCTACTCTGCTTTAACTGTTTGGAAAAATCTAATTACCAAAAGCTTGCCACATTTTTTATAATTAGCACAGCAAGCGCAAGTCGTTTGTTTGTTTGTTTATTCTTTCATTTTCCCATTTATCTATTTACCTTTTTACATTTTTATCTATCGTTCTTCTACCGTGGTGTCAGTCTCTCCTCCCATCTTGTGTGCAGTGGTGTCTTGAGTAATCCGTGGTAAATATTTTTCCATTTCTGTTACAGAGAAACCTGACTGAATACTTTGTTGCTGTGGATGTGAATAATATGTTGCAACTCTATGCCAGTATGCTGCATGAACGACGCATAATTATTACCTCAAGCAAGCTTAGCACTGTAAGTACCTTCTCTCTTAACAGCCTCTTATTTAATTATGTATTCTTAAATGATTTTTTCTCCCACGGTAATAAAAGCTTGTTGAGCGGTACCTTTCGTCTCCTTTAACATGCTTCAGGAGTGTCAGCTGGCTTTTCAATGTGCAGTGTGCAGAAATATAAAAGCACAAGTTTATCATTGCTTCTTTTTTGCTCATTAAAGTTCAGACTTGTTGAAGAGGAAATGCCAGTGTATTGATTGAAAGCAGAACAAGGGGCAGCTCTCATTTTTTGTATGCAGTTTTAATGGAAAATGCACATTAGTCAAAGGTTGATTGTGGTTATTTGTCTCTTACCTGAACTATTTTATGTCTGGCAGCCCTTAAATGAGGAGCTATGCTTTACGCCGGGTTGGCTTTGCCTGCATAGGGAGTCGTCGCTTATCTCGTACGCTGGCTCCAGTCCAAATGTTTATGACCGTTCACGGTGGGGGGGAGACCGAGCAAGTGATGTCATCCACACGCTATCTCATACCGTTCCAGTTCACTGTCTCAGGGCAGAGGCTGCAGGCCAGCAGAATCTGAGGACTCCCCGAAGGTGATGCTGTGCTGGGGGGGGCGGGGGGTGCTGGTTATGAAATTCACCTCTTTCACACTTGCTTCACCCATACAACACATTCCATGACAATGGAGCATAGAGCATAAAGTGTATGCCATTTATTCATTTTTTTTTAAGGCAGGTGAATGATGCATCAAAATGGCTTTATTGAGCTCATGTACAGATGCATTGTGGGAAAAGGTTTGAATAAGGTGTGTCTCCTTGAGATGTGGTTATCTATATCTGTATAATCTGCAGTCTGAATGTGCCTATACATATATGTATACATGTGTTTTGCTTAGGCGATAAATTACTCGGTGAGGTAAAGTAATAAGCAAGACGGTGAATACCCCCCCGCCCGC
>JAODKL010000034.1:14897014-14926034 GCA_026780765.1 Petrocephalus schoutedeni
GTCCCCCCCCCCCCCCCCCCCCCCCCAGGGTTTTTGTAGCATTGTGAACATTCCTTTTTGATTTATCTTTGGTTAAGCATCATTGTTTTATTATACTTAGCCTAATTTTGCATACTCTATGAGGCCTAAGTTTGCCAATAAAAAGCCATTTTGACATTTTTCAGATGTGCATCTATTGAAAAGCCATGCCTTTAAATAGTGTAGTATTTGATCATGTAAAATATGGTCAGATTATATTATAATTGCAAAATGCATTCTTATTGCCAAGTTCTGAGGTAGGACCTTAATTATGAAAACATTTTTTTTTTATTTTTTTTTGGTGTCCCTCCCCCAGAACTGGCAGTAGGGTTTGAATCACCAGGGCCTTTTCTTGAAGAGAGAGCCATCTAAATTTGAATCCTGTTAATGAAATTATCCCGGTGGGCTCCTTTTAGTCCCGCACCACCCGTGGGGAACGGCAATATGTGAGCCCAAGCGGGACGGCCGCAGTGGGCCACTCCAGCTTCACGGAGGCGCTGTCTGAAAACAACAGATGGATCGCCCTGAGCCAGGGCCCGCACACCAGCTCTGCATATTAAAGCCGATAAGCTCGCTCAGCGCACTATAATTCCTACAAATTCCGTGTCCTGCCCCGAGTACAAAGCATCACCCGGCACCAGGAAACAAAAAGCATACGTTTGCCGTTCATTTGCTGTTTGTTTGCTGTATGCTGCTTGTTTCAACTCTTGTTTCATCTGCTGGTAACAAATTGTGTAGTGTTACCATTCAGTACCTGAGGTCTTAAGCTGAGGACCAATTTAGCTGTAAATTGTGCTTCTGTTTGTGAATATCCATCATCAAACACAAGATGTATGTTAGGAAATGTGGAGTAAAAAAAACTAGTTAAATATTTTATATTAAAAATAGTTTGTAGCACCATTGATTGGACAAAGAACAATGGTTGTTGACATTTGCATGTTATATGTATATATGCTTATATATTATCTTCCCTGTGCTTTCTGACATAGGGTCCAGACTCACCCACTGGACTGGTTATGCAAAATGAAAGGATGGGGTATAAAATCATTACTTAACAGCTTTTTATCAGTCTTCATCTTTAAGATGATAAACAATTTTACCTTAGCTTCCTGTTACTTTTAAACAGGCAAGATCTATATGCAACAGTACAGGTCCATGAGCAAAGCTTTAGTTCTTAGAATTTCTTAAGAAATTCTGTATTGGGATCTTTTGGTGTAAAGGCCAATTTTTGTCATTGACGAGCATTCCCATGCTATTAGCTGTGTTTTAGTCACGGGAGGCGTTCAGGAGATGACGCGGCACTGCGAGGAAGAACTGGGATTGGATTCGGCTGAGTGTTGTGACACAAAATAGACCTGGGAGGACTGTCACTGCTGCGATGAGTCAGCTAGGTGTCGGAAAGCTGTGACGCTGGAACACAAGATCTGAACCGTGTTTAATGCCCTCTGGTGCCAGTTCTCCAAGAATGTTGTCTGAGATGTTTCCTGAAGCCGCACACGTGCGAGGCAGTGATGATCTGTGTAACGCGTCTGTTTGCTGTACGGATTTGGATGGCTGTTGATCGTTTTTGATTTGGCGGGTGCTTTAAGAATGACTCTGGATTTGTATCAACGCTGCCCTCTGCAGGCAGTTGTAAATTACTACACCGTGCTGGTCCCCTCGTTGTTGTTGTTGTTGTTGTTGTTATTTTTAACTCTTGCCCAAAATGACTGATAAATCTTACCACTTGTAGAGCTGCTTTATGGGAGTGACATGAACGTTAACCAGCTACTGTCAGGCTACAATTTTGGCAAACTGCAATGGCACCTTGCTGGTTGCTGGTTGGTTGGTTGGTTGATCTGCTAATCCAACTGAATGCTCATATTAGTAATATCTTTTGTGTGTATTTTAATTTTGCTAGTGTGTATCTTATATTAATGGCAGTTTTGTTTAAATAGAAAAAAAACAATAACAAAATGGGAGTTGTCTTTAATGTTTGTATTTTATTCTAGAACTAAAATTATGGCCAGAGTCATTCAATATCTCTGGCTTAGATCTTCTTAATTATGCTGTCAGTTCTACAATTTGAGCTTTTTAAATATTGCTTTTTTTTTTCTTTTTAGTACCATGGATTCATTTCCTGTCACTTTTCCATTTTCACCATTCATCATTAAATGAATCCTAGCATGAAAGAGGGGCCCTCATTCACTTGGGCTGACTGTATTTTTACACCGTGCCATCGCCAGTTACTCCAGAGCGCTTAATAAAGATTTAATGAGAACAGCATCCTAAGACTGACATAACCGTTAATGTTATGTGCTAGTAAAAATCAGAGGGGGTGGCAGAGCCAGAAGACGACAGAGGAGAGGAATTTCTAATGAGATTAAGCCGTCTTATTCTCAAACTCGTACAGTGTGTTGATGTTAATAAGATTGTAGTCTCATAAAATTATATGCAAGCAATAAGAACCAACAATACGCACTGATCCCCATATACAATTAAATAGTATTATTCAGCAGAATGACCTTTAGAATAAAATATAGAACACTGCATTTCAATGAAAGAAATACTTTAGAAAATATTATGGATTTCTATATATTTATGAGTTGTATCGGAACAGGTGGTTTTTATATTGCTTATGACAAACAACACACTGCAGCTATATGAGTAATCCTCTTTATTGTGGTGTGATGCTTTGAACAGTATAGTTTACAGTTACATTAATGAAAAGGACACGGGGGGCTTCTTTTAATAACCACCCCTATGCCGTCCCTTTTGTGTCTGCCCAAGCCATGTGTCCCAGGCCAGAAGTTAAGAGAGTAAATGCCTACAAACGGTGCGCGGCATTAGTGTCGCGAAAGACCTCTGGCTAATTGCAGCCGACAGCTCTTCGCAGGTGCACTTCCAACGTCTGCTTGGAACCAAGAGTTATGGTCCTGACACAGGAATCCATTAAAACGATTCTGGGGTCCGGAGTCTAAAGCCCCCCCCCCCCGTAATCGCTTTTCATTATAGCTTCCAGCTACTGCCAATGACTTCGGAACATGTGTTATTGTTTACGTGAGTGGCGAGTGCCATGAGCGCCCTGTGCGCACGTCCCCCAGCTATTTTTATGGGGGGGACTGCCATTAACCCTTCACACAAGGCACACTCCACGCATGCCGAAGTTCGCCTTCGCCGTTTGTTAGTTTGGCCGTCGCACATGAGGCAGGACCTTAATCAAGCCCGGGTCTGGGTGTCGGCCGACCGGCATGGCGTTTGCCCCTTGGCACCACTTTTGATGGGGACCCCTTACCCCAGTGGCCCCCAGGTCGGGTGCTTGAAACTGCCCACATTTGGTGATGGCTTTTGACAGTGTGCTGAATAGCGGTTTATGGGCTGCTTTAGTGGCTGCCCTTACTTTGGTGTATTGGTGATAGGAGCACATGTTTCTATCA
Organism: Petrocephalus schoutedeni; assembly: GCA_026780765.1. Classification (NCBI taxonomy): domain Eukaryota; kingdom Metazoa; phylum Chordata; class Actinopteri; order Osteoglossiformes; family Mormyridae; genus Petrocephalus; species Petrocephalus schoutedeni. The sequence continues at coordinate 14,900,449 of JAODKL010000034.1, forward strand.
TGGGGGATAAATTAAGGGCAGACATCACATGTCTGTCTTGTGCTGCACTACCTATTGTGTATAAGGAACTGGGGCAGAGAATTCAGTTTTTTAATGATAAATAGGGATGTCTACAGTTTTCCAAAGATGTGTTATTGTTATTCATATATTTAAAATGCCAAATTCATTCTTTTAACATGTACTTTTTTTCTCTACCCCATTCGGTTCCTAGCATTACTCAAAATTCCCAATGGGCTGTTCTGAATTTGCCCTAGATGATGATGAGCTGGACACAGCCAGCAAGTAAGTGTCTCTCGCAGCCCTATGAGCATGTAGTCACGTTGTGTGCCTTTACCGCCAGCTGTTTCTTATGCTTCAAGGCTGGATTAAAACCTTACGTGTGTTAAATTATAACTCCAGTCCCAGTGATTGCTTTCAGTATGTTATGCACACACTTACAGTGCGAAGGTGCATTAGATCATGAATCTGTATGTGTTACCTTTATGCTGTAAGGTTTTCAGTCCATAGATAATGTTTGACTAACCTATTAATATGAAAATTACAATGGGTCTGGATTAGAGTCCACATTCTTATTTTAATATGCCTCTAAAAATCATAATCTCTTTAATTTAATTGACGTTAAATTGCAGGGTCATAATTATGCGATTCCGCAAAAAATAAACACAACTAAAGTATTCCCCTTTGTATTCTGTTGGACTACAGCAGTACATGTTTAACCTCAATCTATGATCTAATATCTAGTGCCTTGTAAACTGACAAATTAAATCAGTTTTGCTTTGTTAAAGTAATCTCTAGGGGCTGCAATTCAATACAAACTTTTTAGTCCTTAGGGTTTGTCAACTAAGAAAATCTTAAGTAATGTCGCCATCTAGTGGGCTATATGCATGTATTCAGTACCTCCCTGCAGATGCAGGCTGGATTTTGAGTACAAGCTTTTAATGTTGCTTTTAATTACTGTGCAAGTGAATCATTGGATGCATGACTGACCATGGCTTTCTGTATGCTCCCCAGGATCTCCTCCGAGGATAGTGTTCCTTCACAGGACAGCGACGACTCATATGAGGTCCGCTCCAACTTACAAGATGCCGGTCAGATGAACTTGCTGGAGGAGATCCTGGACACCCTGAGCAACACCAGCCTCGACCAAGGGAGGCTGTCTGGAGCCAAGAGTCTGGATTTCTTCCGGTCTATGGATGACATTGACTACAAGGCCCAGGTGAGCCGTTTTCCTCCTGTCATACCTGCAGCACAATTAATGTACTGTACACTGTGATAAATGCAAAAAATACTCAGGTTTCGCTAATTTGACAAGCCCTACATTTATTATTCCTTTTCGAAAACCATACTTTAGTAATTAGAACATGGTATTTATTAAAAATATATTTTGTTACTCTGATGCTTATCCAATATTATTGATAAATTGAACTTATTCAAATTCAGGTGTAATGTCGTGCGAGGGCGTGATTAAGCTAAACTTTTTTTGGTTCAGAACAAGTCCAACCCCCCCAGTGAGGGTGACCTGGCTAAGCTGTGCCCCGGTAGTGCCGAACGGGAGAGTTGGAACCTGGGGCAGGACGATACCTCCATCCACGGGAAGCAGCTGCCCCCCTCTCCTCGAAGGCACGCCAGTGCGGGGACCAGTGACTTCTACGACAAAACCCCTACGTCGGACCCCACGCCTCCGGCCGATGAGAATAGCGTCCTGGAGCATCTCCCATTGGATGCCCCCGGCTCTGAGCTCCAGAAGGGGAATGGCATCCTCCTGAGGCGGAAGGTGCTCTCCAAGCGGACCTTGAAGCAGTACCAAGATCGCGGGTCGCAAGAGGACAGAGCTCAGCCAGCGGCGCGACAACCTTCCATGCTTGTTGCCTGGGAGAATGTAAGCGGGCAGGGAGACGTGCCTGCTGGGGCTTCAGAGAAGGGCTTGCTGGAGGAGATCGAGGCCATTTATCGGGATAATGCACCACTTGGCACCGGCCTGCCAGAGCAGGTCAAGAGCGATGTCTTCCACAAGTACTGAAAATGTTAGGGGGGCGGGGGGAATGTTAGGGGTAGGATCACTGTTAATCATTGTCTTTGTCCTTTTTATTTAATTTATCGCTTTTTTTTATAACATTAAGTGTGTGAGCATGCTGGCGTTTGCGCCAATTTCATTTCCAGACTTTACACTGGCAAAATTTGAGTGTCCCTGTTTAATTAGGACTGCGGTCTTGGGGAAGACTTGGGGCAAAGGGGTACTTTCCAGCAGAAAGGGAAATGCTATTTCAGTCCAAAATGGTTAAAAAGGGATTCCTGTAATTGACGTCTTTATTGTACAGATTTGTCGTTTTTCTTTTCTTCCCTTCCCCCTTTTAGTTTATGTTGTGTTGTACTTGCACTGTAGGGTACTGTTGTCACTTCAAAGGTACAGATATATCACTGTGTTCAGAAGAGCAATCAACTGAAGGCTTTTGACACCAGTTTATTCATTTAAAGGCTTTGAGTCTTGCATCAGAACTTGTGTCCCTTTCCTGTGCAGTTGTGTAAAATGCCTTAAATAGATCACTGTCACTTAATATGCAGCAGTTCTGAAACAAAGGGGTAACCAGTCACTTAATGTTTGAAACATATGCATATGTAAAATTTTCATCTCTTGTCTGCAGTAAGCTTTTTGTAAAGAGATTTCTATTGAATATATCTGATCATATTTCTATTTGAAGGTAATTTTAGTGTCTTTCCTCAGGTCGTATTCCTGCTGGCACTGTGGGGTGTAGGATTTTCCACATAGGTGTGGAAATGCAGGTGTGAGATGAACTCACCAAGGATATGGGGTGAGACTGAAATCCCTCTGTGAGACTCTTCTGTCTCTCAGGAGGGTGGGAGAAAAGGTTAGCTAGGCTTTAGTCTTGGTTCTGCAGGTTTCTTTTTTGTGAGTTTTGCAAAAGACGCACCCCTTAAACGGCTTTCCAAGCTGCCACCTTCAGCTAGGAAACATTGAAATGCTTGAATATAACATGATAAGCAATACATGTAAAATGACCCCAGGTGTCTTGCACAGGTAAGGACATGGTCTTGGAAAATGAAGTTCTCCTATGGAGAGGATGCAACCTAAAGCAAAAGTTGGTGATTGTGGATGGCATGCTTTTGTGTTGATCCAACAGAGCTATGTAGCCCACAGTGTTTGTGGCTAAGAGGCTCACTATCTAACATTTTAAATTACATTTCATTTCGGAAGACACTTTAAGAGTAGCTTTTACCATCGTTATGCTGTACTAACGATCTGGTCGTAAAGCAATAAGTGTGTCATTAATGACTTCATTTGAACTGATTTCTCACCAGATGGACTACTTTACTCATTTGCTTACTTTCACCACCAGCAACACCACTGATGATAGCATTTAAAACAGTATTGTTGCATCTGTACATTTTTTCATGAGAAAATGTATGAAATATATTTTTAGTTCTTCTTGGAAATTATAGTAATGAAATTGTAATCTTTTACAGTTGAAAAGAAACAATGTTTTATCTCCCCCCCCACTTCCTTAATGAAGCAAATTTAGAATATTGTGTTAGTGTATATGGAAATACATGAATTTGTGTGACTAAAGGAGCCAAAATGTTTTTTTTTTTAATATCCTTCTTAAAAATGCAGAGTTATCTGTATTGTCTTATAAATGAGTAGCTCTTGTGCTTTGAAAATCATTTTGCATAATAACTAATCGAATGTTAAGCATCTCTGTAGGTCAAGGGAAGGTAAGCCTTTAATTTATTTCGATTGGTACCTGGCTTTGTTTTCATATGTGGCTACACTAATGGGTATTTTTATTATTGTAAATGTAGCGGTTTTTGCCTGTAAACATTACAATGATGGGTGATGTTTGAGTGGTACTTGTATAAATGAATATATGAATGATACTGTATAAAGCATGAATACTGTAAAGTTTGGTTTACGTTGTGTTGTTCAAGGCTGAGAGGTGTGCCTTACATACGTGCTTATGACTAACAGCAAGTGTTTGAGAATCAGTTCCCCAATGATGATTTGCCAGAAGAATTTGTGTAAACACAAAATAAGTATTAACTAAATTATTTTAGTGGGCTTTTGACTCTTACATGTTATCTTTAAAGGCAGTGATTTCAGTGTTTTATAGTTGATTTTTTTATTTTTCTATTAAATAAATAAATCTGCCTGAATATATTCTGATGGCAGATCCTTTATGCTGCTTTTAAATAACTCACAATATATAAAAAAAATTTCTTTAGAACAAATACAGAATAACACTGAAAATGCCAACAGAATTTCTTTGATTAACCAAATTAATTACCTGTTAATTACCAATTTGATTACCCATTAAATTAACCATTACCCATAAAGCAACACTATTAAGGAGTCATGTTACATATAGTATACATAAAACAAAAAATGTCCAGTAAAATAATGCTTAGGTGTCTTTGGGTTTTTCTCTACCTTTGAGGGATTTCCAGCATTAAACAAAGGGGGAAATCCCATGATAATTTAAAAGTAGTTCATGTTTTTCACCCCGTAACCATGTCATTAGCAGTCACTGTTTACATTGCAAATTAACTTAACCAGGTTGCCATGTATGTATTTTATATATATTTTACTGTCAAAAAACGCAACAATACATGCTCTGCTTTTTTTGTTATATTGATATATATTTAAACCAATCAATAAATTTGAATGCCAATAATTAATGTCCATATTATACTTTAGTAGTCGTTAATGGTGTTTTTTTAAATATGTTAATTCAGCATCAACACCGATAGTGTGTGGAAAAGTACCCCCCCCCCCCCCATCATATCTATAGTTCTGTGTTCATTTAAATTGCTCAAACTTTAGTTTGGTTGTTGTAAATCCTTGTATTTACAGAAATAACACATGGCCCTCTAGGGGGGTGGGGGTAAGATGTTTAAAGAGTGAGTGAAGCAATTTTATTACTGACATTGCAAGATCCTGATTTCTCAGTGTGTTTCCATAACAGGCTTATATTTGCCAGTAAACATTCCCTCAAAGGATTGGTTCCTCATTAAAACTTAAAGCAGCAGAAGAAAGCTCAGCTGATTTGGACTTTGTAACTCACCAAGAATAGTTTACTACTTATATAAATGAAGTTAACTTCTGGTATGATGCATTTTCCGTTGTGGACAGGGATTGTTCTCTTGGCGTTATATTATGGATGCTGAAAAGAACATTGTCATTGTGTGATGCTCACTAGCCTGTCTGACATTTTTTGCCCCTTGTGTATTTTAATATTTGTTTTATTATTAACATAAGGTTGCATTTCTCATTGAGCCCTGCAGTACGGATGTTGAAATAAGACCACTGTGAATTTTAATTGTATGTGTTTATCATAATGCCTAATGGTTCTTAGACATGTTGAAACATCCATAAGATACAAGGTTCATTCCTTAAAAATTGACAGAACCAGCAAATGAAAAATTTTGTTTATACTGTGAGTGTACACACACATGTATAAATAAATTCACCCATCAAAAACAAGCATTCTAAAGACTGGCTTTCTGTTCCCCTTAATTACTGCTTAACTTGATTCACACTTGCATGTCCTCCAGAAATAACTTTGAATTCAAGCAGACAATACATTGTGTTATTGAGCAAATGGTACAACTACATATGTGGTAGCTACACACTGTGGAAAAATAAAAACAAAATACGGACGTTTATGCGATTTCGTTGGTTTGTTTTCCTCCTCTCCAACAGTCACTCATGTCAGGACTACAGACTAAAATGTTGAGTTACCACCAAAGAGCAAAATGGACATAAGTGGCTGGGTTCAGTAACTGCTCTGCTCAGCTTTAGAACAGCAAAAATGCACCACCTAAGCAATTTAGGATGTGGTGTGTTGGCTGATGCCAGGTGTGATGGTTCTGATTCTGAGAATCGGCCACCTGCAGTCAGCCATGCTGATTAATCGTAACTAGTTGAGATTAATACCTTGAGCAGGAAATGCAGATCTAAACATCTTTCCAGGAAGTCACCTTTACTTTCCTTTGTAAGCAGGTGGAAGTTGCATGGATTTTTAGTTTTTATAAGCTCCTTGCAGATGTGAAACTGGAAATGCATCTTTGAATTAATCAATCAAAACAGCTATTATCAGGAATCCATGTCAGTGATGTGAATTTCCAAAAAAATAAAAAATAAAATCTGTGCGGGTTGGTGGTGAAGTGTAATAAAAGGCATTCGCATTGTCAGGAGAATGAGAGATGCGATTTATAAGTTACAAATATACAAAAATATCTAAATATAACTAATTCTCTAAAATCACAGTATACTTTACCTCACTGACCCATTTTGCTATAAATTAAAGTACAGGGAATAATTTTATACACTTTTAAATACGGACAGCTAGAGTATTACATCATACCCAAATGCAATGCACAAACATTAATGACATTTTCGCCCATTAAACAACTATAAAGTAGTATCCTCTCCTGCTTGTCCAGATACATCTTGACCATTTATCAGTGTTACAGCTCCTGTATGAAAGATCCAGGGTTGTTTGCTGTTTTATTGTAGATCATATTCCTGTCCTGGCTGCATGTTTCCTTTTAGTGGTTTCGGTTCTGAACTTCCTGAGAGCTTGCTGGCAGAACAGACAGTCACCTTGATGCATCTGCCCAACAGTCCATACCTTTTTAGGCGGTGATGGGGATGCGGGGTGAGGCATTTAAATGAGTCTCTCCATGGGTGGAGGCTGTACCATGTTCCACATCTCTACCCTGGAGCCCTCCTTCTCCTGTCTGCTGGGACTGTAGGCACCACGAGCTGCCCTTCGCTTCACAACCATGGCGAGGGCAGCAAAGGTCAGGAAGATGGCGAGGAGCAGAGCCACCAAGGCCAGGGAGGTGGACAGTAGGAGCCTGGATGTCAGACCGTCGCTGTTTAGCTGAAAGGTGTTGCAAATCAATGTGTGTTAGCACTGTTACAAATAATTTAGCATCTGGTAGCCTCTGAACAGTTATCCATCTTTCTTCTAACCTCTAATTCTGGTCAGGGTCAAATGGCTGCAACACAGAGTACAAGGTTGAGGTACACCCTAAACAATTCATCATGCCGGATCATCACGAGGCACATACATACTCACACCCAATAGACACTTCAGAGACATCAATTAGTCTTGCTGCACATTTTTTGAGATGAAGTCCATGTGACACAGGGAGAACATGCAAACTCCACATATGGGGCAGAGGTAGGATTCAAAAGGCATGAAGCAACAGGTCCATTCACTGAACCACCAGAACTGTTACTGCTTGTATTATTTTCATGAATGTATGCAGCATTAAGCTTAATTTGAATTAATCCAAAGTAGGTTAGCTATAGTATTCACGTGTGTCTGTTTCTGCTTTGAAGCAATTAATACTCTGTAGTGAAACACATGCATATGAAGTTTGGAATAAAAGAAATATATATATAATATGTCTGTTCTAAAATTCTTGTGAAACCTGTAGCATAGCCTACAATTGTTCCTTCAAAACATTCCTCTCATTGAAAGTGCAAAACATTTTTGGAAGCGTATTCAGCGGACAGGCATGCCCCTGTACCGCTTTGCACCACCTTGGTCCCTCACACGAGGCGCTCCACCTGAGGCGGCTTCACCGCCCTGCTCCCCGCATCCACCGCAGCCGGCTCTTCCAGACTCTGAGGTCGCAGAGATCCTTCTATCTGACGCTTCTCGCGGATTTTGATGAAGGTAACGATCGTCGCCACTATTATGATTATTACGGCTCCGGTGACACATGACGCAATAATAGCTATTATTGGTGATCTGCTCTGAGAGCGCCGAGGCTGCAGGAAATCACAAACACGTAAGAGACATTAAAGTCCAACAAATTTCCCCAAAGCAACCAATACGTTAAATCTCCAATTTAGACCAATGCCCCATTTAGGGCAATGATAGTGATATGAACATATCTCAAAATATCATGCAATATATTTGGCCTTCAGAAAGCGATTAATATTGTGTTTTTGGGCAACAAGAATTATATATGCTTTTTCTGTTTTGTAGACATTATCATAGGTCTGATGAAATGTAATGAAAAATAAACCATAGTGATAAAGATTGAAGTGTCCTAGCTTATGCATTACTGTAATAATAACATGCAATGTATTGCTCCCAATGTAGTATATTTTAGGCAGCTGTTATCCTGTTATCTTAAATAGGACCAGCATAATTTAAACTGCCCACTTTGGTCTATGGATCAGTGTCAGTTGCCATTACTTTAAAGGTCAATGTGTTACATTGTTTATGCACTCCAAATTGAGAAATCCTAACAATTAACTAGACAGTAGCTAATAGGTGACTGCATCTCATCTGATCTGAATTTTATTTAATACAGGCAATTTTCTAGTAAAAATTCAGAAAATTATTCTGTAACATAATGTCATTGGCAAATGTCAAAAGGCAAAGCTATTGTAACTGATGGATATCCAGCACTTACAATTGTCGTACTGATTTGTGGTATCGTGGTATTGGCAATCTGAGCTGTTGAGACATTTATATATTATAATGAGATTGTTAACCCTGACATAGAAGAGGCAAAAAACTCAATGTATCATTACTCTTAAAACTTTATATTTAAATAATATTAAAGCTTTTATCCTCTTAGAATACAAATGTTTAGATTTCACAATATAATATAACAAAAAAATCTATTTCTAAAAAATTCAACATGATAAAGCTCTTAAGAAACAATTTTGCATGGCCAGTATATAATGAAAAGAATGGCGGATTGATTACCTTCTGATAAAGGAAAGTTGCTTTGCAGGACTAAAACAACCGAAATTATCCACAACATGCCGGAGTCAGTTTTTCCAGGAATTGAAACACGAGGACACATTCAGAAACACCAAAGTCCAAGGACAAAAAACAATTTTTCTCTGCGATTTAAAAAGCGTCACACTTCGCAGTTTCCCCACTGCTCTGAATTAACCTTACGTTTGTCCAGCGTTCATTTGTGAGTGAGACACCGGTTATCTGTATCGGCCTACCTTCCCCTGAAGGAAGGCGTGTGCCTAAGTTTTGCTGACTAAAAACTTTCAGATTCAACGCAGCAGCATTATGCACCAGAGACAGCCACACCAGTCAAACCGGCAACCCCACGTTTAACATTGGGAGATTTTTACTCGTGTTTTCAGAGAAGCCAAACAGATGAAGAACAAATGCTTTTAAAAGGGAACATGGCACTGCAGCCTACTTCCAACTGGAGAGTTGTCCTACCATTTCGCTGTGTTTAATATAATCAACAATACCACCAGCCAAACAAACTTACTGTAATAATCTCCCCTAATCATCATTTCACCGTGTAGAACTAAGAATAGTGTAACAGACCATGCATAAAGAATCTCTGAGGTTTGCTTGTCCTTGAATATTAATTTTTGTTGACAGTAGGTTTTATTCTCACAGTAACAAAAAGTATGGGACTGACATTACTTCACCCAGTGGAAAACACACATTCCTGAAGCAGCAGACATCATGACTGATGTTTTACTTTTTAACACAGTTTATAGTAATGATTAATTTATTTATTCATTCATTCATTCATTTCCCATACCCACTGTTATGCAGGGTTACTGGGGTTTGGGGCCCATCCTAGAGGCAATTGGTGCAGGCAGGGAATATCCCAAGAGTGGCGCCATCTTATAATATCAAAACGGAACCAGAGTGGTGGTAATAATACTAAACTGACAGGACTAAACCCTTTTGTACAATTACAAGATATGGCCAAAATGGGTTATAGAATCAGCTGATTCTGAAGAGAGGCTCTACCAATACATTATGCACTCAGTTACATTTCCTGTGGCGCAGAACACCCTACACTAGTGACGTAACCTTCAGAATAAGTGTGGGACACATATCTGAGAATCTGTCTGCATGCGTGTTAGACGAGTGATCATTAATCTACTTATGCCTGTGAATCAAAATAACTGATGTTTGCAAGCGGGGTGAAATGAAAGGTCAAAAGCAGAAACAATGGACAGGTGTTTATTTTAATGACAAACACAAATGGTACATGGATGAGGAGCGATGTCTGGGGAATTTGGCCAGGTGGGATGAGCATCATCAGTAACTGACAGACAGACAGACCGAAAAAAAGCATGCAAACATACGTGGGTCATGCTGGCTGTACAATGTGATCATGCAAGCAAATTAACATCTCATGGTAGCTGTCAAGTTAAAGAACTGCCTGAACTATAAACAGCAAAAACACAAATCTGGCTAAAACATGTTGTTAATATCTTAGGACCTTAAGCAACTTAGTGTCTTAAATTAATACGTTCTGAAAGTTTAATAGTAAAATTACTTGACATTCATTTCCAATAAAGGGAAGCTTTGCTATTTTTTTTCCAGATTACCTTTAATTGGTTCTGCATGCAAATGCCAATACAATTACCAAACCTGCTGCCATACTGCCCTCTCACAAAGAAATGCTGACAGCTAGTGTTTAATAATGGCCCTAGGCTCTGATTTTACAATTCAATCTTCGGTAAAATTCCAGTTCCATACAAATTTAATTTAAAATTACACATATTTTGCCCCACGTTAACTGGCAAAAACAGATACATAACTTAAAATGCAAATAGTCAAATGGAGTACAATTAATGAAAAATTTGAAATTCAAAGAAAATGTGCTTCCTGTGATGGCCTTGTATAGCCATTGTGATAATATTGCTGTATGCGAACATTGGCGAAATATGTACGTGAACAGTGTAATATGTATGCGAACAGTGAAATATGTACGCAAACAGTGGCTTATAACATGCAGAAAAAAGCATTTCACATGCACCTTGGAGTTTTCCACCTCCCTATCTCTCATCTCAGTGCCCCCCTCCCCTCCAACACACAGGCACGTCACCAAATAGCTAGCTTTTCTGCACGCACGTTTTAATTTGTGATGTTTTCACAAACGTCTCAAGGGCATTCATTTTACCTTGTTCACCAAAAAATACTTACATTGACGTAGCATGGGCTTTTGGATATTTGATACAAAAACAGCCATTCATATAAAACACTCCACAGGCACTTTAGACGGACTCCTTATGAAATTAAAACATTTTTGACTACATTCCACCATAAATTTATAAAGCAGATATATACATTGTTTACAAAACGCTTGCATAATTTATAAAAGCCTAATATTAAAAAGGTAAAAAAGTAACAAATCCGTTATAACAGGAAAAATATAGTTCTTATTTACATGAAAAATTCATCATGTAGGTTTGACATATGATATTTGAAAATTTGATAAAGCTTTTCAATAATAACTAACATTCCCATCAGATGCCCAGGTTGCAGCATATTTGGTTAGAATTAATGGACATTCCACCCCAAAGTGGTTCCTTTTAACCCCATTACCTGATGCACATCACCTACCTCTACCCCCCTCTACCTTGCTCCCTGCCTCTCCCCCTCCATACTGTGCCCCCTGCCTCTCCCCCTCCATACCGTGCTCCCTGTCTCTACCCCTCCCTACCGTGCTCCCTGCCTCTACCCCTCTCTACCGTGCTCCCTGCCTCTACCCCTCCGTACCGTTCTCCCTACCTCTCCCCCTCCGTACCGTTCTCCCTGCCTCTCCCCCTCCGTACCGTTCTCCCTGCCTCTCCCCCTCCGTACTGTTCTCCCTGCCTCTCCCCTTCCGTACCGTGCTCCCTGCCTCCACCCCTCCGTACTGTACTCAAGGCTCCTCATCCAGCCGCAGAATCAGATAGGACAGCAGCTGGAAGAGATACTGCCACAGAAGCATAGATATGTAAAAGTAGATGTCGCTTACATCGATCTGGCATGTCTCCCCAGCGAAGTTGATGGGGCAGTTGCAATAGAACTTGTTGATCATGTTCAGGCAGAACCCTCCATTCACACAGGGGTGGGAGGCACATTCATTAATTTCCACCTCACACCTGCCAACAAAAGGGGGATGGAGAGGGCATAAAACACTTGTGAACTGGCTTAGAGCATGGTTAGCTTCCGACTTCAGAAATGTCAACAGGGTCTTGATCTCCCGTTTTATTTAATTAGCAGATTCTTTTATTCAAAGTGGCACCCTTTTGAGAAAACATGGTAAGACAGTCCCTGGAGCAACTAAGGGTGAAGAGCCTTGCTTGAGAGCCTAGCACAGAAATTACTCTGCTGTCATGGGGATTTGAACTGGCGACCTTCTGAGGCACAACATCCTGTCCACTGAGCCACAATGCCCCCCTTGTGGTGATACTGGATGCTAATTATGATTATCATTTTGACAATTATGAGTGACAGTGCGCCCTACAAGCACCTGCACCCCCGGGGACACATCAGAGAGCGGCCCTTACCGGTCCCCGACGAAGCCTGGCAGGCAGTCGCACATCACCCTGGTCTCTGAGCAGTTCCCACCATTGTAACAGGTGTAGTTTTTCAGCTGGTTCCAACAGATGGACACCGGGAGCCTGGGACGTCTGTGAATTCACAAGACGGAGGGGAGCTTTGAGTGCTAAGAGAAGCTGCAAGTCTTCTAAGAATGTTTCCCCTCCTGGGGCTATCACTTTGTCAGGTTTAAAAGTGACTTTATTACTATCCGGCTGTCTCCTACAAATGGCTCTGTCACGTGTTATATAACCTGTTCGTCATTCAAATGTCAAAGCGAGAGCTAATACAGGAGGACAGAAACGTCGGCTTTTTGAGAGCTACATTTGTCCTTAATTTCTAAATGGAAGTCCATAACTTTCTTTTTTCAACTTTGCATGACATCCCTGTTTAAGCTACAGTACATTTCAAGGTTCCTGGAAAAAAAGAACAATGTTTCAGTTAGATGCTAGAAACGAACAGCTACTTTTACTAAGCACACCTAGGTAGATCTAACCCCATCTATCAAACCACTTAGATCAGGCATGATAGCCCTTGTAATGTTTAGCCAAATGGTAGCTGAACCTCTTCATCCAGTCTACAGTTGTATATCAGTTGTAGCTCATATTTTTTGCTGTTCAGAGGAGTAGGCTGTTCTCATTAACAAGCTGGAATACCTAAGAAACTCCTTTACATGTATTAGAAATATAGGAAAAATTAACAGAAGACTTACTCATTATGGACTATATACCAGGGAATCTCTTCAACTGGCTCACTAAAGGAGAAAGACAAAACATTTTCTGACAAAGAAAATACAAGAAAAACCTTTTTAGAAACACCATTTACAATTCAAGGCAATGCAGTATGTATTGTGAGGCCTGTGCTCACAGCATGTTACAGCACCAGTATGGAAAAATATGTTCACAAGAACACCAATCTATAGATGGGACTTCAAGGTTCTCTACAGATCAAGTGTAATTATGAATGGATGTCACAGGTTGAAGTCACCAAAGCCACTTTAGGAGGTAAAATATTTAGTAGTGACATTTTGAGAAATTGTACATTTTTTGTACATGTTTTTTACACATTTTCCACTAATGATGGAACATGAAACATTCAGTTGCTTATAATCAGTCCCTTCTTTCTGTAGTTGAAGTTTTTACTGTTAGCTAAAAAACTGTTTTTGGATATTCCTCAGAAAAAAATGTATCCATCTGTCTCCCATAACCTTTTGTCCAGTACATGTTTCTGGACTGTGGGAGGAAGCCCACACAAACATGGGGAGAACATGAGCTGGGGGTGGATTCAAACCCCCAGCACTGGAGGTAGGTTACACTGCTACCCACTGAGTCACAGTGCCATCCAGACTGAGAAATTGGCTAAGCTTAAAATACAAGTCATAAAGTAAAACCTCCCTGGGCTTTGTTGCGGGATTATGGTAAGACTCACGTGCAGTAAGGACCATAGTAGGCGTCTGGACAGAGACAGGAGTACTTCTGGACACCTTGGAGGCAGGTGGCACCATGTGCACACTTGTGCCCCTCACAGAAGTCTACCTCACCCTCGCAGTTCACTCCTGTGTAGCCTGCCTCACAAGCACATTCATATCCCAGTGGCAAGGTGCTACAGTTACCATGGACACAAGGGCTGGAGAGGCACCAGTCTGTGTTGACCTCACAACGCTTCCCCGTCCAACCAGGAGAGCAGGTGCACGCAAAAAGATTAAAGAGGTCTCCACAGATGCCCCCGTTAAAGCAGGGCTGGGCCTTGCAGACGCTCTTCCCCGAGCAGCCACCTGATACCAGCTCAGTGGTCATCTTGATAAATTGCTCTTCCTGGGACCTTGGATGGTTCAGCTCAGGGTCTCCATAGTACGGCAGCACAATGCCACCGATTTCTACGGTGCTCAGGCACCCAGCCAAGTTCCTGGCAGTATCTGGACCAGAACCCCCCAGAAGAACATCTACTCCTTCCTTGAGGAAGTTCAGATTCCCAGCACTGACACTGGAGATGGTTGAGTGTCTTGCTTTGTCTATGCCCATGGACCACTGGGAGGTCGGAGACCAGGGAGTCACCATGGAGAGCTCCACCGAGTGCCATTCTCCATCGCTGATCACACACTGACTCTTCAGACTTAGTGTAAAGTTGCCACTGTGTACCTCTAGGAAGAGGAAGGAGTCTTGGACAAATACGGTGAAAAAATCTTGCTCTTTTACTGCATGAAGAATGGTTGTGTTGTACTTCCTTGTTCGAATGCTGAATGAGACCTCGGTCAGATTGCGAATAATTTTCCCGTTGCTCCTGTAGACTATAACACTGTCATCCTCCTGAAAGGTTGCATTGGAAACGCCTTAAAAAACAGAAAACATTTTAGTCATGGAAACGTGTTTGTGAGAGTTTTCTGCACGTAGAAGAGCCCTATTAGGGACAGATACTGTACCTGACCTCGGACACCTTCATTCAGAACATACTAGAGCTTACTGCTTATCGGTGAACAAGAGTGGAGTGTGTAGATCTTGAGAAAAGGGTGGGAATTATAGCATATTTTGTGGATGTTTTGGTCTGAAGGAGTTATTAGGGTAGTAGAAAAAGCAGACACTTTTATTTGAAGTAATATACAATTCAGAACACATGTTTAATCAGTGCTTAAAGCAATTTGGGGTTAATGTCCTTGGTCATGGGTCTACTGGTCACACATCCAACCACTGCTTTTGAACCAGCAGCCTTCGGTCACAGCATCTTAACCTGCTGAGCCACACACCACCAATGCATATAAAGCACTGCGAAAGAAGTACAGGTGTAACAAATCAATACAGACCCCTTTCACCACCTGACTCACTCTGATTTAACTGATGCTCTGTGCCTACAACTATATAATCTTTTTCGATGGACGCTTTCAAGCAGTTTCAAGAGTCAAATGTACAACACCTGAAATGATCAAGCAAGACCGATTTCCCCAGTATAGTAAATTGAAGCCTGTTTTCTCTGATGCTTAATGCTTTTCATAACTTGCTTTTAGGACAGGTGTCAAGGCATAGGGATGCACTCACAGTCGAACCCCCCGCCACGGGGCTGACAGACTGCTGCAGGGGGGCACGGCATCAGCTCACACCACCTCACATGCTCACAGCTCCTCCCAGTGGTGTTCGGGGGGCAGCTGCAGGAGAAGTTATCCCAAAGGGAATAACACATTCCCCCATTGTGGCACGGGATTTTCTGGTCAGGAAAGAAGGAGCCCCATCACAGTCATCATGCTCTTGCCAAACAATTTATAACATATATTAATTATGTAAAGTTCAAAATGAGCCTTGCACAATAACTAGCTGGTAACACATAAAGAATGTATGGCTTTTTAAAAGTTGGTATTTTGTTTTACAAAATGTCCTGGTTTATAGTGATAGGCATGTTTCTCTAAGACATATTATTGAATTAATAGTTTAATAATAAATTAATAAGCAATCAGGATTATTTTGCACGTTAAATATATTACATTAGATTAATTTTATTGATCCCAGAGGGAACGTCTTGCCAACTAATCTAAAGATACATTTACGCAGCAGACACGCATGTCCAAATTGAAATACATGTACGCAAAGTTTGGGGTCAGAGGGCAGGGTCAGCCAGCACCCAGTGCCCCTGGAGCAATGAAGCCCGAGGGGCAAACAGTTATATGATTACTCTAACAGCCATGGGATTTGGCACCAGCACAATATGGTAGTGTAGTAATGGGTATGGGCGTGGCTGAGCAGGATTGGCCACTGTGCCTTTGGTCGGAAGGTTGCCTTTTTAAACCCCAAGATTGGAAGAGTGACCTTATCATTGTTGGGCCTCTGAGGGAGGCCTTTAGCCACCAGTTATTTCACAAACTGTCTGACCCTGCCACCTAAGTCTGTATCATTACCGATAAAAAGTGCCTGCTAAGTAAATAAGATGTAAATTGGACCCCGCAACCTTCTGAGCATAATTCTCTAACCCACTGGACCACAGACTACTCTAGGACTCTCAGGCTAATTTTTAGAGGACATAAGAAAGATCATGTTAATAATGTCTTACATTGCAGATGTTGTCACTGGTGCAACCACGTGTGACATTAATAATGGTGTCTAGAGTATAGGAGCTCATGGGTGCTCCAACTGGATAAAACTGCAGGTGCTTGGAGTTAATGCGCAAATCCTGAATACAGCCTTTAAAATAACCCCCGAACAAGGAGGAGGTAAGTTGATCCACCAAGCCACCCAGGTGGACCTTGTCATTGATTCGGACTTGAATGGTTCGTATCGTTGTAGAAACACCTTTCTGACCAGACTGAAAAAGGGAAATCTGGTCCTCCTCTGTTTCCACAGTCACGAGGTGAAAATTCCCGTCGCTCACAAACTGCTCCCCATGGAGAATCTCAGAATCGTTGACCTGAACCCGTACAAATCCACTGTCCAACCAGATCCTAAGGTACTGACTAGTGCTGTTTGCCATAGCCAATAGCAATCCTGCATGTTTTGTGGTGCGAATGAACATGGAGATGACATTGCTAGAGCCAGGATTGTCGTCGACTGTAAAAACAGCGTAGCTTGGCAAGTTGTCATTCCCAAATCTGGCTGGGGTGTTTTCTGCAGCCAAAGGAAAGAGATACAGAAAGAAATTAGCATTAGACATTTTGAGATAACGTATTGCAGCCTTGCTAGGCATTGTGCAGTTGTGCATTGTCCTTCACTGTCTGGTAAACATAGCATTTTTCCTGCTTATTCCATGTTATATAATATAACAAAGATCATCATGGCTGCATGTGAACTCTGACAGTTATACAGGCACCAGCATAGACGGCGTGTATCCCTGTCAGCAGTTCTCCCTCAGTAATAACTTGTGTAACTTGCTGGTTAGATGACCTGTTGAGATACTGCTTAGAGGGAACATAGCTGACGTCAAATCGGGGGAAAAGGACTTTTGAATTCCAGATAAGTGGCACAGATTGCGCTTTCCGAGATTTAATGTGGGTCAGACCCTCAGAAACTACACTTCATTTAATAAATATTTTCCATCCACTTTCCAAAATGCTGGTGGCACCTGCAGCCTCTCACAGCACCCATGCTGGTTTAGATTCTGCATGGGACACCAGTCCATTGCAAGATGCACACATGCAAATATGTTTATATATTATAAACATACATATATATTATATATCATCATTTTTAATGCTTTTATTGCTTTCATTTTCCTTTTTCCTTGTTTGCTCTTCCTTGCTCCATGTGGTTGAAATAAGAAAAGTGTTTACTAGTGGTTGCCAACTTGTCAATCTTTAAGACATTGCTAGTTGATCATGACGATCAGACTGTCACCTTAACACAAAATCGAACTGCCCCCGGTTGGCAAAATATACTGTCACACCTCAGTAACACTCTAGATTATTTTCTTTATGTTTGTGTCCAACTGTTAATGCTTTTAGCAATGATAAGATATGTATCTTTTGAGTTATAATTATAGCCTGTTTATAGCATTCCCTCAAGTTGCAACCTCAGCTTTGTGTTAAATAACCACATTCCCAGTAGCCAAAAGATGGACGGGCTCATCTGTCACGTCAATGAACATCTAAACCAACTCTGGCTCACTAAAAAATGAGGCCTTGTTAACAGCCAGTGAGAACCACTGCATATGTACTACAGTAAGTCGTGTTTTTTATTTACATTATAATGTAATTGAAAAAATATAGGTTTTAATGCATCACCAATTGTGAACCTATTTAATGCCAGTTTTGTAAGTAAATGCATACTTCTTCGGCAACATCTTACCCTCTGAACAGTTGTGACCCACGTATGGCCTGTAACACTCACACTGATGGTTCTGCCACAGGTTTATGCACCGACCTCTGGCCTCACACGGACTGTCCTCGCACCAGTCCCTGTCCTTGCATCCAGGACTCACATTTACTGCCACTTCGCTGTCCCACGTATCAGGAAGTAAGAGCTGAGAGTTCAGATGCACATCTTGCAGACAGCCAATGAAGTGAGGGGGCATGGCTTCCGCTGGCTGAGCGCTGGTTTCCACCCCTCCAAGCCCTCCAATGAAGGTTCTCTGAAATGCAGAGCTCAGGCCCAGCTGACTGCTTTCGATAAAGACCTCCTTCCCACAGTCTTGGCGACACGTGCCATCGAGTGTCCTGATCTTCAGGGATTCTCCTCTGAGCGTGACTTCCACGAAGTGCCACTCTAAATCCGTCATGTCGTGAGGCAGCTCTAGGACCCCATTCAGAGAACCATTCCTCAGCAGTTGCAGGTGTAAACGACCATTCTCCAGCAGCAACCTGATTAGAAGCTCTCCATTCTCCCACTGAAAGAGGAGTGCGTTGGCAACCACAGTCCTGAAACTCAAGGTCATGTTAAAGAAGCTCTCCGTGTCATTTGCAGGAGACACCAAGTGCAGGTAGCCACTACTCTCAAAAGAGAAGGTGGTCAATTTCTGGCACTTTGAGCCGCTGAAGCCGCTGGGGCAGATGCAGACATATCCATGTTGTTCCTTGGTGAAGAGCGGAAAGCACGTGCCTCCATTCAGACACTCGTGACCCTCACAGCCAATCAGAGCCTCGGTGCAGTTAAGGCCTCCATACAGGAGTCCATCTCGGCTCTGTCGTAAGCACTTGCATGTGTAACCTCCATGACTGTTTACGCATACGCCACCATTTTTGCATGGGTTCTGGTCGCATTCATTGATGTCCTTTTCACACAAAGTACCTATGAAAGGTAAAAGGTGAAAGTGATTAATTGTCATTGTTGGCACACCACAGCAAACAGTGCGCAACAAGGAAATGTGTCCTCTGCATTCAACCCATATGTGACATTGCGACATAGCAGTGTGTAGCTATAAAGAAAAATATTAAATGTTTTTGGACCTAAAGATATTTAGCAGAACCTATTATTATTGATCAATAATGTACACAGTTGTTCTTTGTCCCTCTCTCTCTGAATCAAACAACACTTGCAGTACTTGAGACTGCACAACACATATATGCATCAGGCCAGTGTTTCCCATGCCGGTCCTCGGGGATGGAGGACACAGATGGTCCATGTTTCTGCTCCCTCTCAGTTACATGCCAGACAGACCACATTTTTGCTCCCTCCCAGCTCCCAGGAGCTGCTTCACAAAAATGTGAACCGTCTGCAGGTCCTCAAGGACCGGACTGGGAAACATTACATCAGGCTGTTACTTCTGTGTCACCTCCCTGCTGATGCTAAGCAATCCAGACAGTTTCCAGTAACACATTCATATATTAACCATATACAGATTTTTCTCTATGAAACCACCATTAGCCAGTATTACAGTTTAAATTACACTGCCTTTAAAAAAAAAAGCCACACACTTCAATATTTCATTGGACTGCCTTTAGCTTTGATTATAGTGCGCATTCGCCATGGCATGTTTCATGTTTCTACGTGCTTCTGCAATATTTCAACATTTTTTCTCCATACAGATTTGCTTTCATTTTTCGCCGAGATCTTGTATTAATGATAGATGAGTTGAACCACTCTGTAAAATCTGCTTCAGCACATCCCAAACACTTTCAAAGGGGTTAAGGTCAAGACTCTGTGGTGGCCAGTTCATGTGTGAAAATGATTCCTCATGCTCCCTGAGACACTCACTCACAGTTCGAGCCCAATGAATCTTGGCATTCTCATCCTGGAATATGCCCATGCCTTTAAGGAAGAAGAAACCCATTGATGGGATAACCTGACCATTCAGTAGATTCAGGTACTCAGCTGACTTCACTTTATTGCTGCATAACGTTGCTGAGCTGTAATAATGATCCGATCATTGGCTCTTAAGTACTTACTTGTTGATTTAAATTCAAATGGTTCAAAAATTTTTTTTGACCAGGCAGTGTAATAAAACTGCAATGATTTGATTTTTGACACAACTCTTCCACTCTTTAAAATAATATGCAGGAAATATTTACATTTCACTATAGATGTAACTATCTGTCAACTGAATTTCGGTTCTTAGGCTAAACATTTTAGTGTCATTTCCACATAAACTTAACTGCAAATAAATAAACACATGAGTAAATGTGTCACTATGTGCACTAATTACCTTTCCGTAACTACCGGCACCTCTGTCTAATGTATATACATACTTATATATATTAATGAAAATTTGCATTACCTGTAAGAAGAAGCAAAACACCCGTAACACCAGCCAAAAAAATTTCCATTTCCACGCCACGTTTTCCCAACTACTATTTATGGCACTGAGGAGAGCACAGACGTGCTCGCCGGCCATTCCTCCCCACACGATAGACTCCTTCCCATCTCATTTATCTCAGTGACTCAGCTCTGGATTGTCCCCGAGTTACATATGTAGGATTAGGCTAATACACCTTAACCATCTTACCCAGGGCCCAGATGCCTGGAAGGGTCCATTTATAGAAGTGGACCTGGAACAACCTCCAAAAATGCTTACATACTGTGGCTAAAAATGTTAAAGAACAGGAAATAACGACCATAACCTTTTGTTAAAAAGTTTAACGCGCAAAGAGAGGATAGTTAAAAAAATAAAACGCAAACACCATGCACACATCAGGAGGTGTCGCTGGTTGAAAGGGTACCTTTCAGTCCAGGTTTGCATTTGCAGACAAAGCCGGCAGCCTGCTGTGGGTGGAAGCGGCCGGGGAGGAGAAGCCCCCTACCAAACGTCAACTCCCGGGAGAGTGCAATACACACTCCGCCAGAGTGACAGGGGCCGCTGTCACACTCGCTGACTTCTATCTCGCAGTGTCTGCCCTGGTACCCTGGGTAGGAAGCCCATTAGCATAATAACACTGTGTCAGGTACTTTCACAGACTACTTGAGAACAAGCAAGAATTCTGGGAGTAAGCAGATTATAATAATCTAAAATATTACTCTGTATTTGAGAAGAAATGGCCCATGTTTAGTTTAGTTTGCGTGGAGCTGTAGTTCAGGTCTTCTTGCTATGCTTTAAGGCAGGGGTGGTCAATCTTATCCAGAAAGGGCCGCTGCGTGTACGGGTTTTCACTGCAACTCCCTAATTTGATTATTAGAGGACTGACTAGCCAAAAAGTCCCCACACCTGGGTTTGAACAGCTGATCTAAAGATTGTCCCAAAAAATCAGCATACACACTAACCCTCTTCGGATAAGATTACCCACCCCTACTTTAATTCTTGAGTGATTCATTTCAGTTAAAAAACAAAGGCCAATATACCAGATAAAGAATATATTTTAGGAGTAAGAGGTGGCTGGGCTGTTTTACCTGGCCTACAGTTGCATGTGTAGTTTCCATGATTCTCCCAGCAAAGGCCGTTGTTAAGACAGGGCTGGGATGCACATGGCATAATGGGAATTTCACAGCTGTAACTAGGAAATAGCATTTCGCATTAGCATGCAACACTACTCCACATCAGCTACGCTACCAACCATCTCGAATGAATTTCAACATACATATTTATGAAGTAATAATTGAGAAATTGTCATTCTGCAATTCATATTAGCCCTTGTTAGCTACTAGATGTTATTGCCAGTTACAGTACTTTGCAGACATTTCTGCAAAGGGTAAACTGAATGTTGTCTCAGGAGACACAAGTGCACTTGCAGGAAATAGGCATGAATATTATATCCGGTACCTATTTACTCCATCGACACAGAGAGCCCCATTCTGACACGGCAGGCTTTGGCATTCGTCAATGCTGATTTCACAGAAGTCTCCCTGGAAACCCGCCGCGCATATGCAGGAGAAGCCCCTTAGGTAGTCATGACAACTGCCGCCGTTGAGGCAGGGCCCTGACTGGCACTCGTCGATTTGGAGCTCGCAGTTGGAACCTGAAAAGGATTCATTTTAAGTCTTGTGTCATTTCTGAATCCATCACTATAATAATCAATTATAATTATGACTTATTCAAAACTGACTTGGCAAACTTGGCATGACTTCAGGAGTCACGAAACCTCAGAAGCTATAATATGAAATAGCCAAACAAAATGACATAACATGGCTTTGTGATTGTCTAGCTGCATAGAAACATGAATTATCTATCAGTGGAACTTACTACTATTATTATTTATCATTAAGTGTTAATGATAAGTGGTTTTATAAATGATAAATCTATGGTTTATCCCTGAAGCCACAGGTGCAAATGTATATATTGCTTAAGTAAAATTATATATACAGTAATTGCTTACGCTACTTTTTTAAAGATCAGCACAATAATATTACTGGCAGACTTGAGCTGGCGTACTACGAACAGACAGCTAGCCGGAAGCATTTTTTTTTAAATGTAGGCATATACAGTATGCAAAAATTATACTTCTGACCACTTCTGACCCAGCTTTCTCAATTGTGCCTTGCTTTGGGTATAAGCACCTATTAAACAAGACGACTGTAATTCAACAGTTTGAAACATATTGCAGATTTGTAGTAATTGTTGAATGAAACCCTCTCTGTTGGTTTGCTTTTTCCAGAACTGATGTTATACTGGTCTCTGTGAAAAGAGCTAGTTACTCGCCACTCACCTGTGTAGCCAGGTCTGCAGAGGCAGACATACCTGCCAATTCTGTTCATGCAGGTGGCTCCATTCTGGCAAGGCTGGGAAGCGCACTCGTTTACCTCAATCTCACAGTGTTTACCCTGGAAGCCTGGCACACAGTAGCAGGAGTATCCGCCCCCCTTGCTCCTGCAGATCGCCCTGTTCCGGCACGGGTTCGGGACACAGTGGTTGGCACGGCCCTCGCAGTGGGCACCCACGTAGCCTGCCTTGCACTCGCAGGAGTAATTGGGCTCTTCGCGGAGGCTGGGGGAGAGGTGACACTGCGCGCCCCCCCCACAGAGGCGGCGGGCGCAGATCTGGACCCGAGGCTCGCAGGAGCCCAGGTGACACTGGCAGACGAGCTCGCCGGAGCCCGCGGGGGATGGCGTACATGAAACCTTCTCTAGGCAGGACACAGGGTGGCACGGGCCCTCGGACTCCTCGCACCCGGTGCTTGAGCGAGGAGACACGTCGGAAGCGCACCAGCACAGGAAGTTCACTGGGGCTTCCTGACAAAGTGCCCCATTTTGGCAGGGATTAGACAGGCAGGGAGAAAGGACCTTCTGTGAAGATTCACCTGGAATGTTGGACCGAAATATCAGCCAGTCAAACTGTATTCAGGAGTACACAGGCTTGTTTTTATAGAACACTTCAAAGTGGATTCCAAAACTATAGCAAACAAATAAGCATGAACAAGTCGCTTGGTTTATTCTTTGCATACAACTTCAACTCCATCTTCAAATTACATACCCACTATTCAAAGAATGAAGCCTATCACAGGATGCCAGTCAATCACAGGACAAGCACATACACAATAGGCAATTTAGCAAAGCCAATTCACCTAATTGTATATCTTTGGACTGTAGGAGTAATGACACGGGGTACACATGCAACACACAAGGGTGGGATTTGAACCCCCAACCCTGGGGGTGTAAGGCCACAACACCATGCCTGAAAAGTGAGCATTAATAGAGTAATATACATTTAATGAGCAATTTTAATCTACCAGTTTAAAAAGTAATTCCAGTTATAAGGAGTAGGTGAGCTGATAAACAGTGAAAGTGTCTAAAAGTGCACCGTCAGCTCTGCGGTCCTTCCTGAATCTACGAACGCCACAAACACTACAGCATGAATTAATGCCATAGCTGATATACAGTCTGAGCCAGACACACTAGCTGCTGTTTTTCTGCCCTGTTGACATTTCCACTGACAGACAGCGATGAGTCAACGATCCGAATAAGCACCTTGCAGCTGGTGACAGCGTTTACAAAGGTGAAACTGTCATTCTCTAAACGTGGGAGGTTGTGAAACAGAACCACCTCATGCAGAGTTTTAAGCCACTGCTCAGGGTTTTATTTGAGGCTTTTCTGGGATCAAATGTAAATAAAAAGGGCACTCAAGGATCTTTATAACAAAACCTGCCTAACAGTCAAAACTACCGACCCATCATCCAGTGGCTTACCCAGTACTAGGTCAGACAACGACAGCTATATGGCAGGACAGAGTGCTCGAAAAAATGTTTTGAACTTTGTCATAATACCACATAGTTCTGCAGACTGTTCCACCATTCTGCAAACTTCCTGACATTATTTTGGCTCACAATCATCTCGCTATGTTTGCTGACTATGAGATGCTACTCTACATGAACAAGTTATTTAAAATTTTATTTACGATTTTTACATTTAACCTGGCAGGAAAATGCCCAGTCTCCCGGGTTCCATGGGGCAGGACCTTGGCTCATCTTGGCATTGCGCTCAACAAATACAGTAGAAGCTGGATGAACAAATGGATGGATGGATTCGTAAATTTACAGATTCTATTTTCCAAGAATGCCACCTGTCCACCACCGTCTTCTTTTAAACAATCTTTCTCAGATTTCAGTTTTCCTTATACTGTATATCCACTGAGAGAAACTACTGTGTATGACTACTTGCTTATAAACATGAATTACAATAAATAATCACGATTGGTGCCTTGTCACTGTCGCCTGTAGTGAATGATAAACATGCCGGGTCAAAAGAGAGAGCTGAGATCTCAGGACATTTGTCTGTTTATTTGTTGACAAATGTAATGTTTTTACCTGTTTTACAAGAATAAAAAACATTTTTTTAAGAAAATGTTAATTTCTTCTAAACTATATTAGTATCTACACAAATGGCCGCACCTGGATCAACAGGTTATTTTTTTCATAATTTTTTATCAACCACAAAAACGGATACATTAATAGCAAGAGGGTGCTATTTTTTCTTGTCCAGACCACTTCTATTTCCTTTTTTGGACACAAGGACGTTGGCAAAGTGTTTCTTCTAACAAAGAATCGCATCATGCTGCCATGACAACCAGCTGCATGGTTCTGTCTCTGAATCTGAAGTATTTCCATGGTGACCGCATGCTGATGTAATAGTTAGTTATGCGAGGCATTTACTGTATTTCTGAATAGTTTGTATAGCTAGCTAACTGTGTTACCTTTCAGAAAACAAGAAGAAATAAGTTCTAAATAAGTTAAAAACAGAACATATGTAAAAATATCAAAGCATTAAATCATTGTTGTGAACCAGTTACAGGGAGATCCATGAGAATAGTATATGAAATTAATCTGCAATGTCATTCAAGATTAAGGATTTTAATGATGTAAATCAGATACTAAATGTAAATAAATAATAATAATAATAATAATAATAATAATAATAAATAATCTTGTCTTTTTTGTTCAGATAAAATATCTAAAGTGCGGATTGT
>JAODKL010000034.1:14926134-14950726 GCA_026780765.1 Petrocephalus schoutedeni
AATAATAATAATAATAATAATAATAATAAATAATCTTGTCTTTTTTGTTCAGATAAAATATCTAAAGTGCGGATTGTCAAAATGCGATTACTGCTAGAACTGAAAGCATCCTTTCTGTTACTACAAGTTCATCAATGTTCAGCTGGAGTTCGCAGGCAAGCCACATTTTCATACCTTTAAAAAACGTTTCTGATATCTCCTGGTTTTATCACAGAAAACACTTTCCTGAAATGTCACTCTTAGTATACTCTTAACACAGTTATGGGTGAATCCCAAATTAGATCATTTCAGCTATTTCTTTCTGGTGTCTATGCTTTCAACTTAAAAACCACTATTTATCTTAATTTTTTAACCAGTTCATTCTCAGTTAATTGGTTAATTTAATTAAAGTCTAGGGATGAGTGAATGTTGGTTGATTGCTGGCATGTGCTACAGATGCACAGGCAATAAAGTGAGGACAGTCACGTTCTTCTGCTTCACACACCTGGCGCACATCAAACACTGCCCTCTGCCTCTGTGCATGCAGTGTGAAACCTTAGATGACATCAAAGAGGGTCTAATCTTACAAAAGAAACACAGATCCTCACTGCTCTAGAAGAACAAATTTGCAGAACAAATTAGGCTGCGTCTAAAATAATTTGCCATGCAAGGACTGGAATGTCTGACATGAGTGTAGATGCATTAAATGGCTTCACATGCAATTTGCTTCTCGAATGAGGATTTGTTTCACTGTCAGCTAATTAAAAAATATTTCAGTTTCTTCATCTCTCAGACCATGTATCTGCAAATGCTGTTCTGCCATTGCCTGGCTGTACAACAAGATTCCTATTATACAAAGTTTTTCAAAAGCGCATCTTTAGGTGTCTAAAGACACCTCAGTGTGAGCATGGAGCACCCACTATGGTCAAAGGTTAGCTTGCCATATGTCTACATTGACAGGCTATTTTGGAATGTGTCTAAACTGTGTCCTAATTTAATGTTTTGGTCAAATAATAGTAGATCATTAGTAATATCATAACATTTATGTGCAATGAATGCCTTTCTGTCATAACCACATTTTTTAAATATCCAAGTCAGGTGTGTGTTTACATTGTTCCAGGCCATTTCTAACTCTCATTATGAATAGTCTCCTGCCTGTAACTGGCATTTATAATTGTGTTTGTACAGAAAACTAATTCATTAGGTGGTGGTTTGGGAAAACAATATTAAATCTAAAACATGCGTATATTATAAATTTACTTGTAATCTGTGTTATTAACAAAGATCAATACTTAATAGCATGCAGCAAAATATATTTTTTATTAACGTTACACAATAAAAGTATTTGTTGTGCCGAATACACCATAGATTTCTTAAAACTGATTTTCTTGTTCATTATACCATCGGGTATGCTCTTCCTGAAAACAGTTTAATCAGCACAGTAATTTAAGGTAATCACTAACATTAATTGCTCGCCATGACGTGGCGAGCAATTAAATCAAATCAAATATTCTTTTAATTTTACTTCCAGCATATGTGTGTTTATAAAGATGGGATGTACGCATTTTACACGAATTACAGAAATTTTATTAACAATGTATCCCGAATATCGTTAAAACCATTAATCTAAAAATACTGTATAACTGATAACAGCGATACACACAAACGGAATCCCCACTGTATAAATTACTGCATATAGCCTAGGTAGAGAGAAACGCTGTATACAACAGACAGTATCATTGCATTTCTAAACTGAAAGAGACAATCACTAGTTATTAACAAGATAAAGATAGTAGAGAATGGCAAAAAATAGTATCAGGAAACTGTGGCTTACTTGCTGTGGAGAGCGAAACTGCAAGAAGCAGGAGGACCCCGGCATTTGCCTTAAATCTACCAGACACAAAGAGAGCCATATTCACGGTTAGAAATCATCCTGTTTGCGGAGTGTTTCGTATGACGACGGTGTATTTTCTCGGGTTTGGACATCGGGGTCCCGAGTCAAGCAGCAAGGTGCAGACTGAGCTGTTCCGCGCATCGACCATAGGCGGCGCTAGTGAGCCGTTCCTGAGTGCGCAACAGGCGACTTCGGAACACCGGGGAAATGTCAGCGTCTTGATGTGCAACATGGACCGGAATTACAAACGCAGTAGGCGTAAAAAATATAAAGTCAGAATTAGAAATGTAAAATGTTAAATTAGAATTCAGAGTATATACAATGCCGTTTATGTTTTCAATGAATATGAATCCAGTACTTTCTGTTAGATACTGATGACTAATAAATATGTATTCGTCGCGTCATTTTGATTTTATATATACAGTTTGAGTTAGTTAAATCAGTTGTATCACAGCTTCACATAAGTAATATGTATCCATTTCAAGCCTGCGTGTACCATGCCCTTTACTCTGGCCCAGCTCACACTGACCCTGCATTGTGAATGCAGATATGGAAAATGGTTCGACGGGCGAATTTTGAAAACTTGTAGGCATAACGCAACAGCACCACTCATTAAGCTACGCCACTATTTATAGGTGGTCGACTGGATACCGCTGTCTCCTCATACCCATCCCATCTTTGCATTTTTGAATCTGTAATATTTTTGAGATATATGGACATATATACTTTTGGATCACATGCACACACATACATATACTCTAACCACCTAGAAAGATCACGGAAATACGAAATAGTACGGGAGTTTCGCAGGGAGGGAGCTTATTGGTCAGTTTTATGCATTTGTTGTGTTCTCAAATTTGAAGAAGTTTGGCCCCTCTGATTGGCTTTCCCTTATGTAGCCTGCAGCAATTGGACGGCCACGCAGGAAGCCCGCAAATCTACTGGTCGGGGCGGAAAATTCAAACGGGGAGGCGGGTCTACTGATGTGAGCCCAGTTCTTCGGCTGAGTCGTATGCTGAGGGGATTGATACAGGGGGTGTCTTTTTGCGGGAAAGAAAAACAAATATTACAGTCGCGTTTATGCAGCGTGGCATTGGGAGTATACTTTGATACAGGCGTTGGGCGATAGCTGTTTTTAAAAGGCATGTAAAACATGTCACAAAGCACCTTCGTGGAATTTAGTCCGAATGGCTTCCAGACCGGCGATAGAAACAAGGAGAACCGGAGCGCCGCGACCGTGCTCAGCTTGGCCCAGTTCACGCGCCCCCCTTTCCTGAGTTTCGGGACCGTTAAGCTGGGCTCCTCCAAGTCGGCCCTTCTGTGCGTCGAAAACCCGAATGAATACCTAGCGGACGTCAGAGTGGACCGAGTCCCCTCCAGCAAAGGCTTCTCCGTTGATCAGACCCAGTTTACTGTCCAGGTAAGGGGCTGAAAATGTGGTATTACTCGGTATTTAACTAACTAACCGGCTGGTTCACGTTAGCTTCCCGGAAAGCATATTGAAGTGTGTCTTATTAACTTCCAGCATCTATCAGCTCTTCATTTCAGGGATTGTGTAAAGTTTATATGGTAGTATTTTACTGGCTGACTTAGCAATGCCGTCTGCAGTAATGTGCTTCTCGAGGCTGAAGTTGGTTTCTTATTCATAAGATCGATTCCACCTTAAATGGACACGATGCACGTTCTCCCATATTGACAGCAATTTATATTGTCAATGTCAAAACGTCTGTTCAAAATCCTAATACCATCTAATGTAAGAACTATAACCATAGTTTGAAGGCATTTTACTGTAGAAAAAATGCCATCAGTGACTGGTATTTTCCCCCCATTAAGACCAATGTGTGATCTGCCGTTTTATTTTGTCAATGTCGAAACGTCTGTTCGAAAGCCCAATGCCATCTGATACACCAACTATTATGCTTACAGTATGCAGGGTTTGAGGACATTCCACTGTATAGGTGTCTGTACAGACTGGAATGCCCAATGAAAACCCCACTACAATGCAGGTAGAGCATGCAAACTCCACACATGAAGCTATGGCACAGACTTGAACCTTGGTCACAAAGGTGCGAGGCGGCAGTATCCCACCACACCAGCCTGTAAGCCATGTTTAATAAAAAAAAAAAATTACAATTAACACCGATACCTGGTATTTATAATTGTTCCAAAGTATTGCCATTTCATTGGGTTGTGACAGTGCTGTATTTCTATAATCACACTGACACAAACTTTCAGTCGTGGTAAATGCTGTAATTAATATAATTGGGTTATGGGTTCTATTCTGCCTCTTGTTAATGTGTGTGGAACTGGCCTGTGCATGTATGAGTTTCCATTTTGTGTGTAGGAACTGATAATGTAATAACTGTGCACATTGTGATAACAGCACATATTGTAATTAATGTAATAAGAAAATAGGTAATACTTTACTTCAGTTGGCACAAATGCTTAATAGTAACAGTTACTACTGAAGCACAAATCATGAACAAATATAGTAGCTACTTGAGATAAGAGATGCATCATGATTCATTAAAGATGAACAAACATGATATCAATATTTCACTTGGGTTAGTTATTACTTATTCCTTCAGTAGTTCACAAAGATTTGCAACTAACAGATCTAGCTATAAATCATGAAGCAGTTACTATATTAATATTAATGATGAGTGAACATGAGATTGGTAGATAACTAGGATTCAGTTTGTGGTTAATTAATACATGAGTAATGGCATAATACTATGTTATTTGTGTCCTCTCAAGTAAGGTGTTACAAAACTCATTATGTAATTTACCAACATTTTAATAAAAGATGGTGAGGGCCTGATGTTCTGGATGACATTGCCCACTATGGCTCTGTCAAATCTGTCCTCCTCATCATCCCCTATATATAAATTCTTCTATATCTTATCCACACCGAAGCAACTTTGCTGATGATTAAAAGCAAGTATAGCGTGTATGAACAGATTTTCTCTATATCAGTGATGAGTAACACTTTGTGTTCATGCAGCCAACTGGAGATGTTACTCTGATGATTACCTGGACCCCAGTGGAAGAAGGTGGTTTGAGAGAACTTGTGGTCTTCACAGCGAATGGCGTTGTCAAGCATCAAGCCATTTTGCTTGGGAAAGCAGAGGCTCAAAAGAAGAAAAAGGTATTGACTGAAGTATTGTCATTTTAAGTTCATGTGTATAACATATGCAGTTAAACACTAATTACAAATACTTTCTTGTGGTCTTCTCATCTTTCAGAAGAGTTTATGGGATTTCATTAAAAACAAGAAAGCAAGTGATCTTTCAGGACCACGAAAGGGAAAGGGAGCTGATCTCTCTCTCAAGAGCGCAGGCAACAAAACTTTCCATGTGTCCCGACAATCTCAGTACAACAAGGCGAGGGTGCGAGGGCCTCTTGAACCTTTTAACCAAGAGCCTGTGGTCACAGAGAGGGTGTCAGTGCTGCCTCCATCTGTGACTGTTCCAGTTGACCAGCTGGTACGAAAGAGCCTCTCACCAACTTTTCTTCAGTCTCCTCGTGTGAAGTCTGGAAAGACGAACCAGGAAAATGTTTTCCCGTTCAACAGAGACTCGCCAGTTGTTCTTCTTGTCCCTGCTGCCACCCTTGTTGATGCTGTGGGTTCAGGAGAAAAGCAACTTAAACATGCACCTCATCCAGAAGAACAACCTGCCTGCAGAGATGTTAGACGGGTGTTAAACAGGACTCGCTCACCTGTTAAGCCAGCAGAATATATTGTGAACAAATCGGTACCATGCATTGAGTCTTGTCAAAGGCCAGATGCTAGTTTGAACAAACAGGGCTCTGAGAATAGCCACTCCCTTTTGTCAGGGACATCAGTCTTGTCTATGAGAGATGCTTTGGCAATTATTCGGTCAGATCTAACGCAGTTGGAAAGTCCCCCAAATGCTTGCTCTAGCTTTGAATTCTCGGATTCTCTTGAGTCACTGAAGGGTGGCGAAGAAATAAGGCAATTTGATGTTGACTCTGAGGCAATGGGACCAGACATGCTTAATGACACTTCCTTGGAGTTTACAGCTGCAAAGCAAACATTGACCTTCTTTGTGAAGTCCAAGCCTGTTTCAGACAATCGTTGTGGAAATGAGAAAAATGACAGCCAGGCTCCACTGATTTCCAGTAAAATTCCATTCACGTCTGAGACAGTAATCAAAAACAAAGGCAATAATGTGCAAGGAACTTGCTCAGAAACTCATAAAATAGGAACCGCAAGACGTTGTCTTTTGGGAAAGACTACAGAATTTCCACAGGATGACTTAGTGAAGCCAAATTTGGATGAAAGAAGTGATGTTTTTCTTCTTCCTGTTATTGGTTCAGCTGATAGCTGTGATGGTGATGCAGTAAATTGTCAATCCAGGAAGGTAGTACCTGAAATTTCTCCAATCAGGTGTGCTAACACACATCTGCATGCCCTGTCTCCAGTGGAGGCTGTCCAGGCTGGTAAATCTATGACTCAACCTTCCGTTCCTAAAGTCAAAACCAAGTCTACTGTAAGACCTTTGGTAGTTCATCCAGAAGCATCTGCTGTAATGCCTGCGCTCTGTATTGCTCAATCGGATGCTGGCCACAAGAAAAGGAAGAGCGATGAGTTTTTGAAAGAGAATGTGGATGATACCATGTTCCAAGTGAAAAGGGCCCGTGCATTTCCCGCAACCAAGGAGACGAAACCAGCGGTGGAGAAAAGGCTTAGCTCCAAGTCCACATCACAAAGGCCACAGGTTACAGCAGGTGAGGTTTTTTTTCCTTTTATTTTTAAATGTACACAAACAGCCCTTTAAAGGCTATTGCAGAGACCTGAAGTTTTTGTTGCATAATGTTTCTAAGGTGATTTTCCCCTGTTTTTAAGTACTTGCTCTTTTGCATCTTTCTAATATCTGCAATGCTTCTGTTGCAGCCACAGTGAGCTCTCGTTCATCTGCATCTGTAAGGTCCTCTGCAGGCACAAGCCGGCCCAAGCTTTCAAAGATTTCGAAGCCGGCTAACCGGGGTAATACTTTTTATCTAAATTTTTAACAAAATGGTTTTGAGTGGAGAATAATGTGTACATAGCTGCAAAGTCAGTTAAATACTTTTGTATGGATATTGTACTTGCACTCAATTGCTTGTAAAAGAACAGATTCATGGTTTGCACAGTATTGTTTTGTTAATTTTATTGACTTTTTAAGGGACGCAGCCTGTCAAAACATTTGGCGTCTCATCTCTGAAGACTTCTAAGGTTGTAGCAGTGGCCCAGTTGCATCTAACATTCATAAAGCCGGCACAGACTGGTAAGTGTCGAGCAGGGCAACTCAAGTGCTACATCTGCAATTTGTTCGCTTTTGGTAATTCAGTTGGTTATTGTTTCCAAATGTGCCTGAGTGTTGTCTAAATACACTAAATAATGCCAGGTTGTTGCTGTATCAATCACAGGCATTTGCTGCTTTCCAAGCAAGTGTCAGTTTAGTTGTTGTTATTTGTGCTCTTTGCTTTATTTGTAATTGTGACAGTGTATGCCGTTTTTTGCAGTTATACCAAGACACCCGTTGCCATTTGCGGCCAAGAACATGTTCTATGATGAGCGATGGATGGAAAAGCAGGAAAGAGGCTTTACTCTGTGGATGAACTATGTTCTCACTCCTGATGAGTTCAAGGTCAACACAGAAGTTACCAAAGGTAGCTTGGAATTGTGATTGGCAGCTGTTTCGGGTTCTCCGAAAGAATATCCTGTTACATCTTCATTTTCTTTTTCTCCGTTTAGTGAATGCCATGTCCCTGGCATTTCAGACTGAGCAGCCATTTAGCATTTCGAAAGCCCCGACCAAAGAGGAGATGTCCTTCAGGGCGTACACGGCCCGTAGGCGGCTGAACCGCCTCCGTCGCACTGCTTGCCAGCTCTTCACTTCTGAGTCGATGGTCAAAGCCATACAGAGGTTGGAGCTGGAGGTGGAGGCCCGGAGGCTTCTGGTACGCAAGGACCGGCACCTCTGGAAGGACATTGGTATGTCTGTGAATTTTGCAGCTCTTGTGTCAGTGTGTTGATCTATCTCGTTCTCAGGTCGCCACATGTCTGTCCTTGAGTGGTAACCTCCATATGTTTAATTCCTAAAAAAAAATGTTTACTGATTTTTATCTGTGGATCTTCTAATTAGGTACGTAGTTGTAGCTGTTATAGAATATAACAGTCGATAAATTCAGGGAAGGGCTCAAATGTCTCTTTTTGAAGGAATTATTTTTGGTATTGTGCCAATTTCGAATTGCAAATATTAGATGGTATATTGTAACGAACTAGACTTTTGCATTGTGTTTTGCCTGGTAGTATCTGCTCCTAGTCTTCGATGTCTAAGATCAATTT
Organism: Petrocephalus schoutedeni; assembly: GCA_026780765.1. NCBI lineage: Eukaryota > Metazoa > Chordata > Actinopteri > Osteoglossiformes > Mormyridae > Petrocephalus > Petrocephalus schoutedeni. Next base: position 14,934,363 of record JAODKL010000034.1, read on the forward strand.
TACTGTAATATGTGAACGTAATTTGGGATCTTTTGAAATTTACTTTTAGGGCAACGGCAGAAAGTTCTCAACTGGCTTCTTTCCTATAATCCTCTTTGGCTAAGGATTGGACTTGAGGTATCGTGTAATACTTATTCTTTGTAGTTTTAAATGAATATAAGGTGATTTGTATAGGTGTATATTAGAGATGCACTGATACCGGTACCGGTATCGAGCTCTGGCCCGATACCATGCTCACTTGCTGTTACTCGTACTCGACCAAATTTTTCCGATACCTACTACCGATACCACAAGTGGTAAATATGATGTACTTGTACGTAGGGACAATGTTTAGAAAGTTAGTCGAAAAAATTCAACTGTGTAAAGGTGAAAATGTCAGCGGTCTGGAAATACTTTCAGATCAATGATGATGACAATAGCAAAGCAGACTGTAAGCTCTGCTCTGTCACTTTATCAAGAGGAGGAAGGACGTCAGTTAACTTTAATACTAGTAACCTGATAAAACGCTTAAAACACCAGCATAAAGAAGAATACAGCGATTTTACGAAGGCTACAAGCAACCGCGGAACTCAGCAACCTACTTTAAAAGAAACATTACAGAGACGAGAAAAGATGCTGAGAGAGAGTCCGAGAGCAACAAATATAACAAAAGCACTTACTGAGTACATTGCACTTGATGACCAGCCACGGTCCGTTGTAGACAACGTTGGATTCCGACGCCTTCTTAATTTGCTGGAGCCTAAATATGAGATTCCAAGTCGCCAGTATATTACAGAGTCCGCCTTGCCGAACGTGCACGACTTTGTGAAAAAACACATTAAGGGCATGTTACAAAACGAACATAACAGCCTTTAGTTTTACAACCGACATTTGGACCAGTACTGTATGTCCGAAGTCTATCATCAGCTTAACTGCGCAGTGGATAGATACTTATTCCTGCCTGAATGTTAAAGCGTCAGTGTTTTTGATTTAATGTTTTTGGAGTTAGAGTATTAATATTGGTCAGACAACAGTCAATTCAACCGTGAATAATAAAAAAAGTGACGTAAGGCTCAGACAGCGTCAAACTGTTGGCTTGTGCCTAAACCGTTCAGAAACTGAATACCAAACACTAATACTGAAACAATAACAAAATAACATGCAGAAAAATACTAAGAACTTTTATTAGCAACAAATAGTTTATAAAAAACTGCAAATACAGCAGTCAAACAGAATTAAAGTAACAAACATCCCGAACAGTTTTCGCACAGAGACACGCACACAAATCAATTAAATTAAATCACACCGCCTGAACACTATTGTCAGCTGCGTACTGGCGGTGGACCTAGATGTTGTTGGTCCTGCATCGGGAGCCGTTGATACCGTTGCTATTTTTAGATCCCGCGGTATACCATATTACCGCCCAAGCCTAGTACTCGGTATCGGTGGGCACTCAAAAAGAAGTATTTGTACTAGTATCGGTCTCAGAAAATTGGTATCGGTGCATCCCTAGTGTAAATTCTCATTTTCTTTGCTCGTTTCCAGACCATTTTTGGAGAGTTGATTTCTTTGGAGAGTAATGATGACATCATGGGACTGGCCATGTTCATTCTCCGTCGTCTGCTGTGGAATCCAGACATTGCTGCTGAATTCAGACATCCTAAAGTTCCTCACCTGTACCGTGATGGTAATGTGTGCAGCGTGTTGTGTTTCCTTGACTGAAATGACTGTTGAGTGATGCAGTTACTAATGCATGTTAATTGCTATTGACCAGGTCATGAGGATGCCCTGTCCTCTTTCACATTGAAGAAGCTACTTCTCCTAGTCTGCTTTCTTGATAAAGCAAAGGAATCCAGAATTATTGAGCATGACCCATGCTTATTTTGTATGGATGCTGAATTCAAGGTAGGGAAGATCTGTATTTTATCAGATGTGAGATAGCTACCTAGAGTAAATTTAAATAAAACATGACAGGAATGTCTCATTAGTCACAATAAATTTGTGACATGTAGTACTTTACTCCGTCTTTGGAGCAAAGTTTCGTATTATTGGCCTTAAAGTTGTTGCAAATCATTTTGACAATTGCTTCCCTTTTCCTGTTGCTAACCTATGATGATTTCCTGTCATCCTTTGTGTCTTGCAGACTAGTAAGGATCTGCTGTTGTCATTTTCGAGAGACTTTCTTAGTGGTGAGGGCATTCTCCCTCGGCATCTAGGATACCTGGGCCTGCCTGTTTCCCATGTCCAGACACCACTGGATGAATTTAACTTTGCGGTGAAGAACTTGGCTGTTGATTTGAGATGTGGAGTTCGGCTCGTGTAGGTGCCTCTGCCTTATTGTGGTTTTGATTCTGGCTGTCCTCTCAGAGAAAGGTCATGTCGCGTAATGTAATACACTTGTGTTAGATTTTATCCATTATTATTTCTGTAATGTATTTAATGCATTAGCTTAGCACCAGTTGTAATATCATGATGTTGTTTTCTGAATAGGTAAATGTACACCGATGTCTTCAAGTTACCTGAAATGAAAGTAAAATTCTTAAATGCCTTGTGATCTCTTTTCTGACCATTCCCTGTTGTCATATATAGGAGAGTTATGGAGCTGTTCACCCAGAACTGGAGCCTCTCTCAGAAGCTAAGGGTACCTGCCATCAGTCGCCTTCAGAAGGTGCATAATGTGGAGGTTGTGCTGCAGGTGCTGAAAGAGAGAGGAGTCGACCTGAAGGATGAACGCGGTAAGTATAGATTTGTTGCCTTGGAAAGGTGCTTAGCCTTTATATTTGCAGCTGCTTTTAATTCTGATTTGCATAGTTAATTACTCAATTTTTTATATGCGTATTTTTTTTGTGAAAAAGTAATTTCTTCAGCAAACCATATAGCTGTTTTATAATTGCAGGTGGAGCCATTGACTCAAGAGATATTGTGGATGGACACAGAGAAAAGTCAATAACTCTACTGTGGAAAATCATCTTTGCTTTTCAGGTATTATACAGATTTTTTGATTTCCTCCCAAACGATCGTGCCATTAGATCTTTAAACCAGCTTGGGACAGTGGCAGCTGTTATAGCTACAAAGAGGGGCAACTCCATATTCATGCCTATAGATTTAGACTGGGAGGTCATTAAAGTTCCTGTAGGTGTAATGGCCCGGTGTCCCAGTAACTTTTGTCCATATAGTCTATCACTAGGGTTTAATGCTTGCTATATAATGCTTGAAATAAAATCGCATAGAGAATTACATTTACAATGCTACATCTGAACTGTTTTAACACTTTCACGCATGGTGGTCACTACAGTGGACAGCTATTCAATAGCAATTTTCTTGAAAATGCAAATTTCAGTGGCACAACTGCTTATCAGCCTGTACAGTGGACACTATTGCATCACTCCATAGGTTTTCACCTAGGGGCCCACAGCTGTTTTTTGACCCTTTCAGAGAAATAGAAACACATAGGAAAAAAAAATCCTGACTCAGGTCATCATAATTCATACATGAAAGGGCTAATGATTATATTTGTAAGTCATTGCAAATTTGATATCAGGTCACTGTGTCAGAATACATCGAGTTACTTCCAAAGGGCTTTCAAGAAAAGATGGAAATATTTAGACTCAATATTTGTTATCAGGCTAATTCTGTGTAATTATTTCAAGGTGGATGTTTTGCTTGACGAAGAGAAACTCAGAGAGGAAATTTATTTCCTTCAACGAATGTGGAGAAGCAGACAGGAACTAGCTGCACAAAAGGAGCACAAGAATGTGCTACCCAAAACCCAGCAAGCCAAAGTAGAACTGAGTGTTTCCAAACTGGCACTGTTGATGGACTGGGTCAATGCAGTTTGTGCATTTTACGACTTAAAGGTACTTCAAGGAAAATTCTCTTTTTCACTAATAGACCAACTCTACTTTATCCAAAATAAGCATTTACTAGTCCAATTGTACTTGACTCATCTTCTGTATAAGCTCTTGACTGAAATATTACTGCTTCCAGGCAGAGAATTTCACTGTGGCATTCTCAGATGGACGGCTTCTTTGTTGCCTCCTCCACCACTATCATCCCTGCCACCTTCCCATTGAAGCCATTTATCAGAGTACAACACAGACCGTAGAGTGTGACCTACGTGGGAGAGTTGGACTGAACTGTTCCTTTAGTGACTCAGACAGCTCATTGAACGATGGCCTTGGTATGCAAAATGGTAACTTGCATTGCTGGTAAAATTCATGCTCCACTTGGAACTTAAGAATATCAACACAGAAGTGTTATATCCTTTTCATAACAGGCACAGGGATCTCACTGGATTACAAAGAGCTTCTGGAGAATGAAAGGAGAAATTTCCAATTGTTGAATGCTGCAGTGTCTTCTCTCGGAGGGGTTCCAGCCATGATAACACCATCTGACATGTCAAACACTATTCCAAATGAAAAAGTTGGTATTTCACTGCACATCATTTTGGCCAATTTTGGATTTTGGATTGCAACCTAACTGTCCCTCTCTCTCCATTTATATGCAGTTTAATTTTATGAAATATTTTATAGAAGTTTTCATAACCTTAATATTTTTAGATGCCTCTTTTTTGTAAAGCCTGTAGTATGTAATGCAAGCTTGTGTGTTTTTTCAGGTGGTGACCTGTTACCTGACTTTTCTTTGTGCTCGGCTCTTGGACCTGCGAGCTGAGAGCAGAGCTGCCTGGGTCATTCAGGGAGCTTGGAGAAAATACAGACTCAAAATAGAGAGGAGGCTCCTCCAGGTACCTCAGAGCTGCAGCATTCCATTCTTTGAGAAACAATTTATTCAGCTTGATTTAACTTTAACTAATGTGTCTCTTTGGCCTGCCTCATAGGAAAAGAACATTGCTGCCGTCAAGATACAGGTGGCCGTCAAGAGGTTCCTGCTGAGACGCCGTGAGGGGAGACAGCATGCCTCAGCAACAGCCCTTCAGGCTGCTTGGCGGGGCCACGTAGTAAGGCGAGAGATTAGGCAGCAGAGGCTGGAGAGGCTTCGGATTCTGCAAGATTCTGCTGCAGTACTCATCCAAGTACGGTCAAACTGATGCTGACTCTTCAACAGAAGTTGCAGGACGAAATTTACGTTTGCTACTGCTACAACGCTCACTGACCCTGTAGAACGCAGATGCGGGCCAGCCGCTACTACGCTTTGTGGTTCGTAGGGAATGAACCTATGACTCACTTAATTCTGTGTTTAACGTTCACTGTTAGATCGAGCCGTCTGCTAGGCTGACTAGAGATGAGCGCCAGGGGTCAGGGACGACACTTTAAACAACCATATTTCAGAGTGAGATACTGAATAACAAGCAGCAGTCTCGTACTCACCCCCGTCAGACGGCCGTGGTTTCTCGTAGATATAGCCTTATGGTCTACTTCTGCGAGTCGCCTCCTCGATGGGTGCAGCGAGATTTCAGAGGGACCAAAGTGCGGTGTCCCTCCACTGGGGTCAAGTTTACGAAAAGACTGCCCACCAAATTAGTGGCAGTCGCTGCTTAGATTGACCTCCCGCAGGACTAGGCCCCTACAGTAAAGGTATAAGACCTGGGGACCGCACGGGATCCCTTTTGGGTTCCCGACCTTGTAATGACACAGACGCCAATCTAAAAAATGAAAAGTTTTGTTCAATGAAAATATTGAATCTCACAAATATATATATAGCCCTTGGATTAGGCTTACAGAATACAGATAAAGATTATAAGGAAAAGAAAATATAAAAACGTTGAACAACAAAACGAAACTTCTAACAACCGAAAAAAAACTGAACCGACCACTTCTCCAGAGGGAAGGGTTTTTATACTCTCTCTCGGCCTCTTGAATGTTCCTGCAGTTTCTACCTAGCCCACCCCCTCCTCTTACACGTGGCTTAGATCACTATCAGTGGTTATACCTCCCCCAACACAGGGTTTTGCAAGCCTCACTCAAGTTAATTATGTCTCGTGTATTTGACCACACTTCCTGTGAACTTTTGTTGCCAAAAGTTAATAACCAGCATTTAAATCATCACACAATTTTGACATTTAGCACTTATTTTCTAAGCATCTGGCCTACCGTCGTTCATCACACAGTCGAAATGTAACACCCGTTCAACACCCTATAAGCAGTCAGTGGTGTCACCTCTGTGCTCTTCCAAACTTTGGTCTTTCTCATCTCTTTCACACAGGCGGAATGGAGGAGGTATTCAGCTGTGAAACGCTTGCAGAGCCTGAGGCACCATGCTGTCGTGATCCAAGCTCGTGTGCGGATGAAGGCTGCCGTGGCCGCCTTCAGAAGGCTTCGCTGGGCAGTAGTGACATTCCAGCAACGCAGAAAGGCCTCTCTGCTTGCGAAGGAACACCGTCAGCGATATCTGCTGTTAAGGAATGCCGCTATTACCATTCAAAAAAGCTTCCGAAGGTGGAAGGTTCTGTCGTCAGTAAGGAGGAACAATGCGGCTGCTGTTATACAGACTGCATTCCGGAAATGGCGGACACGGAAGAGGACCCGTCAAGTTACCGCTGCCTTGAGGATACAGTCATGGTACAGAATGCTTGTGTGCCGTCGACAGTACGCAGATGTGCTCCAGAAAGCAGTAATCATACAGGCATGGTATAGATCTTACAAACAGAGGAAAATCTACCTGATATTGAAACTGCAACATTCTAGTGCTGCCATCCTCCAAAGAACATTCAAGGCTTTTGCTCTTCGGAGGCGCTTTTTAGAGGTCAGACACGCCACGCTCGTCATCCAGCGTTGGTATAGAGCCTGTAAACAGAAGCAGAGGGAGAGATTACAGTACCTGAAAATGAAGTTTGCTGCAGTTATCCTGCAAGCAGCATATCGTGGCTACATGGCACGCAAAGAGAACCGCATACGGCACAAGGCGGCAATAGTAATTCAAGCAGTGTTTAGAATGACTGTGGCCCGGAAACAATTCTTATTGTTAAGGAGAGCAGCCAGAGTTGTACAATACCACTATAGGGCTAAGCTTCTGGTTGAGAAATGGAGAAGGCAGTATGTGGCTCTTCAGCATTCCGCCTTGAAACTTCAAGCTTTGTGGAGAGGCAGAGTTGTCAGAAGAAGGATCCAGAAGTTGCACAATGCCGCAGTCTTGATACAGTCACATTTTCGCAGGCACTCTGCCCAGGTGCAGTTCAGATTGAAGAGGAGGGCAGCACTGCTGCTACAGGATAAGTTTAGGACTTGCATCTTTGGAAGAAGAGTGCGACTGCAGTATCTGAGGATGAGAGAAGCAACCATTACTTTGCAGGCCGGATTCCGTGGAATGAAGGTCAGACAGGAGATGAGGGAAAAGCATAGGGCTGCCAGCCTTATTCAGGCTACATTTAAGGCCTTTATTTATAAGCGCAATTTCATGTCACTCAGAAAAGCAACTATGGTTGTCCAGCAACAATACCGGGCGCATCTATTGGGGCAGCGGCAACAGCGGCAATATCATCGATTACGACAAGCAGCTGTCAAGCTCCAGGCTTCTTATAGAGGATCTAAGGTTAGAAGAGATCTAATGGGCAGGCATAGAGCTTCAACTGTAATTCAAGCATATTTTAGAATGTATAAAGCTAGATTATCTTTCGTGGCAGCCAGATTTGCAGCTGTTATTATACAGCAACGTTACAGGGCTTGGATTGAAGGAAGACGCCAGCGGGAGTGGTTCTTGAGGACAAAGGAATCGGCCATTGTGATACAATCTTCTTTCCGGGGCTTCAAAGCCCGTCTCCTGGTAAAGGAGATGCACAGAGCTGCGACTGTCATCCAAGCATGTTACCGCAGACACAAGCAGGTCGCTCAGTTTAACAAGCTGCGCTGGGCTGCGTCTGTCATCGGCCGAAGGTTCAAAGCCACTCAGCTGAAAAATGCGGAAGTTCAGAAATACGGAGCCATGAAAAATTCAGCAGTCTGCATACAGTCTGCGTTCCGTGGCATGAAGACTAGGAAAAGAGTGAGAGAGATGCAAAATGCTGCCAGAGTAATTCAAAGACACTATGCTGCTCACAGAGTGCACAAGAGGTACCTTCAAGTAAAGGCAGCCGCTGTCAAAATTCAGAGGCAGTACCGGGCTCATCTTGTTGCTAGACTACAACGGCAGCGCTATCAGTCTTTAGTAGCTGCGTCAATCACTATTCAGGCTGCATATAGAGGAATGAAAGTCAGGGAGGAATTGCAAAGAATGCACCAATCAGCAACTGTGATTCAGGCTTATTTCAGAATGTACCGGGAGAGGATGCCCTTCATAGCGGCCAAGTTGGCTGCGGTGGTGATACAGCGACACTACCGGTGCCATCTGGAAAGAAAGCGAGTCAGAGAAGACTTCTTGAAACTTCGGCACAGTGCCATAGTGATCCAGGCGGTGTTCAGAGGAAAACGGGCAAGATGTGAGATTAGAAGAATGTACTCTGCTGCCCTTGTGATTCAAGGCTGCTTCAGGATGTGGCGGTGTTATACTCAGTTCCAAAACATGCGTTCGGCTGCGAGAATCATTCAGGAAAGATACAGAGCTTCCAGAACGAGGGATTTACTAATGCAGGAGTACATGGCAAAGAAAACATCAGCGATCATAATCCAGTCAGCGTTCCGTAGTTACAAAGCTAGGCAGCAGATGAAAACCATGCACAAAGCAGCTTCTACCATCCAGAGAAGTTTCCGGACTTTCAGGACACGGAAACGCTTCGTGTCACTCCGAGCAGCTGCTATAGTTATCCAGCTTCGATATAAAGCTTTTGTGGCTGCCAGAATGGTGCATGCAGAATATATGGTGAAGCGTAGTGCCACCATTACAATCCAGGCAGCTTTCAGAGGAGCTAAAGCTCGCCGGCTCCTACTACGGCAGCACAAAGCAGCCACAGTTATCCAGGCTGCAGTTAGAAAACACCAAGCCAGAACTTTCTATAAAAAGTTGCAGTGGGCAGCAGATGTGGTCCAACAACGTTACCGGGCCACCAAACTGATGATTAAGGAGAAGCAGAACCTAGCAGTAAAGAAGCAGGCTGCCATTTGCATTCAGGGTGCTTTCCGTGGCATGAAGGCTAGGCAGAGGTTCGCGCAGATGCGCAGTGCCGCCTGCACCCTACAGAGAGTGTTTAGAGTGCGTGCCGACCGTAAGCGGTACCTTTCCCTGAAATCCGCCGTCCTCGCCATGCAGCTGCAGTACCGTGCAGTGGCTGCTGGACGACGACAAAGAGAAGCCTACCTCCATATGTGCAGTGCTGCCGTGACTTTACAGGCAACGTACCGAGGCTGGAGGACAAGGCAGGCAGTCCGCCGGCGACACGCAGCAGCCACTCGCATCCAGTCAGCATTTAGAAGACACAGGGAAGTGACAAAATACCAGGCAATGAGGCTGTCTGCGCTCATCATTCAACGACATTACAGACTGTATCTGCAAGGCAAGCAGGAAAGAGCCACATTTTTGCAATTGAGAAACGCGGCCATATCCATCCAGGCAGCTTTCAGGAGGCAGAGAGTCCAGAAAGAGCTGGCTAGGGCGCATAGGGCGGCCACTTTGATACAAGCTACCTTCAGGATGCATCAGCAGAGGGTGGCTTTTATGAGAGTACGCTGGGCAGCTTCAGTTTTGCAGCAAAGGCTGCGAGCCCAGAAACTTCGAGATCTTCAGCTTCAGAAATACATGAGAATCAAAAGGGCCGCCATTTACCTTCAGGCCTCATTCCGTGCTATGAAAACAAGGCGACTGGTGATGAGGAAAAGAGCCGCTCGCACAATTCAGTCCTTCCTTCAAATGAGTGTGGACCGACGCCGCTTCCTGCGCAGCCGGAGTGCCGCGGTGGCCATCCAGTCTGCATTCAGGGGTCACCATGCCCGCAGTCAGTTCAGGAAAATGCAGACTTCCTCTCTGGCGATTCAAAGATGGTTCAGATCCTGCAAAACGACCCAGAAGCTGAGGGCTGACTACCTCTGCATCAGGCAAGCGGCCGTCACGCTGCAGAGTGCATATCGCGGCGTGCTGGCGAGGAGGACGGCCAAGTGTGAACGGGCGGCGGTGAAGGTCCAGTCGGTGATGCGCATGCTCCCGCATCGCAGGCGTTTTTTGCGTTTCCGCTCCAGTGCTACGAAGATACAGGCCAGCTACAGGATGGTTGTGGAAAGGAGGCGCTTCGTAAGCTATCGAATGGCGACAGTGACTCTCCAGGGGCGCTTCAGAGCCCAACAGGCTATGCAAGCGCAAAAGGCAGTCTACCTGAAGACGTTGAAGAGTGTCCATGTCATCCAGGCACAATTACGAGGGCACATTGAACGGAAGAAATTCTTCAAGTGCAAGAAAAGTGCCATTACAATTCAGGTATGTCTTTGAAGTCTGTTCTGAAGCCTTTATAGTTATTGACTGTTTATTTTTAGTGGAGTTTTGCTGGTCAAAGTACCTGTCAAATATAATTTTTTTGCTTTTTTTCCCCCCAACAGGCTTTTTATCGTGGATGGGTGGAAAGAAAATATTTCCAACAGCAGAAGACGTCTGCTACAACCATTCAAGTGTTCTACAGGGCCTATGCATTGGGCAAAAAGGAGAGAGAAGAGTACATGGAGATGAGGAAAGCTGCTGTTCTCATACAGGTGATATGAAACGCCTTTGCAAGTTACAATAGATATTTCTTTTGAATGATAAGCACTATTAAGCAAAAGTGACACTGAAGTGGTTAATAATGCGGTATAGTTTAGATGAATGCACTTAAATGCACTGTATATGTATAAATACGTATTTTAAGTTATATATAATCGTTGGGTCATGTTGTAATCTGGCCTCATGGTCCCCCTTCCAGGCGGCGTATCGCGGCCATCAGGGACGACTGCATGCCAAGCGATGCCAAGCAGCACTTAAGATTCAGACCTGGTTTAAAGGAAACCTCTGTCGTCAGCAATTTATCGCTCAGCGAGATGCTGCTGTAGTGATTCAGTCAGCCTACAGAGGGCACATGCAGCGACGAGCTCTCGAGCTCCGCAGGGCGGCTGCTCTGGTTTTACAGAGACGTTTTCGGGCACTGCAGAGAGGGAAAGCAGAGAGGGACACCCTCAGTAAGATGAAGACGGCCACTCTGACCCTTCAAGCATTCTGCAGAGGGTGGCTCGCAAGAAGAAGGGTATATTTCACTCTTTGAATTAATAGCCTGTATGTACGTCAGTAGTATGTGAAAATGGTGTAATCCATATTTGGAATGAGATTTGCTCATTACTGTTGACATGAATGACAAGGCCTGTAATACTCAAGGCATATAAAGCGCCTTTCCCATTCACCTGCAGTTGAAACAGGAGGCCCAAGCACGGAGGATGAAGTGTTTTTCAGCAGCAGCATACCATCATCTTTGTGCCATAAAGATCCAGCGGGCCATCCGGGCACACTGGGCCCTGGAATCAGCCAAGCAGCAGATGTCCTCTGTAATTTGTATTCAGGTATTTGGGAAGGGGCAAAAGTGGTTGCTTTGGGTCCCCTGATCATCTGTCTCTGGTGGATCTGAATTATAATTTTCCTGAATTTGTCCCTATTTTTTGAAACCTTGCTTTGTCAGAAATGGGTCAGAACAAGGATACAACGGAAGCAGTACCTTAAGGACAGAGAGAAACTCATTAAACTGCAGAGGAGAGTACGAGCCTGGTTATCTCAACGCCATCGAGCTAGCACTATCATCCAGCAAGCTGTCGGGAAGTTCTTGACCAAAAGACGTGAGCAGAGAGTACAACACGGAATCATAAAACTGCAGGTACTTTCATCGTCACTCAGGCTTTATTGGGTTTTGATTGAGTTGAGTCTTATTGTAGATTACTTGCGCAAAGTATCCTATTTTCTATATGGATACTGCCTTAGTTATTGTATACCTGGCTCCTTTTCAAAAGGCTTTGTGGAGGGGTCACCGCTCCAGACAGCTCCACGACACATCAAAGGTTGTTGCCATGAGACGTCGCTTCAGAAAGGTTAACTCTCTGGTTAAGGAGGAGGACAAGCTTTATAACAAGACCTCGACTGCAATCGACTACCTCTTGAGATACAAGCACTTCTCATTTATCTTAGCAGCTTTAAAACACTTGGGTAAGTCTTGGTGGTCTTTTGTGAAGAACGAAAAATGAATGTGCTGAAGCTGTTTGGAGAATTCTATTTTGGATTTTGCAGTCTAGCATCTCGTTTAATTACCCAATTCTCTAATGGTTTTTTTACTAAATGTAGCTAGCTCGCAAGTGAAGCGTGAGGATTAGGATTTGAGAATGCGTACACTTTCGAGAACTGGAAGACCCTAAATGTTTTCTGTTTCAGAGACATCAACAAGACTTTCACCTGAATGCTGTGAGCACCTGGTCAAGAGTGGGGCTACTTTTGTTATATTCACTCTCATAAGGAGCTGCAATCGCAGTGTTCCTTGTATGGAAGTTATCAGCTATGCCATCCAAGTGCTCCTGAACTTGTCCAAGGTAACTTTAAATTTGAGCATCATTTGGGAGGGGCTGATTTAATTACCTCACAAATATAGCAAATCCTGAAAAAAACGGTCAATAGTGAGGTCTGGCTGGACCTCACTCCTTCACACTCCATGCTATACAACTCTGAATGCAATAAAAAAAAACGGCAGAAGTCATTTTGTTCGGTTACTTATAGTTAAGGTTAGGGCTGGGTACGGGTTAAGGGTGTCGTGATTTGGATTAGGGTTTTTCCCCATAGAATTAAATGATCAGTCCTGACTAAGATAGGAATACAAATGCGTGTCTTTGTGAGTGTGTTAAACCAGATTAGTAATGTACTGTATATGACGATGCAATTTCTTTTTTTCAACAGTACGATAAAACCACGGAAGCAGTTTACGGAGTGGAAAATTCAGTTGAAACCCTTTTGGAACTGCTGCAGATTTATAGAGAGAAGGCTGGAGACAAGGTGGCTGACAAAGGAGGGAGTATTTTCACTAAGACATGCTTCCTCCTGACCATTTTGTTACATGACAGGCAGAGAACTTTGGTAAGTTATTTGGACTAGACTTAGGAATAGTTTCTTTTTTCCTCTTTGGGCCCTTGCCTCAGAATTTTTTCCTTTCCTTCTTTAGGAGGTACGAAAGCTACCCAAAGCGGCGGACCGAATCACCAGCATCTATCGTCTCACCATTCGCAAACACAAAAAAGATGCAGAGCGGACAGTCGTAAAGCAGAGGATGAACGCTTCTCTCAATGGCAGCTTCTTTGCCCAAACGCCATCTCGCAAAACAAAACCAGTTCCAAGGTAAGCATGAAACAAATTTCAAGGTTAAAGCTGTTAAAGATTCCAGACCAAAATCTGGCCTGTTCCTGGGACTTGTCCCATGGACATCATATTATGCACACTGAACCGAGCTTGCCCCTTAGTTTCACCTGCCAGCATTTTCAGTATCTAATTCAAATCAAATCCCAAGTGTTGGTTTGGTCCTCTCCCTTTAATGGTTAATCAAAATTCAATTTTAACTCTTAAATCTAATGTTAAAAGCAGCCTCCCCATTTAGATGATTAAATACATTTTCCCTTCAGTTTCATTTATTTATTTTGTGTTCTTAATTACTCTTGGGGTGGTGATGTCATGCTTTTCAGTGTTTCATTTCCATGCTGAGATCAATGAATGATTCTTACTTATACCATTCACTTTGCTGCTTTGATAGTCAGCAAACTGACAAATTTCAATATAAACTCAATGTAGTAATTGTAAATTTAATATAAACAAAATGTATTGGATTTTAGTAAATTTGACCTATTGAATTGTGCCCCAGAAAGGATAAGCGGGTTGGAAAATGGATGGATGGATGTTTTCACGATTATCTTTGAATGTGAAGTATCACTGCCCTCCCACAAGGTGGCAGTATTTCAAACAAAAATAATTGGATGCCCTGCACTAACGTTGCATGCTCGCTCTTTTCTTTTATAGATTTGCTCCTGACTGGGTCTTGGGAAAAGTGCACATGAGAGAGATAGTGGATCCTCTCCGTGCAATCCAAATGGTCGTCGATGCTTTTGGTATTATACCTTGAGGTTTGAAACAAGAAATTTGTAAATGGATTTGGTTTTAAATGCCAATGCAAATCATTTTAAAATGTTGCTTTTTAAAAAATGTTACCAGCTCATTTTGTTAGTGGCCTCCTGTATATAATAAATTACCTTTGAATACTATTAAATTCAGTTTATGCATTTTTCTCTCAATTACATTTTTCCTGGGATCGATCGGTTACTTGTTGTTGACATTTATTATCTTGCTACTCTTGAATTTTTGGGTTATTTCCATTTTATACCATGAACTGAGTTACTCGTTTTAATTACCATTAAAGGGATTTACTTTAAACTCAGTTTGGTGGACTATTACACCAGAGAGCTAACCTTATCGTTCTGAGAGCACCCCAGTGATTTCAACAATGGTCTAAACTCAATGAATTCTAGTTCAGCCATCTATCTGTCTATACACTGATCCTCATCAGGGCTGTGGGGCCTTGCAGCCTAAGACACAGCTGGGATCCACTCACTCTGGATGAGATGGCAGTCCATCTCAGAGCACATTTACTAAAATGCTGTACAGCTGGTGCGACGCAAAAAGGCTAGAAATCCGTGCCTGGGAATAGGTTAATCAGGCAACGGTATAATATAAGTTGTATCTAGTGTGAATATGCCAGTAGTTAAAGGTAAAATGTGTTTTGCACCTCAGTGCCACCGTACAAAAACAAGAAGAGAATACGCGAAAACAAAACCGAGCGGCCCTGAAGTGCGAATCCAGCCAGTAAATTACAGAAATACGTCATCAGCTACCCCATGATTGGCATATCCATATCTCTCGGAAGACGTTGGAAAAAGGCAGCAGGCAATCATTTTAAATCGTCATTAATTGGCATACTAAAATGACGATTTAAAATTCTTTGGTCTTGGATATATTCAACTGAAGGTGAGACTCCTCATACCACTTGACAGTCATCAATGATTGGATCAGGGCCAGTTTTGTTGTTCTGAAGCAGACTACCAATGACTGAGTCATTGGCATACTTAATGGTAAAACTCTTCTAGTGGTTAAAATAAGGGTTTAAGTTGTGTTAAAAGAAAAGGTCAACAAAAGTCTGGCATGGGACCCAAACCCTAACCCGCGAGACTGACTCACCGAACCCCTGGGGTTCTATCGAATCCAGGTTAAGAACCACTGATCTAGGTGAATGAGGTTTTTCGTCAGTACTATGAGAGATTATATATGTGTGCAACATCCTCAGATCAGGAATCACGCAAGAGGAGCTGGACTTGTTCTTGTCCAATGTCAGTGTGCATATGCACATGTATGCCAGTGTGTGTATGATGGCTGAAGGAATACTGAATGCGAATGAAGGGTGACCAGTTTATTTGATACTGAATAATAAAAATGAGATGATGAATATGGATTAAAAAACAAGAATAATCGCGAAAACAAGAAAGCACATGTTTGGAGATTAAGACAATTATCTTAACAACAAAACAGCCATGGTGTTGACTTTCGTCGTTATCCTACTTCAGAATTCTTCCTCTCTGTTCTGCTGCATTGAAATACGTAGCCCTATTGAGATCCATGTCTGTGTGCTTGGCTGATTGTTGCACACGGCACGCGTTTACAGTATTTGCACGTACTCTGGAAGTAATGTTGGTTTCAGTAAGAAAACATGAGTGGATATAGACAGTTGACAGTCAGCGATGTGATATTGTTTGTTTGGTTTTGTCGGGCTGGAACTTATCCTCGAAGCCTAACTACATTGAACCAACTTTGTGATACAGGCCCCTGGAATGATGTTTCTTGCCTGTATGTCATCCTGGTTTTGGTTGCATTATTGATTGCCTTCCTGTTACCAACCCATTGCCTGTACCTGCGTTCCCCTCTTTGGGTGACCTGTTTGGATTGTTTTGCTTCTCTGCTGGTTCTGACCCTAACTGTTTTTGATTTGAGCTTCTAAATTAAACATCCAGTCTACCTGCACTTGGAGCTTCAATGTCTGATCATTACACAGCCTGTTAGAAGACTATCACTCTTTAAAAGTACGTGTCGTTTAATCAGTAAAGCATGATTCTGAGATTATTAGAAATGGAAATTGTATTGTAGATCACAAAAACAAGCATAAAACAAGGATAACAATAAACAGTTATGGACACTGTTTATTCACTGTTTATTTTATTTTGCAATGCTTTGTTCCGTCGTTTCCTCTTCCATCTACTTATCCAGGAGCGTGTCACTAGACAAATCTTTCATTTTATCTGTAACATATAAATGGCGTAAATAAAACCAGGTTAAACAAGGGGTGGGGCGTGAAGTCAAGGGGGGCGGGATGTGGCACACAGTGACAGAAGCACTGCAAGCAGAAGTGCTGAAAGCATACATCATCCATCCATCCATTTTCCAACCTGCTTATCCTGTTCAGGGTCACGGGGGGTCCGGA
The DNA here is from genome assembly GCA_026780765.1 of Petrocephalus schoutedeni. Lineage (NCBI taxonomy): Eukaryota > Metazoa > Chordata > Actinopteri > Osteoglossiformes > Mormyridae > Petrocephalus > Petrocephalus schoutedeni. The sequence continues at coordinate 14,950,726 of JAODKL010000034.1, forward strand.
G
>JAODKL010000034.1:14978417-14988597 GCA_026780765.1 Petrocephalus schoutedeni
GCTGAAGCTTTTAAAAAAGCCCCCCCCCCCCCCCCCCTTTATCACAGTTAAACTTTTTGATAATGAGCATGACCCTTTGAAAGCCCTACGTGGGGAGCAGCATTTTGCTCTGCACTCTCAACAATGTTATCCCAGGCAGACATGAAGGGGACTAGAACCTGAAGGGTCTTTGCAAGAATGTCAGTGTCAGCACGTTAAAATGGGAGGGAAACACATGACACGGGGATCTGGAGAGGAGAAGTGTGCTTGTTTACAAACGTGCCTTTCCAAGCGGCAGGGACGGGCTAATGAGATGAGGAAAAAATGCAGGAGGGATGTGAAAGGAGCAATTTATGGGTGTTGGGACTGACATTAATTCCTATCCAAGATACTGATAGGGATAAAATGCATCCATCTTCCAAACATTTGGTCAGGGTTAGTGGAACTGATCATGGGATGCCAGTCGATTGCACGGCACATGCTACAGAAACAATTAACCTGGCTGCAGGTCATTGGGCCGTGGGTGGAACCTGAAACACCCAGAAGAAACATGCAAACTCCATACAAACAGAGAAAGGGTGGGATGCAATACCCCAGTGCCACCCTATGTAATGTAAGAACACACATATGGGTGCATATCAGGGGGAGAACAAACAAAAAGTGGGACTAAATGACATGCCAGGCACTGGTCATGTGACTCTCCCTCAATGAGAGCTGTAAGATACACCCGCCCACTGTTTAATGATGTCATAATCACCACTGCTCAATAGAATCATGTTAGTGCTCAAGTGCTGAATGAAAACCAAACACTTTACAGGCATGGGTACAGGGACAGGCTATTTCTGTCGGTAAAACAGGCTTTTATTAGGAAGGACACAGCAAAATTTCCATATATAAAATGCAGAGTCTCTCTCCTTGGCCCAAATCCTCATTTAAGGGCTTAAGGTCATTCATAAACGTTTTATGGAAGTAGTAAGGAAGCAATTAATCATAACGGCTGTTGTTATGATTCAGAGTAAAATATGCTGAGCAAAGATGATCCTATGAGGTTAGGGATTAGAGTAGCTGGACTGTTCTGTTCCCAAAACTCCTAAAGGGGTTGGAAGAAAAACAAACCTGGAGAGATTAGTTTGGGGCTCAGACAGACAGGGCTGGATCTACCTTTGCAGAGGCCCTAGGCAAAGCTTTACTTGGGAGGCCCCCTACCAAAAATAAATAAATAAATCAAACATCCTTTCACTTCCTCAACAACACAGGTAATTCGAGGCTCCAAGGCAACTGCCTATTCTGTCCATAGCTAGAGCCAACCATGTATATGATGTATATATTTCATGACTTCTAGGCCTGCTTGTGCCGAATGGGCCCTAGGTAGCTGCCTAGTTTGCCTGTGCCTAGATTGGCCATTGTAATGTAAAGGATTGTGTGAAATTTCATCATTTCTAACCCCAGTATCGAACCGAACCGTATCGTATCGTGGGAATTTCTGAAGTATCGGGGAAAAAAAATCAAATTGTTGGCTTACGAAATCGATGTTGTATCGTATCGTGAGGAAAGCTGTGATTTACACCTCTAATATAATTCAGCTACTGTCTGGTTAAGCTCAATGTGTGATTGATGTGTTTCTGTTTAACATAAAGCTAGATTAATATATCCAGTTATTTTGACACCTCATGTATGTTACCAGAACTGCTTTTCTTTTACGGGCACTTTTTCAGACCAGCTGGCACCTTTCACATATTTTATAAATATCTCACGGAGAATTTTTACATTTTACTCTTTTACTTTCACATTATTATTGCTGCTTTTACTGCTTTATCTTTGAAACGTTTCCATTTTCCATTAAAAGGTTTTCCACAATTACACATAACTAATTAAATCAGATCTGATTTTGATTTCAAAGCCTAAGAATGCAAAGACAAAATATTCTGGGTCTATGAAATCCGAAAAATTTTAAGTATCTATCTCCGGTGTTGGGAAGATTTCTTTGGAAATGAAGTTCGTTCGGTCCAAAGTACCGTGTTAATATTAAGGAATTCTCCGTATAAAATTTTCACAGGTGTTTTACCCTTTAATTTGAATTTCGCATTGCATTGTGGGAGCGAATACACCAGCTAAAGAAATGGATAATGTACTGGCAATTATTTTACTGTGTGCCACCTGCAGACGTTATGCTACATACCGCCATCTACAGCGTAAAAGTGCAGATCATGTGTACGTCGGAGTGGATCATGAAAACAATACTGGAACAGGCGAAAAAATAAAAACGCATGGATCGATATTTATGTGGTCACGTCGATGCATTGGATCATTTGCCATTTAATCAATACATCGATACAGATCGATGTATCATTACATCCCTAAATTATATAATAATAAATCTATATCATTAGCTTATGAGACAACACATATTACAATGGCTATATTTACTGAATCATACAGATTCTGTATGTGCAGAAAAGGATTTAAAGAGTTAATCTTTATAGTGCAGATTCAATTAAGGGAAATGCTCTCTCAGTTGCTGAGCTCCCCATATTATGCGAAAACCACTGGCTCTAATCAAGCACTGGACACTTTCCAGTCTTTAAACTTCCATTTTTGACTCAATCCAATTTTATTAAATCTAACCTTTCGAGCACAGAGATAGAGCTATGGTGGGGCTTTCATCTGCTGTTCACATTTGGCAGGCCTTCCAATTGGGTTATCTGACAAATTTGTGTTTTTGCAAGAATGATCAAGAGCCAGGAATGATCTTATCTGATTTTTGGTTTTATCTTCTCTTGCTTTGATGACTCCGTCCACTCAAGGACAGGTCTCCGCTTTCCTCATTCCAGAAGTTCTTTTGTTCCTGTGGTTGGGAGGAATTTAAACTCAACCCTTCAAATTGATCACATTCACCCCGCAAGGTTGTCTCAAGTTCTCTACTCCCATCAGCTCTTCATCTGCTCTCCTTATCAAAAATAACTTCAGTGGCCCCCCTTTTCAGGAGGCTTGCATTATTTTTACCATTACCAGGGTGCTGAATCTCATTGTTTAGCAGTCCCTGTACATGAAAAAAACTTCGAAAGGCATTACAGTTACTTCTTCAAACAACACGAGATTGTAATATTTCGAGCCTTTTCCCAAAAATATACACACCCACAATTACAGTGAAACTCCAAAGCATGAACGGAGACAAACTATTTGTGTTGCCTCTGAAAATCCGGTAATTTAGATGTGGAATGAGGTTAAAAAAACATAATACAAAGAAATCGCTTAACCCAGATGTAACTTTTCTTAAATTATAGGATGTTTTCTTTTTGCATATGCATTACCAGAATTTCAGGTAATTGCATAATTACATCATGTTTATAGTATAGTTGGACAAAAGGCATCACAGCGTTGCTTCCATTGTTAGTTTAAGCAAGAGAGCCATGAAAATGCTGAAAGAAAAAGATAATTTCTGGTACAGCTAATGACTGACAGGCATTTACAAAGAATAAACTGTCATGAAAAAACATGCAACAAGTATATGGAAAATCAAACATGCAGTACTGCAGATACGCACAGATATGTAATAGATGACAAATAGATGGCTATATGGAATATAGATGATACATATAGTACTGGTACTTGGTGTAATAATATAAAATGCTATACCTGAGGAACCTTAAGATGCAGGCTACCAGCAAGCCTCAGGAACAGAAGTTTACAGATTGCAGGTTGGTAAAAAAAAAGAGCCTTATGGGACAGATGAAGCACTGTCATCTGTGAAACATGCTTGGACATGTGTGCCTGTCACGGGAACTGGCTTGTCACTGATGCTACTGCTGTCACAAGCAGCAGGATAACTTTAAAGACAGACCAAACATCCCCGAAAATGCGGGATTTCCTTGTCAATAAAGCGTGCCCTCACTGCATATTTATTTTAAAAGCTCTTATAAAACAAAGGCAAATGACTTCCTATAAGAAATTGGAGTTAAATAGCATCAAACAAAATGAAAATCACGCTGTCATCGAGACATTTATGCTTCATCATTTTCTTAGTTTTATTTTTAATGTAATGCTTACTTTCACATGACTCACTGGTGCTATGAAGATGTTACGACGAGTATAACAGAAGTAGGAGCTTTCTGCCAGGTACTAGCACTTATGCTAAAATCTAGTTAATTTCTTAATGCATAAAAAACAATATACAGATCCCAAATAAATACTCACAAAGGATAAAATATTAATTTGAGAGGGAAAATCCTAGAAATTTGATTACATTTTCAAGTGTGCACTATAGTATAAATTTTATATATATTACCTCTTTTTCCAAAAAATAGTTAATAATCCCAACTATTTTCGTGAAGGGAATTATGAGACAGAAACCAAAAAAAAATCCTTTCTGCCAATTTTAATGAACACCAAGCTTGTCCCTGGAAAAAAAATCATCTCGGAACTATATGAGGAAGCATAATTTGCACCCAAAAAATGGAAAAAGTGACACTTGGGTCAAATGATCTTATCAACCTTGCTAATGAAGATTAGCTTAATATATTTTCTCTCAGGTTCCAGGTTCCACAGTCACTGATGAAGTGCAATCTGATTAGGAACTAAGGGGCTTATCTGTTGTGCAGGGAGATTCTCTCTGAAGTCCAGGGACACCAAGAGACTGGAGCTGTCAGAACAGAATGGGACAATACTGCTGCAGAAGACAGCTGAAACTAAAACTAAGGACAAAATGTTGAATATTTTGAATGGCTAAAAAAATTAAAATTTTTACATTTTATTTTGAAAAAAGCTAATAAATCATACAGTTAAAAAACAAAACCAAAGAAAACAGAGAAATGCTCAAGCAACATTAAACAGCAACATTAAATAGCAACATTAAATAATACAAATCTCTGGGATTTATACATATATTTGATGTTAATTAAACCTCTGTTTTATGATTTAAGTTAAGTTTGCTGAGGTATTCACTGCTTTTAGGGAAATAAAGTGCTCAAGTTATGATTTAGGAATGTATTTTCTCAAAAAAAAAAAATCCCCAAAATAAATGAGAGATATTTCTATAAATGAACTGCTTCTTCTAAAGTGGCACAGGGGATTTGAAACTCATTATCATTCTTAACATGCATGCGTGCACACATCCATCCATCCATCCATTTTCCAATGAATTATTCGGTCACGGTCACAGGAAATTTCTTTACATGAACACCTAAAATTGGCATTTTGTCTCTAACAAAGGATTAACAGGCTTGGAAAAACAGAGAAAGGTAAACAATCTTGCTCTTTAGAGAAAACTTGCTGTGCTTAATTAATAATTACTAACTGATTGCAGGAAAGTGGAGGGACTTGCCCCATGACTGTTCCGCTGTTCCCAAAATGTCCATGACCCCCTCCCTACACAGTCACCTAATCAGGAATGATAATTACTGGACTAAGGACTGTGCTCAGAATATTATCTGGTCTAACAGTGGGAAGAATATTCCTTTGGCACAGCTTACTTTCAGCACTATAGGGAAAACCATCCAAAATGGTTTACTGGTGACTGTAATCCAACAGCTTGGACTAAATCTTCCATGTTTGTGAATGTCAAATGAACTCAACTGCTTTTAATAGCATTGCTTGTTTGTTGCAGAATTAATTTTCTCTGACCAAAAAAACATCTGGTTTTTGTACCGTTCATCAGTCTTTGTCAAGTTCTAAACTGGGTCCTCTAACTGTTTTCCAGAACATTACAGACAGAATGCTGGTAGGAAGGATGGAAGGAAAGAAGGAAGGAAGGAAGAAATGAGGCAAAGGTATACTGGCAAAAGATAAATGTACACAGAACACTATATTTCAAAGTCCTGCATACTGCAGAAGAATCACAATTAATTTATGCCAGTCATATAAATCAAACTGACGCAAATCAATTGATGGAAACTCTGTAAAAGGATCCATCAATAACACTGAACTTTTCAAAAGTACAGATATATGCTACATACCCCAAACAATATTTAAACAATATTTTCTACATTACAACAATAGACACTGAAGACAAGAAGATATGATTCTGCCATATGACGAGCAAATATTGAATTGGTAAAACCAATATTTTTACCCAGGAGTTTAATAAAGAGAAAATATACTTCACTATCTCATTTTTTATCTCCAGGAGAAAATAAATGTCAGGAACCTATTTTAAAGTGGAAGTACATAAAGTGAGCTATTCTGAGCTAGCATATGTTTTCATTAACTTTCTGTTCTGGCAAAAGTACCCATAGATATACAGGTAATGTTTTTAAAATCAGCATTATCAAAAAGGCCCCGATCCAATCCTAAAAGATACAGCTACTATTCTATAGCAGAGAAATGTTGTGGAGATTATAATTTTGTCCAAGGAACCAGACTGTTTTTTTATAACAATTTATTGGATTCCTAGTAAAAATTTTTAAAGGCCAGATGATATGTGAGCAATACATTGGATTCTCTTTCATTTACGGCCAACCTGTGTGAATGCTTAATACTTACTTAGACTTCCAAACCTCAGTGTGAGACTTGCTCCAGGTAAGAAGGCAAACAAGACCACGAGACATGGAAATATGAGAAAGAAGTAGGATTTGTTTGGGGGGCATGAGTGGAAATGGCTTTACTGAAATGGTGGGAATGAATGAAAATGAAATGTAGCAGTTTCAGCCTCAGCACAACAAAACTGCAAGGCAAATGAAACGTGGGTTGGGTAGTAAGCAGAAAGGGCAATAGCGAACTGCGACCTTGGCCATCGGGGTGTAGACAGGTGTTATCTAGTATCATTGGTAATATGACACAGGTGAAGTGGATGAATGACCTCATCACTTTACTTCTCCCCACTCCGTAACACCCACCCCCCGCCTCCACCCATCCACACACCCTGTGAGAGACGCTTCAAAAAGCCCCACATGAAAGCCAGGAGTCCAAGCCAATTTACTCTCATGGATACACAAATGGAAGTCAAATAAACATGAAACCTACTGTAAAGCAGATAACTCCATGACCATAACTCTTTGCTTATTTTTTGGATAAGCAGAAACATAGCAGATAAAAACTCAAAGCAGTTTATTCAGAAAGTAGGGAATATGTCATGTGGTACCCACTGTATCACAATGGTGTTTTAAGGGCTTTGGGGTTTACATAAGTCATTCTACTTAGGTAGATAAATAGGCCCAGAAGATATGCAGATATAAAGATGTGGTCCAGAAAAGCATATAAGAAGCCTAGATACATGTGGTATGGCTGCAAGAAAATGTATCTGTAATAGACCAAGGTGTACATCCTAAGCTCTTTCATGATTAAGGCTCATCCTAGAATACTTTGTATGTACTTTTAACTGGGTACAGTACTAATACATTTCAGCTCAGCAAAGAGCAAAATCAGTGATTCCAGACTTTAAAGGTGACTATAAGGCACTAACCATCTTTAGCCTGAGATTTTATGGGAAAGTAATATTTAAGTGCATGAAATCTTCATAAGAAATGACAAGGTCAACTCAATTGACTACTTTACTCTTAGCATTGCTTAAGAAACACAAGGCCATAAATTAAAGCCACTTGGGGACCACTTTACTAGCTCTGCAGTCATCAGGGACATGATGGGGTGATGTAGCATTAATGCTCTTACCTTCCTGGTTTCTTCTTCTTTTTTCCCCAGAGGGGAATTCTGCACAAGTCATTATCAACACTACATCCAATTGCAGAATTCTGGGTTTTGCCACTTGAGGTACTTGTCTCCTTGAACAAGAGTAAAAAGACTCACAATGCAACAGAGTAAGTGACAGAACCTCTTAAACCTCACAAGCCTTCCATGTCCAGTTGTAATTCTTCACAGCAGTCGAAAAATATTCTTGACACACAAAAAAAAATCATATTAGTCGCATCGTCCCATTAGGTGTGTAGTGTGGCAAAACTGGTCAGCTCTACACTGAGGCCTTTTTAACCTTTCCAAGTCATAGGTAGAGCAGGGGCTTTGGTATTACACCTACGACGTGCTGAAGCCGCCACCTGATACCCGATGAGCAGCGTTTCGCATGAAGCGTTGATGCTAATTAACCAGCCCAGCAATCGCACAAGGCCACAGCCTCTGTTCCCTGCATTCAATGTTAAGCACTCCTTAAATTCCAGACTTTGCCAGCTCTCAAACGTTCCAGTTTAAATCAGTGTAATTGATAGGTAAAGGGATATTTAAATAATATTTCCAGAAGCAGGGGCATGCCCTGAAAAATGTGAAAAATGTCTCAAGTTAAATACCAGTTTTGTCTTAGTATGTGTTGCTTAATAATAAGTTAACTTCACAAATAAGTTATGTTTGAATGAAAAGCACTGAGCCGTGGGATGTGCTGGACAAAAAAGTCTGATCCTTGGAGGCCCCACCTCAAAACTTACAGGACGTGAAGGTTCTACTGTTGAAGTCCTGGTGCCAGGTACCACAGGACACATTCAGCGGTCATGTGGAGTCCATGCCTTGATGGGCCAGAGCTGTTCTGGTTCTGGCTGATCTGCGCAAGTCTTCCAGTCTTGGGCAGAAAAGATGACAAGGCAGGGGTACCACAGGGGAATAGATTTTTTTTTATTGTACATGTCATTCAATTAAGCAAAAAACAATTGAATACTATACCTATTGTTCAACTTGTTTTGAGCTCTAGCGGGATTTAATGCATGATAAAATATTTTATCTCAGAACAATACATAAACATCTCTCTGACAATGACATTTGCACATTACGATGCAGAACGCAGAATGGAGCACTGATCTGATTCCAAATTCCAGAACACAAAATGACACATGCTGTTCAATAAAACCCATAAATAAAGAAGGGGGCCTGTTATAAAATAGCGTCCCTTCAGCTCCAACTCCGAAATACAGCACCAGATGTTCTATAGCCTCATTATCCACCACAACACTTCCACAGTCCTTCAACCTTACATCTGAAACCTCAAGTGAAAATGAATTTGAGCAGTAACCATGAATATGGTGAAATCATTTCGCAGCAGTCTTGAGATTGTAGCTCCACTTAAGAACATAAAGCATAGAGATAAGAAACCTGCCCCCTGATACTACTCTGATCATATGTATGAACTTAGACAGGCTTCACGCAAGCTATAGCACAAATGGCGCTCAACCAAACTAGAAGTTTTCTGATCCACCTGGAAAGAGAACCTATCTAAATATAGACAAGCACTGTGTATCTGTCCAGACTAATAGAAGAGATCAAAATAATCTAAATTCCTGTTTGAATCTTTGTCTAGGTTCACAGAGTTTTTCAGTGTTAAACTCACAAGTCCCAGAAGCTCTTAGGAGTGATGACTTTATTGCATTTTTAATAATAAAATAACTAAGATAAGACAGACCATTTTGAGCACATCTGCAGCTACATACAGTTGCCAATCTTCTGATAGTCCGAATAGTACTGATGACACATTTGATTAGTTCTTTCCTGTAAAACACTCAGAACTTTTGAACTTAATTTCCTCTTGCAAATCTTCGACTAGCCTTGTAGACCCAGTTACCACAAAACTACTAGATGATTAGCACTACCCTGTTAAACTACCCTGTTAAACTTCTTGAACACTCTCTTAGGCTTGAATATGTTGTAACACCTTTTAAAATGGCTGTTATTAGACCTGTTCTCAAGAAACCAGACATTGAATCTGGTAATTTATGAAATTATAGACCTGTCTCAAATCTTCCTTTGATATCAAAGGTCCTGGAAAATGTTGTTGTTCATCAGTCGTCTTCTTTCCTACAGAAAAATAATGCTAATGAATGATATCACTCTGGCTTTAGACCAAACCATAGCACAGAAAGTTAGTTAAAATTTAGTAAAAGTGAATGATTTGCTTTTGGATTCAGATCGTGTCCGCAATGGAGGCTTCCTACTTATGCTGCCATAGCCATATCTGCTGGAGCTTACATTTTGCCCTCACCTAACTGTTTGCACTGCGTCTAGTCTCCCCTTCATTGGCTAATGCACTGTTTATTTCCCCCACCCCTCCTGGTGTGTGCTGCCTGGAGACCCAAAGCTATCAAGATATTCTGCCTGCCCTGCTACCTGGAAATTAGCACTTTGCCATCCTGTTAATTTGACCTCCTCTGCCAGCCCCTGGAGGACGGGCTCCCCCTTTGGGTCTGGTTAGGGTTAGGGCTTCCTCTGCCAGCCCCTGGAGGACGGGCTCCCCCTTTGGGTCTGGTTAGGGTTAGGGCTTCCTCTGCCAGCCCCTGGA
>JAODKL010000034.1:15007115-15042984 GCA_026780765.1 Petrocephalus schoutedeni
TATCCATTGTGGTGGTGTATAGAGCCAAAAATGTTAGCATTGTGTCGATGTCCCAATATTTATGGACCTGACTGTAGTTAGAAAAATAACCAAAACAAGGGCTCACATATAGATGCATGCATGTATATTTATAGGTCTCTGGACCATTCTTGTTGAGGTATTTAAGTTAGTTTTAAGAGTTGCATGATCACATAATATTTGATTTTTTTCGGTAGTAATTTAAATCATTGCTCTGTTGAAGAAATATCGCTTCTTGCATGAAAAATATATAGTTTGCTGCCACAGCTGTCATTTCAGCTAAGCTACTGTATGGTGGTAAAAAAATACCACCCATGGTAACTCCAGAGATTGCAACATACATGTTTACATTTACATTTATGGCATTTAGCTAAATGCCATAAATGTAAATGTAGAATGTAAGTTTGCAAGGGAATATTACATGACTGTCAATACAAAATACGTCATTCATGCAACGATGCATCCTTGATATTTGGGGCGGGGCAAGAACAACATCTGGGGATTTTTACCGTTCTGTGTATTTCTGTTCATAGTGTTGGAATTTGTCATTAGCAGTGAAATATGATGTAAAATGGGTGCATAAGAACACAAGTACGGTCAAGTACGCATACTGAGAAACACCCACTGTCACGAGGACTTGGACTTGATACCAATACTGCTACAGTATCAGTGCTTCCCCATCCTTCTTTGCCACCAGCAGAAATGTTTCTTAATATACAGTACAAAGGGCTATTGCATTTTGTTTTGGTTGCATAAATATTACTAAGACTCAGCGGTGTTTACTGATTTAGAAAACACGCTACTGTCGTTCTTAAAAAGCATACTTATATCACGGCAGGCAACGCGCTCGCTTTGTTTGTTATCACATCCATATGCAATCTCCTTCACACAAGCCTCAAAGGTGGAATTTAACAAGCTGATTACTATCGCTCTTTTTTCTCGCATTTGAAGCATGGAACACCAACACCAGGGCCACTGTCACCATTGCTCAGTATTTTCAAACTGTTATAGCTCCACAAAGATTTGCTATAATTGTGTGGGCTGTGAGCTGTGTATTCCCAACCTCCACACCTTTTTTAAGATGATATTTTCACTAAGATCAGCCTTGAGAATAAGAATAAGTGAGAATAAAAATCAGTGCTCCTAAAGCTGTTATATTACCCCTTGCTAAGACCCCATCTCAATGCAACATATTTTAAATGTTTAAATGGGTCATGTGATCAATTGTATTTACAGTGATTCACACTTTTAGAATAATTATCCCCGAAAGCATATATTTCAGGTTACAGGTTACAGCCACTGTGGCAAAACACAGTACAATGAGATCTCATACTGCCTATACGATGCTTGTTTTAAATGACAAGAACTGATCAGCCCAAGCGCCAAGGGGTTACTAACACATGGCCAAGTCACGCCGTTTGTTGAAAGTGACTGAATGCTCCTGAGGGCCATCCAAGACAGAAGGAGATTTAGCGTGGAAAGCTAAAGCCAATCAGCAAAACTGTTACGGTTTACGGAGAGGCCTTGAAGTCATTACGGGTGCTCAGATAAATATTCATTTTTATAATGAAATGGGTGATGCACAATAATGACACCTGCAAAATGGTATTAAAATAAAATAAAAAAACAGACACAAAATAGAATTACAAAGCTTTGTCTTTGTCATTAAAGATTTACTTTAAGTAGCTATTGAAATATGGGAGTACTGAATGTTTATTAGGATATGATTAAAGAGGAATGAACAGTTGGTGACTCTAGTACTTGAATGAGTAGACATTGGTCTGTAGGGCATGACAGTAAATATGTACATATTCAAAATATTAGGCATCATTAAGCAGCTTTCTCACTGATTTGCTTTGCTGTTTGATTGTTTGTTACTGTAAACAGGTAGTTAAGTATACCCTTTTCAAGGTTTTGAAAGAGGCTCACTTTATAACGACTGGTTGAAAAACTGGCATCCGTAGTCCTTTAGAATCAACTTCCTGTTTTCCTGGACAATGTCTGGTTGTATTAAAAGAAAGAAAAACATCTAAATCTAAAATTGATGCAAAAATCTAAATCATAGACAGCATATGCAGAGATAAAAAAAGCAGTCTAGTATGTGAGTTTGAGTGTCAGGCTCTGCAGTTGTCTTCTTCATGGGGACTCGTTGCTAAACAGGACTTAGATTATATGACTGGTGATTAAGCACAGGTTACATTAATTCATTTGCTAATCACCTGACATCGGCAAACCCATGTCCCACGACTGTGGAGTTCTTTGCATTTTTAATCTTTTATCTGATTCAGAATCTGCTAGCCATTGTAATGCCAACAAGCCACTTAAAACATTATAATCGCTAACAATTTAAATCAATTCCCCCATTTGGAATGTAGAATGAAGCACTTAATATGAACTGTAGTTAAATTTAGAATTTGGCTTTTTAACCTGCCAGTACAAAATAGCTACATCTGTGAACTCCCCAATGAGACAAAACACACTCATATTTTAATAATTATAGGAGAATCAGTACATATTTGCTCCCTTTGGAAGAAACGGGGTCCCTAGACAGCCATCCAGCATAAAACATATTGCTACCCCATATGGATATATCTGTGCAAGTTGCCAATTTGAACATGAAAAATAAAGCACAAGGACATGCTATTCCTGTGTTATATTCAGTGTATATGCCCATTTTCCATCACCATTCGTAGTACTCATAGCACTGTTATGGACTATGGCACGACAGTTTATGAAAACAGTTGCAACTGCTGTGGTGTCTGTCATAGTATGATGTAGTGACATGATGTATGAAAACATTATGCGGCGGTGCTGATTTCCTGCAGAGTACTGTGAAATCTGTGTTTTGAAAATGTTTTTGTTAAGTAGCCTTCTGACATACTGTGCACCCATGAGGCCATATACCTTTCCAAGTACCTATATGTCGCTATTTTCATAAATCACCTGAGTCACATGTGCAATCACATGTCCTACCACACCAGGTCCAAACAAACTGTAGCTTACTATAATATTGTTTGTATGTCTACTGTAGTATATGTGCTATAGAATGTTCACTAACATACGTGCTATATTGCAGAATTAATGGAAGTGCTAACTGGGGTACTTATTTAAAACATGAAAACTTAAATATTCAAAGTAATAAAAAAATAACAAAATCATTCAACTGTAGTTTTAAAAGATAAATGCTACATTTAGAATAAATTGACCGTTTATTACTTTTTCATGGTGAAACACCTTAAAAATTTATAATAATACAGTAAAAGTTTGTGATTCTAAGTTTGTTTATAATTAACGATTCTAGTTATTTTATGTCGGCTATTCTATTTTTTACGAATAACACCAAAACGCTCCATGGTATAGTGTCATGCATGTTTCTTAACAGGCAATTTTCACTTTGTATAAAGTGCCAAAGATTTAGCAGAATCTCTAACAATGTGTCCATATGTTTAACCATTTCTAATGCTTTTAAGTGAAAACTACGCGTCCCCCTTATCTGCAGAGTTTACCGACTCTTCAAATTAAAATAATCAATATATAATCCAATATCTTACACATTTGCTGTTGAGTCCGTTTTTGAAGGGGCGAATATCTGACAGACTAATAATGGTATAAACCTGCAATGCACATTTTTCTCGCATAAAAGCAGATTTCTGTTCCCACATATTTCTCTGGAAAGCTCAGCATTTTGGCTTCCTCACATTACATCAATCCTGTAAGATCCTCCTGCTCGCTGCATGCCTGGAAGGTACTGTAGCAAGGTGCCTCTGAAAGACACCTACACGGTCAGCTACATCAGCACTATCTCTCTCTCTGAGAGTCTACTTATCAACCATCCACATACACAAAGGCCCAAGAAACAGCTGCTAATCATGCCTAGGCTTCCCTTTAGCTGAGAGATTGCAGTATCAAGTCAACATAGAACAAGGGCGACATTTAAACTATCGCGTGAAGGTTAATGTACCATGCTCAGGTGTGGAATACATCTGCAGGGAAGGAGACCTTGAAATAAGGCCTTTGATGAACCACATCTCCACTGCCTGCCCAAGCACTAGCTAACCTGATATTACCCTCACTCCACCGCAAAAGATGTCTAGAACATGCCATTTGGGATTATGTTACATGGAGAGTTGGAGTGGAAACCAGATCCATCAATTTCACAACAGGGTCTGCGGTTATATACCAACCATCAGAACACGAATGAAAGGGACACAGATGTATAGAGTTAGAGGGGGCACTTCCTTGTGAGGGGAGAAGGTTGCAGTGGAGGTCTAGGGTGCAGTGTGTGGCTCAGCGGGTCAGGAAGCTGTGCTGTAATCAGCGAGTTACTGGCTGAAATCCCAGAGTGGGCTGAATGATTTCACTGTTGGACCTTTGAGCAAGACCCTTAACCCCTAGTTGCTCCAGGAACTGTCTGACCCAGCCTTCTTTCAGCAATGCTGTCACTTTGGATAAATGTGTCTGCTAAATGGATAAGATAAAAAGAATCCCCACAAGGTGAATTTTTGAGATGCCTTCACAGACAAGTTCTGTATCTGTGGAAGATATGATTGTTTTCTACAAGTTACCTTTGTTGTTTAAGTCATATGGGTGTAGCTTAAATTGAATAAGATGAGTGCTGGTCTTCATTTTTATGATTAGAAGTATAAATATAAAACCTAATCCTGCATGCTTCAGCGGAATTATTTGACAAGGTCACTGTTCTTACATTAAAGCTATTCGTTTGCATTCTTAAAATAAAAGTATAATAATAAAGAAAAAGAAATTTTAAAGGAACTAAAAAAGATGAGTCATTCTTCACATTTTGTCATATGTTACAGGTGGGATGGTGAGACATTCTGCAGCCTCACCCGCCACGCTCAAGGGTTCAAATCCTCCTGGTCTATTTGTGTGAGCTTTGCATGTTCTCCGTGAGTTGTGTGAGTTTCCTCAAGGTTCTCTGGTTTCCTACTGCAGTTAAGCTAATTGACTTCTCTGAAATTTCCCATAGAGTGTGAGTGTGCCCCATAATGGACTAGCATCCTGCCAAGGGTGTGCCCCACCCTTGTGCACATGTTGCTAGGATAGGCCCTCCCAAGGTCCTGGCCAGGATAACTCATTAGCAGATGGATGGATGTGTCATTTGGGCAGATCTTCATTTGGTGTGTCAGAAATTCACTCTCAGAATTCCTAATATTAAAACATTATTATATTTATATTGATTTTTTTTGCATCCAAATAAAGTTAAACTAAAGGAAACAAGACAGGGGACATCCTGGAGATATCAGGCTATCAGTCGGCAGAATTCCCACTCATTTTAATCAGGAGCCAGGCAACATAGTCAGTTACAGTTTCAACAGTTTCAGGCAATTTTAGAACCCCTGCATAGCATAGTAACACTTTAGGGATAAAATGATTTAATCGAGGAAAAGAATCTGAAACAGTCATACAACAAATACATATGAAGCGAAGTGATAATTGGTTTCTGCTTCGGCATTATTTTCCAAATACCACATCCTGATGGAGCTGCATCGCACTGTCATTAAAAATGGCACTTATCTCTATTGCTAACCTTCAGCGAATAATGTGTCTGGGAAATGCCAGATAATTGTTTAAGGGATGTGTGGCAAGTTGGCAGAGCAAAACCTTGCCTAAAGATAAGATTTCCTGCGCTGAATCCAGCGTTTTAATGAGAGGGTGATTTGCATCACCTAGCCTTCTTTGACTTTTACGATTTAATTATTTATTTATTTATTTTCGCTGCAATGAAGTCGAACGTGCTCCAAGACATTTTGTCGGGAACTTTAATTTATTTCCTATTGCTGTCAAAAGAAGCTAATGACCAAAAGTACTGTCTCAGATATATTTTTAGCTGCGCAGTTTATCTTCATAAATGAATGTTTGTATTTCTCATGCCATTTATAAGTGTTATGTGGTCAGTTGGACTGAGTAGTACTTGAGTAGCAGGAGTTACTTCCTAATCAAACCTAGCTAAAATTTTCTTTGCAGTTATAAGTTCTCCCTGTATCTGCATGTATTCCTGGGTTCTCCCCCCTCGCTCTAAAGACACAGCAATCGTGTGAATTTGTTATCCTGAACTGTCCTCAGCACGTACATTTGAGTACCATTTAATGAACTGACTTCCACTCTGGGATGTAGCCTGCCGTGAGTTCAGTGCTTCCAGGAACTATCTCTGAATAGCTGAGGCCCTAATTGGATAAGCAGTTATTAAATGATCTTTTTATTATTATTATTTTTTGGGTTGACTTAAAGCAGCCTTGAACTTTTCAGGCTGATTTTTTTTTTCGTCTACACCGTTTCTGCTAATTACTGCCAGTAGTGATAAATTGTTCCTATCATAATGCCGGAACTTTAGGTTAATTTATATTCCAGTTTGGTGGTGCAATGCTCAGAATTGTATATACAGAACAATACTTAGAAACCAATATATTCTGTATAATATAGAGTTTGTTGATTTAAGGTACTACCTCGGCTTATATAGTTAATGAAAAAACTCCTAGAAAACAGGGTCAGGTAGCATTCCTGGAGCAATACAGGCCTTGCTCAAGGGCCCAGTGGTGATATGATTACTCTGACAGCCAAAGGATTTAAACCCACAACCTTCTGGGCATGGGATCAGATTCTTAACGATCTGAGGCACATAAAACATTTTATCAAGTAAAAAAGTATAAATTCCTTTGAAAAGTGTGAAAGTTTGTGTGGATGAGATTTTTGGAAATATGACTTATGGTAATAAACCTGGGGCAGAGTTGTGGATTTTTCTTTTTTACCTTAGCCATTACATGAACAAGCTACCCAGGAATCTAGCACTGTTTCACAATGACTCTTCTTAAAATGCTATTTTATTGCTTCCTAATAATACTTGGCTTTTCAATAAAGTTTCTTTGTGGCACAAATAAGATGGCACAGAGTGATTTAAGTTTTTAATTTTTAATTAGATGTCTTATTAGGGTAACTATCGCAGAAGCATCCAGAAATGTGAATTAAAAGTGCAGGATTTTGATGTGAAAAGGAAATAATGAAGTTCCTTATCACATACATTTCCAGAGGAAAAGGCACTATGATAGAACATAATTTATTGCTCTGGTTAAAAAGAACATAGATAAATGGTATAATATAGTATGAAAAATTTACACATGGTGGATTCTGCTCATGCATCTTCCTCAAACCAGTGTCGGAGTGGAGCTCTAATCCTAAGCGTCAAAGTGAATGCTTCAGGTAATGGTTACAGTGCAAGCTGCTCTGTGTATTTACTCAGCCATAGCTTTTTAACCCCAGCATGAGAAGCCAGCACGCACCTTCTAACGGAAACGAGAAATAACTCAAGGGAAGGGGTGCATTCTTTCCCCTGGCAACCTGCCTGTGACTTCACAGGCCTAGAAAGTGTCTCACAATCGTTAATCGTGGATTTAGCTCACGGCGCCTAGTGACCTTCGCTTACACTGTACAGCAATCCTTATGTAAAGAAATGTCGTAAGACCCACCTCTTCCCAGAAGACCTCAGCTAACCCCTCTGGCTCCTCGTCTTTGCTGGCTCTTCCTCTGAAATGGTTTCGCTTTGCACTGCTGGATGCCCTGTTCCGGTATCTTGCACTTAGACTTAGTTCGTAATAGATTTTCTTGGTGATATTTGAGTACCGTTTTTCAGATTGTAGCTTTTAACTGCGTCTTGTATAGCTCCTGTACCACTATCTTGGACTTGTTATTGGTTAGTCATTGGGAGGTTACCTTAGGAGGCTTTTGTACCTACATTGGCTACTTAACAGCTGTATGCTTGTGAAATACTTTCTGTTTCAGTTGTATGACACTTTGGACAAAAGCGTCTGCTATATAAATAAATGCTGTATTGTTCTGGTCCAGCGCAGTAAGCATGGCCCTCATTCTTCTGTTCTTACTGTTCAACCTTTGGAACAGTGAGGTCCCGATTTTCCTTTCAGGCTAGGGACTTGGAGTTTCATAAAATATGCCACATGACACCAAGATAGTGCTTCATCCAGTCATCTTCAATAACTCCTTTTACAGAAGAATAGTTACCTTTCTAACTGCTTTACTAAGTATGTCCCAGTAATTATAGGGCTGCAAACACCCTAGATGGGAAGCCAGTTTGTGACACGGTGCATGTGCATACAGGGAAATCACCCTAAATTGACAGTGGGAGAAAACCCACATGGACACAGGAGATGATGCAAACTCCACAGAGGGAAATAAGCACACAGTGAGGGTGGCGCGCTAACCCAGTGGGTACTCAGCTAAACGGGGAACATGCTGCGAACTTTAACCAGTGTTATGTGAAGGTCTTCTCACAGTTGGCAGAGTTCTTACTATAACATTACTGGAATGTTATTTCATTTCATTTCATTTCAACATTTTTAAGTTCTGTCAGTGTCAGCACGATAACATTATTGCCTGAACATCCTTTTAATGCGATTAATGTCGAACATTATTGCTTTGTAATAAAATATTATTTTATAGAAGTGCTATATGTGTAGACTGAGAAAACACTGTCCAGCCTTGAAACCATTACACTTGAGGTGTTTTATGACTGTGTCACCCAAATGAAAATGCCTTTTGTTTGTTTGTAGTCTTAGTTGCAGTACTAGTTGCAGTACTACTAGTTAGTTCTGGGAATATAATGAAAACTGTACACTTTGAATGTTTCCAAATCTAATCAGTAAACATTCCTAGAATGAATAATTGTTAGCTGGGTAGCCTCACTACTGGCAGTATGATTTCTACCCTCATTCTGTGTGTGTATGGAGTTTGTATGTTCTCATGTTTTGTGGGGCTTTCCTCTGGGTAATCAGAACTCGTTCCATCCAAGTGGTACTCCTGCCCTGTGCTGCCTGGGATAGGTTCCTGCAAGGCCCCTCTGGAACCCTGTTCAGAGTAAGTGTTTGGAATATGGATGAGTCACACAGTGAGTCTATCCATATAAGTGATTTTTTTTCTTGCTTCTAGCCCAAACTGTACAGCCGTTTCCTCTGTATTCCCACTGAGTGAGTTCTGTACTGCTGAGTTATGCTGCACCATAATCCTGGCTTGCTCCCTCTGGCATTCGCTGTATCGCTTTTCAGAACCTTCGCACCCAGAATACATTGCATTTCTATTGTAGCCCTGTTTGGAGAATTTGCGTCCTGCTCTCTTTCGGCAGCACCGTCACTTTTAAATGTTAGCTCCGGCGAGATCTTGTTTCCTTCGCACCCGGCCGCGCCCCTCGGCGCAGAGATGCCAAGGGTTTCCGGCTCCTTGCTAAGGCTAAATTAGGCCTCTCGCGCTTGTTTTGTAGCGGCCTCATCTGTTGTGGATGAGAGCTCGCGGCTCATTCCCCCAAGGTCTCCTGGTTTCTACCACTGCATTTCGCAGGCCACTGGTGCTACCTGGCCGGCCTGAGATGCGGGTTGTTGGCGCTGGTGGGTCTGTGCCCGTGGAGCGTGCTGCCGACTCAAGCTAATTGTCACATGCCCTTCATGGTGCTACAAGCTTGTTATTGTTCTGTAACCTTATCGTGTCCCAAATATAGTTACTTTTGGATGCTCCGGCTCCGGCGATGAACCAGTTGGCAGAGCAGACGCAGCATAAATATCACGCTCCCTCAAACGTTTCTCAATCAATAAGTTTTCTCATGCCTGTTGTTACGATTGCTCCACAGTTGATTTCCCGCAGGGAATCAAATAACAAAACGCATAAGCTAGCAGGAAAAAAAAAAAACTATATTGCATTCTCTGACAGCTGTAAGGAAACGTTTGACAATAAGAAGGCTTTTTTATGTGTATAAACTGTCATGCTTATAAGTTTTATATGGAAGTCTCTCTCAGGAGATAATGGCTGTGGTTTGGCAACTATGGACAGATGATCTTGTTGCAGGAAGAAGGGCAGTGGAAAGAGAATTGGATGCAGAGGACTGGATCGGGCTAAGGTGTTGGACCCTATCTCTGGATAATGCTGCAAGGTCAATTTCTGGGTTCAGTCAGTGTTCTGTGAGCACAGGACCAGATGGTCCTGGGCAGGAGGCAGCGGTGAGCGAGAGGCTTAGCTATTTAGCATTGAGCCGCCGCATTTTACATCGAGCCGCTGGAGTAAGGGTATTAACCATGAATGCATCGCGCCACTACTGCAAGGCTGCACCGATGTCCACTTTAGAGAAATACTCTCAAGGGATACACATGTGTGAGCGAAGGCCTTTTTGCCTGTGGCCTCTTATAGGTTTCATTTAGCTATGAATAAGGTGACTGAACAAGGCGAGTATGTCTTACCACATGGTCTTTTACCAGGGCGCTGGTGTGTTCCAATGGTGGCAGAAGGAGCTGAAGCCATTCTGATTTCTTATGCTTTGTAACGAGTATCAAAAGCACACAGCAAGGAGTTCAGATGGATTATACTGTATATGTAGCACAAAGGCAGACTTTTATCATTTAATAATTTAATAATCTTGATAGAGCTGAACTCAAGGCATTACACAAAGAAATAATACTTTAATAATGAGTCATCCTGACCCTAAAGAACGGGCAGTAAACAAGTGAGCTTCATATGTGTGCAACATTTATGGGCCAAGCTAGTAAAAGTGGGCCCAACAGTAAACTTAGCATATTATTTTTATATAAATTGTATGCAGGAAAAGTACAAGAATCTTTATTTGCGTGCAAAGTGGAGGAGGTATGCAGATCCCTGAAAGTCTGGTTCTAAATTTATGCTTGATTTTTACTATTGATTACAGCTTAAGATTAAAAAAGCAAGTGAAAAATATGCATTGCAGGTTTGTGCTTCCTTCTATATGTTTTTTTAGTTAATTTGAATTGCAGAAAATTTACCCTTCGGTACAGAAGGAGTCTGCATTTGCATTAGCCATTGGGTCAAAAGCTGATGCATGAACATTATAATGCTTGATGTCTACTATAGGGAGAGCACAGTATGAAACATTCACGAAATAAGTCTCAGAGCACATAATATAGCTAGTACAAGCTTTCTTTGAGTAGGTTCTTATATGTTGGTGAATGACAAAAGAGCTTTTAAAAAATTATTATTCCCCATTATGTTAACTGCCAATCAAGAAAATAAATTAAAAAATTAAGAAAAAAATAACCACAGGAATGCTCCATACCTGCGTAAAGAGATATGAATAAACCATATCAAACATGGGGTTTTAAGGTTTCCCAATATTTCTTTTATGATTTCTTTCTGTACTTGTCGTGCTCATCTTTGTTCGCTGTCTTGTGAACAGCTCGTGTGATCTCTGACCCCCGCTGGAATGGCTTTTATTAA
This sequence comes from Petrocephalus schoutedeni, assembly GCA_026780765.1. Taxonomy (NCBI): domain Eukaryota; kingdom Metazoa; phylum Chordata; class Actinopteri; order Osteoglossiformes; family Mormyridae; genus Petrocephalus; species Petrocephalus schoutedeni. The sequence continues at coordinate 15,018,390 of JAODKL010000034.1, forward strand.
AAGCACAGCTGGGTGTGGCTCTCTCACTAAAGCACAGCTGTTTGCCAGATGTTTTGGGGGCGTCTTGCTGTGGACGATGCCTTGCTCCCGCTCTGTGCCCGTGAATGAATGTGGTCACGGTATCACCTTCTGGTGCAGCCTGGCAGTAGTGATACTGCCACAGATAAGCTGTTTTCCAGAAATAAAGGTCTGCAGGTGACAAAAATAGTGCAGTGGCAATGATGATGTGTAATAGGTAGTAATAAGAGATGTCTTGGAAATTTAACTGTGATCTAATTAATATTCTTATATGATTAACAGTTATTTTGGTCTTTAAAAATAGACTGATTTGATCATCCACTTATGCAATAAGATAAAATATTGGTAAGACAGCATTTAGAACATCCTCCGTGAAAATACTGATTTTGGCCGTGGGAGCAAATCATGCTTTAAAGGAATAATGGCATTTATTTACAGTGTGAAGGTTAATCTGTAATTTTTATGTTAAAATTATTGGTTTTTACTAATTTGATTTATTAATAAATCATGACCCACGACCCTGACCAGGACAAGCAGTGGGAAGATGGATGGATGAATGGATGGATGGATATTAAATCAGAAGTTCATCAATAAAACATAAGCAGTCATTAATTACATAGGAGCTGTTTTAATTGTTAATCGTGTCACACCTCTGTGAGAAAGGATAAAAACTGTGTGGCCGTATGAGTGTTTGTTGCGTCGGCATTAGTGAGACTATCAATCTGGTTGACTGACGGAGTAAGTGAGTAGGTGAGGGAGTGAGTAAGGGAATTAATGAGTGAGTGAGTGAGGAAATGAGTGAGCGAGTGAGGTAATGAATGAGTGAGGGAGCGAGTGAGTGAGGTAATGAATGAGTGAGGGAGCGAGTGAGTGAGGTAGTGAGGAAATGAGTGAGGGAGGTAATGAATGAGTGAGGGAGCGAGTGAGTGAGGTAGTGAGGAAATGAGTGAGGGAGGTAATGAATGACTGAGTAAGGTTGTGAGGAAATGAGGGAGTGAGGGAGGTAATGAATGAGCAAGGGAGTGAGTGAGTAGTTGTGTAAGGTAGTGAGGAAATGAGGGAGGGAGGTAATGAGTGAGGAGCAAGTGAGTGAGTATTTGTGTAATGTAGTGAGGAAATGAGGGAGGGGGGAGGTAATGACTGAGTGAGTAAGGTAGTGAGGAAATGAGGAGGGGAGGTAATGACTGAATGAGTAAGGTAGTGAGGAAAGGAGTGAGTGAGGGAAGAAATGAATGAGTGATGAATTAATGAGAATGAGGGAAGAAGTGAGGGAATTCAAATGAATGAGTGAGCGGCCTACTTATGGCGAACTGTGATGACATTTGTTAGGTCTATCTGTGCAATTATGGTTATCAATCTGTGTGTGCGTTCATCCATTTTACAGGACTTGCAGGTTCCAACTCATCTAGATTTTCAAAAGTAACACTATCAAGAACCTTCTCATTCAAAATGAGACTGTCCTGGAAGAAAACCCAACTTTTCCTACACGTCTCATTACATGACAGTTCCTATGCCGAGGTGTCGTGGGCGGGGCCTAGACTCGCAATAATAGGAAACTATTCAAATAAGCTTGCAAACTCATTTATTTAAACAATTAGGTTTATGAGTTTGGGTAGTCCTCCGTACAGCCCAGCTCAGGAAAGCTGATTAAAACGTTTTGTCAGAACATATGGTGCAGCTTTAGTCAGTCATGTGGAAAATTTAATTTCTTTAGGGGAATGTGCACTTTGATTATATGTAACAACATGCAAAAAAAAAAAAAAAAAAAAAGATGAATAATGATTATGTGAATGGCTTGTTTGTTGAATTCTCACTTGGCTAATGATGTGCATGCATAATTCTTTTGATGTTTGTATGTTCAGGCATGAATATGACGTTCATATTTTACAGATACAGTTATTTGCATTTCTAGTTTGTGACACAATATAGCACGTCGCATGACAGGGACAAGATATGTAGTTTATTAAATAGTTATGGAAATCACTATTTTTACTAAAAAGGTATGTATGTATTTTAGATATTTAGTACTAGATACAATTACACTAAATTACACTAAATATGTTCACATGAGTACATACAGTGTATAGCCCAAATAACCAAATATGTTACCCAGAAAGGTTTCAGCATGCACTGTTTATTCAGCCCTCTGGTTTCTGAGGTGCCTGCGGAGGACTGTCAGCAGGGGAGCGGGTCCACCACTCCGACCCGAGCACCTTCACCGGGGACTGGGATTGGGAGTGAATGGTGTGCTGGAATGCCAGAGCGTAGCCGAGTTTTGATGCATGGCCCCGTTCCTCAGATGCCCTGAGTGATGTGGCTCTAAAGGGTTTCAGACAGCTTGCTTATAATGCGTCCATAAAGCTGTCAGCGTTTCTCGGATCACCAGCAGCAGGTGCCAATAGTGATTGATTCCCCTGCCTTAGGGCCTAGTGTTAGATATATAATATATACGCATTGGGTTTGTACACATCTGGATTACTCATCTATATAATCACTACTTATTTATTCATGTATTTACAGTACCTTTATCTGCAATCCTTAAAAACATATGTTGAGAATAATGTGAAGGGTGCATAATTGTCATTGCTGACACACCATAGCACACAACAACGAAACATGTCCTCTGCATTTAACCCATGTGACATTGTAACATATCAATGGGCAGCTACTCGAGTGCTCAGGGAGCAGTGTTTGGGGGTGGTACCTTGCTCAGGGTACTTCAGTGGTATTTGCAGGTCAGGGACTCGACCTGGCAGCCTTTAGATTGCACAATCACTTCCTAAATCATTCTGCCACCACTGCCCTATGAATAATCCAAATAGTTCATCATTTTGGGTAGGTGTTTGGCGATAGAGATCCGGCATTACGAAGACATGTGCTTGAATCACGTTTGATAGACTGTGCAGATATAAAAAAAAAGTACCTAAAACATGTTTTTGGGTCATATATAAATATAATTTCTGATATTAAAAGCTGATAATATAATGTTTAACTGCCAAAGAATAAGCATAATCTAGTGTTTTAGTAGCAATCATTAAGTACATATTCTTGCCCCTACTACCACAATTTGAAGTTTCTAATTAAAGATATTAGACTAAATGTTCCCAAGGAGGGTTACGATGCCAGACAAAATTCTCCCAGCCTTGCACTTAGTCCTTTTATGGATATGCATATAAGAATTTGATAATCCTACATTAAACCATGACACATAAGCACATACTATTCATAGAGAATGAGGACACATTGATATTTATTTTTGCATAATATTCTCTTTACTGGTTTAATTTTTTTTCTTGACCAGGCAGACTTTGACTGAGAGAAACTGAGAGAGAATTACATGGTGTCACATTATACATAGCTAGGTCTGAAGCAAAAAATGAAATTCAGGCCCATCCAATAATTTCATTCACAAACCCTACACTATCATGGAATTGAAAATGCCACCGGAGGTGCAAAAGGGATATCTACTATTTTAATTTACTTTAATTTTAATCTACTTCATTTTAATTATTTGCAAGTGGTATTTTATATACTATTATCTAGACTTTTTCTCCCAAATGCCCAAATGTTTCTCAAATGACAAATAATATTTGAGCCACACAATGATTTAATTGCATTTATAGCTAAGTATACTTCTAATGCTAAAATATTTTCGTAGTGGGACAGGTATCGTCAAATGTCTCGGTTGGCTGATTCCATGCAAAAATCATAAATCACAAAAGGAAGATCATCTCTTGGTTATAAGCACACACAACAGATATCCTTGTTAGATATTAATTACTCACTTTAACCAAGGAAACTAATTCCTTGATCTGAGCTCAAAGAAAAAAATAGCATGAAGCATAAGAGAATTGTAAGTGGACCTTCTTTAAAGAATACCAATACAACAGAGGTTTACATCTCAGGCCACAGAAGGGCATGTCTCTGCAGGTACAGGCTTCAGCTGTTCCTCTTAATTACCATTTCATGCATTATTTAAAAAAGACTTTTGATTAAAAAAAAATAGCTCTGTCTGCATGCATACTTTTATATCTCTTGTGTATAATGCTGGTTTCTTATTTTTTAGTTGTTAGAGCGTGACGTATAACACATTGTACAAAGTGCATACCTACCTCGTGACAGAATCACTAAGCTGCAGAAATTAGTTCAAAACTATAATGTAACATCACCACACAAACAATCAGCCTTTAACGCACATCACGGTGCATTCAAACACTCTTAATAAAGAAAACACTCACATTGCCACATCACAGCTGGCGATACCTGCTAAAAGTACAAGTGTTCGAAGCTAATTTAAAGTAGCTCCACCTAATATTGGACATGCGACCTTGCTGTGTCTACTACTTTTAATTAAGCTTCAGTTAATTAAGCTTGACTGAGCTGTATCAAATACTGATCTTACTGTCACATCATTTCATGGTTCAACACATGCACCCTTTATGAAAAGGACTCGTTTTCTGCAGTATAACAGTATTATCTTCAGGTCAGTCAAGATGTTCATTCTACAAAAGACTGATAGAGGAAACATTATTAGTTAGCGCTTTTGAAGGTACATAAATATATAAAAAATTTAAATAAAGGTTTACCTGATATTTATGTCTACAGTACAAAATGATCTTAACAGATGGTGAAAGCACTATGTATTTAAAAGAGACTTAGAATAGTTATTATATATAAAAAATATTTATTTACATATTTATTACATGAGTATATGTTTCTGACTTTCCCACAAAGAATGACCTCATGGACCCTTTCTAATCTAGTTTCAGAACTGGAAAATTCACTAAGTCCGCCCTCCTGACTATTCTGGACACCCAGTGATCTTCAAGAATGGCATCTTGGTAGCAATCTGTAGTTATTTTGCTAGACCAATCGGCAGACTTTGACACAGTGAAACACCAGATACTCATAACCACCCTCTTTCCATTCAGCGTCACAGGGACTGCTTTGAGATGGTTTCCCTCCTACATATCAGGTAGATCATTCCTAGGGTGGATCAGGTAAAAACAGGTGTGCCCCAATAGTAAGTCCTTGGCCCACTTCTCTTCAACTCATCTACTGTAGGTCTGATCAGTTGGTTGCTTCTCCTACCACAGCTACATCAATGACATTTAGCCATAATCGATCTTCTTTCATAAGAATACCACAGTCTGTGGTATTGAGCTACCCAACCACATCTGGTCATAAAAAACCTTCAAGAAATACTCTAAAATGCTTCTTTTCTGGGAAGACCTCATCGCTCATCCGAGCACCGACCAGCTCCATCCCTTGATTATGGCCTTTTGGTAACAGTCGATGCTCTGCATTTACTCTGTATTACTTCCCTCAAAGGAACCTAGTCCTCAGCCTGTTTTTGGTTTACATACCCCTTCTCTTAGATTCTTGCATTGTTGTGTTAGTGCGCACCTTTGTGTTTGTGTATCATCATTCCAGGTGATCCTCTACTTCACAGAGCATCCAGACCAGAATCCTTATACTGCGCTTTACTTAAAGCATGTTTCTACTATAAAGCTGTCATCTGTCTTATGTATTCCACAGAAGTGCTGCAGTGAGAAGATTCTGGCCACCTTGGTACTTTCTTTTTGACATCATTCATTGTTGTAGTTCTGTTCTGCCCATCCGTGCCTTTCACTTATGCTCAGTTGAATTCTGATTTGCCCTCACCTGATACTGGTTGCTAGGTTTTGTCATTTTTTTACTACCAATGCAAGCATTTGTAGCTGAACACTTTGTATATTGTACATTGTAAAGAGTGCCCTTCCACTTCTGGTGTTCCTGTTTCACTGTAGCTACAAATAATACTTCGTTATCCCTGTTGGGCATCTTCTCCTGACTTTACACCCCCATCATTCACTTGCTTTCCCTCCCCTCACCTTTACCATTGCTGCGACAGTCTTTGACGAAATTGTTGCATCTTTCAGCATTGTGCTGCGCAGCTCTGGAGCCAATACTAACGTGCACTTCTTACAGGTCATTCACTGGAATCTCAGCTTAGCTACACTTTTACCTAGTTGGCTCTTGGACACCTCTACACTGGTGATGAACTATCTGTGTCACGTTTCTGTCACTTGGGTCAAACGCTTCTTTTAGGTGAATACATGTAAAATGTGAATGCAAAAATGGAAGCTAACCTCACAAATTCATAAAGGATTTAGAGCCCAGTGAAGCTTTAACCTAACCCTATCGTGAACCTTAGGTAGGGTACAATGCCTAGTAACAAAAGGAGATTCTCTTAAATGAGATTCTCTTAAATGGCCATTAAACTGTATTTCTAAGTCACCTGGTGATGCTCCATGTCACAAATGTCCTCCCAGGCACCTGTCCCCTTCCCTGCAAATGTGGCACAAGAATTTCAGTGTTTCATGGAACATGTGACAATGAAACTATATCAAAAAGGGATTCAAGAAAACCGAACACACACTCACACACACACACACACATATATATATATATATATATATATATATATAACCTCCATATCCATGACAATGCTAACTCGATCCATCTTCTACTGCTTTTCAAGTACAGAGATTATTACTGCTTTTTACAGTACTTCCTTCCAAGGAGTGCAGTGCAGGGCAAGAGACACTGTGGGCAGTGCATTGTAGGGCAACATGAATTTATGTATATTTATTTTTGAAAAACATAATAGAAAATTCTAAGTACACCTAAAGGATGAAGACACCTGAGATTTCACATATTTGCTTTCCCCTGTGAATGATTTTACATTCAACTTGCAGAGGCAGCTCTTACTCCAATCATATCTGCTGTAATAGTACGTGCTGACCTGTAAATGGGGCTGGATGAAGCTTCCAGGAAGGGAGTCACTGCTGCAGGTTTCTAGGAATTTATCATTATCGTGGGAGTCTACCAACTAATAATGCACCACTTCAGAACAGAGTGTCTTTCCAAGCAGATCGTTTGAACAGGGCGTATTTCCCAATTAACGATATTGAGGGTGGATTGATGAAGACTGATGGCAGGTTAGAGACGTCTGCATATTGGCCTCCAGATAAATAAAAAATAGCCAAGCTGTGGCCGACTGCCAGAATGAAACAGATGACAATTCTTAAAATTTTAACAGATGCTGTGTACAAACCACATTATTCTAACGGTTAAGATATGAATATGCTGGTAATTATTTTTGTTGAAATTCAATTATATTGAAATCATTTTTAGGGTGTATTGGCCTCAAATTGCTTAAAACAGATGTATACTGAATAGCATGACATTATACTGATAATTAATATTACAAATTATATAATGTTATATACTGCTTTTTCAGAGAGGGGATACAAATCCACAATACAAGAAAAGCCTTTAAATAAAACTACTGTACAAATACTGTGTATTATCTGAAACTGCTTATCCTTCTGAGTGGCGGGGGGTCTGGAGTCCACCTGGGAAACTACGAGGCGGGGAACAACCCAGGACAGGGGGCCAGCACATCACAGGGCAGAGTCACACATGCAACTCCAATTAACCTCAGCATGTTTTTGGACTGTGGGGGGAAACCGGAGTACCCAAAGGAAACCCCACGATGACACGGGGAGAACATGCAAACTCTACACACATGAACCTGGGTGAACACTTGAACCCGGTCCCAGAGGTGTGAGGCAACAGTGCTAACCACTGCACCACCATGCCGCTCCATGGGTATGTGTATATACATATATACATACATATATATATGTATGTGTGTATGTATCTATGTGTTTCAGTGGAATGCCAGTCTTCCGTTCATCTATCTGCCCGGCCGGTGATCCTTAGCAGAGCAGCCCGTGATCCTCCTACATCTGTACTGTGAGACCAGGATACAATTCGTGCTCAGATGCTGTATCCCCCCAGGCAGAGGATAACACCTGGGCATGCAGGACTGAATCGACAATGGTAAAAAAAACAGATTTGCACTGATATTGAGATATAGCACACATACATACATAAACACATACCGCAACATTTACAGAACCACTGGAAGCAAGTTGACAGAATCAGAATCAAGTTTACACTGTAGGCCAAATATGTTCACACAAAAAAACACACATGCAGGGAATTTGTCTCCTTTTGTCAGTGGTCCTCAAACATACAGTAGATACATGTACAAAACAAGGGTCAAATACAGTTTGGTTGATAAATACATTGTGCATGTTTAGTTAGTCATTGTACAAAAAGTACAGTGCAGGGAGATGTTGGAATCAATATAATACTTACAACGATGAGGTAAAATGAGCAATGCTAAAATAATAGGTGTTCACCCGAGATCTGAGAACAGGGTGGGGAATCCCTTACATGGCCTGGCAGGCTGTTCCATAAACTCTGAGCCTGTGGGAAATCCAGGGTTTCTTGGAAACACAGACCATATGACAGGAGATTCAGCGGCAGAAGCTGTGTCAAGCAAGCTTTTATTTTATATGTTTGCCTAAAAAGGGTGCTGGGTGGAGGCTGAACATAGCAGAAAAAATAATTACAAAACAACATGGGTGGAACAAAGAAATGTGATTAATTATGGATTTTTCATGAATAACTGCTGATAAATTCCCTCCCGAGATCCCCCTCCCCCCCAATAGAATGTTATTGCTAAAGCGTGTACCGTCAACAGTTCATTAAATCAGGAAATTGCAAAAATAGCCAGGTCATGTGACCTGAGCCCTACACATTAATGACTTAGATAAGTATGAGGTCGTCCTTTCTGCCTTATGAGTTGGCAGAAGGTGAGAGCTGACCTGAGCAGAAAGCCATTGAAGCGACAAGTGAAGAAGCATGATGCGCTCGTCTTCTCTACTGCAGGTCACGCTTCTTGTGGTAGTAGTCTGACCTCACTGTAGATCAGAACACGTGCAATTGTCACTCCGCAAAAGTAAGGCACCGCGGTAGCCCGCTTTGCTGTAGACAGAGGCATGCATGCATGCATGATTGGAAGGTCGCTTCCAATTCAAATGCTGTGGTCGGCAGAGTAATTTCAGCATTGGGCTCTTGAGCAGGGCCCTTAACCTCTGTTTCTCCAGGGACAGACTGACCCTGCTCTCTCAATCGTGTCGCTTTGGCGTCTGCTCGATAAATAAAAATGTAAATATCACATGTAAATGTATGCAGGCTAAGCCATAAAAGGCACATCTTGGATAAGAAGTTAACATAACTATTGCAATAGTCCGCGCTGACTCGGCGAAACAATAGGATAGACTGTCAGAATTAGGATGTGACAACAATGCACTCTTATCAGCATTGTTTCCACCAATTTTTCATTTCCAAGATTTAGAGACATGGTTTCTTGCTTTTTCCTTTATTGGACTGGCGAACAGCACACCATGTGTCATCAGGTATGAATGGACGGCACTTCTCGATGCCATCAATTATATGATTGACATGAATTTTGCATAATCTATGCCTTTATGTAATTGAAGAGCTCATGGCCGGTGTATGGGTAGGAGACGAAGGCGGTGGAGGTTAATATCTCACAATATCCAATTACTTGTTCTGTTCATTCTCGGCCAAGTTACCTTGTGCTTGTATCAACTCCAGTGTTGTGTAAAAAAAATTTGGAAAAATTGGAATGACACTTGTTCATTTGTTTCTCTTCTGTCTTCATGGATCCGGTCCTGGCCAAGTCCCTCAACTGTGAGCCCTAAGAATGAAATCCTAGAGAGATAAACATAAAAAACACCTGTAAAATACCTGTAAAACACCTGTGAAATGTTATATGAAGGCAGGTTAATATAATTCAAATTAGGCTCTTAAATGAAAGGGGAATGGCAGCTCTGCGTTTGTTCGGCAATGTGGATATAATAAGCGGTTTAACTTATGTTGAAGCTGACAGCATAAGCACCATCTTAGTTAGCTGAAAAGGCATGAGTCCTCACTGTATCACAGCTGCATGCTAACCATGATAAATATTCCTTTATAAAGCACATAGTGGTGGTTATGTTATATTCCACCCATTTATTCTCATATGAATTGCTCATTCAGGGCATAAATCGAGACACTTGTCTCCATATATCTGCACATGTTGTTTGTCTTCATGAATAAAATCTGCCACACACCATGCTTGGGCATACACAAAAAAATTGGTTGGCTCTAACTACAAAAACACAAATTTGATCTTGTTTTGATTTATTTACAAATGACCACGTGTGCTGAAAATACAATAATCAAGCTATTGAAATGAGCTGTCGTGGCGTAACGCGCAAATTTGATTTGTCTCACTAGATTTGATACATGTTTGAATCTTATCTCTTTTGCAGCCCTGTATTGGCACAAGGTACACTCTGTATTCAATTGGATTAGTACAAAATTGAATTTGTTCAGAAAGGCATAAAAAAAATCACCTCTGCCTGTGCTTAGTGTAATTTGATTAGTCAACAGGATATGTATAAACTTTGTTCTGTAAAACATTTAAGGATGTAGGCTGTGTTTTCATGCCAAAGTGAGGAAAGTAAATCATTCATTAATTTTTTATGATGCCAATTTAAGAAAGTTATTACACTCTTCAGCTTAATATTCAGCCCATATTCAGAATCATACCTCACTATGAAGTTACAGGACAGTTAGATGAATGGTGTCCTGGGTTTTGTCTACCACACAGAATCATTCATCTGTCTAATGAATGAAGTGAATACATTTACTCGGTATATTAATAATTTTGTTCCTCTATATCTCATTTAATTATTTGTAACTGGTCTGTTTAACAGTTACAAAACCGCTGATTATTCAGGTCTAAATTAATGTCCACATTTATAATTTTTAATTAAACTTGACAATGCGTTTAAACGTTTAGAATAATTTCTTCTCACAGCATCACAAGAGCCTCTTGGAGCAGGAAGGTGATGTATGTTCTGCAGATGTGGAGGCAGTTTGGGCCGTGTGACTTATTGTGCCATCTTCTAGGGGTGGCACACTCCATGTGAATTAATTCAAGTGTTTTAATCCATGCAGTTCCCAAGCTCCACATTCCACATTCATCTTGCATGCTTTTTTACTCTAATGCATTATGCATTTTTAATAATTTCATTGTACTGCTGCCATGTCTCTGATTCAGTTTGTTACAATACTTATTCCAAGGTTTTCAACTGCAGCAAATGAGAATTTCCTATAAGAAAAGCATTTGTGACATTATAAATCTCATATCAAGATACTATGCCAGACTTTGGGAAGTTTTGACAGACTGCAGCTCTTGGTTTTCAGATGGTAACATTCTGAATTTGGGTTGACACCACAGCAGCATATACAAAAGCATGCACGCTACAGAAATCCCTACCATCAGTGAGTTGGGTAGCAGGACCCAGTATTCCCTGGCACTGATGAGGCAGCTATTTTAGAAGAATTGTGGATACTGGAAGGGTATCTGAGCATCGAGGTTGTGTGGTGTCCGAAACATGGGTACTGAAGTTTAGAGAGATGGCTGCCCGTGTGCATGGGTCCTAGAAGTAACCCCCCCCCCCCCCCAAGAACTACTCAGGACGACAAGGTATGCAAATGTGAGAGGCCTTTGGTTTTGGCATGAGCCAATCATGCAGGGGGTGGAAGTGCCAAGTAACCAGGGCGTTGTGGTCCTTCACCTGTTGTACTTTTGTCCTTCACACAGGATATCCACTAAAATGTTGCATGATTGGTGACCAGCACAAACGTCCTACATGTGCAGTCACTTTGTTAACGGTGAGTGCTTTCTTTTTCCGTGCAGCGTACTATGTCTCTAGGGATTCAGCTTATGGCACAACATTACACCAAGGCCATTACTGGATGCATCCTCCTGGACTATAAATGGCTGTTTGAAATCAGATGTCTTAGGTCAGGTTCTGAAGTAAGGATTATTTATAGGGCCTGGAATGTGATTTCTGTCTCTGAGGTCTATTTGCCCTCTGGGTGGGCTTTCTTAGTGAGGTTCAACAGGGACCAGCTAAGGATGAAAAACTGGAACTCTGATAGCCCAAGGAAGGCACATTATTGGACCTTTTGGTGTTGGTCTTGCAGTATTATTGGTTTTGGTGATGTTCTTTCTCTGTGGTATTAGGAGGCTGTTTCTGATTCAATACCCCAGGTAGTGTCCCTCTTTTAGTTCAACCAGGCCCTTGTGCAGTGAGCTTCAAGGCAGCAGACAATCCCTGGTGGGGCCAGAGGACTGCACTCATCAGATACTGAAAGGTAGCTGGGGCCCCATGGAGCCCAAACAGGAGCACTGTATACTGCCAGTGTCCAGTTCTTAAAGTGATTTTCTCCCATGCTCCGGGGTTAACGGTACCTGCCAGGTGCCCTTGATAAGGTCCAAGAGACACGTCATTCAACTCATGGCAACTAATGCAGATGTTGGGCTAGGGCATCTAGTTAAGGATCATTATGACTCTATTTTGCGAGTCCATTCTTTGGGATTCCAGGCCTCCTTTTCTGACACTACTTCAAACATGCAAAGGTATGCCTCTGCATCATCATCATCTGTCATGATCTTCGCGAGAAGCCAGCACACGCTCCTACGCTCATCCGGCAAGGAAGTCCACTTCACAGCATCTTGCTGTTGCCTCATCACTATCTCGGTTAGTGTGGCCAAGTGTTATGGAATGGAGGCTGTTTGCTCAGTGAGGAAATGTTGCTCACTCTTCCATTCTGGTGAGACAAGGTCCCAGAGTGAGCAGCTCAACCAGTGTGGTTGAGTAAAAGCATAAACATAGACAGGCAACAGCAGTTTCACAAGATTTGGCCTAGGAAAGGCAAGTTTTATTCCACACAACCAAAATGGGAAGCAGGGAGCAGGGAGGAGCAAGAGAGAGAGAGAGATAAAAAAGCAATTTCATCCAGAAAAGGGAGGAAAGAGAAAAAAAATCAAAAGGTTTCCCACAGCAGCGAGAGGGCTGGTCAATAGCATTGGAGGTAGAACCCAGTTCTCAGCTCCACTGCCGAGGGAGCAGTTTTAAAAGAGGTGTGAAAACCACCAGGGGGGTTGCAGCTGTCGTAATCAGTCGTTACCAGCCGTGCCGCGTTAGGGGCGGAGCGTCAAGGCCGTGTGCTGACCGGCTGTCCGAAACATAGGTGCTGAAGATGTGCCAGGTGGCCGCTGTCTGTGGTGCGGCAGCTCGTGCATGGCCACCTGTCAAACGGCTGGAGCGGGTCCCACGGGCACACTCGTGACTATATATAGCGAAAATTGCATGAACACGGTCATCAAAATGTACACGTGAATAAGGTGATTTTGGTAGCTTTTCTGACAATTTTATATAAGACGATTTAGAATGTTGCCCTCTTAAAAATGAATATAATCCAAAATGATAAATGTAAGGATAATATGAAGAGGAAGGCGTAGCTATTTATTATATTTGTAATACATTGCCTGAGGCATTCCAGTTAAAGGATTTTGATTCCAAAACGTTCAGGAACAGCTGCTTTTCAAAATGGTTTGAATCATGCCTCGCTCTCCTCGGACTAAATAAAAGTAAAATGATGCTGAGATGTTGGCAGCTGAGGCAAATGCAGGCATGTCGGCCCTGCTGGGTACCGCCCTAATTATGGGATGCACGTAGTCTGAGGAGCTGGCCAGAGGGTCTTCTAGCTGTTCGGTGTTTCCTTGTGTGCAAGTAGGCTTAACAGAAGCAATAACGGTTTCTTCTTTGGGAATACTGGTGTGCGGCTCGAATTGGTTCTGTGATGTCTCCATCTGTTGTGTGATCTTGCCCAGACTTGTGCTAAAAACTAATATTCTTTTTACAAAAAAAAACATTATGCAAAAGAAAATGACAGTTTCAATAGATTCCATTTGATTTCTCTTGATGAGAAGTAGAATATGTGCAAAAACATCAAGACAAAAAACTAAACATGTAACATAATATATTCTCATTGCAGTTACCAATACTGCAGTACTGTTAGTGTAAATAGTTAATGTCATACCCCAGGGCCATTCATTTTTAATTTTAATTTTATATGTTTTTATAGTATGTATATATTGTTAAAGTACATATAATATATACATTTTTATTAAAGAATTTTCATATAGATGATATATAATGATTTTTGTGGTACGTTTTCGATAAAATGTTTCCTTTTGAAAGGGAAGCTTAGAAACAAATTGCTCTGAATTGTCAGTCAGGTGGAGCTGACTGCAGCCTGTTGTAAATGGATCCTACAGATGATACACACATCAGTTACGTCTGAGTGACTCCTGTCTGGGCAGGATTCACTTCGCCGGCTCGGGGGTAAAGGGCAGCTTACGCACATCGCCTGTGCCACCAGTACAGAGCTCAATTTTAGTTTAAAGTTTAAAGATTCGCTGAGAAACCGATGCGTCGCTGAATGACAGGCTAATTGCTAAGTATGCAAAAATATGCAATCAGTCAACTTTAAAGATGTCTGAATATGGTAGATGAAGAGAAGGAAATGTAGTATAATGGTGTAGTCAGACAAATAAAGAGTCAGCTTTTGCTTTTGTTTCTGGTATATGTTCAAATCATCAAGACCAATCAGGTTAGAGAAGAAAGAATCCATCCTTCCATTTTCTGTCATCACTTGTCCTACTCAGGGTCATGGGGGGGGGGGGGGCAGACCAGAGTACCTGGAGGAAGTACCCCATGACAACACAGGGAGAACATGCCTCCACCCACTCCACTATGGAACCAGAGGTGTGAGGAAATGGTCCTAACCACTACCCCTACGCCCCCCGCCCCACCCAAAGAAAAAGAATCTGACCAGCCACAACCCACCACACACAGCGGATAGGTAGAAGAGAAACAGCACCATTTTCATGCCCTTGTCGAGGAAAGGAAACAGGCCTGTAGTTATGAATTGTACGGGGCACTCAAAGAACAGGTTGAGATTGCCTTCTGAGCTTTACAGGCCCTGCCTGCCAGTCATCCTCCTCCCCCACTTATTTTCCGTGTAGGAATTGATAGGCTATTTTGAGTACTTTCATTTTTCTTTTTTTAAATGGATTTTCTGGTTTGAATTGTTCTGAAGAACAACTTATTTCACCTGGGGGGGGGGGGGGGGGGGTCTTTGACGGAACTCGCCTAGATCTGTCCTCATGACTAAATGTGAACATCCTCACAGCCCAGTGCTGACTAACTTAACCTCCTGAATGCAGCAACCACATCCTCAAGAAGCCGATTACCACATATACAGCACACCAGCATTTTAATTTCTTAACATGTGGCACAGTATGCTTTGCGGGAATTAGGGGTTACTATAGTAGCTATATAAAGCACATTTCATAAATGAGCGCTCAAAGATCAAGGCACGGATTCCGTAAAACATGCCAATGAGCCAGACAAAATTCTGCAGATGGGTGGCTTTCATGAGACTACTACTATTTTCCTAGAATACTATTGCTATTGGACGTTTACGGTTTACCATTCAAAATGAGGCAAACTAATATTTCGACTTTTCCCATGTCCCTTATCCATAGGTTAACGGCATTTTCCATCCATCCATCAATTTTCTGAAACCACTTGACTTGAGACTTGGATCTTGGTGCCAGAGGTGTGAGGCAACAGTGATATTCACTGCAGCACCATGCCTCCCCCTTACCGCATTGTCTAGGAGCAACACTACTATGGTATAGTCTACAATAATAGCATCTGTAACTTTTCATCCAGTTATTATGGTAATTAATGGTCCTCACTGCCCATGCATACGAAGATTGGATTATCCTGGCAGAGACAGAACAAACTTGTTCAATTTTCATGCCCTTTGCACATCTTGAGGTGGAGGAGCATGTTACCAAGTGCCATTAGATTGCAAACTAATTCTGCATTTAAGGCTGACTGAATTTCAATTCTGTGCCTGCATTATTGATATATGGAAACATAGAAGGTGTCATAAAACCCCTCCACCGAGGTTCTCAAAGCTAGAGGTGCTTTTTTTATTTATATATTTCTTGACAGACAGTGAGTTGTTTCTGATGCAAAATTGGTCGCATTTTTTTTAACCTTCCCTGCACTAATCATCTGCATTTTCAGGCTATCTGTCAATAGCGTCGGTTTGCATGTACAGCTGCGGGCAGGACAGATCCCCTCTGCTTCTGTTATATATTCATATGTCCCACAGATGCTGTCTACTGGAGACAGCTCCCTATAGTCTCCTTATAGCGAAAAAAAAAGCTTATAATGAATCCCACTGCACGCTTGCATAACCTGTTGTAATAAATCCCACAACACCATTCAGAAGGTCCGCTTGCATGCATAAGCATGCAAGCATTTTATGCTTAATGAATCACATTTCTGATAAAACCTTCATGAAGCAGATGTTGTGGTAACTTTTGAGAATTACTTTTGTGAGTACTTTCCCTATATTGTAGTGAATACTGTATGTCAGCTGAGCCAAAAAAAACAAATTCATTCAGTTTTCCAATCAGACACTAGGCTGCACAAATTGGGGTCCACCCTGCTTGGGATGCAGAGGCAGACATTTCAGGTCCAGAAAGTAAAAATCCAGACCAAGATTTTGTTTCAACCTAGTAGTTGTGTATAATGAATTCCAGTCACATCGTAGTCAGCTGGTTGGTTGAAACAAAATCCTGTTCAGGATTTTTACTTTTTGGACCTGAAATGTCTGCCTCTGTTGGGATGCCAGCACAGTTCAAAACTGCAGTCTTTCTTTCAGCAAAGATGTGCTGCATTACAGCATAGTTGTGTATGCAGTCAGCATATCAGCATAGTTTGCATGCAATCCTGACCAGTACTTTACAGCTGCACTCGACTAAATGACCTCTTTAAAGCACGTGTTGTTCATTTCAGAATTCCCATCACAAAAAGGCACAGTTTGATATTTCATCTTTTGTCCTGCATAAATAATGCATAAATAATAAGTTGAAATATATATGAAAAAACAACTGAATTTGTGTCTGAATGAAGGATGTTGTTAAAAATCCCCTCTTTGGTAAGAAAGCTACATTTCGCACATTTTACACAACTTACTGAAAACCCAGCGTTTTACCTCCAAAGGGATTTCTTTTGGCTGAAACAATCTAACTTTGTTTGAAAATTGGAGTATCTTGTCAAGTATAAACATCTAAGTGTCTGTTTAGTGACAGCATATGACAGCATATGAGCTACCTTTATATTCTTTACCTAACATACAAAAGAATCCTCTGAAGGTCATGTGGCATGAAAACACATCTTTAGGGAGAAATTGAGTCATTTAAAGCCAGCGTGATGAATCTTAAGAGAAGTTTTAAAAAAGATAAAACAGTAAATAGTCTCCCCAGCTGTGTCCAGCAGCAAACTTGTCAATGGCCTCAGGAAGAATGTTTCTCTGAGATTCATTACACTGGAGCACAACTAGAGTCATTCTATCATGATGGCGACACCCACAGGTGAACTCTGTCTCCGGGCCTACGAGAAAATACAAGCGACTGGGGGGGGATCTTCTGCTCCTGCAGGCTGCCCTGTGTTAGGAAGTGCCATGCCGGCTCGACTATTGACGCATTGTTAAGTGATGTGTCTAGGTTGGCAACGTAGCCAAGTGCTGAGGGTATTGTGAACGCTGACGTTCAATCGAAAATGAACTATGAATGGTGATGCGTCTATACATCTCCCTGGAACTGCTTAGCTAGCGCAGTGAAGAGAGCATAGGGCCCATCCCAGGCAGCACAGGGCACCTCAGATTCCAGTTCATCAAAGGGCACACGTACAAGGAAACATTACGGGCGTCTTACTTAACACCTGTCTTTCAACGCTAGGAGGAAAGCCATGCAACTGTCAAACCTCCCCACATGCAAACCAGCTCTGCAGGCATAAGTCTTTGAGTCTTCCCTTGAATTTCAATTAAGATTTCCCTTTGCCTTTCGAGAGATACGTGTATTTTTTTGTGCAAACTATGTATTTTGATTTCACACCATATCCCTCCATTTTTGTACGAGACAGCTTGACACAGATAGGATTTCGATGCGTAGGAGGTGGGGGGCTGCCAGCCACAGCCCAAATTTAAAGTCAATTTTAAAAGACATTTCTGAGGACAAAACCTTCCACAGTCACCAGTGACGAGCAGGGAGAGTGACAATGGGTGTCCTTCAGGAATGCAGGCTGCCCCCTGCCCCCCCCCATTTTTGTGAAATCAAAATGAGGCACAGTAGCTGTGGATGTCTGAATGACTTTGCACCTGCCTTTTGTGGGGTTTAAAATGTGACACTCCCCCCATTTACGACTCAGGTGTGTGCTGCTGCACAGTCATGCAGCTACGAATGCGACCTGGGAGGGATGGTTCATATTAATTTACCTTAAATGCATCCGGAACCCTACCATGCATCTCCAGCCAGCCATGATCTCTAAATTAATAACAGAATTGCTTCAACGCAGCTAAATACTTATCTAAAACATTTCATTCCAAACTAGCTGCGATAAGTCGTATTAATTACCAAATGGTGCAGATAGTCATCTTTTCCTCCTTGCTGATTATTTCCTCGAGTCTCCCCCTCATGGGTACGGCTTACCCTCGTTTTTTTTTTTTTCTTACATTATTGATTCATTGCCTAAACTCTGAAAGCGGTTCGAGTCTTTAGTTACACTTCTGCCGCGCGCCTTCAGCCAGTCTGCTGACTGTCATTTATCAGTATCTCGCTTTATCGCCCAGGGATTGTCAGGGAAATGTTATCTGCTGATGTCAGGATTGCATATAATGGGACACACATTTATCTCCCAGGGTTTTTTTTTTTACCCCTCCCCACCCCCACCCCCGCCCCCACCCCCACCTGCTTTCGGCACAGAGGAGCAGCAATGGGAAGAATCACGTCTGCCTGACTAAATGGTACGGACAGCACACTATAAATGACTGGGGAATGCTTGAACCTTGACTTGTGAACGTATACGAACATCGGAAAAGCGGTTTCTTGTGAACTTTGCCATGTAGACGCGAGTAACTGGGAAATTTCGCAGGTCCGCATTTTAGTTTATTTTCGAGCTGGCACATCTGGTCGGTTACCTCCCAAGCCCCCTTTTTTTCTTATGGCCAGCTTGTGGCGGCCCACCTGCCATTGAGGCGGAATCGAATTTGGACAGTGACCATGATATCCTAATTCAAATTTGTCTGCGCTGGCAGAACTGCCATTTGGCTAAATGAGGACATTTAACATGGTTTGAAAGAAGAGTGTGATGCTAAATTACAGTAACACTCAGGTGGGAGCGGGGGTCGAATATTGTCTTTTTAAAATAAAAATGTAATCCTCAATACCATCATAAACAATAAAAGACCTTTAGAAAGTGACTGGAATTCCTTCTAAACCAAACAATAGTGTATAGAAAATGTGTGCCATGCCTAAATAATGTTGTGTACATGACGCACATGTGTAAATTAAGTATAAATACTGGAATTTTCAGTATTTTTGCAATAAAAAAAAAGCAAACTTTCGAACATATCGTGGTATCTTCTGTCTGACAATCAACCCAGTTCAATATCCTGAGTACATCTTCATGGTTTTTCTACCGATCAAAATAGTCTCTTACGTTCTTCTTAGGGTGAAGCTACTTTTTAGCTCGTAGCAGAACCGACACGTCTGTGAAATCGGCCAACAAGGCAGAAAGCAACATGACTGTCACGTCACTGCCTCCCTTACGCACGATGTCCCATGGGGATCTATCCTTAGCTCATCGCTTTTGTTCTTGCGTGCGCTTGGCGGATCTGTCAGCCGGCGCTGCGTGCGCTTTCACAGCTACGCGGATGAAACGCCGCTGCGTGTCTTTGTTCTACTGGAGGCATGCCAGTGCAGTTCGCTCTCTGGTGTCAGACATTAATTCGTGGATATTGCAAAACTTCCATTAAGGTAGAATAAGACAGGTTATTATAACTTGATCACAAACACTGGGAGGAAAGATGTTTCCAAGCTTGCCAGGCCAATTGCTGTAAATGTCAAACATTAAGCGGCTACGTACGATTCCAGGATGCATATCGGAAAAGAAATGTAACTCATCAACCTATGAACTGAAAAGTGTCCTAAGATTCAGAAAAGAGTGTGTATGAGTTCGTCAGTACCTCTTTCCTCTAGTCCCCCTAATATAGTGATCTGCTACAAATTGTCACAGCACCAATAGCTTTAAGGTGGTTATGAACACTCTCAGGGCTCTGCAGTGCAAGTCTGGAATAGATTCTAAAGTGGCAGCCAGCTTTACAGTTTCTTTACCTACTTTATTGAACAGACTACCTAAACCTGTGAGAATAATTACAGAGTCATACATGCAGGAGAGGTATCGTCTGGAATTTTAAATTTTAAACAGGATTTTCAAACAGTTTTCATAAATTTACCAATAGCATCTAGAATCTAGCATCATAGAACACTTTCTATGAATGCACTGTGAAGCATCCTTAATTTTTATATCAACCATTATAATGCATTATGAAGGTATTTATACTGCATTATAGATGAGAGATGTGTTATGTTATAGGCATGTTTAGAATGCTTTATGAATGCATTAAAATGCGTTATGAATCTTCTTTCATACATGACAAACACAGTAAGTGTTACTGAATTGTTTGCTTGTTTCTACAATTTTGCCATTATTAACCCTTTTCCCGTGATAATTTCCCCATGTGAAATTTGCCTACCGTTTAATGATGCTCTGGGGTCAGCTTGACCCCAAACACGGGATAGGGGTTAATCATAATTCAGTGTGTATCATCTTGTTATGGCTCATCGCCAATAGCTGGTCTTCTGCGCATGGTTGGAAACAGGAATGTTCTGGGGTGTGGAGCCTCTGACTGGACAGTCGGGTTCCAAGATGTGTGCATGAGAAGGTCTCAGTGAGTTAGCTGTGGGAAGCTGTTCTCCATATTTCTAACTACCAGTGCTGTAGTTCTCGATCTCCGGTCTTGGTCTCGAGGCCAGTCTTAAGACCCCTTGACCTGATCTCGGCCTTGACCTGATCTCGGTCTTGAGCCCATTTTGTCTTGATCTTGCCTTGGTCTTTGCCATAAATCTCGAAATATTACAAATAATATTATCTGAATCAACATGCAAATATACCCCTTTCCCCTCAGTATGTGGAAATTAATTTTCTTGCTCTGTCCTCTTGTATCAGCACTACTTAACATGTACTACATCTCCCAGCTGCCCCGATGGTATAGTGCTATTGGGCAGCTTGAGATGGGTAAAAGCAGAAACACTGAGATATGGCAGTTACTGTCGGTAAAATTTGCAAGGCGGATAACAGCTGGAAAACGGGGAAACTGCAGCAGTTTAGGCTTCGTGTTTTCAGCAGTGGAGGGTTGTATCTTGAGACCACACTGTGCCCAAATGGGAGCAAAATGTTAACGTATTTAGTGTTCTTTAAGTGCAATTATTCACTGTTGCATACATCATAATACTTTTTTAAAATGCATTACTACTTACTTACATTACTAATTACATTACTTACATGTAGGCTGACAAGTTTTAAAAGCATTCAATAGATTTTTCTTAGATGCAAATGTTGTACTTAAATGTTATTGAGAAACTGAAAAAGAAGTTATACATGCAAAAAGTATGATAAAAATTAACCAAAAAAAACTCATTATTTTATTTTATGTAAATATGTGCATTATTGTTTGTATGTGAGCATTTTTTCAATAATTTTACTTACTTTTGGAATTACATTAATGGATATATAGCCCCAATGTGGGTGGACTCTACCAAAAAGTCTTAAACTACTCTACCATTAAAAGTCTTGATCTAATCTTGGTCTTGGTTGGGATGGGTCCTGGTCTTGACTTGGTCTTGGGTTGGATGCGTCTTGATCTTGTCTTGATCTCGAAACAGATGGTCTTGAACACGTCACTGCTAACTACTCGTCATAATATTTTCGTTTCTACGCAGCTGTTCTATAACCACTTTGCTTTTAAGCCACACAACGTCAGCTGATCAGAGCAAACTGTTTCAAGTCTACAGAGCCATTCCATGGAGTCACCAGAGTCTAATCACCAAATTAAACTACAACCATCAACACAGAACCAATCAGAGAGCAGCAATTACTGCACTCCAGGAGTGCCAAGACTGAGCGCTGAGCAACTTCCAGTGTTTATTAAGTCCCAGGCTACACAGGTGTAACACATATTTGCCATAATGTGCCTTATTATTATTATCATGTTAATATTGCATATTAACAACAATAACCATGGGTAATATCATCCTTCAGTAGATTTGGTATAACACATATTTAGTAATTTTTCCCCTTTCGTTTTATTTTTTTGTGTACATCCCCTAATAGAAATAGTGATACTCTGAAATAGTGTCATCTTTGGCTGACATTAAAGCACAAGCTCACACTAAGAGCCAGGATCAGCTTTTGAATGAAGAAAACAAGTACAGAATGTGCCTAGCATCTATTTTACAATGTGCCTAATTTTTATATATACTAATAAGGAGAAAATTGCTCTGTTAAGAAAGCAGCATAACAGTAAATTGGCTTGTGCAAAAAAAAATTGACATTGATATGCTGTGATGCTGGTCTGAGAAACCCGCACATATATTATTAATTGCTTAAATGCTGGACTCTACACTGATGAAAGTGAACAATTCTTTGGAGATTTTCAGTATAGTTAAGATAGAACACTGTTTAAATTTGCTTAAATATGGTGCCATCTACAGCATTCTCCCAGGGAAAGTATTTCTATTCTGCTTGATTTCATTAAATAATGGGAATGCATGTCCAAACATTACATCTGAGTTCATGTAATCAGCTGTGCAATTCTCTGAAAAAAAGCCCCTCTTAATTAATGTGAAGTGTATGTAAACAGAGTCTTTGAAACCAGCTTGAGTTTCTCTGATGGGAAAATTAGGGGACATAAGGGTTGGCTTCTGAGTCCCTTTTCTGTATCAACTGAAAGAAGCTAAATTAATAAGTAAATCACTTCAAAGAAAACCATTGTCCTCTGTCTGAGCAGTAAATGTACAGCAGATAACAGAACACTAAAACCACACTGATCACAGAAAAAAAATAAAGGATTTATATAAATGCAGTATATGGTACATGGTTATGGTGTCCATCCCAAACAGAACATGTGGCAGAGGAACACCCTAGATGGGATGCCAGCTCACCATAATTCATGCACTACTGATAATTTAGATACGTCAGTTCACCTACTGTAACTGTGAAGAAACCTACACAAACTTGGAGAAATTTTAACTCCTCTCACACAGGGCTTGAGGCAGGAATCAGACCCACAGAGGTGGATAGTACAGGTCCAGAAAATAAAAATCCAGACGAAGATTTTGTTTCAGCTAACCAGCTGTTGTGACACTTTATACCCCAACAAAAAAAATGTATATATATTATACATTGTGGTTATTCAAATTTAAAAATGGTGTTCCAAAACATTAATCTTATTGGGCCAGTGCCACTGGTTTAGCAGGTCTGCAGGTGCTTTTTTCTTTTTATTTTTTGAGTCCGGTTGCCTGGAAATGAGAGGCTGAAGTTCCTAGCCAGTGCTGGAACGAAGGTGATCGAGGGAATACTATCTTAAATGAGCATCTAGTATCTCTAAAAATGAGATACACAGGGAACTCAAGCTGTTCATCATTTTGTCAGGACAGAGAAGGTTCTAGTCGGCCGGGCTACCTTGAGCAACCGCTAGGTAAGCACCACCTTCGGACCTTTGAGACACCTGTAGGCTGCCCGCTGCCAACATCAGAGACACCCTGATCCTCCCCCGCTTTGCCGAAGACGTGATTTGGCACTGGCTTGAAGGGGCATCTGCCAACTGCCTTCTGTGTCCTGGAGCATGCACTTAAATTCTGGAAATTGGGATCTACCAGACAGAAGAAGTAACAGGGGGTGGGCCTGATGCTAATAATGTTAGTAAAAAACATATCAGTGATAAAACCACAATAGATCCAATCTGATTGGATGTGGAAATACTACCCTCCATTTCAAATTGGTCATCCTCTGTTAGAGTGATATACAGTCACCACACATCTCATTACAAACCCACCTGATGCCTCGCACAAGCCAACGGGAAACAACCTAGCAATTATAGCCTTAAACTTGGGCTGATGAGAATCACAATACATTTGCTGCAATTTGATTCAAATCTTTGACTGAAGCATAGATTACTGCAATTTAATGATTGCTTACATAGAAAACAAATACATGAATTATGGCAGTGTGAAACTGCATGGTGCACCATGGGGGCAATGCTGGGAGATGGCATTCTAAGATACCATTATTCTGCATCTACTGTACATCAACATCTTCATATAGAAATAATATATTTTCCAGTGCAGAAGTTTATATTTTTTAAATCCTGAAATGGCTATAATTACAACATAATTTTCATCAGTGTCCATAATTTGGAAAACAAATATATAATTTTGCATAATTTGTTTTTAACTTCTTTTGTTGGGTGAAAACAGAGACTCAACAAAGGCACTCCCCACTTTCAATAAGTAATTGTCACGTCCAGCCTGTCATGTTTGCCTGACCTTCCTGTCTCCTCCCTCATGTGGCCCTGATGAGCTGCACCTGATGCTTGTTGCCCCATGTTATTCTATGTAATTAAGTACTTATTTGTCTCGTCTAAGTCCAACTAAGCCTATTCTTTAAAGCACTATCTAAAACATTTTGATGAAAAAACGAGTACATTTTAAAAACAGATTGTATAAACACAATAGTAATGAATCACATAGTACCACGATCCAACCCAA
>JAODKL010000034.1:15043084-15055010 GCA_026780765.1 Petrocephalus schoutedeni
AAAAAACGAGTACATTTTAAAAACAGATTGTATAAACACAATAGTAATGAATCACATAGTACCACGATCCAACCCAAAAGATGCAATGAACATTTTCACTCAATATTTTTTTTTTATTTATTTGGAAAGGCTATACAGGCTATGATAAAGTATTCATGAATTCAGAATTACTGAGCACATATCACTTCAGATGGCAATAATAAGGAAAACATAACAGGTCTGTGGCAGCACAGAAATTGATTTTATGTTTTATTTTGACTGCAGTTTACTACAGAAAGCCTGTGTGACTTTTATTACAACACCTTTTATTTATTGCTGTCTATGTTAAAATGATTTAATCCATGGATTTTACAATAGTTCTCATAGTTCTATTTATCAACGAGTAAGAGATCAGACAATAATAATGCTTTTCTTTTTCACAACCAACACATTTGTTATGACCCCCAAAAATCACATGAACTATTTGTGTGGGATACACTGCCGTCGGATGATAGCTATGAAATCTATGATATCAGACTTTTCCCTCAATTTTAATTTCATTTCAATTACGTGTTATGCACTGGAATTAGTTGTTCAGTTAAAATAGTGCATGGATCTCATAACGCATTCAAATTGTGGGCTTTAAAAGCAATTTCCTCAGCCATCTCAAGACACTTTTCTTTTACAAGCTATAACCTTCCCTGCCTAGTGCTCGGCTGTGGAGTTGTTTGTATTACAGGAGCAGTGTGTTGTTTCGCTTGGCTAGAATTGTGGATTGCTCCATTTGATTCCAGTCATTCCATCTGCTTCTGAAGTACAGCAGGAGGAAAAAATAAACCAAATGCACAGGAATCTTGGGGGAAAAAAAATGGTGCCACATGCAAAGTCACAAAAAACAAATGCTCAATCCAGAAAAGAAGTTGTCCTCTGAAACAAGACTATGCATGGTAAAAAATGACAGTCCATCACTAATGACCATATAGCTGGCCAAACATAGTCAAGAATGTTTTGTCTGTTTTATGTCAGGTAAAATGATTTTTTTTACATAGTTAAACTGAATCAAAGATGACTCTCCTATATATTTACAGGCCAGGAATTCCAAGGGACATAAACTTCCCTGGTAGGTAAATATCATAGACACAGGTACACAGATATGGATACATTGAGGTCCACGCAATAGATGTACTCTGTGTTAAAATTTTAGTGGCTTTAATTTCATTCCTCATGTCCTTTCAAGTAGCTTTAACTGTGAAATGCATACTAATTTGTCACATCCCTCATGTCACAGAGCTAATTTAAAAAGTTAGATGGAAAAAAGTTGGGTGAGAACTTCCTTAATAAACCCCAGGTAACTTTCATGCTTATTTATCCAAATTCATATATCAGACCTAACAACATCCCCAGACAGATCTATGACTTTGTTTCGTTATTCCTCCATGAGACTCCAGGAAAAGTCCCCCTAGTTCAGTTGTCTATAAATAGTCGTGGACAGCTTTTTCCCCACTAATGATCATTAGGCTCTTGCTGGTCCCTGTATTGGCATCCGAGCCCATTCTTGCTGGTGTAACAAATAAAGCAGGTGCCTACAATAGAAGCAGTTTGCAGATGTATGCAGATGTTCTAAACAGATTACGCTTAAAAGAAAAAAAAAAACACGTAATTAAAAATGAATGCATTCAGATGAGATTTTAAAATTAAAATAACAATTTCAAGGAGAATAGAATGAGATCGAAAGCAACATCTTTAAGTAAGTAAAAATAAAAACTATGTGAGTTATTGCTACAGCAAATACAGCAAGCAAAGAGTTTAGAATGCAAAAAAAGAAACAAAAACAAAAGTCTTGACTTACTATGACATGTTTTTATGTCTGTTATAGAAACGGTAATTCATCCATCCATCATTTAACTGCTCCCGTTCAGGACTGTGAGTTGAAAAAACAATAGTGCCAATGGTGCCTAACCTTGAGCATCAAACTCAAGTCTTTAATTGTTGTATACAGTACATGGCAATGAAATGTATGCGCTCATGTATTTCGCTCTAAGAAATAAATTCTTGCTCATCTGCAAAGTTAGCTGCAATAATCAGCGTTAATATTGCGATCATATGTGAGGGCAATTACTACATTACAGCTTTACACTACGCATTAGCATATAAATGTCCATATCAATCATCGGATGACTGAAAGCCTTCTCATTCCAGAGGCTGCCTGGCTCCTTCTGCTCCCCTTTGCCGTTCAAAGACCTGCTTGGAGTTTGATGTTGGGTCACCGCTTTGGGCTTCCGTGCCAAGTCTCAAGACCTTTCAGGAATTTGTAGTTCACCTAACTGCTCTCACTGCTTTTAGATACATCTATAAACGAGATCAGTTATCTCAAACAGATAAGATGTATATGCCACACAGCATATTTGCTGCTAATGACTCTCTGCGATATATAGCCATGGGAAATATCGATTTCAGTCTTGCTTCCCAAATGTCCAGTTCACGTTTAATAGCTAGCTACCTATGTTACCTTTAAATACTGTTGTAATAAATGAATTACACCCCTTATCTCACAGGCTTTTCTCTTTGTCCTTTTTACAAAAAAAAAACAGGACCAAGCAAATTTACGCCAATGTGATGACCTTACTGTTCATTAAAATATCACCACAGAGACCAATTAATCACGGCATTTCTTTTCATTTCTTTCTGACTGGGATGAATGAAGGTGTGCTTGTTTTAGAGATAAAAAGAGTCATTAGCACTTTCATTTCATTTTTCACCTGCTTTGTGCATAGGACCGTCTCTCTTTTAATCCCATGGGAAGCCTGAGCTTTATTATTGTGTTTTCACTCAGGTCAGCAGTTGGCATCTAAATTAGCTCCTACAGCGTAATGATAGTGAAAAGGAATCGTTGAAAATATAACAGTTCAGTTTGATGACACACACACATACAGGTATATGCATATATATGTTTGTGTGTATGTGTCATAAACAAAACAAGTGTCTGTAAAACTAGCTAACAATATTACAATGGCAAACATCAGATCATTGTGTGGAATACAATGCATTATATTATATAGAATAGTGCAATTTGTAAGGAGTATGATATTTATAGAGTGAAATAATGCTTTAGATAATTTTTTAAACTTGGATATACTGTATTGGTCACTTGGGTTAATTCAACAGATCAGTTTAGTATATTCTGGTGGTCATTCTTCATCTAAAAAGTAATGGATACATAGCTTTCAGTTCTGTGTGTCTACCTTGCAGTAGGCCAGCATTAGCAAGGTAATAGAAATGTCAAATTTGGATTGACTGCAAAGGAACCATGGTGGTTGTATAACATGTTTCATACAAAGTGTTGCTGGAGAAGACTTCCCATATTCCCATAAATTCCCATAACTTTTGCTCTTGCAATTCTGTTAAATCTAGGTCAAAATGAAATCCAACCAACTGAGATTTACCAGTGTGTGCTTTCTGAAAAGCATCATTTAGTAATATTTCTTTGATATACATTCACATTTTTTTCCATCGGAATTTCAATTATTTTATAGGGTACATCTAAAGTGTCTCTGTAGTTGGTAAGGTATGTATGTTTACCACTTTAAAAGATGTTGAATTTTGCTCATTATATTGCTCATTATCAAATACATCAACAGATTGTCTCTCAGTGGATACTGCTTACTTTGTTGTGTTTCTGTGTTATTTTGTGTTTTTTTTTGTGATCTGCTGTTGGATTTGTTTTTATTCCTATCCTTTTTACACCTATTGTCTAAGTTAAAACAAAACAAACCGTTATATTTCTCACATACTGACTTCCATATACACATTTGTCAGTGGTACTCATATCACATTTGCAGTTTGATGGTATTTCTGAAGTTCTTTTCAATATGCTATTAATTATGTGAATAAGAATTACCTTGCACTACATTTATTGCTGAAATACATTCCACTAACACTCAATGGTTTCGTAGTTATGTTATACATTTTGAAGTTATATTTATTTTGTTTCCGCATGATGTTTCCGCAAGCTTTTTTTCCTTCATATTTTAGCTACCTTCCCCAATCAACTTTCACTGTTACACTGATTTTCAGAAAATGAAAGCAAAACTAAAGCTACATTCTGAATTTGAAAATATAAAGAAATGAAGTAATAAATTAAAACTAACGACCACTGCCTAACTATAACAACCCTGGCATGTGTTTCGGGATACATAAGAACAAACTGAAAATGAACTACGATAAGTGCCCTCTTGTGACAGTTTACATATTTATTTACTGTGTGCCTACTGGGAGGTAGAATGAGAAATTGACCACACAGTATGTCCACTATACCCCAGTGGAGCTGGCTCATTTATATCTGAGACATGTACGCTCGCCCATGTTCTCTCTGCTGAGATGATACTTATAAGATAAACTGCTTCATTCACATCAGCTTTCTGGTTTTGGACTAGTGTGTAGAGGTTTACAGACCAGCAGATTAATACACTGATTATTAAAATGATTTTATAATGATAAAATTTCACACTAACACTATATAACACACCCAAACCTATAATTGGATTCATGTTATTGGTCTTAATTTATGCAGTGCCTTAACACAACAGTGTAAAACTACATCTATATTTTATATTAGATATTTAATAAATAATACGTACACAAAATTGAAAAAACAGAACCGCAGCAACAACAACAACAATAATAAAAAAGATGGAGATTCTGCTTTCCTATGCTGACATCAGTTAGGCAAAAAACAGTTCTTGGTCCTTCCTCCAGATTGTCCAAATTAATTTTTAATATGTAGGTGAGGTTTCTCCATCCATGCACCTCGCCAGCAGCTGCCAAATTCTTCGTCATAGGCAAGAAGGATGGCAAACTGAAACCTTGGATTGATTACCAGGAACTCAGGTCCCAGTAAAAGACTATTACCCATTGCCAGTCATGCCATCATCTTTTGAGAGGATTCGTTCAGCGTAGCAAACAAACTAGTGAATGCTTCCCAAAGGCATTTTAGCACAATGATGATCATCGTAGTGTGCACAGTATTTTTTGTTTACAGGAAGGAGATGTGTGGAAGACTGCCTTCCAAATAGCCTCTTGACATTTTGA
This sequence comes from Petrocephalus schoutedeni, assembly GCA_026780765.1. Lineage (NCBI taxonomy): Eukaryota > Metazoa > Chordata > Actinopteri > Osteoglossiformes > Mormyridae > Petrocephalus > Petrocephalus schoutedeni. Next base: position 15,048,152 of record JAODKL010000034.1, read on the forward strand.
GTATTTAGTTATACCTTTTGGACTCAGTCATGTTCAGTGCTTATGATAATGATGTAATCTGAAATATGCTACACATTATTTTCTCGATCTTATTTTCTGTATATTCTCTAGGAATTCCAGTGATAGACATCTGGCTCCAGCATTCTTATTGTGTTGCAGAACTCGTAAGTGGCTAAAGGAAAGCAATGCTCTCCAAGCTCACAGAGGCAATGGATGCGGAATAGTCGTGCCAGGATATCAGCCTGGTAGGTGAGTGTGGCTGTCAATGCAGGACAATTTTCTGCAGTCCCTGTGCTGTCAACAGTATATTGGTCCATTCCCCATTAAGCACTGCTTCATATACCCTCATTATCACCCATTCTCTTGTCCTGTCAAACTAACAAGACTGTTGTATGGGGACCCAATATACATTGTCGAAAAGTTACTGGACCTCTGTCGTCAATGAGTCTGAGTAGAATACCTTGAGAGGAAGATAGGGCTATGGACCTGGGTTCCTGCAAGTGACAACCTTGACCCAACCCTCATCCAGGCATGCTATCAGAACCACTCTGATCCTCCTACTCCTGTTTCATAGGCTGCCTGGTAGGTTTGCCACGTCACAGCAGTCCAGTCCCTGTCTGGTTACATTATTCTAAGACCTGTTCTTCTAAGACCTGTTCTGGGCATCAATAGGATGTTAATCATTTAGAGTAAAATATAGAAAAAGATAAACAAAACACAACTTTAAATATTAGTATTTAATATGTCACATACCATGTTAAATTAAAATGAAATAAGAACATTGTATAGGGCCACATACTTGTCGGCATGTATACCAAATATGGCTGTTATTTTCAAAATAAAATTTTGCCCATCTTCATAGCTAACAGATAATGAATGACTCACTCCGAGTCCATCAGAAAATGGTGCTATTGCAGTAAAGCAAATTGTCATCTGTTGACATGGGAAAAAATAATAAAAGAAAAACTCATTGAAGCAGGTAAGACATTGGTGACAGACTTGTTTACTTTTCATTTTCATTTCTGCTCCACAAATGCTATGTGTTATTCCCTCTGCAGCAACCAAGGTTACAATCCTCGTTTTGCCTTTGCAGACCATTTGTGACTGGAGATCGCTTTCTGCATGGATTCTTCTCGAAGACAGTTAGTTATCATGCATCATACCAATCCCACTGCTTAAACCTCACAATCATAGTCTAATGTTCGTGCAAAAAAATCAAAGACAGCATCAAAGTCAGGCCATTCGTCTGTGAAATGGACAGTTTGCACAGAAGCTAAGTCTGCTTTAAAAGATTTTAGAATTGAAACAGCATACGTATAAATATATAAATGGAAAATATAAGGGAAAAGTTTTGCAATTAAAACAATGTTATATGCTAAATTCTAGAAGACCTTATCACGGACCCTGAAAGAAAGAAAGGCATGGCACAAAAATATATTTTTTAAAACTGATTGCTACTGTGTGATATTTACCCAGCTATCTGATAGCAGATTGGGAGTGCAGTAAGGTTTGCAAAGTAAGGCTGAAAATCTTTATGTCAAATTTGGAAGGGACACTTGTACAAGATGTAAGCAACTAACCAACAGGCCATAACTCATCTGTTGTGGCTCCAAAACTCTTCTAAATATCCTTTCAATAAAACTTCCAAAAGTTCTGCATCTAATAAATAATGTTATATCCAATCTCAGGTCAATGGTTAAGTCAACCAATTTATCAGTTATAAATTCCACATTTATATCATAAATGCAATAATATTTAACAACCAGTTAAACTGTAAGCATAATTATGATAAGAGGAAAAAATGAATTTAGCTTATTTATAAGTTAACTGGATAATTAATGCAGGATGCCATGTCTGGGTAACTCTGAAGCATGTGCTACCTTCTATAAATGCCAATACAGTTATGAAAGAAAATTAATATAAATAAAAAATAAAATAAAAGGCGAAACAAATGCTGATTTTGGTTAGTTTCATCTGGCTGGCTCCAACATTAATTGCTAAAGTTTTTATCCAGGCTACCTTAATGAGGAAACTAACTAATTTTACTCATTTAGTAAAATTCTTTGTGAGGGTGAAAGCTCAAGGAATACTTACATTAACTTGCCTTCTGTTCCTTTAAGGAAAATAAATATTAGGTGAAAATTGATATTGAACCTTCTGTTTGGTGGCGGTGAGGTAGATCCTCTTTATGCTGCCTTGCTGGACTCTCACTTATCTGCTTAAGCTGGTGGCTGCTCTGAACCTGAGAGGACAGGAAGTGGAGGACTTGTGGCCTCAATAGTACAAGTGCACCAGTATATGCTTTATTTAAAGCCTGGGAATAACAGACAGAAAAGTGGGTTGGTGTGCAGCTCAGTGGGTTAGGAATCAGAAAAATCGTGGGTTGGAATCCTCAAGCTGGCAAAGTCAGCATATTGCTTTTAGGACCTTGAGCAAGGCATTTAACCCCAACTGCTCCAGGGACGATGCACCCTGGGTGGCTCTGCACACTGTTTTAAAATTAGCTCTCACCTGTATACACATGCATGTCTTTGTCTCTCAGAGAGCATGACTGGATATGCAAAAGATTGGATGTGCCAATTAAATTCCCCCACGGCAATGAAGGAAATACCACTATTGTATTCTAATTAAATGACTACCAATAACAAAACTGGTTCACTTCTCAATAATCTACCCTTGCTCCCCGCTGCCTTTGCAATGGCCACTCAACCAGGGTTGTCTTGTTCAAGCCTGCTGGGATAAGAGAGGTTCGGGCAACTGCTGGTGCACAACACAAACACAACAAAGAAAAATATGTCAGGGAAAAGACTGTAAGCCGTCTCCCCAGATTAAAAACCTATGCCCTTCTGACCACACTCCTCGCATTTGTTAGTTGACTTTCTAGGTTCCGCTCACTTCAGCTGAGCCTTTTTCCTAATGGCACATATAATGTGGAAGGGCACAGTCAGTTAATTAGGAATTAATAAACTGGTGACTAGTATAGCTTTGCTACCTAGCCCACATAGCTCACAATTCCTTCTCTAAATGTTTCTTTTAGATTTCAGTTTTTTCTCTGATTTTTAGTTTTTTGAGTTAATAAATAACCCAGCAGAAGTTATCTAAACATGCCAACTTGGAGAAGCAACATGATGTTGGTCTGGATTAAAAGATGCTGCAGTAATAAGCTCCAAAAAACCTGGGAGGGTTGCAGGGGTGGGGTGGGTGAGGCTCCCTTCTTCAGCACACAAGGAGCTGCGCAATTCGTCACGCGTCTCATGGCTGATCAGAGATATGTTATGATAACTGAAGAGTCAACGGATGGTCTTAGGATGCACTGTATCACTGTCTAATCTGATCAAACAGGCCGTCCCTCCAGCAAGACTAAAGCGCACAGCAATTGCTTTTGACGTGCGGACACTTTGCAGGAGATGCTGCTGTGTATCTGGCTCCCACTGAATGTGTTCCCAGAACAGGCTCCATGAATAGACATTTCTTCTTCTTGGGTGTCTATCTCACAAATGACTTCCCTTTCATTCTATGGGACAAATACGCTGTTTCATAAGGTGCTTGTTTTGGTCTTGCTTATGTAAGTGCAAATAATTTTTTATATCAAGTATTGTGCTCATTCTCCACTGAAAGGCAGTGAATCAGGGCTGGTCAAACCATTAGACAAGTTAGGCGGCCGCCTAGGGCGACATCTTCTGAGGGGGCACTGACTTAGGAGACTGCCAATGCAACCCCCCCTGCAAGCTTCATTAACTGCGTTATGATGATGTAAAGGGATCCTTCTGTAGCAAGATCACCCAATATGGGCCTTGAGGTCATTTGGACACGCAAATCCACATGGGTTCAGCTAACACAGCAATCGAACTGGGGCATGCTTCCCAAAGGCATTTTAGCGCTATGATGGTCATAAATTTGTCTAACAGGGCTTGCAGGCATCTTAGTGCTGCAGTGGTTTGGGGAAATGGTACCTGGAGGGGTTTTCTTTGGACCATCATCCAAGATTAAAGGTTAAGGGGAATGTCCAGGATGCTTGGGAGAAGACATGTGCACCCAGGTACCGATCCATATATACTTTTTTAGGGGTGGTATGTGCCTTTGCGGCTTTGGACTGTAGGTGGTAATAGAAAGGTTGCTGGTCCAACTCCTGTGGACATCAGAGTGATTTCACCGTTGGGTCCATGAGCAAAGCGAATTGGGCGATAAGCGAGGAGCCTGAGACTGAGAAAGGGTGATGCGAGATGAGATGTTTGACGCTGAGGTGCCGCGCTGATGTCTTCATGACCAAAGTTCTCATACAGCGTACAATACCAACTGATCAGAGAACTGGTTGGCAGTCCGGGCGGTCGTTAAGCAGGTAGGTTGTTAAGCGAGGAGTGTCTGTAAGTAAATGTACATATGCTTATTGCTTGTTATTGCAAATGGCAAGCTCCTGCAATGCAGTGAACCATGTAGCTGCAACTGAATACATAGAGTATAGAGAGAGGGTCAAGAGGTTCAGTTACTGTTTGGCCAATCATTAGAATGGCTGCGATGCCTGATCTAAGTCATTTTAAACATTTTATTATTACTGGTGCCAGAAGGGTGTTCCCAGCATCTCAGAAACAGCCACCCTCCTGGGATTTCGACACACTACAGCGTCTAGACTTTACAGAGGATGTCAAAATGGAAAGAAAAAACTCCCACTTTGATCCATCTCTATTGCAGAAAACACTCTGTTAATGAGAGGTCAGAGGAGAATGGCCAGGCTCGTTAAAGCTAACAGTAACACAAGTGCAAAAATAACAAATAAAAAATATAACATCTCAGAACACGCAACTTGTCAAAACTTGAAGTGGTTCTGGGGACAAAAGGATGTCCTGCCTACTACTATGTAGGGGTACATAACAAAATGGCCACTGAGTGTATTAAACACATACACACAAAGTTCAGCATAACAAAAAGAATATATTTCCTTTATAACATCTGAAAGCCACCATAAGGAAAACCTTTTCAACTAATGTGATGCAATGTTTAGTATAGACTGTAAACTCTGACATATAGCCATTACTGGAACTGGTAATAATCATGAAACCCAGTTTGATGGGTTTGCCCGTCCCATCTTCTTATTATTTTTCTAGCCCTGTTTATGGATTTCTTAGCACTGTCCTCCTATCTGTGGAAATCTTCATGCACGGCTGATAAAAAGGCTTATTTGAAAGCCGTCTACAAAGTCCAGGAGGTTCTGAATTGTGTATTATATCCTGCAGTGACCCTCTTTTTTTCCTCTTTATTTGTGACAGGGTCCTTCATGTGAATGCTATAGATAAAAAGGTTATAATAAATAAACAGATAAATAATTACCCTGTCCCATGATATCTGTTTTTGTGCTTAGAGAATTTTGAATATATATATATATTTTTCACTCGTAATCCCTGGGCAAGCCTGATTTTATTAGTGGTATTAAAACAAATCCCAAGTTTTGCATTAGAAAGGAAATAAAAAAGACAGCCCACATAATTCCAAACTTTACTGCAAAGAGTCTTTAGTTTTTCTTTGGAAATTTAACCATAGAAGAGCACTTGTGTGCACAAAACTTTGAGTTGCTGTCATTTTTACTTTCATATATTTTTTCAAATAATACCTGAAATTTAAACGCTAAGAGTAATAAATATAATCATTAGACATCGTACAATCACTATACATTTCATTATATATGTTTTTATAGTAGTTATATATAAAAGTTCAAACTATTTTGCCAATATTGTACCTATACATATACAGATTTAAACTACATAATGTATTCAAAAAGTTTTACTTGTAAATTGGAGACTTCTTTTCCAAATATTGCTTTGTAATTCTCTCAAATACAGATATTCTGGTTCATATTTAAACCTTGCTCTTATCTGGAAGTGGGTGTACATGTGTGTGTGCGTGCATGCGTGTGTATGTTTGCATGATGTTCTTCATATTTCCTAAATTGCCTTTTGTGTATAAATATGTCAGTGCAAGCTGATGGACCAGTACACCTTAACCATGAATCTCCTGTTGACTTTTTGACATTTTGGCCCCTTTAATATAAATTTGCACAGATAAACATTACTCCTTTAGTCATGATGCTGGACTATGGATTCAATTAAAATGCCTTAAGTACAATTTGCAACATTTGCTTGTTGTCCCTGAATAAAACTGAATAAATGTAGGACATTACAGTGCAAAAAAAATTTGAATAAATTTGAAGTTGACATTTAATAGTCACAGAAAAAAACAGTCACACCACTCTCCTCTTCACCTGCAGATGTAAAACGATGCAGAAAAGGAAAAATAATAGCTGGAGAATAAATGGCAGGGTGTAGGTAAGTGAGCCAGTTTTTCGTGCAGTGAAATTCTCTAAAGGCCTTGGTAAGAATAGCATTAGATGTTCAGCGTCAGGAACAATGACTCTTATTCTTTGAGCCCAGAAATTGTAATATTAAATGCAAACTTTTTTTCTCAAAAGAAATAACGTTAACAGGAAACATCTTTATAACGCTGAAAACCGCAGTGCTGCCTAATGGCAAAACTACGCAGTTTGGCTGTAGGTAAATCAAGACACACATATTACAAAAAATAACAGCATGTGGGTGAGGTTTCCAGACATGTCAGGTCTGGAGTCAGGTGACCAGGGATATTTATTTCAATTAGGTGAAAGTCCCCCCCCCCCCCATTTCCTCAATGTAATGTAAAAAAGAATTTTGTTGTGTCATTGTCATGGTTTTTGCGGGATTGACGACCCATGATGCAGGCTGTACTTGGCAAGGACATTTATTCGGACGAAGCAGGACAGAACAGGCACAGGTAGTGGCAACAACCATGAACGATGCGTACGAATATACACATACACACACACACACACACA
>JAODKL010000034.1:15065516-15095438 GCA_026780765.1 Petrocephalus schoutedeni
ATTTTGAGGTGAGAAGTTTCTGTGGGGCCCCTATGCAATCAATCAATTAATCAATAAATCTATCTATCTATCTATCTTTATCTTTAATATTTATTTATTAGGTACATGCCCTGTAAAGCATAGCACATGCCTTGGATTATGCTTTAGAGCAATTTTCTTTTGCTGAAATATTAAATCAGTATTACCATTCTTAAACTTATTACAGCCTAAGGGAAATTTTAATAAGACCCTAGCCTGATATGTAGGATAAGGCTTTTATTAAGTTTGGTCACAAAATAGTATTCTGGAGCTTCCCTCCCCCCTTGTTTGAGGCCAGTTTTGCACATATTTTAATAAGGATATTAAGGATATTTTAATAGGGTGGCACAGGGGGAGAAGGAAGCAGCCAGGGCCCACCAATGGAAATCAGAAAATTGTATCAGAAATAAATACAGTGTTGAAAATTTCCTTAGAAGGCAGTTTTATTATTTATTTGGTTAATTTTTTTTCATGGATATAATTGGACTGCTTTTATATACTAAAAATTGAAAAATTGACATGAATTATTAATTTAATAGAATTTATTGGTAACAAACAAGCAGTATGTATTCTTCACTTAATGTTCTCAGCTTGAAATGTATAGATTTTTAAAATCCAGTTAGATTGCTACAGTATGATAACATTCTCAAACCTCACATTTCAATGTTTACCACTTTATTTGTAGCTTTTTTGGTGAGAGAAGCATACAATTTTGCAACAGAGAAAATGGACAACATCCCTATTCACAATTTTAGAACTTGTTTATATGTGGCCTGTAGTGGAGTCACGTTTCTGCTGAAAAAGACAGGCAGATAGTGATATCACTCAGATCCAATGACCAGCATTGTCAGGAAATGATTGACAGCGTTCTGATCCAATAGCGAGCACTGAGTGAATGACAGTGCTCTAATTAAATGATGCTGGGCAATGTTATATTTTCAGTATTTTACATCAATGGCTTTGGGGGGTACAAGGGGGTGACGAGCGTATTTCGGGTGGGGCACCTTCTGCCACCCTTCTAGACCCACCCCTGCTTTCATGGAGTTCATTTTTATGAATTTCAGTATAAATATTTTGTTACCTTAATTTCAAATCAAAATGCCAGGCAACATATACATATATTGAACTAAAACATAATAATGACTATTTTTTACTTTGCCGTACGTTTACAAAGCAAGGCACTGCTGGAAAAAGTGGACTTAGGAAATAATATATTTGCTTGTGTCCTTTTACTACCTGTGTCATTCATTAAGTTTTTTTTGTTTTAGTCATATCTTGTGTATTGTATTTCAATTTTTTTGCTTATTTATTGACAGTTAACTAATTTGCTTATTTATTATTATTATTATTATTTTAGAAGCTTATGCCTTCTTTGCACGCTTTCTTTGACCTGTGCCTTAGTTGCATATTTTAACAGTTTCTCCATCTTTGTTTCTTATTTTAATCCTATATGTGAAATGCTTTGCTAGTATCAAAAGTTCTAGATAAATACTAACTATTATTGCTATTATAATGGAATATTGAATAAAAAATGTAACGGGTAATTGGAGTCAGGTGGTTGTCAGCGTTGTTGCCCCACACCCCCAAGGGTGTGTGTGGAGTTCCTGTGCTCTCCCTCCCGGTGTCATGTCTTTCAGGGTCCCTTCCATAATCCAGACAGTCCAGAGTGTGCCCCAGCCATGTGCCTTCTGCCGCTTGGGACAGGCTACAGGCCTCCTCAATGACCTTGACCAGCATAAGTTATAAGATCAATGGGTGAAGTCAATGCTTCAATCCATTCAGTCGAAGGTACTGTATGACCTGCCCTTCCATAAAAATAAATAAATAAATAAAAAACAATTTTAGCTATCCGCTTTTTAAAACAGAATTCTGTTCAAGTGCAATACAGCTTCATCAAAAAAGATTAGGGATGACCTCAGAAAAAGAGTTTTTGAAGCTCATAAGCCTGGAAAGGATTACGAAGGGATTTTTTGAGGAAGAACTTGAGCCTCATTCAGTCAAAGGTAATGAATACAGTGACATATTCAACACTATAAGAAATAGTACTGTCCACTGGAGGGGGATGGGCAACCCCAGCTGGGGCAAAGTCAGATTTGCTTCATCTTTCTCTTAATAATAATCGTAAGATACCGATCATTTTCATTTTGCCCGGAACATTTGCCCAGACCGTGCTGTAGCCCATTCCATGACCTATTTGGTTTTTCTTTGCAGTTACCCTTGTGCTGATGCTGGAATTCCCATTTGTTCATTCCTTCCCTTTTTCCAAACCACACCTGTACCCAAATAAAATCGCGGCTCCCTCCTCTCATCCCTGTGTCATGCGTGACCATACACCATTCTGCCCCGGACAAGTCTTGCATCATCATTATCTTCTACTTCAATGTATAATCTGTGCTATTTAGCTCTACATTTACCATTTTGGTGTAATCTGCATAAATTATTTCAAATTGTATTTTAAAAAATTTTATGGATACAATACACCTATACCTAAGCCCAACTGAAATTATGAAATACACCTTTAAATTGTAATATAACTGCAAAAGACTGGCAAGTGACATTCATTTTACTGTCATGTGTTCAGAATAACGCACTGAATTTAAATTTCTGCAGAAAAAATACATTAGAGTGAAAGACACGGTTTATCCCTGGACATTTAAGTGCCTTCTGTATGTACTGTGTAGGACATACAGAAAGGGAATTATATAAATTCCAAGGTAACAGTTTTGTCATATTTTTTTCATAGTATGCTTAAATGAATGTGCTTTACTCACAAGGCATTACAGAGATGAAAGAGATTAAATCTTAAGCTCACAGCCATTAATTTACAACGTAAAGGTTTTTAGAGATGTTATATAAGGGGTTGTTATTGGGATATATTCTGGACATAAAGGGAACATTACAATCGGAAAATGACTAACATCACAATCTGGGATGAAACGTGGACTCCAGTGAAGCTCATGTTGTTTGAATTTGCTAAATAGTTGCAAAACCTAATTAAAAATTTTAATCGGAACACTGACCAACACATCAAACGACAACAAAGACGACATTTTCCCAGTGTTTGTTAAATGGAAGTCTATTCAGGCCAAGGACCTCCCCAGCTGCATTCTTCAAACAGCTCCATCTACATCGGGTTGAAGGGGTCTTACTTGTAACACTGCTTCATCTCCTCCAGACCCTCCCATCCCCATGTATATCTTTTTTGTTAGTTGCGTTGGCTCGTAATCCTGACATGGCTGTTTCTGCACCATTTAATAGAAAATGAAGTAGAATTGTGGAGTGAAGATTAAATTGTTTGAAAACCTGTCTGTGCTTCCAGTTACTGCCAGGCCGCTCCTGTGCAGGTCGCCTTGTATATTTATGAATAACGTGCTTTGCTAGTCAGCATTGGCTTTTTGCTGATGTAGGGTATTAAAATGCAGTAAAAAAAAAATACAGAATTCTGGTTGTACATATGTATCTTAAGTTTACCTTTGTGTTATGATATTAATTACATGATGCATAATTCATTTTTTTATTAATTTGTTTAAAGCATTTAACTTCCAAATGTATAGTCCACTGAATTCATATTTTTATGTGCAGTAACCAGTTTGCTGGATAATACATACTTTTGTGTTTCTTGTGACATTTACTGAAAGCACTGACCATCTGTATGAGGCACTGTACCTGTTAAAAGTGGCTTTGGTGTTGTGGGGCTTCTGCAGTGTACGCTGGCCAACATCTCAGAGCTATAGTGGAACACAGTTGGGCTGGGGAGGGGGGCACAGGAATTGAAGCGTCTTGCTGTGCTAAAAAGGGGGCAGCGCGTACGCTTCTGCAGCAGAAAGAGGAGCATAATGGGTACCTGCTTTTCAGTTATAGATTAAAAGAAAAAAAAGCTCACCGTCATACACTCTCATTTTTAAACCAAGAGCAAAAACAACTCAACATACACAACATCTGAAAATAACATCCTAATGTCCTAATAACCATACTAAGTATTGTTTATGCAATCCGTAAACTACTAAAAATTCATTCATAAGAATTCATTCAGAAGTGGATACTGTACTAGAAACTAATTTTTATTTTTTATGGAATTTTACATGGTACAAGTCTTCAACATGTTATGTGGTTAAGAGGATCACATCAAAATCCAAAGTATGCACTATAGCTAGTTAACCTACACGTCCCACTGATATCTGCATCTATCGCTAAATTTCATTTTGCAACTAATAAACATTAATTTAAAAATATTTAAATGTTAGTGAAGCCCAAAACCCTCTTCTGCTCACTTATTTTGCTCAAGGTCACGGGGAGCCCAGAAGCCATCACATACCCCCCCGGATGGAATGCTATTTCGACCTTACTATGTCCTTGCCTCTATTACAGTTGTCCTAAAACAATTTCATATGTCATACTGTAATAGCTAAAGACAGCTAAATTAGACTATAATTAACTTTATCAATTTTATTTTTTTTTTCTATGAAGAAAAATTGCATAATATTCAATTGCCTTTAAATATTGGCAGTAAGCTCAAATTCAATACAATGACCCTTTCTTTCAATTACCATTAATTTTCTATGCCTACAGGTTCATGATTTTTTAAATTACCATGCTATTCATCACTATTCAAAGTCATAATGTTGCTGGCATTTTGTGCTCTGCACTGAATCTCTGCATAAATTATAATGTAATTACACTGCAGCACAACACTCTCTATGGTGATAGAATAAACTGCGGCTTTTCCTCCTGTACATACTAGGGACTGCGTAGTCTGCATGTGAACTGCAGAAAGCAGTGTGCAAAACCTACAGTGGAGGAGAAATCTTACTAAAGCCTGGAGAGGAAAGAACATTCCTTGGGACTAATGCCACCGGTGGTGTCGTTATTTTGATGAACAAATTGAGGTGTACTTCCACTTGCCCACCTTGGTGTGATACCAGTTGTGCAGATACAGCTGAATCAATGGTTGGGGATTTGGCTGTAGGAAGCCATTCTGTGACAATGGCTCATAGGAGTTTTACTTACACAAACATTCGGAGGGCAGAACAAAAAATGTCCAGAGAGATAACCAATCAGATCTTGTGCCAGGTATCAGACCAACCAATCAGGTGTCTTGGTCCAGTCTCTTGGTCCTGCCTCCTCTACAATCTGATTGGTTATCCCTTTGAACTAATCATTTTTCATTCTGCCCTCAGAACATTTTTATTAACTCAATGAGGGCATGTAGACACAGACATATATATATCCCATAAGTATTCCGGAAAACAATATCATGAAATTAAATTATGCTTTCATTTTTGCATATCCTTATCTTATACTTGGGAACTGGGGTGAGGGGATTTCTTCACCCCCCCGCCCTTTGTTTGTAAATTTTTAAGTTGTGTCCCCCCCTAATATGAAACCCTCTCCTACATCACTGCTAATCCTAACTCTCCTCTGAGACATAAACACACACATGCAGGTGAAAGTGAGACGTGGGGTCACTGGGTCAGCCGCTTAACCAGTACCTCTGGAGCATTTTTCTGGGGGGGGTTATGGGGTTAAGGGCTGTACTCAAAGGCCCAAAGGCAAATCTGCCAAGCATGGGATTCAGACTGGCAACCCTGCAATCACAGATACTTTCCCACTGAGCCACACTCCAGCCCACTTTGAAAGGAAACTGCTCCACTGTCGACTGACATTACAATAACATTACGATAATTAAACTCTACCATGACCATATGATTAGGCAAATGGAAGAAGCCAAGATATCATCTTGCTTTTGTTTGAGTATGTTTCTTGACAGGGTATTGTTAATTCACTTGTGAGATATCGGGTTATGGGATTTCAAAACCTCTGTGCCATTTTTCCAGGATTTTATGTCGTGGTGTGTTCCTGTCATAACAGACTGTAAAGATGCATTCAGCTAAAGCAGAAGTCACTGTCATATCCTCTATGCACATATTTATGGATCCTGTTATATATACCCACAATTTTTTTTCCAAATCACCATGACAACTGACTCAGAATTATTATTTATAACGGCTATCATTAAAGGGGATGTACTTAACGCAGTACATTGTTTCAAGTTCCTGGAAATTGATTTGTCTAAAAAATATGATACCCATGATCACTAAAAACGTTTTTTCCCCATAAACATTTGATCCAAAGTCCATCAGTGACTGGATAGTCTCACGACTCTTGTCACACGTCCTAGTATTAAAGCTAAACTAAGAAATACTTAGAAACTAAGAAATAAGATATTACTCATACATAATTGTTATCTGCCTATCAGTTTGCACCAGGTTCAAGCAAATGAGTGATGGAGACCAGAAGCAGCCAAATATACACTCCTCCTCACAGCTTTCGAAATTGGCACAAACAAACCTCATTCACTAATTTGAGTCACATTGTTCTTTAACTCAATTACCACCCTTCCTGTATTTTCATGCCTGGAAAAGATGTCAACCAGGTGTAGGAAGGAACTCTAGAGACGCTCATCTGGAAGACATAGTAGGAATAATCCCAGTGGTAAAGGCATGCATTTGGGAAGAGATGCATGCAAAGTCCGGGCAATAAGCTAAAATCAGGAAGTAAGATAAGGGGATGTTGGAGAACGAGGGGAAGCAGAGATGGCAGTTAAACTGGAACTTGTACAAACATACTGTGCTGGAGGATCTGTTGCTTTGTTCTGCCTCCTTTTACGGCCCCTGTGTTGCATGACGGGGGTGCGACTAAATGCTTCTGAGGGGAGTGAAGAGGAGGAGGGAGACTGCTATTCATGGTACTGAGCAGCCACATCCACCCCGCCTCGACTGTCAGCTCTAAAAGCCGCCAACCGACCTGATATATATATAGACAGAGGAGATGCAAAACATTAATCAGGAGGCAGGGGCAGAAATGAGCCGAAGTGCTGTGAAACTAGCCCATTTCTGTGTCTACGCTGCAGCTGTGCAGTGCTCGTAAGGTGCTTAGGTCTCCGCTGATGTTTAAAAAAGGTTCCCGCCAGGGGGTAGGATGTGCAAAACGTATTTACACTTCAGTCTATCCCCATCGGTGACTCATCATGCCCATACATGATGTGTCCTCTGTCGGCATTTATCTCCTGCGATGGCGCTTTCTGCCTCATTGCTCTGATTATGTGCCTCAAGATGCGGATGAGTTTTAGGCCCCTATCGCTCCGAATGGGATTTCCTGCTTCTTTCGCAATGCATGGACAATAATAATCAGGAAATAATATGAAACATAATAGCAGATTTAGTTGATAGACTGGAACCCTATCAGCCTTGAGTTCGGCGCTTCCAGGCATAAGCTCCATGACCCTGCACAGAAGATGGATAGATAGATTGACAGATAGATGGAAGGATAGATAAATGGATAGATGAATGGATAGCAGCAGATTTTATACACAATGGCTTTAGCTTACAACACAAAATAATTGCAATATTCATGTATAACTTGAATTGACTAAATTTGTGGTAATAAAATGAAAACAAATAAAAAGATATTGCCCTTCACCATAAAAGTTTAACGGAAACTCTCTTCTATTACGAAATAGAAGTATAAGGCGAAACAAGCCATACTTCATATATAATGATATATAGATAGTCCTACTATAAATATGAAGAATTCCACAAACATCAAATATAAGGTAAATGAAATATTAAAAAATAATTAACAAATTTAGACACTAGGTGATGCAGTGATTAGCACCTTTGTCTCACACCTCTGGGACCAGGGCTCACATCTCCGTGGAGTTTGTATGTTCAAGTCGTGTGGTTTCATCCGGATACTCTGGTTTCCCCCCCACAGTCCAAAAATATGCCAAGGTGATTTGGAGTTATCACATTGCCTTTAGGCGTCAGTGTGTGAGTGTGCCCCGTAATGGGATGGTGCCCCTTTCTGGGTTGTTCCCTGCTTTGCGCCTCTAGTTTATGGGCTAGGCTCCGGACCCCCCGCAACCCTGAATAGGACAGAAAATGGATGGATGGATGGATGGAATTTAGACACTAACAATCAACATCAAATTATCACAGGAGATACACTAGTCTGTCTTTACCGGCAGAAAATGTCTTGCCTTGTCCCACTGATAGCGCACTTTATGTTACAGCTACCACCCTTGTAATAATACCAATAATTTAAAGCAGTCGCCCATTCATGGTGTTCACCTCTCATCACGTTTATGGTTTGAATGTTATTTCAGGAATTGCCGCATTGTTCCCATTGAGCAAGTTAGCTGTTCATCACTAATGGCTCTAATGTGTTTTTCAGAAGTCAATAAGCTTTTTCTTCCCTTCCGCATTGTGCTCTAAATAGTTGTTAAAGCACCATCCTACCAATCCCCCCAATCTCATCTGTCCAGTACTTTCATCATTTCAGCATTTTCATTCAAAGTGTTTAACCCCACAAACGTTGTGTTATAGGAAAGCTCTGGTGATTCTGTCTTGGAAACATGTTAGACTAAAAAATGAAAAATAAATAAATGTGGTCCTGAAGAATATAAATATGATTCCAGTTTAGGCAGAATTTTAAATCCTGAGAGTTGAGAATAAAGGTTCAATGAGGTTGAAATGGTCATTCTGGGCGGAGCTGGAGCGCCATCCACGTAATAGCCCCTGACTATCATAGTGATACATTTAAAGCATAAAAGAATTACACTTTACTACATAGTGATCTTTAAAAGTGGCCACTGACTAATCGGTGTCAGTTGCTGTCTGAATATTCATAGTGAAAAAGCACTTCTTGTCCTTAGATACTTAAATAAAGCGATTAATGTGCCTGCAGTTAAGTTATGAGTTATGATATAATAGTTGACTATTGACCTTAAGAGTTTAATTTATCAAATAATGCTGGATCTCGCTTTTGAATACCTGCAGGTAGTTGTAAAAAAATTTCCAAACATACTTATCCTTTTTCTTTAATTTCCTCTCTTAATATGTAGTCTTTATTTTTTAAATTCATGTCTTTCATCTTTTTTTTGCCAAAATCATAGTTTTTCTGTTATCATAAACAATTGCAATGTATTTCCTCACAACAACATCCAAAAGATTTCATTTTTTTAAGTATAAGCGTACTGGTTATTACAGCCATGTTTAATACTCTTCAGGTATATAATCTTCTGTGTTGCAGCCTCCAACAGCCATCACTGACAAACTGTACTTTGAGTGTGCATTTTTATGTGAGCTAGATGTCATAACAATGATCCAAAGATTTCCAAAATCTGGACACAAACTTGAGCTGCTGCCCATACGGGCATATGGAAGATATTTCCGCAAATTGCTGCGGTTCAGGAGGAAGGGGAGCGATAATGCGGGTGTGTGTGTGTTTATTACCTGAAACCCATAATCAGAGTTTCCAATTTCTAGGTTGCTATGGTTATGGTTACGGAAAAATATTCGACAAAAATTAAATGGCTCTCAATTTATGGTCAAATCAGTGGAGCAACAATTACAAAGCAGTCTAATGCCGCTGCAGCAGTGCTGACATGCTAAGAGGCACATCCCCGCTCTGAGTCACTCATTGGGTGTTCTGGCAACTCTGAGTAAGGCAAAACTGTGCCGTTCAAATGCTAAACCCGATACAGAATTATCACGCAGAGCAGGCCGGGAGTCCCACCTATACAGCACAATACTGCTTTTTTTAGTGATGGAATGGGCTTCAGGAGATAACAGGCAGCATAAGAGTGACTGAATGCTGATTTTTTCTTAATCCATCTGAATTTTTGCCTGGTTTTAAATTTACATCCACTTGTCTTTTTTGTTAGAATACACTCGTAAAAATAATAAAAAATAAATATCTGAGCACTACAGTAATCTGCAATTACCCAGAACCGTGGACACAATCTAAAAGTAAATTTCTCTTAATTATCATATTTAGAATAAAAAATGTCAAAAACTAATATACCTGAGAAAAGAAAACAAAGACCTAAACAAATTGCAAACAAAGGTGATTTATGGGCAATGTATGAGGTGGCAGAAAGAGACAGATCAGAAGTAGGGGCATAATCATATATGAATAATCTGGATGACTTCTCTGGTTATTTTAATGCTTTGCCAGCAAAAAATTACCTTACTTCACAATTTTCCTTAGTCGCATCAGTACATTTCTAAAATCATCCTTAACATTTGCAAAACAGTACGTGCATTTTTTGAAACAACTCCCAAAATTTGCAAACACAAACAGCAGCACATGATGGATTCCCTGCAAAAGCTTGGAACTTTCTCAAAAACCTTAGTTTACCCTCAAAAGTAAATATGTCAATGAACTTGTCAGTGCCACCAGAATGACAAGTCCTTGTGTCATTGTTCACGAGCAAGATGGTCAAAATGCTTAGCCATGTTGTCGATAGAACAGTGCAGTCTGTAAGTATATTCCGATGTAAACTATGGCAAAGGTTTTCATGACAATGACTGGAAATGCACAAAGAAACACTTCTTCTGCATGGCATATATCAATTTTTTTTACTGTTTGTGGGAGATTGCTTCTACTGTTTGAACTGTAATTTATTGACAGACCACGTTATCGCGATAAAGAAATAGACTGTTTCGCAGCCCTGCATACATAAAAGTAAAATAATATAAAATTAGAAATGTAAACATAGGAAACTAAAACAGAACTGTAGATGCAGCACTGTATAGGGAAATACAGTGCAGTGTCTCTATACCTCCTGACGTTCCTGTCTGTCAGACCACAGATTGCCATCAACATTACAACGGATATCTTCCCTTGCAATGCAACTTGGAAAGAACCTTTCAGAATGTCTTATCCGGCCTCTCCAGGCATCTGCTGTGATGTCTTTACTTGCTGCATCCATGGCAGTCAGCAAGGTCATCTGGGTATGCAGCTGGCGATCATAAACCTTCCACCTCCACATTGAATAAAACTCCTCAAGTGGGCTCTGGAATGGAGAATAGGGAGGGAGGGATTCCATCCTATAGTGCACATCCTGTAGTGTTTTAGTAGTGGGTCGCAAACCATTGCCTCGTGGTTTTTGAGTGATGAAAAGTCACATTATTCCAAATTACCATATATTTTGGCAAGTCTTGAATCACACCTCTTTCATCATGGGGGATGAGATGAGTAGAAGGTGTCTAACAAGGTAAGGAGATGCGCTGCGTTGTATGGCCCTATAATGGAAATAGGGGTTAGTACACCGTGTCCTGAAATAGCAGCACACATAGCAACGTTCCATCCCCATTGGCCTCGCACATTGACAGTAGCTCTGTGGCCTATTACATTTCAGCCACACCCTCTGCCTTGGGCCAGGTTGAAGTCAGCCTCATCCTGGTATGTTTATATTTGGCGGTGGTTCACTTGATTCCAGTTCTATTATGCGTGATATCCCAGAAGAAAAATTAGCTTTCTATATTACATGTATTTTCTAATTAGGCAAGATAGTTACAACACATGTATAAATAGCGCATGTTCGATTCCACAGCCATAACAAAAGTGCTCAGGTTTCACTGTATATCACTGTATGATGTTTACTGTGAAAGTACATAGATGTGCATATTAGTACCGTAGCTGTTTTACTCTGTCACCCTTCCTTTCAAAGGATAGAGCTGTTTCATGCTCATTTGGTATCTTTTCAGGCCCCTGTCGATAGCTGAAATGGTTACCAAGTGGATGATTTCAAAGATACTGTTGTCTTTTGTGATGACACTCTTTATCCCACTCAGTCAAATGGCATTATTTGCTATCACCATGGTGCATATCGCCTCCTTCTGTTCAGGTGTGAAAAGGGGCCCTGTACCACCTCTGTGAGGTAGTCCTGCGATGTCAAGTGGAAAAAATTACGGTAATGCAAAACACAAAATTGAATGAAATGTGTATACACACTGTATATAGGTATACATATGTAGGAAACAGCAATCATTTGCATGACTGTGCCAAAGCATTTGCAATTTGACCAAATGAATGAGTCTTTATGCATTTATTATGTGCACAAGTGACTCTTTGATGTGGAGGTTGTACAAGTAGTTATGAGAATTTAATTTCAGATTTGAAAAATGTACAAAAGTGACTGAGAAAAACTGTAATAGATTAATGCTTAGCAATGGGGTTTGGTTTCCTGATCCATACTCACTGTCAGATGAGTGGGTCAAGGACCCAACTAAATGGCAGCAGTTACAGTGGCCGGGCACTTTCGTCAACATCTAGTCGAAAAACCAAGTATGTACACATATGAAAAACTTAAGGCACGTTAATCCCTAGAAGCATACAATTTCGTGCTTTGTGGTCATGTCCAGGACCTCGAATACAGAGATCTGTCTGATGTGTACTACGCACCAAAGTATTGCCTAGCTACTGGCAAGGACAAACTTAACTATACAAAACACAGGCTATTATAAACTAATAAACTAAACACTCAGATAACAATTACATACTGATGGAAAACTGCACTTGCATGGCTGGGTATGTATCCATTTATACATTTTTTCCCTAATCATCACTACATCGACTAACTAATAACCATTTCTAGTTAGATAGACAACATTTTATTTATATATTTACATATCTCTGACATTTTATTTCTTTATTTTAGGGTATTTGCCCATTCGCCTCTGTTTGTTTCTTCTGTCTTTCTGACACCACTTTGCGCAACTTCCTGTGATGTAACATCCTTACGTCCAGTCAAAATTGATCTGTTGTTTTCTGGTTCACCACTGAACCAGTAAGCTCTCAGCTCATCTTAGAATCACTCTGTGCTATTCATCAAGTACCTTCTTAGCAAATTGTAGTTTTCTACGCTAATGGAATCATCTTCCATAGGGCAGAATTACTGGGGAAAAGAATTACCTCTTCAAATCCTTGAAAAATGCTTTTCCCATTCTATTCCACTCTAAAAGTATTCCAGCACGACTGAAACCAAGTAAAAGGCAGCTGTGATTCATAAAGGGTTAATCTATATGGTTCCTTATTAGCTGCTTTCACTGAGGTTGGGGGTAAGAAGTGACATAGTAGTTCATTTCTAGCACTTGAAATTTGCGGGCTACTGGAGTCAAGTCCTGTTATAGGATCCATTGGCAAGAAACTTCTTCTCAATTACATTAGTAATATTCTTTAATATGTCACCTAGGGTGGAACATAGTCTAAGAACTGAAATAAGAACAAGACTAAAGTGTTTATTGCAAATTTTTTACGTCCTCTTATAACAGAGGCAAATGTCTCCACATGCCCTAGGCAAGGCACAAGTAGCGCGAGCATCAAATAACACTAGGTGTTAATTAACACATCATTTCATTTCATCCTTACCAGCCCAGGATAAACCAAATGGTTCATTAAAACTATATTTAACAATGAATAGTCACTCTTTGTTTTCAAGTACCCAATGTGCCGACGTGTTCATCCATCCACTATCCATAACAGCTTGTCCAGGGCATGGTCACAATGAGACTGAAGCCTATTTTCAGGAAGCACAAAACTTGCGGTTAACAGCACGTCAGTCCATCACAGCGTGTACACACTCACGCACCGTTTGCAAAACAAAAGTCACAAAATCGCCAGACTGAAAAACGTTTCTGGACTATGGAAGGAAACCCTCATGAACAGTAGGAGAGCAAGCAGCTGAACCCTGGAGATGTGAAGCTGCCATAGACCTCACTGAACCAGCATGCTGGGAATTAAACTGGATTATGCTTATAAATTTTAGTAAAAGTCATACTACTTATTTATCAGTTATACTATGACAGATATTTATATAAAATATTTATTTTCTTCTTTGCAGTTACATGTTTTAATTTTAAATACATTTGTAACTATTACAAAACCAGGCTATCAGCTACTTTTGAATTGGAGGTCTGAGCAACAGAAAATTGACAGGACAAGGGTCAAAGCAAGTAAATAGCTAAATAATGCCACAGGGCGTACATGACTTACAAGCCAACGCCTCCTTGTCGGATAAGTCCCTTTTCACTGGACTGCCATCAATCATAGAGATGTCATAATCAATCTGTCTCTGCCAGCAAAGAAGTGAGCACCACTGGGAGTCTATCCAGAAGTTAAATCTATAATGGTGTCACAGTGGGGACCCCAGTACACAAAACAAATGTACTGAGAAATATAAATTCTTAATTGGGTGTGAGAATCAAGTCTGCAGGTACTCGTATTATAAGCTCCTGGAATGTGAGTTTTGTGCATCCCTTCAAAGAAGAGCAGGTCCTCTTTGATGATTAAACAATTAAAATATGTCTTTCAGGAGAAGTCTTTCATCACTCAGATCACAAGGCATAGGATATTCAGTCATAAAACATTAAGCTGAATCCACCGGCATGTGGGCTTTGTGGTCATCTTCTGGTTTAGTGACATTTCAGCTGTCGAATGATTGTAACTCAGCAGCTTTTCACGATGGCCATGTATCTGCATGGCAAGTCACCTCCTTTGGTATGTCATGACCTTTAATGTCATCTCGTGGATTTGATTTAAAAAAAAAAATACGTCTTCAATATAGATTCAGACAGAGTTTAAACATAAAAGCGAAATAAATCCTGTTCTGATAGACATAAATTTTCCTTCAAAAACCTCTCCAATAAACCCCAATTGCTATTCATGTTTTGACAACCCAAATGTCCCTTTCCCAGGTTGACTATAAATACCACTGGTAAATAGCTTTATCCAGTTTTCTAGCCCTGACTTATTGAGCTTTGTCACTATTAATAAATATACAAACAAAACAAACAAGACCCTGTCAGGGAGAACTTTCATCAGCATCGTGATTGTCACTAGTACCAATTAAAGTAATACATCCAAAGCAGAGGCAAAATGAGATGGAGGCACCAAAATATGCCATCTGTGTTTTAACAGGATGAAGGAAATATAGTCAAAATGTCCTCGGTAAAAATAATCCCACTTCTGCCTCATTTGCATCCTGAAAATGGCTGTAAATCTTCAGTGAATACTGGCTTTAAAATTGTCCAGAAATTATGTTTATGTGGTTGCTGACTGTTGGCAGAGTCCTCAGCAGCAACTTTGCAAAATATTGGCAGATTATTTCTTTAAAATGGTACTGTTGATTTCTTTGTTGAACAACAAGCCAACAATAAGTCAGCTAACGAATAAAGATAATGAGCCAAAAGCAGGCCCCTGATTCCATTAATGCCATTAATAAAAACAGTGTAAGCTAGCTAGTGTCATTACATCGATCCGTCCATCTTCCATAATTGCTAGTATAGGGTTACAGTAAGCCTGTAGTCTATCCTGGGAAGTACAGTTGTCTAAAATGAAGACAATTTGGACAGGGTGCCAGTCAATTCCTGGCCACACAGTCACCCAATATGGAGAGTTTAGTGATACCAGTTCCGCTAACCACATGTTTTTGGACTGCAAATGGAAACCTGAGCACCACATAAGTGCCCAAGTATTCCGTTTGGCAACTGTAATGCACATATTACATAATGTAATGATGATGATGGTGGTGCATCAGTCAGCTTCAGCGCGTGCAAGTTATGTGAGCAAAGAGAGGTCTATGGTAGGTGACCTGAAGCTGGTGAACACAACCTGGTCTAGATATCCTTCATTTGAAAAGCTTTGAAAAGCACTGATTCACCAGAACGAGTACAACGGGCGTGATGCTCCTCTGCACCATTTAATAAACCACAGAAGAAGGTACAGTGTTTATTTGGTGATCTTGAAAATGAGTATCCTGAACAGAGTGAAACATGGAATAGCAGAAAAACTGTAGGGCAACTATTACTTACATGACACTCAATTTGTCAAAAACAGAACTCATTAATGTAAAAATATTCTGCATTATTAATGGAGGCATGGTATAAATGAGCAAAAAAATTTGAATCGAAATTACTAGAGAAGTTTACTAAGGGTTGCCATCACTTCTGCTACAAGTGATGGTGCCAGAGCAGTAATATAATTCTCATTCCTGTGCCGGGGATGTCCTTGTGCATGTGGGTGAATCTTCCAAATTAACTTGTAATTAATTCAGCCGAGCTGAGTTTGCCAGCTGAATTCTCACAGTTATTTGAACTCCTTTGTATGCTCTTCAGATTGGTGGTGGAATTTCGTTTTTACTGATAAATGCAATAAAATGTTTTGGCCCTCAAAAAATACTTCTTTGTCATTTGAATAATGATCATTTACTTAAATACTACCTAACAGCTATTAGCCTCTGAATAAACAGGCAACTGAATGGCACAGGTTCGATAGTCTCCTATTGTGTAGAAACTCAATCTAACCTTAATTAAGTTTGTGGCCAGAACAAAAGTCGAGGACCAGAACTGAAAATCACTGATACAAGTATTATTAAATAGTGAGGTATTATTGGGAAAACAATGCGAGGAGTCCACAGAAGCCACGCTAGCACATATATTCATATTCAGTCCCAGAGTTGAACACTGTTTTAAAGCACTTGCAAAAAAAGTGGAATAGAGTAATTTATTTTAAAATCACTGAATGGACATTAGGTTGCACGACCACACTGTAGACCACAACGAAATCTCAATGGCTAATATTATGAAAAAGATTAATAAAAGAAGACCATGTAGGCTATTTCCAATATTAAAAACATAATAACAATAAAATATTTCCAGTGTCAGAAATTGACTTATTAAAAACCAGTCGAGTCAAGAATAATAAACCAAATATTCATTTATTTTTCAAGTCAAACATGGTGCAGTGAACCTAATATGAATTCAGTGGCGTTATGTAACTGAATTAAATTTTGCATTGCAAGTAACCATACAAGTACGGCTAGGAAATTGTACTGTGATATCAGCTCTGTTGTGTTCCCATGATATTGACGGATATATTTTATGTTTGTGTTGAAAGATATATGTGTACATTGATTAATAACTTAGCTGCAGTCCACTGGCAAAACAAAAACATACAGCAACAGTAAGATCTAATGCCCCTTCTCCCTGTCTCCATCTAAATTATTTGCGCAAACAGCACATGCAAAAAGGCACTTCATTGTTGGTTTACATTCCAAGCTAATGCTGCTTTAATTCAATCAGTCACACAGCATGAAAAAGCCACAACTTGTAGCTGTAATGTTTAAAATAAAGGGGGTTTAAGTGTATGAGTGTGTACGATATACGTGACTGGTTTGGAGGGACGATGATGTATTTTATTTCACATCTGATACTGAATGCTCAGAAGTAAATTAGATCCTGCAGTGTTTATTTAATCGTTTTATTCTCCATTTAGCATTTCCTAAGGGCGTTTTCAGCACTAGGTTAAACATGCTCCTCACACCTCGCATCTGAGAATAATTTAAGATGTGCACTTCATCAATTAACGCCTTTGATGTAATCGAATAATTTATGCCCATTTATTTTTTGTGAATTCAGTCAGGACCTTGAGATGGGAAGTGAAATTGGCAGAATTTAGCTCTGTTTCGCTCAAAAAGTATTCCTAATTAATACTAAACAATTCAGTGAGTACCTTTTTGCTTTTCTTTTTCAGCAAATCTAATTTAAAGTCGAAATCGAAATTAAAGTGTGTATAATACATAATAATATTATTATATTTTATAATATTATTAACAAGCATAGGTAGAGATTCTAGTTACTGTAACTCATTGTGTCTATTTGAATTTACAGTTTTGTTCATCACTGAACATATTTATCTAGCTAATTTCCTAGTTGTAATCCTTTGATAATTCTTTAAAATCATTTAACTGGAATATATTTAGCTTACCATATATTGATTTATCTATTTTCCATACCCAATTATCCAATGCAGGGTCATAGTGAGCCTGGCATTTCTCCCGCTAAGCAGAAGGCCTGAGGCAGGAGACACCCGGGACAGGAAAGCAGCCCATTAAAACTATTTAAACCGATCACATGTATCCACCCAAATGTTAAATTTGATATATGCCTGCTCCTGTTTGACAAGGACTTGGACTGTCAAGTTTTAAGAGAATTGTTAAATTAGAATGGCGTTTGATGGTATCCTTGAAAACTATTTTTTGCCGCTTATCATTAACACTAATAGTGCCAGACTGCTAATTTGCAGTTTCTGGGATGTCTAGACATATATAGCAGTATCGTGTGACATTTTCATTATAGAAACTCCAACTGTTATTATGAGAAAATTATTCCCCTGCAGTCCAAAAACATGTAGCTGAATTAATATATACAGTAGGTGAAGTTTTAACTCAACATTGCCGGTTGTGTGGGTCACACTTTCTATGAAAGGCATGTCTATAAGAATCTCTGAAGACATCCATAGCACATTATAATGCTTTATAAGAATGACACTTTATTGGTTCCTGTGGGGAAATCTTGCTCTCCATGACACACAAGTGGATGAGCGCAAGCTTGGCAGCAAAGGATAGCCACTCATGACCAACACCCATGGAGCTGTGGGTAAAGGGCCTTGCTCAAGGTAACCATCTGATTACAGGCCCAGAGGCTTAGCCCACTGAGTCTGTAATCACAAAAATTCATGCCTACAAGTATTTATAAACACTTATAACACATTATTGCCATGTTTATTATGCAGTATGAATGCTTCATGAAGCTCTCACTTGTAATGCACTAAAGACCTTCTTAATGCAATGCAAAGCATCCTTAATTGCAGTGCATTATGGAGGTTTCTGTTATGCATTACAGATGACAGCTTCAAGTAAAGTGTTACCATTGTGTGAGTGTGCGTGTGTGCTTATTTGTTGCGATACACTAGGGTGTCCTGTGTTTCCATCTATAGATTCCACATTTCGACATGGATGGTATTCAACCAGGTAGTTTGTAAAGGCTTCATTTGTAGTAATTAATATGGATAAAAAGGAAAAAAAGGTAGGTTTGCTGGATTTGTGCTGCATGAAAAGCAGGGGCCTAGGAAGGTGTGTGAGGATGGTAATAAATTAAAAAATTGGGATAAACTGATGACTGATCTACTTCTGCAAAGAAGTGAGTTTTTCATAGTGGGAAGAGCACAAAGCAAGGATTTAGATTACCCTAGAGGAGAAGGATAAAGGTGAACTGATTGTGAATTCTGAATGAGGGCCGCAATTTGGGTTTTTATTCTCTGCATCGTGGTGCAGACAACACCAAACATGTCCAAATGTCAAAATAATTGGAAAATTTCACTGTCTGATATTTGTTGCTAGAAAAAAAAACACTTGCAGCGGTTATTCATCTAGTTGCCATTAAACCACTAAATTATCACTGGAGTTTGTAGTTTTTTTGATAATTTTACATCATCTTCCACAGTCGTAGTGTTTCAATCTTAGACTCCATAACGAGATTGATACCTCCTCGGTTTACTTAAGAGCCGTGCATCTCAGTACGTTGAGGCAATGTGCAGCTGTCTAGATCACTGCTAGGTCTCCTGTGTGTCAGCCCACGACAGGAAGTGTGATAAACAGTCGATCGACGGCTTTGGAAATCAGAGGAACGCACCAACTTCCTTGATGCCTCCTGGCAAGCCTCAGGTTAAAAGGGGGATGTGGGTTCCATTGAACAAGTTACAATCTCAACTGGATATGTGACAAAAAACAACAGCAATAATTTATTATTATACATTTTTATTGACTGCACATGAATACAGACTGTCCCTGACTTACAACGTATGTGATCTTTCCTTTGTATATACAGTATATGCAAAATATATGCAAAAACAAGTTTCAGCTGGCTGTACACTACCAAGTGTGTGCTGCATGCTGAACCATAGTTGCCATGAGAAAGTAAGATACTGTGTGGTGGTGTGACCATACCAGCCTTACACGCATCTCCCAGCATAATTTTAACACATAAATGTCAGTGCAATTATCCCATTCTGACATACATACATTTCAACATATGACCTGCCTCTCTAAATGGAACCCAGTTGTAAATTAGGGTCTGTATGTTTCTGTGTGTGTGTGTATATATATATATATATATTATATATATATATATATACTGTAAATATATATATATATAAACTTAGCACAAAAAGTAAGGAAATTTTTGTTTGGTCAAATATTTCTTTTCTTGTTTTAACAATGCTTCTTGCCAATAAATCTCATACTATTGGATAGCCTATTTCCCTTTCAAATGGTGCCACATTTGTAAGGAGAATGCATTTGTCGGCTGAGCAGCAGTTGAGTATGGGGATTGCACCCATGAAAAACTTGCCAATGCCAAACTGAGGCAGTCTCAATGCAGAGAGATATCGAGGTGAGATTCTGCAACCAGTGGCAATCCCACATCTCCAGTCTGAGACCAAACTCGCTTCCAAGATGACAATGCTCGCCCCCACAGAATGGGGTTTATCAGAGACTACCTCCAGAATTTGGGAGTGGAGAGGATGGAATGGCCTGCCTGCAGTCAACCCCATTCAATGACCTCAACCCCATTGAACACTTGTGGGATCAGATTAGACATGCCAGAGTGACCAGCACAACCACATTGACTGACTTGTGACAAATGCTGGTTGAAGAATGGGATGCCAACCCCCTGGTGACCAACATGAGGAAGCGCTGTGGTGGCTCTGTGGCTCTGTATCATTCTTCCACATGCTACTGAGGTTCCTGTTTCTTAAATGAATAAATTGTTAAATTGCCAATAAGTCTTGTTTCTTCAGACTTCAATCATCCAATTTACTAAACGCCAAACAAAAGTCAATAGCAGAATCAGCTGTTTGACATTGGCAGAGAAGATTAGGCAAGTTTTTCATGGGTGTAACCTACATACTAAACTCTACTGCTCAGCCCATAAATGCATTTTCCCTGCAATTATGGGTCCAATTAAAAGGGAAATAAACAGGCTTTCCAATGGTGTAAGATTTATTGCCAAGAAGCATTGTTACAACAAAGAAATAATCGACCAAACACAAATTTCCTTACTTTTTGTGCCAAGTATATATATACGTATATATACATATATATAGTAGCTGAACAAGTATACATCATACCACTCAGACTTCGGTTTGATTACTGCCCCCCTCAATATTCACGCAGTCTGCAAGTTTTTATGGAACTGTCATCTGCCTCTGCTGCCCTTACTTTGTGTTCCTGATGTTGGACTGGCATCCCACCCAGGGTGTACCTTGACCTGTGGTTCCTAGGATCCAGGCTGACTGTAACCCCATGCTGAATAAGTGTTTATGAAATTTGGCTGAATTGCAGCACAAAAAATATATTGCATTACATCAATAGTATAGTATTAAAAACATTCTAAATCATACTGTTCATTTTTATCTTATACAACGACCTTTCAACGTTTCAACAAGATTATTATCTACGAGACTTTCTAACCAATAGCCATAGAGAAATCGTCAGGATGCATGAAATTCTGATTCTCCAGAAGAGAAACAACTGATCCAGAAATGTTACAATAAATAATTTAAATATATTGCTAAAGGTTAGGTTGCTTCTTTGGCTCTCTGAGTTTGTACTAAACAATTAAGCATTTAATAGTCTGTAAAGCTGCTGAGACTTGACATTTCAACCTCAAACACTGCTCAGTGGGTGACAGCTGAGAGCTCTTTTTAATGGTGAGCCTACAAGAAGTTCATTTAATCCGGAGCAGGGTACTATTTAGGAGGGTCATGACCTTGCTGTTGTTATTATTTATTAATGGAGTAATGGTGTAAGCAAACCCTAAAGGTCTCTGTGCACTTTTCATGCATTCCATTTGATCAGAATCCCCATACATATTCAATAAATTAATGCATTTCATGAGGAATATGAGATACTAAAATCATCTTTAATAGCTACTTGTTTATCAACTTGTTTATGTGCACTATGTTTTGTCTTGTTAAAATAGTAAAACCTGACACTTTTAACACTCAGGCAACATTCCAGTCATGTTACAGTGTGACACTGAAATCTGAATAACAGGATATTCGTAGCCATTAAGTAAAAGGTTCAATTAAATGGTCAAATTGCTTGTTGATAACTTGAATTGACAGTCTACACACAGTAATAAATGCAGTGTGTTTTATAATAGGATTTAGACATACACACATTCATCTTTTACAGAAACAAAATATGAATTGAGAGCAAGGAGAACACAAGGCAGACACTATGTGCCCTTCGCTTCAGTGCACACACTGGTCCTTGATCAATAATTGCTATACGAGTTAATTTCAGAAAGGGAAAGAAGGTTTTAATTGGTAGGAGCAGCACTGCAAATCTTCCCAAATACTTTAAATTACCACTTTTTTTTTGTTCAAATGACATGTCACAGGTCACATTTCATAGAACCTGTTAACCTTGTTAACCCTAATCAATGTACGAATACATACTATTAGAGGTTACACTTTACTTGAGGGTGCTCTATGACAGCTACATGACACCAACCTAACCCCCTTCATGATAGCTGACATAAGTTGAAACAGGAGTTCCCTATGTCAGCATTTATAACAGCCACAACAGTTGGAACAGACCTTTACAAAAGCTTATGACAAGTTATGTCGGCTGTAATATAAGGCTTATGTTGGTGTAATGTAGCTGTCATAGAGCACCCTTAAGTAAAGTGTTACCCCATTAGAATTCACGAATCATCTTCTGACAGGAAAAATCGGCAGTTACAGTGGTACACGTCATTGCAACGCTGCAAATCCTTTCCCCTTGCGTGGCTCCTGGAACCACCAGTTCAGCAGCCCTCTTCATATAATCACAACACATTGTAAACCAATGTTTCCCAACCCAGTCCTCAGGGAACCCCGGAGAGTCCACGTTTTTGCTCCTTCCCAGCTCCCAGCCAATCAGGAACAGCAAATTCCTGGTACAGGTGTGCTGGGAGCTGAGAGGAAGCAAAAACGTGGACTGTCCTGAGTTCCCTGAGGACTAGGTTGGGAAACACTGTTTTAAACAATAGGTTGGCAATCGGACTCTAATGGAGAAGAAGCTTATTAGCACAGACACCTGTGCTTTAATCCCAGTCTGAGTTTGTGTTTGGAACAGGGCATGCCGGCATGCTGAATCAGCATGAAGATAGGTGGCATGTTATACACAAATCAGCTGGTTATACATGCTAACAGGCTGGCAATTTAAAGAAAATATGAATATGATATAAGACAGTGGAACAGCGGTTTGTACCCAGATGCAATACAGTAGTATTAGTGTAGTTCTGTTTAAATATATATTTCAAACTGTATAGTACACCTGAAAAAATGTTCTCCATCTTGCATTTTGTCTTTCTCTTAAGGTCAATGATGGGCCTGAAATGCTCCCAATTAGGGAGACTGCCATTAAACAAAACTGTTTACTTAACGGAAGTCGCACAGGGACTGTAACAGTAAGAGGTTCTCAGCAGTGCTGCAAATCCAAGTCAATGAGCCATGACCAAAAAAAAATGACCAGGGGTAAAGAAGCTGGACTTCTTTCAAGCATGGTGGCTAAACTTAGTTTTTTTCTGCATTGTATATGGAAAGAAAAATTCAATTTGTACACAGTTTCTCTGTCACTCCTATGGATGCTGCTTCCATTGTTGTTCATGCATCCACCCATTTTCACTACCCACTTATCCTATTCAGGGGATTTCAGAGCCAGTCTCGCAGGCTAGGGGCACAAGGCAGGGAACAACCCAGCATGGGGCTTCTATTAAATGGCATAATATGTGTAGAATCACAAAAAGCAACTGGAAGTGAAGACATAGCTATAAAGCTGTATTTATAGGCTTTAAGTATTTAGCCACATGTACATTCACTTTAGTAGATTGTGGGTTTCTGAACAGAATAGGGATTGAAAGGATTTGATAGAAATAACAGGCATATTTTTAAGGCATATATATTCACAGTGTGTATAACACTAGGGCCAATTTCCTGGTCTTGGTTTAAATGCTCACTTCCAAAAAGCCTAAGAGTCAAATGATAAAAATCATTCAACACACAGTATTACGCTGTTTGTGAATTATAACTGCCTACGCTGGAATCACAAATTGTGAAATTCATGCAAAATACTCAATTATGAAATTAGCATAAAATAATTCAGATTATCTGATTAATTTTGGAGCATATTTGAAAAGATTTGTCAACAAGAAAATGCAAGACAATATTATATTTTATAACAACATCACAGTGTGATTAGATATACAATTATCCTGGGCTGACAACAGTTCAGTAGTTAAATGCTGGTTTCATTTGAGAGATTTATTATACAGACAGCACTTTTTTTTCAGTACCCCAGCCCTCACCTCAGTCCAAGTGGAATAAATAATTGATTGTGATATATATTCTTAAACAATCGATTCTCATAGCAAAATATCCATTATGACTTATTGAGCATACTGCATAATTCCTATGTATTATATTAGTTTTGCATACATTTTCAAATTTGAGTTGTGCATGTGTTTTAGACATTCATGAACTCCCTCTGAGTTTGTTTTGTGTGCCAGCCATGTTAGAAACACACATGTTTAGTTTGCTCACATCTGATTGGAAGACTGGCGAATCTTGAAGATTTTGATGTATTTCCTTTAAATCATCAAACTTCTTTAGGAAAGGCACTTTCTATGGGGCTATGCAATGTACCTCACTCAGCCTGACTAAATTGTTAGAGTTTAAGCTGTGAGATGTTTGGCCAGGTTCTACTGTACAAGAACTCTGCTACACAAGTACCAGGCTACAGGTGGGCTCCATCAGTGATACATGACTGTAAATACTATTTTCTACTGTGCTTAAAATGTTCTGCTGCATATATGGAAAGAGATTTTTAACACAAAAAACTAAATCTCAAATATCAGATCGCAAACTGAGTCATTAACCAAATTGAAAAGTACTATATATGAAATATAGCCACCAAACTGTGCTTTAAACTTTTTTATCTGCTATTCGGTGTATTACTCCAGCTCCTTCCTATTGTTTTTATGTATTTCGAAAACATAAAGGAGTGATTCTCTGTCTTTCCACTCAACCTTACTCTTTGATTTTCCAAACTCTAGCAGGTGGGGTAGGCGATCCCCAGATGGTGAAGGTGGGATGGCAAAATGATGGATTAAAGTTTTGGCCTTGTGAGTCTTCAGGGATCCGCATACTCCGAGAGAAGGAGTGCATTTATTGCTAGTAAGCACTAAGAATTTCGATGCTAGTTGCTTCGAGCTGGAGCTACAATTGTTTGTGTTATGGGTGTTTGCCAAATGCACCAAAACAATACACACATAGATAGTCACACTAACACACACACACACAAACGCTTCTTTAACTATTGGTCATTGTAGAGGATTTCGCATAATTCAAATTGTTGCAGAGTGGTGCTGGCATTTGCTAAATTGGCACCTCTGAAGATGACACCCTAGCCAGCAGCCAGTGTCACCTAATGTGCTGACTGATACTGACTGGATCCAGCAATGTGTAATGAATAAGTCCCGTGCAGTGCAGTACATCTTTGTTAGTTGATATATAGATAAACCAACAGGGGTGCAGAATGGACAAGGATTCAGGTGGCCAGCACTTTACAGGGGTCTTGTGTATGTAAAATTATACATAAAATTGGGTGGGGGGGGCAAGGTTACATTTTATCATTGAGTCCAGAATTTGTAGCTAGGCCCCTGGTACCCAGTAACCAGGTGTGTTGACAAGGGCAGTCAAGAAGAAGCTTGTATTGAAGTGCCTGTTGTGCCTTCTTTTTCACATTCCCAGGAAATCCATTGCATTTTATTTATTTGTAAACCCATTCATATTTTTTCTTTACCTTTATGAATCGTAGAAAGAGACAGAGATAAAGTTACATGGCTGTAACATCTTCTGTCTTGGGAAAATGCGAGGCTATTAAATGATTGATGATGTAGCCTCTAACCTATCTTCTGTTTTCCATTGTAATTTGTAATATATGTCATGCAAGCATAAGAAATTGTGAAAGTGCTTTTTTGAAAGAAACAGTTTAATGTCCCTTTGTTTATTAAATTGCAATAAAATACACACAACTGACATTTAAATTTCCTTTAAAGTTAAGTGGGCTTTATTGTCATACCATCAATATACAAGCATACAGTAGCACAAAGCAACGTTCCCCCAGGACCATGGTTACCCTTAAGTGCAATAAAAAAGGAAAGTGTGGCATGACATCCCTTCCCACCACTTCATGCCAAATTCTAGTGTCATCTAGACTACAATTATATAAAAAAAACCATCAACAGATGATCTTGTTACACAGACAGATTTATGTGACACATATAGCTTTTGAACTGAGGCCAATCAGGATTCTCAGTGATACAACTGCAAAACCCCACTGTGGATTTTCACTGGCAATGATTTGGCATTAAATCCAGGTTTTAAAAAACAGTTTCACTCCACTGATTCTTTTCCATTCACAATACAGGTACCTTAATATGCTGGAGAAGTATATGGAGATGTTTATACATACCTCACCTTCCTTCCTTCCTGCTCATGGTTATATTTAAACATATCCTTGCAATACTGCATTATATGCAGTTCAGTATTATGTATTTCATATTTTATCTACACAGAATAAGAAAAAATATATATCTTGTGTATGTTGGGTGTTTTAGTGGGTAGACCCAGCTGAACACTTAAAAGAATTACCTGTCTGTGGGGATGCATGAAAATCCGACTCACGCCACTCGCCTTGTGAAAACTCTCACCAGGCAAAAGAAATGCATCATTGCAGGACAGGCTGATCGTGCATGGTCACATTCTGAGGGGCACCTGTCACGAGCTACCAGATGTGCCTTGTGATAAATGACACAGAGACATGGATCCCAGCATTTATTATATATATCAGAGGGCAAATCTAAGGGCCAGATTGGTAATAATGGAAGTATGCTGTTAGCATTTACTGGCAGTGCTGGTCAATAGGATTTCATCTTGGGGTACACCCCCACACACAAACACTATTCCTACAGCACGTAACAGCCCGTAACAGGGAGGGAGGTAGAGAAACAAGTGTTACAATAAAGAGCAGACAAGGTTTAAGACTGTCTTTAGGATTTCTTGCCATCTTCATCATTTAAGTTACATCATTAGCTCTGGTGCTTGTAGCTTTGAATATTGATAAAGTTTAAATATCGGCTGGCATTATCAGTACGTTAACACAGTGTTTCCCAACCCAGTCCACATTTTTGCTTCTTCTCAGCTCCAAGCACACCTGTACCAGGTATTCAGTGTTCCTGATTAGCTGGGAGCTGGGAGGGAGCAAAGACGTGGACTGGGTTGGGAAACACTGTGTTAACAGACAGTTTGCTCTTCATGAAAACAACATGCAATCAAAATAATTATAATAATGAGAGAAAAATACAATCACAATCTCATTTCTGACTGAAAGAAATTGTGATTCACATTTCACCTAGAATCTTGCAGCCCTAATCCTTTTATGTTTCTTTTGCAGAGATCCATCCATCAATCCGTTTTCTGAAACCGCTTATCCTATTCTGGTATCATGGACATAAAAAGGAAAATAATACATGTAACATTATCTTGATAATAAGTCTAAATGTCAAGGGTACGCATAGTGTGTACAGCTGCAGGCACCCATAGAGGCAGTAAGGTTTGGTGTTGCATTTCTAAACTTGAAGTAAAGCAGAATTAAAGTTCTTCTTTTGTAACTGAACCGATTTGCTATCCAAATTTCAGCATTGCTTGAACTCATATCTTAGGAATTAATTTATTGAAAGGTGGTAATATTATTAAATTTCAAAACTGTAATATATTCATGACAAAAATCGTAAGACTGCTTCATTCCGTGGGTTGTTCCGCACTTTCACCCACGTTTCGACTCTCACCGGTACCCCACACATACACATTTTAATTAACATAATATCATAAGGTTAGAGCAAAGGTCTACAGTCACTGATATTCACTTGTCCGGATTAATTTATTAGTTCCAAAATTTCATTGTGGGCAGTGCATTTTGGATTTTGTTTTTCTCCATTATGCAGTCCTTATCCTTACTAAATTTAAAACAATACTTTCGATTAGGAAATAAAAAGTGAATGAGAACTTATTAACATTAATATAATTAATATTTCATATAAAATGCTTGCAACTAATAAAGGGTGTGTTACATCCTGCCCATCATGTCCACCTGTCTTCTCCCTAGTGTGACCCTAATGAGCCACGCCTGTTGCTTGCTGTCCCTCGATTGATAATTAAGTAGCCGTCTCATCATCCCCTGTCCGATCATTAATGTCGCTCCTTCTGTCCTCCCGTGTCCCTCCCTGTACCAGTCCTCCCATTTTTGGTCCCTTGTGGTCCCGTTTCTTTGCCAGCCCCTGTTCAGTTCTGTTCAATTCTGATTTCAGTAAAAAAAAAAAAAAAACCTTTGTTCGGCCAAATGCCTGCCTTTTAGTCCTTCGTCTCGTGTGTCGTGACAGGGTGAAGGACAAAGTATGTATTTGAGTAAAGAATAAAAGGAATGTGGAATCAAAGGACAATACTGTAAAATTACTGAGAATACTGGGAGTAGAAGAGTAAAATGTAAGATAAGAGCATAATGGTAAAACACGGAATACGCTGGTACATTTTTTCAGTGATTATATGAGAGCTGAAGTTATTTGAGAAGGAAAATAAAGGACTTATTAAACTTTAAAAGCTAAATCTCTCTCGTAATGGAAGATACCCACCTCAAAGAGTCCAGAAAATCTGAATTCATGCACAGGTTGTGGGTTACGCTGAGTTAACTGGGTGTGGCCTTTTGGGGAAAAGAGTAATGGCACGGCCAATACGGTTTAAAAAGAGGGGGTAAAACTGAGAGCTACAATAATTAAAACAAACAGGCAACAACACAGGTTATTTGCAAAAGCGACAACATCTCCTCTCACCTCTTGCACTGAGTTAGACTCCTTTACCTCTTAAGTTCCAAGCAGTCTCATCAGGGCCACCTGGCCTTCATTAATCAAGGCACATGTGGACAAGCCTGATGATTAATTGCCACGGCAATGAAAACTCCCTGAATTCCAGC
This sequence comes from Petrocephalus schoutedeni, assembly GCA_026780765.1. NCBI lineage: Eukaryota > Metazoa > Chordata > Actinopteri > Osteoglossiformes > Mormyridae > Petrocephalus > Petrocephalus schoutedeni. Next base: position 15,094,294 of record JAODKL010000034.1, read on the forward strand.
CTCATGCCATTGATCCACTTCAACTTGGCCAGCACAGGTTTAAGATATTGAACGTGTTTCCCTAGCAACCAGCAAAGCCAAACTTTGAACTTGGTTTCTGAAACTGAAAACATCCTGCCTGTGTTTGAAATCATTCACTTGCTCACTACTCCCTATATAGGAAACGGGACTATAGCACTATGTAGTTCATCATATACTGAAACATGTCCCAAGATACTTTGTATTGGTATCATAGCAACCTTTGATAGCTGACATTTACGAATACCAAAATACAGCAAGAACTGAAACGAAATGTGAGATAAAGTGAATTTACATGTGAAAGCCTGTTACTTTTTAAACTGTTTTTTTTAGTTTTCTTGTTATGAAATTATTATTAAAATGAAAATGTCAATCAGTTTGCAAATATCACAATCATAAGTTGCTTTTTTTAATTTTTAAAGCTGCGTACATGTGTAAACAAATACATGTGTATTACAAAAAGTCAGATGACAACGGACGTCACTTTTGCAGTACATCAGGCGTGGGCAATCTTATCCACAAAGGGCTGGTGCGTCTGCAGGTTTTCGGGATAAGCTTTAGGTCAGCTGTTCAAACCCCAGGTGTGAGGACTCTTCAGCCAATCAGTCTTCTAATTAGTAACCTAATTAGGGAGTTGCAGCGAAAACCTGCATACACAGCGGCCCTTTCTGGATAATATTGCCCATCCCTGGTATACAAGGAACCTGTATGGTGTCTCTCAAACCAGTCCTCGGGGACCCCCAGGCAATCTGGATGGTATACAATACTGCTCATCCCATAGAGGGTGATGCCCCTGAGGTCTATCCGAGGAAGCACAGGTCATAGGTTTGGAACAAGCCAGGTAGGAAACCACTGTGATTGTACCACTGTCGATTATGTCAGTTTTTGTTAGAAAAGGGTCTGTTTGAAACATACAGCAAAGTCACAAGGTCCCAAGTTGGATAATGGCCCAGCTATAAGAATTTCAGAAAATAAGCTCATTCATACATATATTATATATATATACTCACCGGCCACTTTATTAGGTAGACCTTGCTAGTACTGGGTCGCACCCCCTTTTGCCTTCAGAACTGCCTTAATCCTTCGTGGCATAGATTCAACAAGGTACTGGAAACATTGCTCAGAGA
>JAODKL010000034.1:15095538-15108102 GCA_026780765.1 Petrocephalus schoutedeni
ATGCATTGAGTTGCCACCATGTGATTGGCTGATCAGTAATTTGCGTCAACGAGCAGTTGGACAGGTTTGCCTAATAATGTATGTATATATATATATATATTATTCACAGATGCATGCCCATAAATTGAGGAAATGACTGAAACAAAAAAATTTGCTGTGGTCTCTTAATTGTTTCCAGAGATGTATATATACTAATGGGAAGAGAGTGATTAAACTCCATTTACCTGTCATTCATGCTTTTTTTCTAGAAAAGTTCTCTCTTTGAACTAACTCCCTTTCTAACGTCAAGGGATTCGTGAGAAGCATTCATAGAGACTGAAGCGATTTTTAACCATATACGGATAATAAGTCAATTAGCAATAAAATGAAAAAGCCACTCATTGCTCCAGGCAGAAGCAGGATGACCAGGCACTGAATGTTAACAAGAGCTCAATTTAAACTGATTATGAAGCAGGATGCACTTGGAGGAAGCTGTGTGAATGCTAGGATGTTGTTTCGCATCACTGTGTGCCTCTCCTGGATCACTTTGAAGATTAGGTACACTCCCTTAGCAGATAATGCAGTAAACTAGCACAGGGGAAGTCTGCCGTCTGGCCTCGTGATGAAATGGTAAGGTATGAAAACTGCCTTGTATCAACCGCATAAGCTGCAGTTCTTGGGTGCACCATCCTCACATGGCGAGATGTGAAAGAAAAACATTAGTGCACATGGCCATTTCGTGAAGCTGCTTTTCTGTAATGTAATGTCACAGACAATGACTTTGGTAAAGAGAGTGTTTATGAGAATTTCGCAATTCAGTATTCACATATATTTTTAAGATATTAGTATATGATATACGTAGTACATTAGAATATGAAATGATATTAGTATATAAAACGCTAATAAATATATTATATGTCACGGCCTCCCGTCCAGTCCTCCTGTGTGCCACACCCCTCGCTGCCCTCGTGTGGAATTCTAGCGTCTGCTCCAGCCCTGTCTTGTTATTTGTTCATTAGTGTTGTATATATTAGTCTGCGTTAAGTCTGTTTCCCCAGTCCGGTCATTAAAGTTACATGTGTTCCCCTGCACGTTCTGGTTTGGAGTCTTTCCTGTTCACCCGTATCCCGCAGTACGTAACATTATATAAGCTTTGAAAGGTTTCAAGCAGCTGTGGCATTTATATATATATATATTAAATGGATGATGCTCCAGAAAATAAATAAATAAATAATTAAAATATCAAATTCAAGCTATATTTTCCTGATTTCGTCGTTTATTTCAAACACAGCCGCATTCATCTACACAATTAAACCTAGAAAACTGTAAGTTAAATTCTAATTCAGAGATTATTTGCTGAACTCAAGCTAAATCACATTACTTTTGACAGACAATAGGTGACATGAATCATTAAATTTAGCAAGGCTCAACAGCACAAATTTTACTTCTTTGACTTCTGAAAAAAAAAAAGATTTTAAATCCTATTCGTGGTTAATATGTTAATTATAATATGCAACACTGGCTTTATATTAATGAGTTCATGAAACTAACAACTAAAGAAAATCTCCTACTGCAGACTCGCTTAGAAGCAATATGCTTCTAGAAGCGATTAATGGTTTAAATAGTCTTGGATGAAGGAGCTGAGAAAAGAAATATAAAAAAAAAAACCCTTCTAATCGGGGTCAGCCACATACTGTAATATACCAACAGTTGGAAATAGGCCTACTTACTGTCAACCAGCGACATAGCAAAGTTCAACCAAGATAAACAGAGCAGCAATAAAACTCACAAGAAAGAAAGCAAATCAATCATGTCAACCAAAAGAAATATATCTGGCACATCCATGCAACATTATTGAGAAGGTGAAAAATATTACAAATTCATTTACCATTATTGTATCACTTTACTTAAAGCAGTAATTTTACTGCATTACGCATACCTTCATTAAGCATTATAAAGTATTCATAAAGAATTATAAACCCTGCTATAACTATTTATTTAGAAAAAGGCATAACATATTACAGTCCTGTGTATTATCCATTATGAATGCTATATGAAGCGCTATGCTCAATGAAGCTTTCATAGATACCCTTATAATGCAGTACAAAGCATGCTTAATTCCTATACTGACCATTATAATGCATTACGAAGGTACTATGAAAAAGCCATGATGAAGTAGCCACAGACTCCACAAACACTTGGTGAATGTGATGCATACAAGGAAAATTTCCCACATCTAGACGTTCCATTGATTACATTCTACCTCCTTCCCCATGGAAAAAAGGAAGGACCACAAATGCTGGAATTTAAAGTAGCTAATGGAGGCGCACTTTCCCAGCTAGCCAGCGTCTCTCCTCTGTGCTGGCAGCAGATTTGCAGCGGGTGTGGCAGCTGATAAGGGTTACTTGTTGTCCAGCTGTTCTTGTCATTTGGAGATATGTTGGCTTTAGCTAAGTGAATTGACTGCTTTGGATATATATCCCAGAGGCAAAGAACAACTCCCTTCCATGCTCTCTAGGATTACAGCCATTGATTTTTTTCCAGGATTACTGGTGCCATTGCTGAAGCTGTATCAGACCTAGGAAGGGTTTGACCCCTTCTCCCCCACACACTGTGATCTCTCCGGCATACATGGGCATAACACTTCCCGGAACAACCGTTTGATAAACACACCAATCCCAGGTAATGGGCATATACTGTACAGGGGCGGGGCCATAGGGGCACTGAGCCCTGCTGAAAGCTGATTGGCTATCAGAGTGCCCCCTGCCACTCACCATTCAAAACATATACTTGGCCAATGATAAGTCTGGCCCCTCTGTATGTATGAGTTATCCCCCTCCCACCCCCACCCTGCACACACATACTTTAAAAGATCCTAGAATCTCTTTTGTGCCAGGCAGATTTAATTTTAGTCCTTGAACCTGATGATTTTTCCTGTGAGCTAGCTCGTCTTCTTTTAGGTCAGGGTAAGTGGCTCTGCTCTTACACTTCTGCTTTTATTTCCCTGTCTCGGTTTCGAGTTGCTGCTGTAGGTGATGATACACCACCCTGTGGGATCCCTTAATGCCTCGGCATCCAGTCCTCTGGAGTCCCTTTGCTGTCATCTTGATGGTTTACACCAAGGAAAAAGTCCACAGGTAGCTGAGGCTTACAGGCAAACATCAAATATTAGGGGCTCATCCCAGTGGTCAGGTGGTAGTAGCATTATAGGTATAAGCTCTTTAAAAGCTGCTTGTGAAAGTTAACATGGGTGGTATCTATTCCAGTCTGGAGGTAAGTTGCGAAGATTGTCGTGTGACATGAGATAAAAATGATCTTATTGGCTCTCATCCTGAGGATCACTGGGGGGGAGGGGTTGGTCTATTTTCTTGCATGCCATAAAGCCTGAGCAGCAACTGTAGGGTGAAAAAATAATAATAATAATTATTATTGTGTTATATAATAATAATAATTATATTATTATTATTATATTACAAAATAAAACTAATTCGGAACATATTAGCTAATTCGCGCTGTAGTGGAATCCAGCACTCATTTAACTTGGGATAACAGGTGTGAAGAATAAGGAACAAACTACAATTAGCTATTACTGCATCCTGTTTCGAATGTCTATCACTGCCAAACAATGGCAGTACCTATAGTTACCCTGCTGATGACAGCGGAATCTTCGATGCAGGCATTTTCTGACGTGGCTAAGAAATGCATTATTGGACTGGAAATGTTAGCATTGGAGTCCAAACATTTGTAGGCTTTTAGGGCACTCGGAACGACATAGACAGTGCATTTTTACATGTGTATCATTGGCATTTGTCAGTCGTTTCCTCTACTTCGTAGGTGCTTGTTATATAATTTCATTTTATATGTATGTCAATGTATTCTATCTCACCCATGTAAAGCGCCCTGGGACAACTCTGTTGAGAAGGGCGCTATATAAGAAATAAACTGAATATAATAATTGTCAGTTTCCTGCATGTGGAAGTGGATAGTGCATCCTGTCCTCCACGGCGCACCTGACAAACCCAAAATCTCTCTACCTTAAAGCACAAATGGTAAATCATCAGCTCCAATAAGGCGCCTCAGTCACTATGACTATGATAAATTCAGTGCGGCTTTAGACATCACAATGCATCAGTTACTTTTTTTTAATGCAGGTTCTGACATTACTATTATGACGAATTTGTTCATTTATAGGCTGAAATAAGCTGAGGCAAAACTGAAATGGAAATCTGTCTGTACACATTTGTCTTTGGGACAATTAATCTCTATAATGTAAAAGTATATATATGCATATGTGCTTCTTTTCACACATTACTCTTTAAATGCTGTGTTATGTAAATTTCAGCTACTCTGAGTTACTGCAGGAAATAATTGACTGATTCAGAATCATTTGAATCTGTTGTGGTTGCTTTTTTTTGTCTTTTTCAGCTCTATAAGTACCATACAGAACATAAAATTAGCTATAAAGGGGTAATTATTTCACCTGTTATTAACAGAGTAAATTAGTGAAACAGGATTATGAAACTGCAAGGAGTCTATGCAGACATAATAGAGCTGTTTATCTCTATACATTTACGCATTTATCCAGACCCACACAGTGAGTCAATCCCTGGAAGTGTACGGCTATGCTTTGGACAGGATGCCAGTACATCACAGGGCACTTACAGGCCAGTTTAAACACACCAACTGGCTGTCTTTGGAAACACACACCAAGGCAAGATGAATATGCAAACCCCCATGCACAGAAAGTGTGTGGGAATGGCACTATTCGCCAAGTGACCCTGCAAACTGTGTGGATATATATATCTGCATATTCCTTATTCTGATCAGGGGCCTATGGTTTGCATGAGTACTGGGTTCAGTAGTCTGGACCTACAAGGAGGTGATGAAAATAAATTGACAGACTCTCCTCATGTGACTGCAATGAAGATGAAATAAAATAAATGTATAGAAAGGGGGAGAAATCTGTGCAATACTGCCTCACAACTTCCTGGCATCAGCCACATACTGTAAACTAAAACAAGGCAGGTGAGATAATAAATTTGCTGGACTAAAACCCGCTGGGTAGCCCATTGTCTTTTCTGGATCCGCTGCTCTGTCTCTGACAGCAGTAGCTCCCTTTCCTCCTTCCCCACTCCTTCCAGAACCAGCAGCAGGATACAAAACCAATTTTTATGAGACGTGAGCCGGAGTGGGCTTTCGCTGCCTAAGCCTAGCACTCGCAGCTGTTTCCTGTGGGCGTGTCATGTGGGTGTGTCCTTGAAGGCAACCAGAGGTCCAGGAGAATGTACTGTTTACTTAATATTTGCTAGTTTTCTGCAGGATGGGTTTGTATAGCATACTTGTAACAAGGTTCAAGACTGCATGTTCTTAAACGTCGAAGAACTGGTTGTGATCTGACATATAAGCCTACACATTCAACTGCCCAATGCTCCTCCCCACCCATCTGAACCTTGCTCCAGTCACATCCTGAGCTGGGTCACCAAGGTGTATTCCATTGGTTAATCATTTTCACGTTAATTATATCTGGCAGAATTGTACTAATCAGTCTGTCTATTAACTTGGTGCTCTTACAAAGTTAAGCATACATTAAGAAGAATAAGGGAATGTTACTAGAAAATCAATGATCGCCTCTTGCACTCATCTCTGCACTATTTTCCATTATTAATTCTCAGGAAACGCCTATTTCAAAAAGCTTGAGGCATAAAAAAGGTGCAAATTGCTATTTTCACACTTGAAAAGTGGCGCACATTTATTTATGGAGGCTTTTAAATTCTGTTAATTTAGCACTGAGAATCATGAACATTTTAATATTTGTTGCCATACACACAAAAAGTCAGATTTACAACATTTTAAGTTGCAATTTTAATGCATAATTAGAAGATACCTGCTAACACGCTAACATCTGTCAGTCATAAGCCTGAACAAAAAGGGCTATACTCATTACACAGCAATATTAAGTAAGCTACTTGCCATTAACATTATTAACTCTCGCCTATCTGAAATGACCAGCCCTACATAAGACACTCAGTTATGAAGCATAAACGCTATATTAAAATTAATATAGAACCCATAAACTGCCAATCCATTCCTCATAATGAAAAGATAACACTCCACAATTCGAATAAACTATGCAAACAGTTTAAAAATGTACTAATTATTTTAGCTAATAATATGTCATTCACTTTTCGAGACTGTGTCTATCCCTTCACCTTACAAGTACTTACCCTGGGAGCCCGTCCCAGTTTATCCTGAACATCATCACTCGGTGCACACAATCTAGAGAAACCAATTCACCTGAGTGCCTGTTTTTTGGACTAAGCGAGGAAATATTAGTGAACAAGGCAGGAACATGCAAATTACACAAGCACCCAACAGGGCAGATTCGCATCAGTGCTGTCCTCCGCATCGTGCCACCTTGGAGACAAGGTATGATATTATCTTATCTTAAGCATTTTAAGAAGATAAATCGCAATAGCCTTGTAATGTATTTCAGTGATACAAGGTAGCTAATTTTCATATCGCAATGTGACAATTTCGTCACCATAAAAATTTTTATTAGATTCTCAATAAATTCTCTTAATATAGTGTTTTAATTTATGCTCATTTGATTCAGATTTCCAATCCAGTTCTGACTTACGGTCTTACATGACTGCAACTCAGTCTTACTTGTAATCACCATTTCAACTGTCTTTTACAAACCAGCCTTGTAGATGTAGATGACTGAACTTACTAAAGGTTAACCTACATGTGCATGGGAAGCCACCACTGTTAGCTAATTCTGTGGAGCCTCAGCATGGTTTGCTCAATAATGACTGTCCATTACTTTACCCAGCGTGCTGACATATACAACCTCTCTCGGCTTGTCATCCATTTCTGCGTCTGGCGGTAACCTCTGTAGTCCTTCCTCTCTGCCTGCACATCATCCATTCCCTTTCCCGCGAACAGTCTGCCACCACGCATTTGACTGTTTGCCCCCCTCCCCTCATACACGCATAATCTGTTTCCCCTCTCCTGCCACTAAGCCTGTTCATTCTGTATGAATCTGTACAAATCTGTGACTTTCTTTAGATTTACATGCAGCGGGAGTGTGTCTGCTCGCTGCAGAAAGGATCTGCCCTCTCTCACCATTACTTCTGCGTTCAAGTCGAATTCCTTCCATTCTTTTCTTGAAGGCTTTTTCTCCATTTCAGTCACCCTCTCCCATCGTTTTCCTCCTTCTGATATCTTTCTTGTCCTGCCTTTTTATGCAATAAGCCAAAACTTCATATGTACCAAATAACCTCCTGTCAGATAAACCCTGGTTTGGCCCCTCCGTTGTCATTGTTGCCGTGCTTGTTTCCAGTGCACACTCTCAGAGAATCGTATTTCCGCCTGCATGCTGCATATGGACCCTAATGTTCAGCGAATAGAAAGATGGAGCTGAGAAGCAAAGATATCGAGGCTAGTATGGGATGTGAATAGTAGGCTTCAGTCCTGAGCATAATTAACAATTATTTAAATTTGTAAAAAAAATATTGCAATCTAGAATCAAAGTGCTGCGCAAACAGCATCCGTCTTAATGCATCAATCATTCTAGACCCAATTATAAATTCATCAATATACAATTTTTTTGTCTTACGGTCACTCTATAACTGAAGGTATATAGAGTAGCTAGCTAGCATAAATTTCTGTCTTTCCGAAAGTATACCAAAAAGAATTATGCTTACTGAAAATATATACAAAACACACAACTAGATATGAGGGTGACAGGGCCGTTCAAAATAAACAAAAAATCACACTCATAACTACTCGGAACTGTCGACAGAGTATTATGGATATCTTTTTTTCCCTGTCTATAATAATGGCATTATACAGCATCATCAGCAATATCTCGTGAACTGACGAGAGTGGTATGGCTACATATATGTTGTCAGTTGCAGTTCATTACATAGTGTTATTGGTGTTATTTTGCAATTATATTAAAAAAAAAATACCCTACTCATTTATGATGTATTAATCATATGATATAGCAATGGTTCTTAGACGACACTTTAACAGACAAATATTCAAATTCAGAGCTAGTAATTTGAATAGTGTTGACTGTTGATAGTTTTTCCTTTAAGGAAATGATGCAATGCTTTTCAGAATTGTCTTCCTTTTGCTGTGGGACATGTCTACAGATGTTAAACATAAATATTTTTAAACTGGGGATGGCATGGTGGCTCGGTGAGTATCACTGCTGTCTGATGCCTCCAGGGCTGGGAGTAAGACTCCCACCTTTACTATGTGTTCTCCCCTTTAGAAGGGTATCCTCTTGCAGTGCAAAGACATAAAGTTAGGGTACTGTAACTGATGTCCTTGAATTACCTTGAATTGATGAATTTGAATTAAGCTGGCACCCTGGGTTGTACCTAGCTTTGTGTCCTATGTGCCAGCCCCCCCCCCGATAAGTACAGAAAGGACAATTGGCAGGGGGCGGTCATTTAAAAGATAAGAATGGGATACAAATTCCTATCTAAACACTGATAACCAAACAAACAGACCCCTAAATTCTGAAGTGCAGCTTTGAAATGACATGAATTATTTTTGCCAGTCCCAGGTACAAAATGATCTGAAAATAAAAATATTATATGATATCACCGAGGGATATCGAGGCAAGCAAAGATCAAATAACACAAGATTCTGGTAGCACCATGCGTCTGGAAATGGGAATTTTTTTTCTGATTTTAAAATGAGAAAAGTATTTATATTGTGTTTTGTCAAGTGTAGTGTTTGGGCAAGGCAAACTCCACTCTGATACTAATTTAAAAGAGTATGATATTAAAAAGTTATAATTCTAAATTAAAAAGTTTTGCCATTTTTATTTTTAATCTGAGTAATACTTAACTTCTCTTTTCAAAATACCAACTGCGTGTTTTATGAATTATTTTATAGTCATTTTATTTTCATCCTGTTGCAGTGGTTATACCCATAGATTGTATAGTAACACTGTACAACAGTACTGTTTTGGAGAAATGTGGCAGGTGTTTGTAAATGTTTCTCTCAGTGTAGGCAACAGCATCCCCCAATTTACAAACTCTCACACTCACAGGCTGTCCTATATGTACAATAATGTCTGGTACATTCTAATCAATCCTGGATCATTAGACTTGTAGACACATAAACCTTTTTAATGTTTAATATGCACAATCAGATATGTTGTACAGTGTAATACAGTTTAATTTAATTACTGTGCTATACACTTGATTTCAGAGGAAGGCGACACAGCATTTCCACTGCTACCGCATTGCAACTATAACCACTTTTCAACATTTAAAAGCAATGTTATCTAAAAGCTAAGCAGAATGCTGTCACACATGTCTCATTTGATTTACAGTGCCTAATACTATGTAGCTCAAAATGTATTTTAACTTTGCCAATGCTCATAAAACACCCTCATTGGCTAATCCAGCTAAGCCATTCTCATCAAAAACGCCCTCACTGGCTAATCCAGCTAAACCATGCTCATCAAAAACATCCTCATTGGCTAATCCAACTAAGCCATACTCATCAAAAACATCCTCATTGGCTAGGTCATTAATAAATGAATTTAATAATATCCTTTTCTACTTTAGTGCTAAAAGTACTCCAGGCGTGTCTTGAATCATATTATGCATACTGCTTTCCCATTTCTAGGAAATCAGTTATTAATATGCCAAATTACTTGACTTTCAGCTGCATCAGAAGTTAATGGAAGCAGAAATCCTGGTGTAGCAGGGAATGGCTAGAGTTTATGCTGAAATTTTGTTCTTCACCAAATTGTTAAATAACAATTTAAACATGACATGGGAGATGCAAATAAATTACGATACATTCTGTTGGGCCCAGCTTGCTCATTGTGAAGTTTTCCAGTAACCAGTAATCCATAGAAAGAAGCTGCTTTGGTGCTTGGCGCAAACTGCTTTACGGTAAATTATATATCAAGATATATATATTTTTTTCTTCTTATTTTTTTTTTAAGTGCCCTTCACAATAGAGTTGTCCCAGGGTGCTTTACATGGGTGTGTTAGAATACATTGATATACATATAAAATGAAATACATAGGACAAAAGAAAGACAGAATAGAAAAGAAAGAAAAAAGAACGGAGGAGAGGAACCAAAAACTCCCACGAAACAATGAATCCATCAGTCCTCCATGCCGATATTGCTCATTAAATGTCATTATAGAACCGATAAATAGGATAATTAGCAAATAGCAGTGCTCTAGAACTTGTGAATGAATTTGCTAGCCTGTTAGTGGTATTCTAGTTAATTTCAACAGACATGCCCAGGCAGTGGCATCTTGTGGTTTGCCATATATGGAAGCCATCACTGGCTAGCTACTTTTGTTCCTAATTAATTTCTATCAGCTAAATGTAGGTGTTTTTATAGCCACTGAACCTGTGTAAAAGGGAGAACCGACTGGTAAACTTCACGTGGAATATTATATGTGTCACATCCATTTGTCTAACATATTTCTAGAAAAAGTCGAGTTTGCGCATGTTAGGCACCATACTGTAAGACAACACGGGAAATTCAGGCATCATTATAATTAAGAAAGCGTTGGTGAGCATGAGCTGCCCATGCACACACACACACACACACACACCGGCATCTATGTCAGCCACCGCCAAGGATTTTGTGGGAAACACTAGGTATAAATTAAGCGCGTAACGGATCTGAATCCGAGACCGAAACCACGATAAGAGATCATGAACATCTATATCGCGGTTCCGTCTCCCGGATCCCACCGAACCCCAACCCGCTGCTGCAGATACAGCCTGTTGAGCTCACATAACATTACTAATGTTACAAAAGGAATCTTTTCATTTCACAGTTAATGCTATAACACATGCAAATCACAAAATTATTAATGTTTACAGTTAGAGAAAGCTGTAAATTTTTAAATACCACACATTATTAGGACTGAACATATTCCTCAGGTACGGTTAGTATTTTACATGTATTTATAAATTGCAAATTACTTGTATTTTAATTAAAAACATTTTATACACCAGTATCTTATATTTTGAAATACCTTGTGATTGTTGTTGAATTAATAACAATGGTAATTCTTGAATTCAGATATGCAAGCTGGACAATTTTCAAAATTTTTAACCATAGGTATTTGCCAATGCAGCTTGCACACACACACACACACACACGCACACGCACACACACACAAACACACCCGCGCTTGCATACGCGCACATATGTGCGCCTAAGTATGTATACTTATACAGCCAAGCGCTAAGACGTACTTAAAAAATAAGTCGCTTGTAACATGCATTACAGTGCATGCCTGCGTCGGCTGAATGGCATCATTCTGAACGCAATTATAAAGGACTATTTGTGCTTTGAGCATGTGACCGTGTAAAGGGGAGGCAGAAAAGCAAAGCGCCTCTGTCTGCCATCCCATCTTCGCGGAAAGCTGGCAGCTCAACCAGCTCAGATGGTGATGCGGAGTAGGAGGGTCATGCCAAGCAAGGTGGCCGTGACTTTATAAAGGGAATATATGAGGAACCTGCTCTGGGACTTGAACATTACCTCACGAAATCGCATTCCGTTGCTGTTAAGTTGCCTCCCTTTGCCGCCGCCGTCTTTTTTTTTTTTTTGCAACTGGGAATATACATCATTGCACAATTCCTTGGTATTTATGTCTCCCCTTCTCTTTACTCTCTGAGTGGCGGATCGTTTAAATTAAGTCTTTATCCTGAGAAGGTCATTGCTTCTGCTTTCGGGAACGCTAATTTATACTGGGATCTCCTCGGTATTTTGGTGCATAGTGAAAAAAAAAACATCTACTCCCGAACTTCCTTAGTGGAACAGAGCAACAGAAAAGGATTCCGTTTTGACGTATATTAATTAGACTGGCCGATTCTAAATGGAGTTTAGTGCTTACTGCGGCTGTTCTTTTAACCCCGTGTCTACAGACGGAAGTTTTCGCTTTTTTGCACCAACTGAACAGAAGATCAATTGACCGTGCAGTATAAATGGGATCCTCTCAAACGAAATACACCACGTTTTCTCTTCAGTGCACATCTATCTGAAGAAAATTACCCGTGGTAGGTTGGTATGCGCTCCCATACATTTATGGAATGGCCATGTGCTTAATTAGAAAGTATTCTTGTATTGGTATATATTTAAACTTGCGGGTCGTCGTGCGCTTTATTGCAGCCCGGATTTAGTGCGCCTTCGTTAATTCGGTCCCCGGTTTATCTCCGTCATTTGGCCGCAGTCACCGGAGGGACATTGTCTCTTCTGATGTGCCTATCAATTAATGCAAGCAGCCAATGTGGTTTTTACCTGATTTGTGTGATATTGCTACTCGGGAACGCTAGATTGATTATAAAGTTGTCTGTACCATACGTAAACCATACGGACAAACGGGCAGAGCGCACACACGCACATTATACTGGGTAGTTACTATAGGAATGTATTTATTTATGCATGTACTGTGGATCCTAATGTTACTGTTGCATAATGTTGCATAACTTGGAACTGTTAGTTATGAATGGAAAAGTTCATTTGCGGGGAAAAATCTTGCATTTCCCCGTGACTTAGTAATTACTACCATTACACAAAGA
>JAODKL010000034.1:15114751-15147647 GCA_026780765.1 Petrocephalus schoutedeni
ATTAAAAACAAGAAAAATGATATTCTCTTTGCAGCAATGCATGACTGCAGCTGTTACTTTGCTAGAGAGGTGCGATCCATGCATGATACTATTAAGTGGAAACAGGGATCCGATGGAGCCGGATCAGTGATCGCTGTGTCCTGTGTGTGTGTGTGTGTGTCTCTGTGCCAGGTTCGGAGGGAGGAGTGGAAGGAATGAAGATCCTGGGTCCTTAGTGGTGGTGTGATTCAGCGGCACGGGGCTGGTGCTGAGCAGCTCTCTCGCTCTCTGATGGCTTTATGGGGGCTCCTAACACTGAGCCTCCACTGCTGGGTTGCAGCTGTTGCCAGCGGCCCTGAGCAGCAGGCCCGGGGGCCTCTCGACTGGCTCCTCTCAGACAAGGGTCCCTTCCACCACTCCCAGGAGTACACCGACTTTGTGGAGAGGAGCCGACAAGGGTTCTCCACCAGATACAAGATCTATAGGTAAGGTGCCAGGGGATCCCAGGGGTGTGGGGACGTTCAAAGAGAAAGATTGTCAAAGAGAATGGTTCTCCCAGTGTATGCCTACTTCTTTTCTGTAATTTAGGGCACAAATTTACGAAACCTACTTTTTATGGTTTGTCGCAAAATATTGTATAAATATTCCATTCAATCATTGCTGGGAAATCATGTGTTTGACAAGGTGGGATCGCTGAGCTTTGGGCTTTGCTGCTCCTCCATGTGTAGCGTATTATTTGACAGGCATAGCTCGTTTTCGATTCCTATTTTCTGTGAAGTCGCTCCATTTAAACAAATCCCCAGGTGATTGTTCGTTCATTGAAAATGCAAAAGAGCTAACGTTGGTCTACAGGGTGACTGGATTAGTAGTAAGACTGCAAACAAGGGTTTTCTTGCACACAGAATATCTTCCCTTTTAGGTAAGTACTGTTTTATATAACCATAATGTCCACATAATTGATTTTCCTAGAGTGTTATTGTGGAGGATTATTTACTATTCATGCCTGGCATCAAGCAGTATATTATCCAGCTGGTTAGTGACTGTTGAAATTTTAATATCCATTAACTCTCATTATTGTTATGTCCCTTAATATAGCAATGTCATCGGTGGTGGTTAGAAACTCATGGTAGCTGAGTCCCTTGATAAATATTATGGACTTCAGTTGAGATATGGCTATGTCACTTTATAAGAAATATGTTGTCCTAACTGTGGAAACTCCCTTTGTTGCCTTCTGCGTGGTTCTTGTACATACAGATAACTTGTTAAATATGGAAAAAAATATGTATGGTTGCTGTAATAATCTAGCTGTTATCCCAGAGTGCTTTGTGTGACCCGCACTAGACAAGTTGGAGTCTTCATGCTGTTGAAACTGGCAATTCCCCCGGTGACGATAAACAAATTTCAAACAAACAGACTCGGAGAGATTAAAAGTGACAATATTATTTCCATAGCCAGTGCTCCATCAGCGGTAAAATCCCCGTAAGTGTAATGATCCCTGATGACACGCGGAAGATGAATTACCACAAGTCTTCCCTCCCGCTTCAGCCTTATGTAGCTGCGTTGTCTTCTTAATGACAGTACGCTGAATCGCTCCTCTTACAATTTTCCACTTTTCCCCTTGATTGAATTTCAAAGAATTTTAATGAGCTCTCCATAGGAAAGGGGGGGGGGGATATTATTTTATTTTATTTTCTTTTGACAGTTGAGAGTCATTGTTGAGAGGTGCTGTTTTCGGCCTGCTGGGCAAGATTGTCCTGCCGCACTTTAAATACTGTGGTGTATAGGCATCGGAGATGTCAGCTACCTTGACCATGACTCAGGCCTGTGTGCATGTCTGTGCCCGGCTGATTCATTGCAAGCGGTGACTAGCTCTTGTACGTCTCACAAAAGCTATTTGTGCAGAAATCATATGGCAGCAGTAATCCAGGGTTTGCAGGAAATGGGTCACCATGTGGAAGTATGATTATAGATTACTAGATTATTAATCTGCTCTGTTGCATTTATATGATATGTAAGAAAAGAGCATATACTATCAGCTAAGAAGCATGTATTTTGGTTCAAGAACATTGTATGACTTTTTATGAGCTGTTTTCATGCTTGACATTCATGTGAATGTCTGAATGTGATTGTTTTTGTTATCCTTCTCACAGAACTGGATCGGTAGTTGGGAGATGGACGAATGGATGGCTGGGTGGATGGATGGATTTAAGCTTATTGGTCAAAGCTTATAGCTGTGTGAAAATGAAGATAACACCACAGACAGTGACACAAATTTAAGTGATTATGCACTCAGCTTACCCTCAGAACAACTTCTGGGGTGTAGAGTGCTTTCATATTTTCATGCATTTTTTCCTCCTTTTTTAACTGTCTTTGTGGGGGCGTGTGCATATTTTTGTAGCATTTCTGTATGTAGATATGCATCCTTCAACTACTTGTGGGCTTTTGCTGCTAGGACACTGCCAGTGATGCTGTGCATGACTGTGCATCTTCAGACATTCTCGATACCTATCTCTTCAGGAACGTGTCTGTAATGGAGGCTAAGCTTTGCTGGCATTTTCTTGAAATTGCTGCTGGGAAGCAGCAAGATTATAACAGCAGCTTTCTGTAAATATCTAGTGTTTTTCGAAATAAAATTAAGGTCATTGGAAAGCATGGCATTTTTCATCTGGGTATGACAGGTTCTGGAGCAAGACAATTAAGCTAATCCATTGCACAGGAAAAACTAGAGTGCATAGCTATTTTGTAGCAACAGTTCTGTGTAGTGTGTAATGTATAGTGGCACCCAAAAAAATATCCATATACGTATTCAGAGGAAAAATGCCTTTTGGCATACTAAAAGATTTCCTTTGCAGAAAGGCTGACTCATAGAATAATTTAGATTGTCATTGTAGCTTGCATAGATTTATAATGTTATTACACATTTGTTGCTGGGGAAATGTACCACCACATAATTATTAATGACTTTACATTGTGTAGCAACATTACTTATGTTACCTTGACACTTCTATTGAGAACAGAATCAAAAGCTTTTGTCTGTCTGGCTGTCAGTTTATCGCCCAGAGAATACCAGATAGTAGTTCAATTAGGGACAATTGCATTATTAAGAATCGACTACTGCATTTGCGCAGCGTAAGAAAAGAATTTATAAGTCACTGGTCTAAAGAAACTAACTTCTGCCTGCTGGAGATATCACGGTAAATATGACTAGTTTTTTCATATGCATATGTTTTTTTAATATACATAAGAGTTCCCAACATGCAGGAAATGAAGAATTGTCTTATGGAAGTCAAATAATGGAAAGCATCATTTGGAAGTTAAGAAAGGGAAATGAGTACAAAAAGTATTACAAAAAGTAATCCTATGCCAAAGAAAGGGCCCAGATAAGGAACGGCATTGTGGGACAGACATAATGATGGCATAAGGCTTTTACATAATACTTTTCCCTTCCTAAAGCTATAGAAATGTGAGGAATGCTTTACGAATAAGAGCCAGGAGTCAGTATTCACTGGGGCATAAATTACCTTCAGTGGTCTGTCCGGTCTGTTTTAGGATAAGACATACCCAGATCTCAGAAGCTTATTAGCCAACAGATAGCAGCACACTAGTCCTGTGGTGTTGGCCATTTGGGTCCCGTCCCACATGCCGCAGCGCTCTCCTGTCTGCCCTCTGGTTGCATTTTATAAGTCCTCAGCTTGTCACTTCTCAGCTGTGCGGTTTTAGCTGATCAGCCCCTGTGACCGAAGCCAGTTGGCTGTGCGCTTGTAGCCAGTCCAGCGGTTGTAGCTAATCAGCCCAGTGCTTGTAGCCAGCTGGCCTCTTGTTTGTATATTGTAAGTCCTGTGGTTCCAGTGAGGCACATCCCAGCTGGCCCCTGTAGTCATAGCCAGTTAACTTTGCTGTTGTGCTTAGTCAGTAGCCTGTATTTATATTTTGAGCATGGAGGGCAAGCCAGTCCCTGGAGCAGTGGGCCTTTAAGGGCCTTGCTGAAATCAGGCCCGGCCCACCCTATAGGCAACAAAGGCAATCGCCTAGGTCGCTATTTTAGTAAGAGGTGAAAAATGAGTGGGAAAAAAATTTAAATCAGAAGAAATACCAGAACACCCAGGGCTGGCTCTGGGTGAAATCACTCTGCTGACCTGGGGATTTGAACTGGCAACCATGAGATCACACAGCAGCCAAGCCTTCTGAGCCACACACAGCTTCCCCCCCTAGCAAACTTGCTTTCTGACTGTAGAAAATTACACTGCAGGCTACAGTAAGCAGATGTTAGAATACCGGGGAGGAGCAAAGTTAATTAAGTACAATATTTATGTAAGATGTAGACTTTAGAAAAAAAACGATAACGCTGCAATAATCTGCTGGGGATTTTTCGTTTGCTGTTGAATGACGTCCCCATAATATTGCATTTTTCTGCTGTTCAATTTGCTGATGTTTGTATTAAAAAATACTCCTAGAACAGCATTAGTTATAACAAGAAAACCACGTACAAGCTGATATACAGTAGATTTAAATTTCTTTTGCCTGTTGTAAATGACCCTGAATTAAAGACACATCACGGAGTGACTGAATCAGACACCTGTATTCTGAGGAATTACTCATAATTCCTGATTTAATGTGATATATATCCTTTCAAAAGGGCATCCGGGGATCATCCGTCATGTATATACAAGGTACCCCAACCTA
Source organism: Petrocephalus schoutedeni (assembly GCA_026780765.1). Lineage (NCBI taxonomy): Eukaryota > Metazoa > Chordata > Actinopteri > Osteoglossiformes > Mormyridae > Petrocephalus > Petrocephalus schoutedeni. Next base: position 15,119,414 of record JAODKL010000034.1, read on the forward strand.
TTAGATCATTCTTGACAAGATTTTATTGCACACCATAGGACATAATTTGTGTCGGTGTTTCTGTGAAAGGGAAATCGACTGCATTTTCATGTGTGTTTACCTTTGATTTACAGTGTAAAGCTAAATATAAAAATTGCTTCCAGGTAAATAGAACATATTTTTATCCACAGAAGAGTATATAATTGGTATGGAGAGTCTAAAATTACTGGTGAATACTAGTATTACATATCTTTTATGACATATTTATAACGCATTATACACTGTCCTTCAGATATTAAAGTACAGTATAAAATGGGAACTGGCTAGATTTAGAATTCAAACGAACGTATGTGCCATCACAGTTTTAGGGGTTCCTTCATAATATTGTCTGTCCCACATCCTTTATAATGTCACATATCATTTACATCATTGCATTGCATTTCGACACTTCTGAACATTGATTTCAACATTTCTTCTACAGTGTATGTATATATATATATATATATATATATATATATATATATATAAACCTGTCAGTGTAATTTAAAGGTTACAGGACAATGTTTGGACTTCAGAAAGATAGCTTTTAAAATCAACAATATTCTGATTAGTCACTAAGATTAGTGGCTCAGATTAGTAAATTAATCCTGTTGAAAGGTGCTTCATGTCAACAGAAATAACATCATAATTTGACAGGTGAATCATCAGGATCCGTGCTCCAGTCTACCCTGCTTTGTCCCGTATGCTAAAATTAGAATTATCTGCAGAGACTGTGTGTAGCAAAAAGCTACTAATTATGCAGCCCAAAGTTTTCTACTGTTGATTTTCCCAACAACTCAGTGAGTCAGGTGTCAAACCTAGCTATCTACAGTACAATGGCTCATAGGGCTTCTGAGAGCACACAAGTCTTATCTCTGGATAGAAATGGCTGACATTGTCCATTGTCCACCCCGAAAAGGCCTTAGACCTCTGGATGGTCAACAAAACCCTAAGCATGGTTACATCTTAGCATAAATGATTCTGAAGATATGAAGATTCATAATAATAATAATAATAATAACACTATTATTATTATTATTATTATTATGCATGTTTTACTTTATATTGGGCGTAGGGCTTTACCCATCATGCACTGCTACTCATCTCATTGAAAGTTGTTTTTATTTTATTTTGCCTTGCATTTAAAAATCTGTACATTAATTTTTTATATATGCTGTTCCCATCTGGATACAGTTCATGTAAACTTAAGACTGGCTTATGAATGAACATTGTCATAATGGTTAATGGCAACATGGAATCAGGTGCTATGAACTGTACTGGAATCAATAGCAATGTTTAAGAGAATATAACAATGAGCCAGTACTAATGAATATGATAAATGTATCATCTGTTACAAAATTTAAAAAGAACCTTTTTAAAAATGTGTATATGACTTTTATATATGTGTTGCTTTCATAACTGTATTTGTCTTGCGGAAAATGTGTCGTTTTAAAGCATCTACTGTGACTTTAAAGTTAATGATGCAGTCAAGCATCGCCACTGTAGCCGCACAGCCTCAGCTCCCCGTCGCACCTAATTCATGGAATAACAAATTATTAGTGACAGTGCTGTTTACCTACAGCAGCATCTCTGCTCTTTCCTGCTGCTTTGCAGGGAATTCGGCCGCTGGAAGGTGAGTAACTTGGCTGTGGAGCGCAGGGATTTCCTGGACACCCCTTTACCACTCACTCCAGAATTTGTCCGCAATATACGGCTGCTGGGACGGAGACCAACTATTCAACAGATTATTGACAATCTGATCAAGAAATATGGGACCCATTTCCTGCTGTCAGCGACACTGGGAGGTATGGTCCATCGAGCGCTCTAAATGGTGCAAGATTTATATTAATGCTTCCAAAAATCTGTCCTACTTTCATAACACGAGCCCTTATTATGGAAATGTAATCCTTAAGTAAAACTTATGATAAAAATGGCACAAAATGCATGGAAATGTAGACATTTTGTGATAGCATAGTGACAGTTACAGACGTGCAGCGTTGATGCTACGGCTCACATAAAATGAAATATTTATCAGCAGTGATTAATAGTCCACGGAGAATGGGTGTCTGTAAAAGAAAGTGCATTACTGCTGATCTCTGTAACTAGCTCAAAGCAGAGGAAAGGGCACAATTATAAGAGTCTCAATCTAATAAAAACCCTTTCTAACTCCAAATGATGAAACCTCCATTCCCTTGTAAAGGACCAATATGTTTGCTGGAAGGAGCCTAAAATGAACAGGCAGGATGTGGGTTTCTGCCAGAAGTGTGTTTGGATTATAAATTGATCACCCTCTTGCTGTCTAGATTATACTGAGTTTATAAAAGAGGTAAATACATGGGTGAAAAATAGAGGGAAAGCGTTTGCTAGCATGGCTGGTCTGAAGGTACATTGTTTGACAGATACATCATGAATTGTTTTATGATTTATATATCAATCCATGCTTCAGATAGACACTATATTATATATTGCCAAAAGTATTGGAACGCCTACCTTTATGCACACATGAACTTTAATGACATCCCGTTCTTAATACATAGGGTTTAATATGGAGTTGGCCTACCCTTTGCAGCTATAACAGCTTCAACTCTTCTGGGAAGGCTTTCCACATGCTTTAGGAGTGTGTTTATCTGAATTTTTGACCATTCCTCCACAAGATTATTTGTGAGGTCAGGCACTGATGTTGGAGGACAATGCCTGGCTTGCAGTCTCTGCTCTAATTCATCCTAAAGGTGTTTTGTTGAGTTGAGGTCAGGGCTCTGTGCAGGCCAGTCAAGTTCCTCCACACCAAACTCACTCATCCATGATTTTATAGGCCTTGCTTTGTGCAATGGTGCACAGTCATGTTTTAACAGGATGGGGCCATCACCAAACTGTTCCCAAAAAGTTGGGAGCATAAAATTGTCAAAAATGGCTTTGTATGCTGAAGCATTAAGAGCTCCTTTCACTGAGCTCCTGAAAGTGACTCCTTCTTTCAGAAATGTTTGTAGAAGCAGTCTGCATGCCTAGGTGCTTGATTTTATACACCTTTGGCCATGGAAGTGATTGGAACACCTGAATTTAATGATTTGTAGGGGTGTCCCAATACTTAGTCCCAATTACTTTTGGTAATATACTGAATACATGCTTCAGACACTCTTTCTGTAAAGAAGGTTAATTGAAGAATCTTCACTTTGTATTGAGGCTTATTAGATTTTTCTCCACACCTGCACAATTTACTTTGATTTTTTCTTTGTCTTCAGGAGAAGAAGCCTTAACTATTTTTGTGGACAAAGGAAAATTAAGTAAGAAACCGGATGTGAGTGACTACTCCTCTAACACGTCTTCGGTGACACTGGAAACGCTGCACCAGCTAGCGGCCTCCTACTTCATCGACAGGGAGAGCACACTGCATAGACTGCATCATCTCCAGATAGCTTCCACCGCCATCAAGGTACGGCACTTTATATTTCATTTATGTCGAAATACATCGTCTACGTGGGTCTCCCTTCAATATTTGCTAAAAACAATACGCTAAAGGGAGCCAAGTCTGTGAATTCCTAACATGTTAAAGTTGGCATGGGAGCCAAATGTTGTAGGTCACGGTTCAACATTTGTCATTTGTTCAACAAGCTGGTTTTATGGTATTTTAAACCTGACATTTAAGTGTGGATTTTAATGTATTTTTTTTCAATAGCTGCAAAAACAGTAAGCATATAAGCCTAACTTTGCACTGTTTATCTGAACCTAACAGGCCCAAATATAGAAAATGGGAGCACGCGTCACAGTTTTGACACATTTTAGAGGTAATTTGTCAATAACGAATTAGTCATGCACAAGTAATTATCACTTGCATACACATTAGTAGTTGACAGATTCAGTGCTTCGGAAAAACACATTTGACAAAAATTTTAAACCGGCCCATTTCCCCACAAATACATTCTCCGAAAATGTCCCTGAGTGGAGGAGGGTAATAACTACAAAGTGGGAAAGAGGTAAATAAAGACAAAGACAAGTAATATTGTTTATTAAAGCTATACATGAGGAAATATATAAGAATAGCTATTTGGAAGCATTACACCATTTTTAAAAATGTTATTATTTCAGGACTGTTAGTCAATGAAATGAATGTTTTGCTCCCTTAAGCACCCACAGCAATAAATCTAGACTTTAAGAGCACAAGTATACTCCTGCAGTGCAAGCTACGGTTTAGTTTGATATACGCTATACATCCTCTATCGATTATTTTACAGTAAAAAAAATGTGGTTGTCCACATCCTGTCATGCAGATTGCATAGTACTAAACTATAAAATGCTCTAATTAAACACATAGCACAGGTAGTGTACCAAGTGTTCTGCAGTTTATTTGAAATGCTGGTAACTGGGCATGATCCTTGTAAATAAAATATTAGCTATTAGAGTTTATGCTACAGTTAATATATAGCTGAAAACGTACAGAAAATAGTATGCATTATTCCAGTTTATAATGTGCTGTTCTTCCACAAATGCTGACTTAAAATGTATTTTCTATGAGTGGGGCTTACATCTTGTATGAATTATTCCTAAACATTACTTACAGATTTTAGAAATATACAAATTGTTCAGTTTTACCTTTCAAATTGCCCACAATGAAGATCTCAACTAAATGTCTGCTGTGAAAATATATTTCTTTTCACCCACATATTTATGATCCAGCACTATTTTTCCTTTTTTTACATTTTATAACTAGGATACTGATACTGTAGGTACTCGCCAAAGACAAAAACAAGGCAAGGTACTACTAGCCTCATTGTTCAATTCAGATTTTTTGCTCAGATTTGGATTTGATCTTAATGGTTTACATTCAAAGTGACCTGTATCTATGTGAACGTATCCATCTCCCAGAAATGGCATACATGTGCATATTGATATGTTTTGTCACAGCTGTAACTCTCCCTAATGGTTATTTTGCCATTGCTGGCTGATGAAGATAGTGCCCAGTACATGCGTAAGGGCAAAAAAGCATGAATTCCTATCTGACCGTTCTCGTTCATGACGCTTGGCCACACATCGGACACGTATTCGATACAGAATCACATACTGTACGACTCACAAGTGACTCAGATCTGAACAGCCCTTAAAACATTAGATCTGTGTCACCTTAAGGCAAAAAATCTGTTTTGAGTTACTTCAGCCTGGTAATGTAGACGTAGCCAAAAGGGACTCTTAAGCTCACCAAAGCAAACATAAAGTTTAATTGCAAATGAATTAATTAAACACTATTTTAAAATGCTTCCTAAGACTTATGGGTAACATTACGTAAGGTTTTCCACATGTACTTCTGCCCTTGTTTGATTAGCTGCAGGGGAACCATAAACAGGGGGTTAGGACAATTAAATGGGCTCTCAGTCATGGGAACCAAATCATTAGTGGCCTCCCTGATAAGCTGTATTACTATGTATCCTGAAAATGTGTGCATGCCCAAAAAAACTGCAATCTCAATGTGACTTACAAAAACACTCTAACCCTTCGAGACTTTGACCCTTGACTTTTGACTTGGCTAGGAAATTAACGGTCATCCAAATATTTAACGTAGATGTAATGATATGACACATGAAAAGCTTTGGTAGAGAGACATAGGACGTTACCTCAGGTCAAGTCAAGTCAGACAGGACACTTATACAGGTTTGCTAACTTGAGATTCAAGAAGCGTCTGTGGACACATGCACACGCATTCACACTTTTAATACCCTGGAAATAGTCTGTGGAGTTTGCAAACTACCCCAGCACTTTTGATGTAGCTAATTTTAGGTTTATAATGAAATAATATAGATGTATCGTAAGAGAGAGAGTCGGAAAGCAAGTGTCACACCAGATGTGTGAGAGTTGGCAACCCTTACAGTATGTGTGCATGTGTGTACAATAACCTCAACGGCCATTTTATCAGGCACCCTACACAGTGCCATGTAGGCCCCCCTTTGGTGTACCACCATTAACACCATTAACCTCTCTCATTAACAAGGTATATTCAGTTACAGAACTGCCAAGGACTGGATGCTTTTCTGTTTATCATACAATTCTCTACAAACTCTAGACATTGAGTAAAAAAAAAGATTTACTTCTGAGGAAGAAGCCAGTCAATCAGGCTATGCTGGGATTTCAAACCGGAAACCTTCATTCTTCCAAAGGTCTGGTTCTGTACAGCTTGTTTGTGTAATATATTGTGACCCCCTGCTACGCTGAGCAGTGGGGGACTTTTAGTATCTGGAAATAAAACATAAATAAATAAATAAAACCCCTTACTAATATTTTATCACCACTGTATCAGTATGCAGGAAAAAAAAAGGTGAAGCATTTTTAATTATTTTGCTGTGGATGCTAATTTCTTAGCTGCAGCATTATTAAACGTATTATTCTCTCCATCCATCCATAACTGCATAGAAGCTGCAAGGTCAGGGTGAGCCTGGAGCTTATCATAGGCAACGGAGTACAGAAAGCGGGGACCATCTCAGAGATGATGCTGGCACTCCTCTTGGCTCACACACGATTTAGAAATGCCATTTCACCTAACTGCAAGTCTTTCGGCTGAGGAAGGAAAGCAGAGGACCACAGACTCTGGCAGTACATGCAGAACCCATACCTAGGGACATACAATTATCCCCAAGCACTGCACAGGTGAGGCCCCAGTGAGCCACCAGTGAGGCTTTTAAATGTATTATTACTTCCCCAAACTAACTTTTGAAAGTGTATGTTTGTTTTAACTAAGTTTTTATGGAATACGTAGGTGTAACACCTCATCAGTTTACACAATGCACAAATATGCAAAATGCTTTGATTTCAAAGAGTGCTAAGCAACTGCATGTCAAACGTTCAGCAAATGAAAGCACTTGCAAAACTTGGTGCAAAACACCTATTTATGCCTACCTAAATTAATTATTGATTAGTTAGTGGTCCAGAAAGCTAAAACTATGATGCTACCTTTAATTAACATCAAAACACTGTAATTCAGGCCAGCATTAATTCAGCCCCAAGTTGAAATTCAAGCTAGCGAATCATCACGTTTTATTCCTGCATGATTTTCGCTTTGCCCTTGTCTGTACTTTTGCTCTGGTTGACTTGCTATTTGGTTTCAAACTCTCGCCCGGTTTTTGGTTAACATCTTCGCCCGCCCCTCGGACTTTGATGCTTTGATCTCTCTGTATGCTCTCTGTGTGTGTCAGGTGCATAGGGAGTGACTGCAATTTTTGTTTTGCAAGCTTTTGTATGCTTTCATTTGGATAGGGAGTAAGGTGTAGAATTTGTTGTTTTGTATTTGTTTTCTCTGCACTTAAGTAAGTTAGGTTTGGGTTGCGTTCGGAAGCTTTCGGAGTTTTGTTTATTGTTTTCGCTATAGTCACAGGATTGACTGTAGTTTAGTTTTTTTTTTAATTTCAACACTCTTTGAAATTTGTCTAGTGATTGTCACCAAATTATATTAATACTAGTGGTGATCCAGGTCTTGCTGCTCTCAGAAATGGTACATATGTGCATCAATTTCATGTGCTCCCAGCTGACATTAAATAGGATGAGCTGAGGTCCTGTGTTGTGAGTTAGAAGAAACTATCAGCACACATGTGATCAGGTGAGATCTGTCAGTCAGTGTAATAATAGCAGAAATGCATGTGGTGTGGAGGGTGAGGAATTGTGAAGGTCTGAAGCAAAAAGGGATGATTCATCTGAGAGCAGGGAAAAATAAACTGTTCCACTTTTAGCAGAAAAAAAGGATGTTAATCAATGAAATGCTGAGCGCCTGAAGTGGGAAGACAGGGCGTGGTGATTCGATACCAAGCCAGAGAGGAAATCATTATCATTAAGAGGATTGCCATGGAATAATGTGAGCTGAGAAGGTGAAGCGGTGGAGGAGAGAACAGGGAGCCCTCAGACAATCGGAAGCACCGGTGTGGTGAGAGCGTCTGTGAAAACCCCCAAATTATGGGAGTGGTGATTCGCAGAACATGGGCTGGGCAGAGACGCTGCAGCACGCTCTCAAAGATGATTCTCATTTCAGACACAGATGTGTGACCCAGTAATCATCCCTCACACTACTGGTTGCACACATAACATTTTACATTTGTAATGTTTAGTGGCAGCATGGTGGTGTGGTGGTTAGCACTGTCGCCTGTGACCGGAGTTCGAATCCTGCCCAGTTCCATGTGTGTGGAGTTTGCATGTTCTCCCCATGCCGTTGTGGGGTTTCCCCCCACAGTCCAAAAACATGCTGAGGTTAATTGGAGTTCCTAAATTGCCCATAGGTGTGAATGGTGTGTGAGTGTGCCCTGTGATGGGCTGGCCCCCCGTCCTGGGTTGTTCCCCGCCTCCTGCCCGTAGCTTCTGGGATAGGCTCCGGACTCCACGCGACCCTGATAGGAAAAAGCGGGTTGGAAAATGGATGGATGGATGGGTGTTTAGTGGATGATTTTGTCCAAAGTGATGTAAAAGTGAGGCAAATAGCACATTACAAACATGCGTCTATTGTGGGTCGACTAGGCGTAAGTGCAGCCTGGCTGAGCTTCCAATGACTGACCAGGTACACGTGTAAGTAGTATTGGAGCAGGAATTACACAACAAAGCAAGAACCTAATAAGGCTACTGTTCACTCAGCAGATAAATGTACCATTGAGAACATTCGAGTGAGTATGGAGTGGTGTAAGCTAATAGAGGTGCTCCTGGAACAGATGGGTCTTCGGGCGTTTCTTGACAGTGGAGAGGGTGAATCTGATGACCGGATGTGGTTCAGCAGCTCAGTGCCATATTTCACTTGAACAGTTCCAGTAATACATCTAGCTGCATACATCCAAGTTGGTTTGCATAAAAGCATCAAACAAAGTACAGAAGAAGTAGAAACATCATGACAATGATAATAACAACAATAATCATGAGTTTTTGGTCAGCATTTCCTATTACAGCTGATGAAGGCTTGATAATACTATTGTACCGTTACATTTGTGCATTTTGCATGCTAATGATTGTTTTATTTTTATGACCATATTCCTATTTAAATTAGTTGTGTTTGGGAGGAATCCACTGCTGAATCTTTGATTTCAATGAGCGGTGCAGAGATGCCGGCATAACATATATGCGTATACTCACAATCAGTTCATGAATATGCGCATAAAGCTGTTCTTAAAATTATTTCTATTTTTTGTTACCCAGGTAACGGAAACTAGAACTGGCCCTCTTGGATGCAGTAACTATGACAACCTTGATTCGGTTAGTTCTGTCCTGGTTCAGAGTCCCGAGAACAAAGTTCACTTACAAGGTATGTTTTTTTATCATTATTATTTCCAATATTGGCATATCCTTGATATACTCATTACATCACTATAGAAATGATGTCATTAATTGAAAATAATATAGATGAACCATAAATTAAGAAAGCATGAAATCAACAGCAGTATCCATACTTGCTGCATGAAGCATAAATGTGGCACATTTTAGTCAAGACTTGTGTAAAAAACAGGGCTTTGATAAAATAATTTTCAGGTGCATTTTCAATATCTTTGCTGCAGTGTTACTGTGACATTACCAGTCAGGAACATAAACAAAATCACATGACGTAGGGACTTGGCAGTGTGAGGCTGGTTTCTTCACAATATTTCCCCTTTTCAGGGTTAAATGTAGATTGCATGCATTTGCAGGTTAGCACAACAAACAGCAATGTGGGTTGTTAAAAAAAAAACATGTTAATTTGATTGACTAGAATTACTGGGAATATATGACATAAAATAGAACACACATATACTTGCAGTGTTGAGAATGCAGGTGGAACAACATAATATAACAACAAAAACCTGGTCCCCTGACCCTAAGACGGAAGGTGGGCACAACGTCCTTCTCACTCAGCTCCAATAATGTTCAGGAAGTGGAACTTGAAATGTGAATAAGAAGTTCAGGATGTTATATGTTATAGTGTGAGAAAATCGCTCTCCAAATTTAAAACATGCCAATGAATTCAGCACCTTCTGAGCATTAACAAGAACACCACCAACAACAACGATGACAACAACAACAATTGGTCAACATTGTGATTACAACACTAATTATTAAGATAAATTTGTTAGTAAAAACAGTTTTGACACCAGTGCCCTGAAATAAATCTTGCCTGACGTGTTCCTCCCTTTATATCCTGCATAAATGTAGTACAGACCAAGTCTGACTCTGCATCTACTTAAATAATGAGGCATTACCCTGATTGGGCAGACAGCACATGGACACTCATATAATCGAAGATGGCCAAGTCTGGATACGCTTAGCGGAAGCTGATATCATGCTTGTGTGACTTAAGTGCACTTTAGATGTGCATCTGGATTCTGATGATAAGGGTTGAACATTTTTTTCTTATTCAGTTCCAGAAACAATTCAAACGTTTCTTGTGTTTGTTTTGTTACGGAAAACTGAGGATGCTGCAGCCACCATCATATTTCTGAAGCAGAAATACTGTAGTTCATAGGTATTGTAAGTCTGGATGGGAATGAAAAGTAATTATTTTTATTTAAATACACTTTTCATATACCGTAGTATTCAGTATGTATTTTCATATACTGTAGTATTCAGAGATATATGTAGAATTCATAGATATATAGTTTAATTATATTTCAATTTGTAACTTTCATTAAGTCTTTGTCAGTGTTGATATATTTGTTAATTATAATTATTCAATTACAAACCCCAAAGCAGGAATGAAAAATGGTAATATGAGGAGCTTAATACACCCTTTCCAAATATCAATTGTTAGAAAAAAGAAAAGGTATCTGTCAGTATGATTCATGTCAGCTTAGATCTTGTGGTCTATGAAATAAAAGTGAGATTTTTGGATAAGTTTTATTAGTTATTATAATTAGTGTCTCCAATTCTCTTATAATTACAATTTGAATAATTAAAATTAATCTTTAGTCATAAAACTCATTATTGCATTATTGAGACAGTGTATGTAATATGGGCTGGAACAGAGGAACTCTATAACTACTGTGAGACACCAGTCATCTCAATTTTATGTACTGGGCGATTCAGAAACAGAGATGTAGAAATCGTCAACCATTTTTTGCGACAAAACAGCCCCAAGTTACAGCAATCTTTGGTTCCAGCAGAAAATAAAGGTATTTTGCTGTTATTGTAATTTTGTGATTTTTCTGGAAGGGCGAAGGAGTTCAGTTTACTTCACTAAAATTGTGCGACTTTGTTCGCCCCGTTGCCGAAAGCAAGGCCTCTAGATTTTCAGTGTTCCAGTTCACAGGACATGCCACCTTTAACAGGACATTTATTTACCCTTTCTGTATAAGAATGGCTTCTATTTAAAAATCTTTTACGCAACCTCTTTATTCAAGGCTTGCAGGTCATTCTGCCAGAGTACCTGAGAGATCGATTTGTGCAAGCTGCCCTCAGTTACATTGCGTGCAACAGCGAGGGTGATTTCGTCTGCAAAGATAATGACTGCTGGTGCCGGTGTGACCGTAATTTCCCGGAGTGTAACTGCCCTTACGTGGATATCCAGGCGATGGAGGAGCGCCTACTGCGAATCACCGAGACGTGGAACAGTCTTTACAAAGAATTCGAGGATTCAGGTAAAGAAGAAAGCAGATTTTACACTCACAGAATTATGCTGATTCTGTAGCAAGTATGTAGGCCTACAGTATTAGCTGTTCGTTTGTATCTATAAAAATCATTAATCATTAACTATCATTGTGTAGTGAAGCTTACAAACAACTTCAAAATTATTACCCTTGGCCAAAAATCAGAGAACGGGGAAAAAAAAACATGGTTATCCATGCACGTGATTTTTAAAGTGTGTCTGCAGTGATATGAAATGTCCTTCCTGATGGCCTCACATTTAACGTTTCAGTAGTAAAAAGCAAAGGATAGCACACTGTAATGCTGCTATCGACGCTGAGGTTGCCCTGTGCTTAAACTTCGTGCAAAAAGTAAAATTTTGTGCAAAAAGTCAGAAAATTATGATGTTTTTAAGTTTAAAAGGAAGAGGAGAGCAGTTATTTAGAGAAAAAAAACTGCATAAAGGCATTAAGTTATGCTGTTCAATCATAAAATGAAGATAATGGCAACATCGTTATTATTATTATTATTTAATTGTTAGTGAAACACATCATTAAAATATACTTTTTCCCCCGCAGACTATTTTCTTGTTGTGTTGATTTCATCACCAGAGTACAAATTTATTGATGTACTTGTTTATCTATTTATTTTATTTGCATCTCAACAGATGAATTCAAAATGTTTCTGACAAGGCTTCCGCAAAATTATTTCCTGAACATTTCAACTATACAGCACCTGTGGTCGATGGACAGCGCTTTCCAGCGGCGCTATGAGCAGCTGGAGAATAGCATGAAAGGGCTCTTACGGAGGGCTCAGAGAGTGGTTTACAAGCTCTTCAGGTTGAGTAAGAGGTGCCAGAAACAGCCCCACATTAGTATACCCAGGGAAAGGTAAGTACCATTACAGAGCTCAGGGGGTGCATAATTGAATATTTACCAAAAAAAAAAAAAAATGAATAAATAAATAAATCTGTTTTCTCAGAATATGATGAGCATACGTCAGACAATCTTTCTTAAAATTATTATATAAAACACGTAAGTAAGCATATTGGTATTGTTTGCTGCACTACACATTTAAAGAGTTTTCTGGTTTATTGTTGATTGTTGTTGTTAATATTTAGCATAAACTGACCACACAGCATTTAGTCAGTTGACATTTGTTTTCAACAAACTGTTTTTTTTTTTGCTTGAACTGATAGAACTAATATTCTAGCATCCATCCATCCATTTCCTGACACTGCTTATCCTTCCGGATCACGGGGGATCTAGAGCCTATTCCTAAAGCTACAGGCACGAGGCAGGGAACAACCCAGGACGGGGGGCCAGCCCATCGCAGGGCACATTCACACACCAGACACTCACACCTACGGGCAATTTGATAACTCCAATTAGCCTCAGCATGTTTTTGGACTGCGGGGGGAAACCGGAGCAAACCCCATGACGACAGAGAGTTTGCATGAGAACATGCAAACTCCACACACATGGAACTTGGCTGGAGACTCAAATCCCAGTCCCAGAGGTGTGAGGCAACAGTGCTAACCACTGCACCACCATGCCGCCCCATACTCTAGCATAGAAAATTCTTAAATCATACAAACTTTTAGCTATTTTTAATGAACAGTTGGTGTCTAGTAAATTATGACACATTCATTTGGATTTTCATTCATTATTTATTGTTAATAATGCTTGTTAGTTTATTAGTCATTATTTTAATGAAGGGTCACACATCTTCTCAAACTGACACAATGGGGGCTGACCTAGCTCTATAGATGAATTACAAGCAACATTTTCCTACTTCATTGTACGTGTCACAAATTGATTAAGCAGAACCAGTTAGGACTGATTTATTGCCAATACATACCAGTACTGCCATAGTGTAGTGCAGAAATTGCGTAAAACAACCGTGAAAAGTCTGACAAACATGCAGAAGAATCACCTCATTAGGTGTAAATTAATTTTTTTTTTTTGCCAATTTGTAGCAAATCAGCCCATGATCCACTGTACACCCGAAATATCGTTGTGATGTAAAAAAAAAAATCATTGATGCAATCGTTTTGTATCTGTTTCAGAACACAGGCATACTGGCTAAACCACTTACAGTCCCTGCTCTACTGCTCAGAGAACAACCAGCTGGGCTCATTCTCCGAGGAGATGCACACTTGCATTTGTGTATATGACCAGGCCACCTGCCAGCTGATCACACCGTGCTCCATAGGGGATGGCGGGGCCTGCACGTCCTGTGCTGCAGACAACCGCTCCCGTTGTGGTAGCTGCAACTCTGGCTATGTACTGAGCCAGGGCACCTGCAAGCCCATGGTGGCAGATTCCACCGAAAACTACCTGGGCTTCGAGACGGACCTGCAGGACCTTGAGCTGAGGTACCTCCTGCAGAGAGCCGACAGGAGACTCGAGGTGCACGCCATCTTCATCAGCAATGATCTGCGCCTCAACAGCTGGTTTGACCCTTCATGGAGGAAACGCATGCTCCTTACCCTGAAGAGCAACAAGTACAAGTCCAACCTTGTGCACATGCTGCTCGGGATTTCCATACAGATCTGCCTGACTAAGAATAGCACATTGGAACCTGTATTGACCCTCTACATAAACCCTTTTGGTGGCAGTCACTCTGAGAGCTGGTACATACCAGCAAACGAAAACAGCTTTCCTAACTGGAAACAAGTCAAGCTTGACCTTCCAATGGAGTGCTTTAACTGGACCTTGACCCTTGGAAACAAGTGGAAGACATTTTTTGAGACGATTCACATCTACTTAAGGAGCCGCATTAAGACTCAAGGAGCCAACGGGAATGAGAGCATATATTATGAACCGCTGGAGCTGGTAGACCCTTCCAGGAACTTGGGCTACATGAAAATTAACAGCATCCAGGTGTTTGGCTACAGCATGCACTTTGACCCGGAAGCCATTCGAGATCTCATTCTCCAATTGGATTATCCCTACACACAGGGGTCCCAGGACACCGCCCTACTCCAGCTGCTGGAGATACGTGACCGAGTGAATCAGCTCTCTCCACCAGGTAAACAACGCCTGGACCTCTTTGCATGCCTACTTCGGCACAGGCTGAAACTGACGGCCAGCGAGGTGTCCAGGATCCACACGTCTCTGCAAGCGTTCAGTGCTCGATTGCCTAACTCCTTGGATTACGAGACCACCAAACTGTGTAGTTAGCGGTCTGAAACACAGTGGAAGAAGATAACAGTCAGCAGTAGATATTGTTTTAAATGCATAATGGACTCACTTTAATTGTGACCATCATAAACATCTTAAATTAACATAAGGGCCCCAAGGTTTAAGAACATATTAGGCATGCATTCCATCTACACACAGGTAAAATAAAGTAATTCAGACCAAAACACCTTCCTTCCATTTACTTTACAAGCATTTCCTATTTTAAGAGTAAACATAGTAGTTATTGAAAATACAATTAATAAAAACTCAGAATTATTTTTATCTGAAATCGTTTATGTTACATGCATATGATATAAATGAATTATATGTGAGACCTCTGGGTGCCCTTGTAAAATATGTAAGTATACACTAATTATACATACTATTCTGTGTAAAAACATTACAAATTTTTATGTAATGAGTGCGATCTGGGAGTGATTTTCAGATACAGTCTGTTTGTTTGTAATTTTTATATGTTCTGTTGCTGTGATAGTGCATTTTGCCTACGGGACAGAATATAGTGATGTCAGTAAGTTTTGTAGATGAATTGTTATTAAAATATTCTATAATATGTACTGTGGAATTATTTGTCTAATTCATCCTTTGATAAATTTCTGCTGACGTACAGACAGCAGTTTGGAAATTTCATACAATTGAAAGCAACGCGATGAAAACACTTCAGTGGAGAAGTTGTGATATGCTAAATTATTTTTTAATAATACGAATGAAGTACTGAATTACCTGACATTTACCATTAGTCCAATGCATAGCGACATTTTTTTTGCTTCCAATGTAATCCCAGCTAACATTTTATTCTGATTTGAGCTCTGGTCCTTGTATTTCCATATCACTTCTCTATTTGACGCAGCATTCTAGAAATATGCTGTTGATTTTAATGGCTTTTGAGTGTGAAAAAATAAATTTTTATGTCGGTGTCTGCAGCACATTTCCAGTTC
This sequence comes from Petrocephalus schoutedeni, assembly GCA_026780765.1. Classification (NCBI taxonomy): domain Eukaryota; kingdom Metazoa; phylum Chordata; class Actinopteri; order Osteoglossiformes; family Mormyridae; genus Petrocephalus; species Petrocephalus schoutedeni. The sequence goes on from JAODKL010000034.1 coordinate 15,135,114, forward strand.
TTAAATTTCCAAAAGCCTAAAACGATACAGAATAATAAGATGTCGCAAAGCCCAAATAAAACCGAAATAAGAAATACATTAAACGCAAGATATTTGTTACATACATTTCAAATAACAGGTGATATTTCATCACTTGCTGCTGTAAACAACGATAAATTGCACAAAAAACTATGCGTATCGAGCTAGGTCTTCTTTGTATGGTGTAGCTCTCAGTATGTAATTAACACTGGCTTAAGCCTCAGTCAATTAAAATATCTAATTAAATACAAATTCAGACAGCTACAAATTAAGTGAAACAGTCAGGTGATTAATGTGATTGGTTGTTTTATTAAGCCCCTTATTACACCCAGGAGTGCCTTATTAATTTAAGCTGACATTTAAGTTGAATGAAACCTTATATGTAACATATTACATATTGTAGGACAAATAATTGCATTGACAACTTACTCATACTGATGAAGAGGCCAGCAAATCAGCTGAGGGCATTTTGACAGATGGAATATTCAGTGGAAACTGTATGCACTAACGGCACTTAGCATGAATGTCCATAAGCAGGAGCACAGTAGGGGCGTGGATACCCTGGAATATTCAGGAGGCCCAGCACCTTACAAAGGCCCTATAATATGCAAATTTGGCTGGGGGACCGAAGCTAACAATCTGTAAGGGAACTCACAATTTCTAGCTATGCCCCTGTTGGCAGATACAAGATATGGCTGCATTCCAAATTCACTAATAATATTTATTTGCTTTGGAAACAATGAGTATGTTCCTTTAAGAATTCCAGGAAATTGGAAGCACACAGCAACTGCAGGATTTGCAAACTGTAGTATGAAAGTACAAAAAAAATACAGTTCTGTCTTGTCTTTCTGTGGCACTAACATGTTTCTTGATAATAAGCAAAGTAATTTCATGGTAATGTTTGGTTAAATTGAAATATCAGTTAATGTGTGTGGCATGTTAGTTAATTTAATTCAGCAAAATTAATTGTAGTCATGAAAAGTGCACTGTAACCCTCACAGTTGAAAAATAATAACAATGGGTTTCACTAAACAGGGCTACATTATTCTCAATGAGCATGATGATGGTGATTTTATTATTATTATTATTGCCATCATCAACAAATGTGGTATTACCACTTTTTTATTGTTGTTCAAATATTAGATTATTAACAGAGTTGGTTGTGCTGTCAAACCACTACAGATAGTACGGCTAGGTAGGGTACGTATTGATGCTCGAACTGAAATTTTTCAAAGGAATGTAATTGTACATGTATGTAATGAAATGTGATAGAAAAGTGTAAAAAGAATTTGGCTTGATGTTACACTTGCTGTAAAACCAGGAAGAGGCCAAAAGGATTTTTTATCTGTCAATAATCAGTCTATTCGAATTAAAATGTAGAACATATATAAATATAATTTTGTTCCAGGATTAAAAGCTCCCTTTGTTAAAGGCAAAGAACAATTTGAATGAGCAGTGATCTTTTTCAAATATTACAAAAACATCCCATGACTGAATTCAGCTCAGCTGCTCATGAACGTTTTTGAGCCTTCATTTTAAAAATACGTAAAAATGACACAAAGAGATGACATTCCCTATTTCTGTGTATCCAGAAAGGCTGGCACTGTATAAAAATATATATGACATAGCTTACTAATGTAAGTATTAGTGGCTGTCAGACAAATTAAACAACACAAACAATAGATTTACTTTATTTTAATATATACATTGCTTGACAGAGGTTCTATTCATTTCCCGTTTTAACATATTCTTACCCATCACATAATGAAACCTTTGTTAATATGTAACTCTTTTTGACGAATCTAACACCAACATAGCTTTTCAATAACGTCAGGTGACAGGTGCAGGAATTTCAAAACTTTTCATTATATCGATCCCTTCTCATTCCAGTACCTGAAACATTCTGGTCATTTGAAGAGGTGGGTGTAAATCTGTGCTACCAATATTCAAAATTATTTAAGGCTTGTTTATTATAAAAATTATGACTTACGCTAATATGGATCTATCTATGCCTGAATGTGTACTTGCACTTTCTTTAACAATTTTTTATTTGCTGGTGAAATAAAGGTGGCTACAGTAGCCTTGGAGAAAACTGGCATTCCTGAAATGATTCATGAAAGGATTCTTTTTTTTTCCACTAATACTACTTACTATTAAATGTGAATGCGATTTTGTAATATGTATAGACTTGTAAATATTCCTGCACATGCACAAAAGAAAAATAAGTACTGTGTTGACAGCAATGTGATTTATGCATGAAGAAAATGAGCGATTTGTCAGAAAATAACAATAAAAAAGGAATTAATGTATTGTAATATACATACTGCTTGAATGCCATTAGTTTGAAATCTAATTGTTTTTATTTCTAGCTGACATTCAGGAAAATTAAAATATACTTGTCATGATTAATTTGGTACGTATTTATATTACTTTGTTAAAATAAGTATCTAATATCTCATGGGTATAATTTTCTTACAGAAAGTAAATGCTTTACTTTTACTTTTTGGGCTTTCATATTCTTTTTTCAACAGCACGCATATATTGTTACATTCTTGACAAACAATGTTTTATGAAATTACAATGGAACTGTAGTAAAATTAAAAATGTGCTTGTGAATATATATAGGTACATCAAAGAATTCCCAGTTGCCATAGAAATATAAATAACAAGGGTGTCTGTTGCATGTGTAAATTCATAGATCATACTTGGAAGCACCCACATATCTTTCACTGACAATAGGCATAACTCCTTAGCTGAAAACTGGGTGCTCTTCCATCTGGATGAGTTCCAGAGATATAGGGGATTGGATAACGAGGCTGATCCCACTGACCTGTAGCTGGTCAATCCTATGCACGACAGCCAGTGGGAGGATGAATGGTGGACGAGTACTGGTAGAAGTGGCAGGATATCAGAGGGGACAGAACAGAGGCAGAGAGAATTCACAAGACGGCAAGCCATTTGTGGAAAAACTCACCTAATCACCCCAGTAAGTATCAGTACTTGCACGCTTGCCTCTTCCTATTTCACAATGATGTGGAGGTGAGTTGGAGGTTTTCAAAGGAGAACCAACGCACCGTAACAACACAGCAATTAGTGAGCTCTCTTACCTCTATCACGGGCAATGTCTGCAAAGACAATGAAGCAGAATGTAGAGGCAAAAAAGAACATGGGCCTAGTAATGAATTGAAACATGGGAATATAATTCAGGCAGAGAGAAGACAGTTCTCTGTAGCACTGCTCTGCATGCATTTTCACATACCTGTCATTGGAAGGAGGTGTAACTGCTGTAAGAGGTAAAGAGCAAAGCTATCCCAGGGTGAAACTTACATATAACCACTGTGTTTCATTTAGAGTGCACGCAGGGGAGTATGGGTGCCTGGAAGAGGACTTTTTTAAATATATAAACTTATCCAATAAGAGTTCAGGCTGGTCTGGGTTAATCAAAACAACACTTTAGAGTCCTAGAAGAAAGATCCAATTTTATACAATTACATCTATGCATGTTCTGTAACCATGTGTCCCATTCGGGGTCACAGGGAGTCCAAAACTTATGGACGCAAGGCAGGGAACAGCTAAGGATGAGGCCAGGCCCATGACAGGAAGCACTGACACGCCATTCACATCTATCGGAAAGTTGGTAACACCAATTCACCTTAGCATGTTTTGGGACTGTGGATAGAAACTAAAGTGCCTGGAAGACACCCCACAATCAAATGGGGAGGACATTCAAATGCCACACACATGGAGCCATGGCAGAGACTTGATCCCTGGCTCCAGAAGTGTGAGGCAACAGTGCTAATCACTACATCACACTACCGCCCCACATATTTGTATTCAGTTGCATTCATTTGTTAGCAGATACTTTTGTCCAAAGTGTGGCAGATCATGCATCACAACATACAGATGTCAAGTAGTTAACTAGGGCTTCCAATGCATGCCCAGCAAATGCAAGTTAGCATTGCAGCAAGAGCTGCACAATATGGTGCAAATGCAACAAGAACCTAATAAGAGACTTATTCAGTCACATATAATCAAGTACGAGAAAAGTAATTTGGGATATGTAAGAGAGTAGCTAAGAGATCACAGATGAGGATAGATTGTCAGTGGTTGAAGGTGTTGATGAGGTGTTCCGAGAAGTGATGAAGCTTGAGGCGTTTCTTTGTGATGGAGAGGGATTCTGATGATCTGATGTGAATGGGTAGCTCATTCTACCACTGAGAAACTACACAAAAGAAACATCTAGACTGAGTGTGACTTCTCATATGCTGGAGGAATCTCCTGGCAGGGTTGGCTTGCTGACTGAAAACGGCGAGACGTGCATCTTAACATCTTTGAAAGCCAGCACCAAGGACTTGATGCAAGCACCTATAGGGAGACACGGAGGGCTGTAACATGGGAGCATTTTGGCCGATTGAATATGAGATGTGCTGCTGCATTCTGAATTATCTGTAGTGGTTTGATTGAACAAGCTGGTAGCTCTGTCAGGTAAAAGTCGCAGTAGTCTAGTCATGAGATGTCAAGTGCCTGGACTAGAAGCTGAGCTGCATAGTCTGACAAATAATGCATGATATTCCTAATGTTATACAGAGAAAATCTGCAAAACCAGGAGATAGGTGATATGTGATCAGCAAAGCAAAGCTGGTCATCTCTCATCACTCCAAGGTTCCTGGCAGACATTTTTGGGGACAACATGGATGATGTAAGCTGTACACTAGTGGCAAAAATTGTAAAATCATACATTGGACGGTTAAATGGCAATTTGAGCAAAACTTGAATAAAGTTCTGAGTTAAGCTCTAAGAACTGGAATTGTTTCCACAATGTTGGCCACTACTGTACAGCAATATTATACTGAATGGTAGACTTGGCAGGAAACATAAGAATCTCATTCTTATTGGAGGTTCTGCTGAAGCTAATCATCCTTCATCCAGGCTATGTTGGCAGGAGATGTGGAGATCTGAGCAGAGACTGCAGTATCCAAAGGATAGAAGGTCAGAGACAGTTGGATGGTATCAGTAGAGTATCAGATGACATACTGTAGAGACCCAGAGAGGTGGTGTACGGAATAGAGGAGGGGACCAAGGACTGAGCCATGCGAGACACCAGTTGTTACTGGATGTGCAAGCTCATCACCCCCACACACTTGGAATCGTCTGCCTGATACCTGAGAGTGAGAAATTCTCAGAGCAGTATACCGAGTTCATTAAGAGTGGATAACAGGATCAAGATTTTAAAGTACTTTTAAATGACTTTAAAGTTTTAAGTTACCAAACAAACAACAATCAACAATTCAAGGTTCAAGGTTCAAGGGTTCAAGATTACTTTATTGTCATCAGCAGCTAAGTACACATACATAGTGAGACGAGACAACATTTCTTCATGGCCACAGCGCAAAATATAGTACCATTTCACAATATAATGCATATTTAACAGGGTGTAAAGTGGAAATATTTACCTTGATGACTGATATTGCATTGGGCAGTTAGCAGCAAATTTAACAGTCACAAAATGTGAGGTGTGACATGAGCAATACAATAAATAGACAGAACTATATAATACATAATCAGCACAACAGAATAATGTAACAGTGCAATGAGAGGTCACAGCATAATGTGACAAGTGTCAAGGACATGAGTAGGGGGTAGACTGAGTAGAGAATGTATTTCTGGGCGTTAAGAGTTCTGATGGCCTGTGGTATGAAGCTGTTGCACAGTCTAGCAGAGGCAGAGTGGAAACTTCGATACCATCTGCCGGACAGTAATAGAGAAAACAGGAGTGGAGTGGTTCTTCATAATATTTTTGGCTCAGTTGTAACAGCAGGTCCGGTAGATGACTTTCTGTACTGCTGTCACAATTCGCTGTAGTGTGTTACAGTCTGACACATTATAGTTCCCACACCAGACAATGATGCAGCTAGAGAGCAGACAATGTGAGACTACGTAATGTAATTCTATAATACAGGCAGTGCAAGACAAATCAGTAATGTAATCACCAAATAACCAATTCACCTTTTCACTAGTTTTTTCGATTATGGGCAGAAACTGGAGTACATGAAGGAAACCCACAAAAACATGGAGAACATGCTGCCCCAATTCTGGGTTAATGGGTCAAATCCACCACACTGGAAATATAATCCCATGGAGCTACCCACTGAGCCACCCATGATGTTATGGTTAAATAAATCCAACGATCCATTCATCCATCCATTCTGGGTTGGGTCACTTGGGCAGCAGTCTAATCAGGGATGCTCAGACCTCCCTCACACCAGCTACCTCCTCCAGCTCCACCGGGGGAATGCCAAGGCGTTTCCAGGCTAGCCAAGAGATATAATCTCTCCAGTGTGTCCTGGGTCTACCCCTTCCAGTTGGACATGCCCTAAACACCTCCCCAGGCAGCTGTCCAGGGGGCATCCTAAATAGATGTTTGAACCACCTCAACTGGCTCCCGGGGAGGTGGACAAAAGAACAGCGGCTCTACTCTGAGCCACTCCCGAATGTCCGAGCTCCTCACCTTATCTTCAAGACTGAGCCCAGACACCCTGTGGAGGTACAGTAGCTCATTTCTGCTGCTTGTATCCATGAAATCATTCTTTCGATCACTACCCAGAGCTCACCACCATAGGTCAGGGTAGGGACGTAGATCGCCCGGTAAATCGAAAGCTTTACCTTCTGGTGTTACTGGCCGTGCTGCACTGATCTGTCTGTCGATTTCTGACTCCCTTCTTCCCCCACTGGTGAACAAGAAATACTTAAACTCCTCCGCTTGGGACAGCAACTCACCCGCTACCATAGCCATACCATAGACTTGGAAGTGCTAATCCCCATCCTAGCCACCTCAAACTCAGCTGCAAACTGCCCCAGTGCATGCTGCAGGTCACAGTCTGATGATGCCAACCAGACCACATCATCCGCAAAAAGCAAAGATGCAACCTTGAGGCCCCTGACCTGGACGTTGTTTACCCTTTGGCTATACCTAGTAATTTTGTCCATAAAAGTTATGAGCAGAATCTTGCTCTTGCTCCGTTTATATAGGGACCTAATAGCCCACAGCAACAGACCCCATACCCCATATTTCCGGAACACCCCCCACAGAACCTCCTGAGGGACATGGTCATGTGCCTTTTCCAAGTCCACAAAACACATATGGTTTTGTGCCACACTGGTTGGGCAAACTCCCATGAACCCTCCAGTATCCTTGTGAGTGTACAGAGCTGGTCCAGTGTTCCGCGAATCCAGAATCTGCATTGTTCCTCCTGGATCCAAAGTTCGACTAATAGGTGGACCCTCCTCTCCAGTACCCTGACATATACTTTGCCAGGGAGGCTGAGGAGTGTGATCCCCCTGAAGTTCATGTGAATCGTACTTAGTCTGTCTGCTCACCTAGGACTAATTTCCCCCAGGAGACCCTATCAGAGACAATTGTCCCCCACAACATAGCTCCTAGAATTTCAGTGTTAATGTTAACAAATTAACGCTAATAGATGTTAAAAGAAACAAATGTTAACTAAAATCTAGACCAGGGGTGGGCAGTTCACTTAAACCTGACAATTAACTGGTGAGGTGAACCAGGTGTTTCTGAGCAGGGAAATCACCAAAACGTGCTGGACCACGGCCCTCCAGGACCGGAATTGCCCACCCCTGAACTAGACTGTTGTTGTATGTTTCCTTTTATCAAGAGTGAAACTGTTAATAATTGTGTATTTGTGTGCAGTGACTTCTGTGATTAACATCACATCTTTCATGATATGGAAATGGTTAAAAGACACAAAAGGATGCAGTAATGAAAAATGATAGTCAAAGGTAACATTTATCCAGGCAGTATCGCATTACTTTACAAATTTAACCATTGAGCTGATATCATTTAATATTTATTCATGCTAGGAAATGTTTAACCTGGTATACATGGGATGGAACAAAGATGTCATTTTTGCCTTCCTAATTACCAGAATTATATTTTTCACCCAAAATAAATATTTGCTGTAAGCACACTTTAACTAACTTTAAGAGATGTACAGTAATTTTTTAATGAAATGCATGAACAAGCTCATTATTATTCCTTTGTTAGTCTTTTGTAAGGGATTATATATTATTTTGTTTTATTGATACACATTGAGGTATAATGTTGTGCACTGTGGGCTGTGGTGTGTCAGCAACAACTCACTTCACTATAATGCAAAATAACAATTAATACATTTTAAAAACAGTACATTTTTGTAAGTAAGTAGTATATAATAAGACCCAGTCTTGAAAAGAAACCGCAGTATGACCTTGTTAACGCAACTATGTTCAGGTGCAAACAATTAAAGAAACATTAGCAGGAGAATGCTGAGAGTGAGGTTTAAAAGAAGAACATCGTTAGCAGCTCAGCTTTCTGGGCCTTGGAGAAATTTGTGAAAATTTTCGCTCACAGCCCAAAGGGATTTGTGGCCATTTTGATGGGGGGGGGGGTTCCCAGTTTACTTACTGATTTTATTTTAAGGAGTGTGAAATCTTTAAAGATTGACTGCTTCAGGATTTCTAGTGATGTTGTCTGCTATTTATTGTTATTTATTAAAAATGAGGCATAAGTAATATGAAAAATATGAATCTGTGAAAAGCATATTATTTAGCCTAAAGTTTGTGCCATCTTGACAAGTTTCTGGGAGAAACAGTAATACCAGATGGATATAAAGGGATTTACTTATCACATCTGAGTGAGAAACCTTCATCAGTTATAAAAGATTTGCTTGGCCATCTTCTTGTTTGGGAATTCAGATCTGTTGGATGATCTTGAGTCTTAATTTTTATTATTCTGCAATACAACTGGACTCACACTTCCATGGCTTTGATTCGTGCCTCTGGCTGGGTGTATCTGTGTAGTCCGCAAACTTACCCTGTCTTGCTAAGGATTTCCTGTGGGTTTCTTCTCAGCCCAAAAACAAAGTTATGGTGCCGCCAGCCTTCTGCCCCCATGCTTTCTGGGGTATGCGGCAGGTTTACCGCTATCGTGTACTACATGGGAATAATTTGTTGTTTTTCTGGTTGACTAGGAATATATAATACCCAAAAATTCTTCTATAATAAAGACACAACGGCTTCATCAGTGGGCAAAACTTTCTATGGTGACTACAGCTTTAAGTGAACCTGACTTTATTATGGTTCTGGTGGAAGCTACTCATACTTGTTATAAGCCCGTACCTGCATATTCAGATCGGTATCCAGTACTGGGTCACAGGACATCAATTAGTGAATTTATGGGCACCTTTAAAACAAGGTATATTCTCTACATATAACCTGAGTTGGGGGTGGTATGGTGGTGCAGTCGTTAGCACTGTTGCCTCGCACCTCTGGAGACCAGGGATTGAGTTTCTGCCCCAACTCTCTACATTTAGAGTTTGCATTTCCCCCTAGATTTCTCTCGCACACGCTAAGGTAAATTGGGTTTACCAAATTGCCCATAGCTGTGAATGTGCATGTGAATGAAGTGAAGGTGATTAATTGTCATTGTTGATGCACCACAGCACGCAACAAGGAAATGTGTCCGCTGCCTTTAACCAATGTGACCTTGTGACACAGCAGGGGGCAGCTTTCGATTACGCTTCCCTAAGCGCTTTCGATTACGCGTCCCTAACCGCTACACCACCTGCCTGCCCCATTGAGAATGGTGTATGTGCCCTGCAGTGGGTTGGCACCTGGGATTGCCTCTGCAAGCCCGCATTGGACAAGCAGCCACTGACAACTGATAACCATAATCTCAATGTTTGAATCTATTTATGACAAAAAATCTATAAGGATTGTTGTAAATAAGGAATTTGTGGGGGGAAAAAACTATTACTATAATCATAATCTAAATCTTTTTTTTATCAATTCTCCTACATTTTAGCATGTCGTAGGCTCAATTAAGAAACACAGCAAGGTGCAGGATTAAACTACTGTTTCTATTAAGATTAAGTTTCTAATAAAGTAATTTAGCAAACTTATCTGTGAAGGTGAAAGATCTGCATCTATCACGGGTGCCCGGATCCTTGTCTGCTACACCTCCATTCTTTTAATTTATTTGAAGATGTTGAAGTATCAGCAGGAAGTTAATTCATTTTGCAGGGGTCCTTTTTCCCTTCTAATTCTCCACTTGTGCTTTCCATTTACTTTTACAAAATGACCTTTCTTTGACCTTTTGAATATAAATTTCAAGTCCAGTTCAAGTAGAATGAGCTCTAAGATTAATACGAGAATTCAGAAAGAATTCAGAAAGGGCATGCAACGTTTCACTTGCTTGGATTTGTTATATATAATATTTATTAAATATTTACAAATTTACATAAGAAATACAAAAAAATACAATCAAAGTTTTTATTTGAATTCTGTAATTCTTGTTAAAATGCTAGAGAAATGCATATGAAGCCTACACGCCTGTTCCAAGGACATGACATTGTGGTAATGCACCTTTCTGGAAGGAGATTTTTTTCAGTTTCTCAAAGGAAAATAATACAGAACTAACAAACAAGGTGTCTCCCCTGTTACTTGTTAGCATCTGTTATATAGTATATTTATTTATTTTTAAGGCCTGTACCACTATTTGATAGCGGCTGCATATTATTGATGGGACAAGTATACCAAGTTCATTGCATTATTACTGCATGCATTGCTACCTTCACTTTGAGCAATGCATCTGTTTTCTAAAATCGATGGCTGTGCTCCTCATTGATTGGCTAATAGTCCCACATTTGTCTCAAATAATAGCTAAACTGTAGTAACTTTCTGTACATAAGCGAAAGCTAGCCAAAGTGATCTTGAGAACTTGCAGAGTAACTGGTGACACTACCTATAGCTACTCTGGGTTATAGACAAAGGAAATTTATATTTGTAAGTGAGGATTCTCCATAAAATTAGGAAACTAGAAAATGATGGAGTGGAAGTCTCACTAACAGTACAACCAATGAACCTATCCAAATAACCAGATAACCAATGAACCTATCCAAATATCATGACTAGGCTACCTATTCCATGGAGAACATTCTGACTGTGCTGTCGGAAAATACAAGACAAACCACATCTCACATTGGTCCAAAACATGAGGCAGCATTTTATTTAAACAAACGGGACAGCTGCAAACTATAATCCGCTCTCAAGGCTTAATTGCACGGCTGCACATTCTTATTTACTGTGTATACACAGCTGTAACATCTTGGAGACTAGGGATCATAATGCAGAGCCAACAGACAGCCAATACCAGAGACAAAATTCAGAGACGGCTATACAAGTGAGGGTCAGAAAGCCAGAAAGGTCAGTCCTGGGGGTGCAGGGTAAAGCAGGCACACACTTGAATCAGGGGGAGCTGCAACTGTCATTTTTCAGTAATCGAGTAATCGTTATAATATATTTTGCAAGTGGTGTACACGCAGTGACACATATGAAAAATGTAGGTACTCTAATTCACTTGCTACATGTTTTTAGACAGTGGAAGGAAACCAGAGGATTTGCTGAAAAAACACGCATGCACAGGGTGAACAACCGAGATACAAACCTTTTGAATTAAAGATTACATGTACATAAAGCTTTTATGCTCCCTAGCCATGTGACCTCTTGACGTCAAACCAAATGTGCAATGTAGTGCTTGGTGAGATTGTGTCACAAGGCTTGTTTTTAAAATATTCCTCTTGTAGACTTTTTTTTTTTTAGGATTAAAAATGACAAATACATGTATATAAAGCTATTATGCTCCCTAATCATGTGAACTCATGACATCAAACCAACTGTGCAGCACAGACACTTATGTTCTTCATGTACAAGAAAAAAAAAAATCCAAGAGGAGTATTTTGTAAAAACAGGCCTTGTGGCACATGAAGGACATTAATCTCTATGCTGCACAGTTGGACTGACATCAGCTATTGAAATGGTTGAAGCGCATAATTGGTTTGTATTTTGAATGTCAAATAAATGCTGAATATTAAACTAACTTTCCCTTGGTGGGTGTACATGCAAGCTCCACAAACACAAAGCAGCAGTGTGCTGTGGTAGTCCTACCTGCTATACCACTGTACTGCCCTGCCAGGCTTGCACAATGTGCGACATTAGTATTGACATGGCATTTCATGCATATGAATTTTTATTCAGTCATAGGAAACCAAACTTAGCAAGCTTTGCAAATTCAATGATGGATCCTTACACAACCAGCAGCTTTTGTTACGAGCCCCAGTCTAGGGTTGGGGCGTAACAGAGTGAAAGGGAAAGGGGACGTGGAGTAAGGGAAGGATCGGGTGCGATGGACAAGGGAAAACCTGTGGACAAAGGGGTATTTTTTTATATTTATCGGTTTTTATTGACACGCCACGGACACAGAACAAATAAACCCGGTTGAAAAGAACTCAAGAGTGACTATAGTGAAAACAATAAACAAAACTCAGCTTCCAAATGCAACCAAAAGCTAACTTACCTAAGTGCAGAGAACACAAAAACAATTCTGCACCTTACTTCCTATCCAAACAACAGCATACAACATAAGCTCGCACAAACAAAAATTGCAGTCACTCCCTATGCACC
>JAODKL010000034.1:15165599-15178486 GCA_026780765.1 Petrocephalus schoutedeni
ATTGTGAATCAGAATGGTTTGCTAGACCAAATGGGAAAGTCAGCAATGATCCTTAGTGGGCAACTGCTTGCTGATCTGTTTACTTTTTTAAAACAGGATCTCATAGTCCTCTGATAGCTATAGGACTGACAAGTGAGAATTTGTGGGAAAATTGCATTTGGAAGGTTAATGTACTGCTGTGACATTTTATTCCTTGGTTTAGGTGCCAATAAATTAAGTCAAACATGGTTATTGTGTGCTAAAGGATGCGGCCTTTGTTTAGCTTGATAGAAAACGGAGAAATGCTGAATTTCTTATCTCCTCTATTCGAGGATTCAGGCATACATATAACAAAAGAGGTAATAATAATAAGGTGTATTCATTTTTTCAAAAAGGAGCAAGATATAACTTAGCACCTTTTTGCATTTCTTGTGCTGAGTGACTCTATAAATGTCAAACTTTAACTGGACAATCTAGAGTATTCAGTATCATTTAATTTTAGATAGAAACTTTTCCAACTATATTGCTCTGGAGCACTTCTTGAAGATTTAGCATCAATAATATAAACTTACTTAAATTAAATTAATACTAGCATGTTAAATGGAAACAATACCAATGAGTTTGACGCACAACTTAGGCAGGAGAACTGATGCGGTAGATTTAGGAGTAATTCTGCGACTGGTTGCTTGAAGCCCGGGAATACTCTCTTGCTATTAGAGGTGCACCGATCTGATATTCGGGATCGGTATCGGCAGCGGTCCATGCCTACAGTATTAGACAGATTGGGTATCGGCCACAAGTGACCGATCCACGTCTGATACTTACTTATTTAATTTTCGGCAGTCTATAAAAAGATAGCTCCTATTTCTTGTTAAATTGATCTGTAGTCAGTCGCATGGCAGCTCTTTATCATTTCAGATGTGTTTTTTGCAGCATTGAAGCTGAAGGCTGACGCTGCCACTCGTGTTTTTTTGCCTCTCACTGGGTGTGAGCGTGGTGACTTCCGTCTGCTGTGGCATCATGCGCATACCCTTTGCACTAGGAGGAGCATAAGAACATCGGATAAGGGGTGACGATCTGAAAGTATTCTATGGTTGAAACAACAACTAGTAACACAGCAATATGCAATCTTTGTAATACCAAAATTTTGGGTAGCGTTTAGTGGAAAATAGAGTGACAACGATTGTGCGAGACAATGCGAGTAATATGAAAAAAACAATGGATAATTTGATAGCTTGGACTGTTTTGTGCACTTGTTACAGCTTCTGATGCACGAGGGGCTGCTATCGCAATATAAGTGTACAATATAAGTAACGCTGTTGCCAGTGGGAGAAAAATTGTGGGGCATTTTTAGTGCAAATTCTGGAAAAGCGAGAGAAAATGAAGTGAAGCATTTTTTATATCTAACATTAAACAATGTGTTTAATATTAGGTATAAATGACACTTAAGCTTTGATCCCTAATATAAGCACACCTGGGATTTATGGTTTCTTTGCTCCTATAAAAAAATATGAATGCTACGAAGTGGACCACTTGCAGTGTGGCTGCAACTTGTAGTTACGTTTCTGGAAAGGTGTACATTCGACTATAGCGTAGGGTCCATGGCTATGCCGTATGTACAGCGTCGATTTAAGTATAAATAAGTATAAGTATAAAGTATAAGTATAAGTATAAATCAGCCTTTACAGTCAAGGTTTTGTTCCTCTATAAAGACCTTTCAAGCTGAGAACTTGGAATCCTGATATAAATGATTGACTTGGGGGAAAAAAGAACTCAGGTAAGTAAGGTTTCAAGTAAGGTAAATAAGTAAATGTAAATAATTTTACTGAATAGTTATATATATACTGTATATATATACTGTATATATATATATATATATATACACACACACACACATACATACAGTATATGTATGCTAGTATGTGTCACATTATGTTTTCCAAAGTTAGGAAAGCTTTAATTTAAGCCTGATGTTGCCTCATGTGTTAAAGAATGATTACAGGCTCTTCCACACAGTGAGGCAAAGCCTACAGCTATGTCACACACTGGTATCGGATCGGATCGGTACTCGGCATCGGCCAGTACTCAAAGCCCAGGTATTGGTATCAGTATCGGGACAGAAAAAGTCGGATCAGTGCATCCCTACTTGATATACAACTCATAAATATGTGAACACATTGTCGTTATAGTAAAAAGTTAAAAGCAGTACAGCAATCTTCTTTCCAACTCAGTAGTTAGTGATGCTCAGCAGGTCAGCCCGTGTTAGCATATCATCCTGCAGCTTGGGTCGAGGTCAGTTCTACGCCTTCTGGCTCATGCTCAGTCAACCTTTGCCCCAGGTGTGGAGGAACCCAGGCATGGGGAAGAGAGAAGAAACTTGAATCTGCCGATTATACAGTATATATTGAGAGAGACATGCATACAGAAATCAGAGAGACGTCATAATCGGCAGAGGGATAGCAGCAGCCCTAATCAATAACTGAAGTCGAACACAAATATAGTGTGCACCACACATAATTATGACTATAATGCTCTGTACTGCGAGATTTGCTGCAATGCAATGCATAAGTGAGAAGCCAAAAATATAATGAAAAATAGACCTAGCTGATTTCCTTGCAAAGTGAAAAGTCATGCCTATCACAATGAGATAATGAATTATTTCTGCTAACCCCGAGTTTGTCAAAAACTTGACTTAGGAAAAAGTAAATAAATTAAATGAACACAGGGGGAGGCCTGTTTTTAAAATGGCATTAGCAGTACATACTGGCCTTATACTCTCTGCTGGCTGGGACATGCTGCAGCCCCACCGTGGTCATGAGCAGAACGGAGTAGATGGATGGATTGCCAAAACATATTTTGACAGACTTCGAGAGCTGATTTTCTCTCAATAAACATGAAATGTCATTGTATTTTTTTTTTTATTTAATTTTTTTTGCAAAAAAAAAAAAAAAACTGTGGAGATGAAGCAGAGCAACCATATAGCAAAAACACAATACACGCGACATCTATCATACAAGAACATGTAATTAGTCATACGGTGTCTTCTAGAAGCCTTACAGTACAAGCTAGGTTTGAGAAACGGAGACAGCTGCTATGTTATCTTTCAATTCACAAGAATGCCACAATGTTCTGTCAGATGTTATTTACTGCTACATAGGCAGTTGAACAACTGGGTGTACATATCCTGTGACTTTATGAAATCCTATCTCCCTGATTTACCCTAATACTTCTTGCCCTGTCGTGTACAGTTTGGGGATTACTTTAAACCCGGTAGACTTCGACTTGCCTACCAAAGTCTGGTTGTTCTGAATAACCACCAAAGGACTCCGAGGTAATACGGATGCCTTCGTATTTACAGCCATGCTATTGCATGGCGTGATTGAACACCTCGGGGTCTAATGCCAGGAGGGAGTTAGCAGAGGGCTAATGTAAAAGCAATCCATCACAGTTTGATAGTTCCATTCTTAAGGGGTACTCACTGGAACTCCTGATATGTATTATGACCTTTGTCATTACTCAGCTAGTGCCCATCTTTTTTGGACTTGAAATATTTATGATCCCATTGTTAGCTATGATTCCCAAACCCACAGTGAAGCCTTTAAAATAGCTCCAAAGGCTAACATAGCTAAGCCCTTACCAACCCTGTCTATTGACAGACACCCTATTAAACAACAAAATGGGCAGTACTTTGAGTAAACATCTGTGTTTTTACTATTTATTTTTTGGGTGAATGAAATTTGAAGAAAAAATTGCTAAATCTCAGAATTCTTCATACGGGGTGAATTATTTTTTAAATGTAACATTAACATGGCCATTGTAAAATGTATTTTTTTAAGCGGTTATTGCAATATGTGTCAAGGATCAGTATACTGTATATGTATTTATACCACAACTTTGTTAAATACTATTTTCTTACTGGTCCAGAAAAAGGTGTTGATTATCATCCTGTAACTGCGCAGGTAGTTCTGATAACCTAACAGTTCTATATTAATACATTTTAACGTTTTATTAAACATGTTAATATAAAAAACCTGTGTGACTTTTTACTCATAAATAAGCAGTCATTCTTATCATCTTGCTTTTCAAAATTCAAATGCCTGTCTGACGGTTTCCTTAGTAACTTAACAGACTTGCCTCTTCCACTAAGTAGCCTGACCAGATGACTATATTTTTAAGAGCACATTGGAACATTATTAGTTTATTCTTTTATAATTTTTTGTTTGCTTGGTAGAAGCAGAATAAGCCATGACAAGGAATGCGCTTATACAAAAATAATCAACGGCAAGTTGGTGTAATGCAGCTGGATGTGAAGCTTGTTGCTAGTTTATGATTAATTAGCTGTAGGCTTTGCCTCACTGTGTGGAAGAGCCTGTAATCATTCTTTAATGTGTAAGGCAACATCAGGCTTAAATTAAAGCTTTCCTAACTTTGGAAAACATAATGTGACACATACTTGTATACATATATGTATATGTGTGTGTGTGTTTGTGTGTATATAACTATCCGGTAAATTTATTTAAATTTAAAGTTTAAAGTCAATAATTTATATCAGGATTCTAAGTTCTCATGTTGAAAGGTCTTAATAGAGGAACAAAACCATGAATGTAAAGGCTGATTTATACTTCGTTGAACAGACACTGTACGTATGGTGTAGCCACGGACCCTACGCTGTAGCCTAACATACACCTTTCCAGAAACGTAACTACAAGTTGCAGCCACACTGCAACTGGTCCACTTGGTAGCATTCGTATTTTTTATAGGAGCAAAGAAAGCATAAATCCCAGGTGTACTTATATTAGTGATCAAGAGTGGAAGCATTAGCCTCTAAAACATCTAAAATGATAAAGAGCTTTTAAGATGCGATTGACTCTAGAGATCAATTTAACAAGAAATAGAAGCTATCTTTTTGTAGACGGCCGAAAATTAAATATGTAAGTATCGGACATGGATCGGTCACTTATGGGCAATAACCGATCTGTCGGATAGGTGTGGATCTCTTTTTGATATCGATCCCGAATATCGGATTGTGCACCTCTAGTTTCAACACCCAACTTCGTCCTCAGTTTTTCTAGATTTATGTTAACTATAGTTGAACTTGCAGTATTTTGTAAATTGTTATAGTTGGATTTTGTATGTTCACCTGTATTTCCATTGAAAAATACATAGATTCATGCAAAAAAAAAGAAAAACTATTTCCATTGGGAGGCACAGATCAGCGATAGGAATCTACTGTTGCATATATTGTAGTCAGCAAGGGCTAGATGAAGGCTGTATTTCAAAACTGAGCAATGAACAATTACACATTCGAAGTTAGGCCAGAAAAGCATTCAGTGTGTTTGTAAGTGAAGCTCTTTGGGCAAGATATCAACTATATTGGGAAAGGCACTTCATAAAAATAATCCATCCATCTTCAAGCTCTTCAAGTTGGTCAAGATTAGCTTCAGTCCCCCCTTCTCCACAATCGAATTAACTATTAACTAGTAGGGCAAAATTGAAAATTGACCACACTGAGCACTGAGCAGTTGAAAGCATCGTGGCATGTGAGCTGTTTTGAGCATAGGACACTGAAGTGAAAACTGCAAGACATGAACTGAAAGAAGTACTTGAGGCACTTGTCTGGCATGATACTATGGCTCCTGGTTTCCAGTGATAACATAGTTGAGTTGTCCAGGTTGACGCAGAGTTTGTGGCAGGCAAAAGTATCTTCGAAAATCTCAGCTGAAATAATATATACAAAGTCAGCGAGGAAGCAAAATACTGACAGAATTCTTGTCAAGCACTTTTTGTGTACATATCTGTCAGGGTGCTTGCAGTTAGAAGCCTGCCATTGATAAAATGATCACAGTGGAAAAGACATGGATCTTCTGCCCGCAAAATGCCTGAATATCCTCCTGGAAAACCCTATCATCAACAAAACTAGTTGCATGTCAAAGTCCAAAATCAACCCAATGCATACTTTCCTTTCTTCATAGGTGTGACCCAGATGAAGTTTTCCCTACATAAACCAAACATTCAAATGCATTACACACAAACTCATGCTAAACAAGTGGATCACTGTGAATGTACACAGCACTCACTGTGAAGTAACCTTCGGCAGCCAAATCAGTACCCAGCTACATCCTTCCTCCTCTTCTTGACTCGGTTCCTTGTGTGTGTGTGTGTGTGTTTTTTCCATGGCTGATGAGCGGCAACTCCTTTAGCATCAATAAAGACATTCTGAAAGCTGTGGCCAATGAGCTAAATGCCCTTTCAGACAACGACTTTCAAAGCCGCTTTGAAGCATGGCAGCAGTGTTGGCAGGCGTGTGTGGTCCCCGGTGGATCTCTCTCTGGACCACTTTGAAGGTGACCACTATTTACATGTTATTGCTAAAACCTTGAATAATTGGTCAAATGCTATGCTTTTACAGATAAAATGGATTTGTTATGCCAAAATGTTCTGTTGTTTTGCTATGCCATTTGCTTTTGTCCAGACACTTTGACTAATTTTAATTATAATTTAATGACATATTAGGCATCTGTGGTCTGTGAAGCTATATGTTAAAATTATTTAATGCACCACTTCTTAATAATGGGACTGGTGTTGCATGGCCCAGACTGCCTTCCTACCACCTCACCATTTACACATTTGTTTTTTTAATGTCTGGATGTAGCAGTGCTGAGAAACCAAGCCACGTGAATGAGGAAAAAGAAATAGGACCGGAGGGGATACTTTGTTAGGACGAGGTTCAGATTGCAGCTTGAAGGCTTGGGGGCCTTATTTTCAGGCTAATATTAATTCTGAGTCTGATCTGCTTGACATTTCTCACTTTGTCTGGATTCTGTTAACATCCCGTCCCATCGGTGCTATTAATAGTAATGCGGTATTTAGTGTTATCCGTTAATTATGTGCACCACCAGTAGGTTTGCAATTAACAAATACCTCATGCAAATATATCTAAGACCTGCCTGTATTCTTGCCAAATGTTTTTTCCCAAATTATTTTCCCATAATTTTGATATAAAAAGAAAATCTAGAGGCTGGCAGGCTTTACCTTTTCAAGGGCCCTAGGCAAATTTTTACTTTGGGGGTCCCCCCTAAGAAGAAAATCAACAATCATTTCACTTCATTTCTAGGAAACTATTGATTCCGCCTGTAGCTAGCCATCTAATGGAATCGCCTCAAATTGGTTTTAACTAGGTGACATGATTTATATTCACACCTGGGAAAAATGAACACATGCATAAATCAATGAAATCCCACATTCCAAATTCAAATTCAAAAAACATAATCAGATAATGAAATAATGACTGTTTGGAAATACAAGGAAATATAAAAACTGAAAATGTAGGCAAACACATTCAGCTCGGTTTTTAGGAGAGCCATGCTCATTTAGGCTAATTTATTTATTTAATTCAACAATCATTATTCAAAATGGATGGAAATGATATATGTTAGCAGGGGACGCCATGCTCCAGGAGAGTAGCTCAGGTGACTTCACAGGTTTGCCTAACTTTTCTCCCACTGGATCAGTTTCCCCATGTTATATGCTGTCTACCAGTGTGTTTCTTCTACCATGTCACGTTTCAGCTTGTATGCTAGCGGTGCATTAGGCATGCAGGAATATTTCAGTGGGTCTACATTGGGAAGCGGTCATAACAGAGATTAAAGCCAGCAGAGCAGCAGGCTCAACAGTAGCAAATACCGCTCATCTGTTGTGTGTTCTGCTCTCTGCCTGCCTCACAATTATCACTTGAAACAGACCTATTTATTTTCATATTGGTTCTATAAATTGTGCGATGGACGTACAGGATACTCATCATTCTTGGCAGGGAAAAGATCATCAAAAGTCAAAAAGAGCTCATGAATAACTTTGTTCAATTAGTTCAAGCTAATTGTAGCTATTACTCACTTCTGACAGACGACTGGATGCAGCAGTATATGTCAAAATAGCCACAAGACCACACTTTTGTAGAAAGAATGCAACCATTTGATCACAGTATCTTGCGGTTCTTGGAGTTGTTACATCTTTATCTGAATGATTTGACAGAAACTTATTATATAGTATTTGGAAAAAATATATTTTCCAGCCAATCAAACTCCAGCCAAGTTTAGGGTTATGTTATTGTGAGGGGTGGGTATTTAAACTGCATTTTGTCCAGAGAAAAAGTTAAAAAGATGAAGCAATACAGTTTGTCTTCTCTCAATTCTGTTTTTATTAGGCGGGGCACCCCGTAGTTGACAGCAAGGAAACAATATCCCTGTTCCAAAGATGTGAATCCCCAAATGAAGAAAATGCTCAGGTTTTGTACTGTACATATCTGTAACTCCCACAAAAAGCAATCTTTCACCCCATTGGTTAAGACAAGAGCTCTGGTCCGCATGCAGAGTGCATGATGACCTAAGAGGTGATGACCTTGTACACCTCTGTATTCAGTCAGTCACCACCAGATGCATCCCATCCTAGCTAACCCCTTATATATCCATCCATCCATTTTCCAACCCGCTTATCCTGTTCAGGGTCGCGGGGGGTCCGGAGTACCCGGAGGAAACCCCACAACGGGAGAACATGCAAACACCACACACATGGAACTGGGCTGGATTCGAACCCTGGTCCCAGAGGTGTGAGGCGACAGTGCTACCCACTGCACCACCGTGCCACCCCACCCCTTATATATCCCCATGTTAATTAATACCATGCATTCAAATCAAGCTATCTATATCTCATCATATATTTGGTCCAATAACCTAATTCATTAGAACATATTCAGACCAGATATTTATGACTGCTTTCCTGTTATCTTCCTCTGCAGCATTGAGCAGTCTACAGTATGTAGTGTTCCATTCCTACAGCAAAGGAAATTCTGATTATCTTCACAAACAGGCGGTTTCAGATCTCAGTTTCAGACACACACACACACACACACATATTCTTCTTGCCTAAGGCCTAAGACTCTGACAACAATCCCACCATGCACCTCTCCATGGCCCACCTGGAATGTTTATTCCACATTGCATTCCCCTAACCCTATATTCCCCATTGGATATGTTTACTTTAGTATGTGATTTTTGTGAAAACAAGGTTTTTCAGGAACACATTAGTTGAGGACTGACTGTAGTTTCTCAATTGTCACATGGCTACTGTGACTCTTGTTGGACATTTCTGACGAGCATGACACAACACGGCCTTTTGAGAAAAAAATATCTAAATGTGGGATACATTATCTTACTGCCACAAAACTTTATGAAAATGTCATGTGCTGTTGTAAGAACTCAAGATTACTGGCTATACTATAACAGTAAAATTGTGGATGTCAGCTATCCCTGAACCATTTTCTCAATAATGGCCAATCATTGTGACATGCAGTGACCTCGCAACACTGTTGTGCCATATCAAATTGGTGACCTTTAAATGAGTATTTTTTCACAAAGCTGGATATATACCTCCACAACTGCACCACTTACAGAGGTGTTTCCTGGCCCAAAAACTCGTATCAGCTTGCATTCATGCCCACAGTTTCTTCCCCAGCTATCTGTCCAGTTGTCCATCTGTCACTTTAAGAAACTCTAATCTCTGAAGATAATGAAATGTTATACTACTAAGAAGATAAGACCATAGCGAATGTCACTCTACTTAAAACCTAAATCTGGACCATATTGTCTTTTTCTAAGAAATGTACACTTGCAAATTTTAATGCCATGTAATCTTTTATACACTGAAAAAAAACTTTTACTACAGAACCCACTGACCACATTAAAATTTATTTATAAATATAGCTATATATGATGTGATTATTTAATAACCCTTTTATGGAGGGTTTATCACAGGGTAGATGTTGGACACAGTTATAAAAATTTTTGGAGATTTAGTGGAAATTCTTTCCCCATTTAGGTAAAAATTCACTGCATACAAGTGGAGAATTTTTTAACATAATCTTATATTAAATAATTAATGTGGTTTTTGGGGAATAATTATTCCGTTAAGGTTAAAATATTTAGCTGTTCTAGCCTTCGGTTATTCCAGAAGGATTGAGGAAAAAAAGAAAAACAATTTAAAAATACTGAAGCAAGATAAAACAGACTCTTCTGGCCCACAGCTGGCATTGTATGACATGTAACTAAAATTCTGCTGGATCAAATCCCAGAAGGGTCCATTGCTGTTGTCTGGGAAGCAATATAAAACCTAAATTGCTTCTGTGCGTTACAGTTTACCCCCTAAAATATATAACGATAAGCTACTTTATGCATCTGATATACAGCTGCACTAATAGTAATCATAAATGACTTTCTAATCATATGTAGAGTCTATAATGGCCTAGTAATGACTATGCTGCGTGGTGAGTTAAGACTCTGTGATCATAAGGACCCTGGTTCAAATCCCCTGGTTGGTAGCGTGATCATACCACCATTGGGCCCTTGAGCTCTTAACCTCTAATTGCCCCAGGGACTGTCTGACACTGCTCTCTTATCCTTATGTGTATGTTGCTTTGTGTAATGATGCCTGCTAAATAATGTAATGTATAGTACAGATAGTCAGTACATGAAAATGTAAGCCGGGACCTGCATGGCATAGCAAACAGCGGCCATACTAACACACATAGACTTGAAATCTCTGCAGCAGAATAGACAGTATCGAAGGAGTGGGAAGTGTACAGAAGTTGCGTCCGCTGTACTGCTCAAGCGGCTGGCACACCTGGCAGACCACTGCAGCCTTATTCACCAGGACTTGATAAGCCTTTAACTGGTAAACCGAGCAGAGAACCACCATGCACTTCTTCTTACCCCTCTTTCCATTGACATTCCATGCATTTTTACTTCCTACTGAATAACTTTGTTGCCAGGAAAAAAAAAAACTGCAAGGTTTGGTCCCTGTGGTGGTTTCTTAAAACTCTGCCCTCCTATAACACTGGCAGATTGTCTTAAGCTGTTGCACCTTTTCTCCTCTGTCTATAACATTGTGATATGAAAGTATTTAAAATATTTGGTATTAATTCTGATCAAAGCTTTTAAAACGGCACATCCATCCATAAAATCCCGTAATAAATCCGCAGTGGGTCACGCGGCGGCTCCCTGCCGCACATTTCACTTTTACTGCACTGTACATCCAGCCGAGGAGGAGGAATTCCCTGCAGGGCTTCATTACAAAAGAGGCCAAGCTGTAAAAAAAGGAAGAATTCATCACTGCCATGCAGACATCCTGGCTGGCACGAAGCACCACACAGCTGCACAAGACACCGAGCATTAAAAAAAAGAGCGTAGTCATGCATAGTTGGGTTACGGTAGGACATTCCGTAATGTGACAAGTTTCGTTAACATTACCATTTTGTCAGAAAGCATGCTAAAAACACGTGGAAAATGGCAGTTTGTATTCCTGCCTTCTGCGCTTCTACAGCAGTTATGTGCTGACCAAACTGATGAGCGCTGTGTCTTTAAAAACATAATAAAAACACATGCTGACAGTAGGTATTTCATGAGGCTATGGTCAGGGAAACAAATACTGCTTCTAGCCTAATTGCACTACCCAGAAATCCCAGCACTAAGGTAGACAGCCCGAATCCAGAATGTCGTGGAACAACCCGTTCATCAGTGCAAATTCTCTTATAGTCACCACTTAACAGTTTTTCCACCATTATCCAAACAATATTTGCATATATGGTATAGCATATAAGCGAAAAGCCTTTGACAGGTCTGAGTGTGTGTGTGTGTTTGTATATCACTGTGCCTCTGGGTATATGTATATGTGTGTTGCTTTTTCTGGGACATGTTTTTCACATCTTCATTTCAAAGTCGGCAAAGGGTATGTGTGTTTCTATGCGTGTGTTTGGTGTGCACTTGTGTGGAAGGCTGAGTGACTCACTGACTTGCTCATTCTGGAGACTGGTTGTGTCATGTAGTTTTTTTTCCCCCTCCTAACACTGACTGCACTGGCTTACTCTGCCTCTCATTAGTGAGATTGTTTGTAGAGAATCTTGCTTACTGAAGGGAATATAGCTGGGCCCAGGGGAAATTTGAGGTTAGTGAACACATGTAACAGTGTGTCACTCTTGAAACTTACTGTACAACTTGATGGGTGAAGTGGCGTTACCAAGCCACATTTAAAAACTACAGTTAACACAAAGAGACAGTAAACAGGCATGGAAATTCCATATATAAAATTGATAAAAATACGCACACACACACATTCCTTTTATTTTTTGTTTCTTTGTCATACATGACGAGGTATGGAAGCTTCTTTTACATTACAGGTATCCCCTGCTTTAAGCAAGTATAGTGTTCCTATCAGAGGTGGGTAATCCAGGTCCAAAGACTAAAAATCCAGACCAGGATTTTGTTTCAACCAACTAGTTGAGCACTCTTGACTGAGACTCTTAATACTTAGAAGGTTAGTTGAAACAAAATCTTGGTCTGGATTTTTACTCTTTGGACTTGGATTACAGACCTCTCATAAAACGAAATTACCATTAATCTATAGGTAGATTTTTAGCAATTTCACACCCGAAAAATAACATACCAAATAATACCAAATGACACATAAAACGTAAAGTAACACTAACATTAACGTTAACTTGTAGCGTCTGGCAGACCGAGGCATCACAGTGATGGTGAAAGTTAAGCAGGCTTATTTGTAGGAGAGAACATGGCCTTTTACAGAGCCCTTCAAAGGAGTAACATAAACACCAAACAAGCACCGGAACAGGGTGGTGTAATGCTATACTTTATGGCACACACGGTGGACAACTTACACACGGCTAAAGACACGCCAAGATCAGGAAGGGTTCACAGAGGGTACAGGCAAGGACACGCACAACAATGGCTAATATTAGGATATAATTAGGATAACTATGTACAATTACCGCGCTAGACTGGCCCCCTCCCAGAGAGGAAGCACCAGCGGCCGCCAGTCCTTTGCAACATGCCATATCCGCTAGC
>JAODKL010000034.1:15180379-15219931 GCA_026780765.1 Petrocephalus schoutedeni
GTCCTGTTTATCGAAATAAACGTCCTGTTCAAGTACCGCCAGCATTATGGGTCGTCGTTCCCGACAAAACCGTGACATGTATTTTGTTTGGTTGCTTATGGTTAAAGTTAGGGCTGGGTTTGGGATTAGGATTGGTATTAGGGTCTTTCCCATAGAATGAATAGACAGTCCTCACTAAGATAGGGATAAAAACATCTGTGTGTGTGTGTGTGTTGGCAGTGCAGTGACCACTGACTGTCTCAAGAGGGGTAGTAACTGGATTTATCTGTATTGATTTGTTCCACCGGCCGCCTGTTTTCAGTAATTCGTATATACTGCTGTGTTCTGGTTTGCTATGGCCCCTAGCAACCTGAAGCAGGTGTTGACACTGGTCTCAGGACTCACAGTCTTGACTTGTTCGCTGAAATCCATGCTTGGGTGTAGTGTGAACTATCAGCCCCTGAGATGAACCTAGCTCCCTGATTCTTGTGTAAACATTCATCCATCATCAACCGTGTAAAATGGAAAGCTGGCATAATACAGCTGTTTATTACTCTTCTGTCACATAAGTCTGTTTGCCCATTGAACCCTAGTTCAACACAAACATGATGATGCATAATTAAACCTCTTCATCTAAGTGTTAAACTGCTAACAGTAAAGATATGTCAAAGGTGGCTATCTCACCTTCACTACAAATGTTTATTAAGTTACCTGTCTAGACTATTCAAAGCTCCTAGTTCCTTTTTCTCTTTCTTTCACTCTCCCTTCCTTCCTTCTTTTTTAATATGTGTGGAAATAATATATAGGTTGTATATAGGAGTTGTTTACAGCCATTCCAAACAAGGAACAGTAAAGTCTGTGTCTTGGGACCTGGTCACTGTTATATTGATTTGTTTTTTCTTGTATCTCACAGAAAGCGAAGACACTGTGGGGTCACCTCTGGCAGTTTGCGGTCGCAAGTTTACCAACCCTTGCACAGTTGAAAGGGAAGTGAAAATTCCCAGGTGATTTCAATACAATCCTGACATTCCCCATCTACTGCATGTGGCCTACACTGTATGTTATGGACCTTCCTGTAAAATAACACATCAGACTCAATGCTCTTGCAAAATGGGAATTTACTTACATTTAGTAGAAATATTTCCACTATCAATGGGTTTTATATTTAGGTACGTTTAGTCTTTTTTCTGCATATGCAGAATTTTCTTGGTGTTACCCATCCATCTTATAATCATCTATCCTGGTCAGCGGGGGCTTGGAGTCCATCCCAGATACCATAGGGTAAAAGGCCATGGTAGACCCAGGACAGGATTCCAGTCCATCACAGGCCTCCCACACACATACATATTTGTATTCCTATCTTAGTGAGGACTGTCCATTTTTAAAAACCCCAGTCCCCTTAACCCCCACCAAGCCTTAACCATAAGCAACCAAACAACATACATTACCTTTGTCATTTTTACTTTTTTGATTGCATTCCCAGATTTTCCCAGAAAAAATTACCTCATAGTCACATTTTTCTGGATTTGCTATACTTGTGGTATACTTTCGGTCCACACACACACACACACTCTTCTGACTCTACTTGCTAGCATCTGAGGGTGGGCATGGGTCCCTGAAGTGACTTTGAGTACAGCCCCAGAAATAACCTGCCCCTGCATACACATGACATCATGCACTAGTGGCAAATTAGAGATGCCAGTTAGCCTAACTGCATGTCTTTGGACTGCAAGAGGAAATCAAAGTAACCAGAGGAAACCGCACACACACCAAGCAGAGGTGAGATTTGAACCCCACAACCCTGCAAGGCTGTAGTGTTACCCACTGAGCCACCATGACGCCTCTTCTTAGTATTAGGGAGAGCTTTATTTAAATGTGTTTAATGGCCTGCCCCCAAAAAAGTTGCGATTATGCTTTTCTTAGCGCTGGACCTGCTTATTTAATGGCACAGAGAGCGTGCTAAAGTTGAGCGTCTTTAGCCCCACTGTGGCGACGGTTTCCCCTTGCACCCTCACAATCATTAGCGCCGCGCTGCTGTGGATCAGGCCCGCATTGCCGAGCAGTGTGGTCAAATCCGCCACACTCTTTGCACGGTTGTTTATTGAAGTTCGCTGCCAGCCTGCCTGGAGCCTACACTGATCTGCTTATCTTTCTCTTTACATGTGCTGAGGATTTCTTTCCTCCATGAGACGTGAGCGGAGGAGAGAAAGGCCGCGAGGATGAGCTGAATGCTGCCATTCTTCGGCACTACACTGAGCATTTTATACAGGCTTTGTTACAAAAAATGTTATTCCATCCATTAATCCTGGTCAGGATTAATAGGGTAGGGAACAAGGTTTGGGTATATGGGAGATGCCAGTGGACAGACACACACAATAATGCTCTACAGGCAATTTAGGGATGCCAGTTAGCCTAATTGCATATTTTGGGTTGTGGGAGAAAGCAGGGTATCCGTGGGAATGCCATGTGACATGAGAGATGGCCTGAAAACTCCACAAATGGGGTTCAAACCCCCAACCCTAGAGGGGTGAGGCAACAGTGTAACCAACTATAACCACCCACACAAATAGCTTTATAGTAAGAAAAAAAATTGCTTCATCTACATGATTGCTCTGATACCCAATAAGTAGTCAATAGTTCAAAATTATTACTTTTAAAGTCCACATCTTCAAAAGTAATGACTGGAAAGACACCTTATCGGATTTTGGTAATTGTATTTTTAAAGCCAAGTTGCAGCAGTTTTCTTATGCTTCATTAACTTCCTGGCCTTTCTAAGCCATTTCTGCCTGTTTTTTTTGTTATAATACAAAGAGCATTAAAATACCAAGTAAAGCACAAATGGAGATAAAGGTTCACACCAAAAGGTGCCTTACGGACCTAAAAACTAGTGATGCAGAATTCAGTTTTAATGTGTATGCGTGTGCCCGTAGTTTGGCAGAACCTTTAATGTAGACAGTTAACCTAATGACTTCAGTTAGGATCTGGTATAAAATTGTCCATTGTGTTTTTCTAAATAAGAAGATGTGGACTTTTCTGCAATGGACTGGCATTCCATCCAGGGATCCCTCCTGAGCCTCCTGGGCTCAGTTCCAGGCTCACTATTACGTTACACTAGATAAACTGTACTGGATGATGTATGGCTGGATAGAATAGTTTTGGGGGATCCATCCATTAATATAAACATAATTATTATACCTAGCATTTCAGATGCCCAAATGCTAATTGAAGTGAACATTGATTGACAGCATGCTTAAAAGCCAGAAGGCCATTGTTCAGATGAAGTTTACAGACAGATACATTTTTGAACAGAGACAGATGTTTTGGATTTTGTTTTTTAACTGGCAATTAATGCTTTATATTTATTTTTAATTTCAAGCCAACTGCCTCCATATTTTTGACAGTAAGTCTCCAGAGACCACATTGTTTAATATTAAAGATATAACATTATGCTAATTACTTAGTGAAAGGTGAAAACATGTTTATTGTACAAAAATATTAAAAAAGGATAGTTCACAAGGCTGTCTTTTGGCCTAAGGTATCAATATACTTTTTTCATATTGATGCTTAGCCTGGTAGCTAGTATATTGAAATTTGCGTAGAATTATTTATTCATTAATGCTTCATTGTCCAATATCTAAGAAATTGACTTCTTAATTTTAAACATATTAGATGTTGCAGTGGATTTTTATTTCTTTTCTGTGATGTCTCACAATAATTGTATAGTATGAAAATAATTAATGACTAAATAAATATAGAAATAAAATCCCAGCAGATATATTTTCTGTCAAACATTTTTAACTGGATCTGGTGAAACTAATGGATTGTTTATAGTGTAGAAATGATAGTAATTACTGCAGAAACACATTGAACTTACATCTTATAATTTCTTTTGGGAATTACAGTCCTTAATTGTATGACCACAGTAAGCATATTTTTAAACTACATACTGCTGTACATTCAATGCCTTGCAAAGCAATTCAGACCCTTGACCAAATTGCTTGTTTTACTGAATTATAAATGCTACATTGAAGTTTAGATCTCCAGGACATTTTTATTTAAATTATTTTATTTAATTACACTATATGGACAAAAGTATTAGGACACCTAGCCATTACACGCGCCCAAACTTATATAACATCTGATTTGAAATCCATAGGCATCAATATGGAGTAGGTCCAGTCTTTGCAAGTACAGTCAGTTTTGTGTGACATGATGTAAAATTTGGCTTTTTTTCTTTGTTTTTTGTGTTGTTCCAATGCACATAAAGGAAATAAACATGTGTATACCAAAACATTTGTAATTGCAACAATTTTCCAGGAGAAATGGTGCATTTTCAGGAAAAATTCCAGGGGTGCTGATAATGTCCGCGACTGTATAACAGCTGCCACTCTTTCCACAAGATTTTGGAGTATGTCTGTGGTAATTTTTGCCCATTCATCAAGAGGATTTTGGACAATTCCATGCTTCCAACTTCTGGGGAAAGCCCTTTTATATTCCAGAATGACTGTGCCCCATTGCACAAAGCAAGGTCCATAAAGATATGGTTAGATGAGTCTGGTGTGGAAGAACTTGACTGGCCCGCACAGAAACCTGACCTCAACCCCATTGAGCACCTTTGGGATGAACTAGAATGGAGATTGTGAGCCAGGCCTTCACATACAACATTTGTGCCTCACCTCACAAATGGTCTTCTGGATGAATGGGCAAAAATTTCAACAAGCACACTCAAAAATCTTGTGGAAAGCCATGCCAGAAGAATGGCAGCTGTTATAGCTGCAAAGGGGGGACCAACTTCATATCTATGCCTATAGATATAGAATGGCATGTCAAAAGTTCCAGTGGGTGTAACGGGCAGGAGTTCCAATACTTTTTTCCATATTGTGTATGTTAATGTGATGTTTTGTTGGAAAATATAAACTACATCATACTACACTAAACACTAAATTATGCTGTTTACATGAATATTCATATTGCAATATCACTCTATAATATTTACCTATATATATACATTAACCTATATATACCTGCTTTGCACACTGCTCAAGAGTGATTTTGGTCCATTGCTCCAGGTTTAGATGAGTCGGTTTCAAGGTTGTAGATCTGGGCATGGACTGTAGGGATGTGTTCCTGCCAATACTGTGGGAGTAGCATGTGTGTTTGGGGGTACAGTGGGTTCGGGGATGATTTGGTCCCTACTAATGTTGAAACCAAACCCATCGCCTTGGTCGGATTACTCTTGTGCACTGCAATTTTGAAATGGTACAACTGATTCTCTGAGTGAGATCAGAGCTTCGACTGTATCATTGTATGACATTCACATTTTTGTTCCTTGCTTTGGCCTTGCTTTTTGTTCCTTGCTTTGGCCTTGCTTTTTGTTCCTTGCTTTGGTGTAGAAAGATGGTTTCTGTCAAACTGAAACAGGTTGTCAGTATTTTCCTGTGTTTTTTTTTGCACCATGCATTCTTCCTTCTGTTTTAACAAGATGTCCAGTCCCTGTTGATACAAAGCACACAGCATGATGCTACCATCACCATGCCTCACTACAGGTATGGTGTTTTTTTCACATGTAGGCAGTGTTAGATTTGCTCCAGACATCTCTTTCAATCTCATCAGGCCACATTATCTTTTAGACATCACACTTGGTTCACTCTCATGCTTTATGGCATGTACAATACATCATTTTTACATGGTTCTTTCTGAGTAGTAGCTTCTCTTGTCCCGCCTTCCGAAACAGGTTGATTGTTTGCAGAGCTCTTGATATGGATAACTTGTGGACCGATTCTACGCTCACAGCTACCAAGCTCAACTACTGTACTTCTTCACAATAATCATTGGCCTCTGTGGCTCCTCTCATGAGTCTCCTTCCTGTTCTCATAGATGGTTCCAGGAAATCACATCTTCTGAGCATCTTCTGGGTGATTGGATGTAGCTTCCTTTCAGGTAATACAGTGGTACCCACTGGGACTGTCACTACCCAATCAGCAGCACCTGACTGATTCGTACCTTGCATGCACAGCATTACATTACACTGCATATTTTACAACAGTAACTGATTTGTACCACTTTGTTTCATGACATTTTCACGACCCAACATGATCCTGTTATTTCTTTTCCCAGCGTCAGGTAAGATAATGTTCAGAGCTATTAATCTCTGCGGTCAGTGTATATTTGCTCAAAAAAAAAAAAAAAAAAACAATGAATGACAATATATGTAGATGAACAGTAATGCAATAAAAAGTAAAAGGAAATTTCTTCTGTTCTGCTTGCTGGATGGCTACATGAAGACCGCTTCAGTTTCCAAACCTCTCCTCAGGGGCACCTCAGCCATTCCATAAATTCATTATATTAGGTCAACTTAAAGTGGTACTGATTAGTCAATCAAGATGTGTTAGTGGTTGTGTCATGAAATGCATGGATGTATTGGATGGTTACTGCAAATACTGAGGTGACTGTAGGTGAGCTTTTTCAATGAGATAACACACTTTGATGGACAGTTTTACACCAACATGAAGATCATTTTAACATAATTTTCTTTGGCTGTCTAAGACTTCTGCACAGTACTGCAAAATATTCCGAGTGAACCACAGC
This sequence comes from Petrocephalus schoutedeni, assembly GCA_026780765.1. NCBI lineage: Eukaryota > Metazoa > Chordata > Actinopteri > Osteoglossiformes > Mormyridae > Petrocephalus > Petrocephalus schoutedeni. The sequence continues at coordinate 15,186,947 of JAODKL010000034.1, forward strand.
AATAAGCATGCCAAGATATTCTAATAATCTTTTCCTCCCTGATTATTATTGGAAGTACCATTTTTGTTAACCCAGTGTAGTTCAGCGTAAGAGCCAAGAGAATATCCACCACAGGCAGCTTACAAAGAAGACACACAAAGAAGTATATTTTTATTAAAGGCAAAGTTCACTTATAAGCCACAAGCTCCCTCAGAGGACAACCATTTCCCCCACTGAGCATGGCCGCCACCCCACAATCCACTGGCACAGTACTACCATGACTAAAAACCTCAACATCCACCACCTCCACACTAAACTCCATACCAAGTGGTACAGCACACAATAGAATCACTTTAAACACTCCAAAAGGAAGGGGAGCAGGCCAACCCTCAGCAAGTAAAGTGACCAATAGAAGATCACCAAACCTTAAAAGGAAAACAAACAAATCATAAATAGACAAAAACAAAGTATATGAAGTAAAAGCCCATCTAAGGACATCCCCAAGGTATTGCTAGGACTTCACAAATTATCAGAAAGTTTATGACTGAAAAGGGCTTACACTGATTAAATAAATTCATTAAATATGTCTGGAATATTTGTATGGTTCATGGTGTTCCTTGCTTTTCCTGCATACTGCATACAAATGATTGAATATGTATATTGATATTGATATGTATATTGATATTAATTAATTTGTGCAAACAAAGCCTGTATATTGGAAAGAATCTGACAATATGATATCATGATACAGGGGTATCATTCACATATTGCAATACATTTCAGTACTGTAAGCAAGGAGTGATTGTGATTTTTAAAATATAATTTTAGGAAAACTGTCATAGTATAACGAACACACCACCAAATGCATAAGATGGATAAAAATGTACAAGTGCACAACACGCAGAACATCCTGAAAATAAATTAATGGAAGGTATATGCCTAAAAAATACTGGACTTTTATTTCAGCAAGTTTTCTCTTAAAAATTTTTGGATATTGAACATCCAGCTAGTAATACTACAATATATCAAACATGTTAATTGATGTAATTGTGTTGGCCTTTTTTATTTAGGCCTTTTTAGTTAGTTTTATTTTTATTTATTTTGGTGCTTTTATGCTTGTGCTTTTATGCTTATGCTTTAAATACTGTCTATCTGTCCATCCATCCAGCCATATCTGATTATCAAGCATAAGATTGTGGTGAGACTGAATCCTATCCCAGGAAATACAGCACACAAGGACAGGTTCACCATGGTCCGTGGAAGCAATAGTCCCTCACAGGTTTAAGTATACAATCTTCTGTTCAACAGAGAGGAAAATGACCAGGCAACATGCTGGACAGCAGCGGGAAATAAAAGACATTTTCGGTCATTCAGACAAACATTGCTTATGAATTCATTTACTACATTCAAAGACATATTCTTTAGTTGACATGTTATGAAACAGTGTTTCTCAAACACGGTCCTTGGGGACCTTCAGATGATCCACGTTTTTGCTCCCTCCTACCTCCCTGCTAGACAGTCCACATTTTTGCTCCATCCCAGCTCCTGGCCAGACGGTCCACATTTTTGCTCCCTCCTAGCTCCCTGCCATACAGTGCACATTTTTGCTCCCTCCCAGACAGTCCACATTTTTGCTCCCTCCCAGCTCCCTGCCAGACAGTCTGCATTTTTGCTCCCTCCTAACTCCCTACCAGACAGTCCACATTTTTGCTCCTTCCTAGCTCCTAGATTTCCTTTCCTTTCATTCTTTTCACCGTGAGTTAATCTTCTGATACCAATGGATATCATTGATTAAATAAGTACTTTATATTATTGTGCTTGCATAGTCACTGAACAAAGGAGTGCAAGTGGAACTAATGTCTTTTCTGCAGTATACTAAAAAATATTGTATTTTCTAATAGAAACTAGAAGTGCTAAGAATTATAATCAAACAATTCCTTCAAGGAAAATAAAACTATTCATCCATGCAGTAGGTATGGTAAAAGGTGAAAATCAATAATTATGTGAATTCAAGTATATTTTTTACATATGCAAATGATGTCTGTAATATTAATAAAACACATATGACCTTAATGATTTATAATGTAACTACTGTTGACATATGCTTTACACAAACTTCTTTGGAAGGCATTATCATTTTTCAACCAATCCAAATAATTGTTAATGATGTTTAATGTACAGTATGGGCCAAACCAATCTGTCTGCCAGAGAACCACAGACTGTTTGATGCCCAGGCCAGCTCATGCCATCCAAAATTGTTCACACAGGAAATCCAACCTACCCATCAGTAATCTGAGTGGTAAGAGAAACTAAAACAAATCTAGATTTAATTACAGGCACATTCTGTGAATATTATACAAATTGCTGTGAGTCATTCCAAAATTGTACAACTGTCATCCATCCATCCATCCATCACAGGACACAGACAGCTTTGAATGTGCTTAAATATCTCCACTGACAATGCCAATAATGTAATTTTCTTTTATTTGTTTTATTTCAGGGAGGGGGGCAGCATATGGTTCAGTGGGTTAGGATGAATGGTCAGCAGTTCAAATCCTAGGATTGGAAGAGTTACTTCACTGTTGGGCTTTGGTAAATTAAATGCATGTCCCTAATACTGCCACTTTTTTGTGCATCCATATGCTGTATTGTTACGTTACTATTGCGCTGTTTTTGCCTGTCCCCCTCTTATTACGTTAATTTTGGCCAGATATGTTCTCATTTTCATTCAGGATATATTGTAAATAAAACTAACAATGTACTTATTAGTCAGCCTAGTTTGGTTGTTTAAGAAACAGAGGCACATTAACATGGTTAGGGGCTCCTAGGCTATTGGAGCTGTTAGAGGCTCCCCAGTAAAAGCGGTTAACTGAGGGGGGCCTTTCAGGAGACCTCGTTTTAGCAGAGGCCCCTGGGTTTCAGCCTGGGTAAACCCATGCCCCTGCCTACATTGCAAAGATGTAAACGGCTGCATGCTGTGCTCCACAGTTACTATGCTGACTCTCTCGCTGCATTTATGCTGATGCGTAGGCCTTCTTCTCATTCACATTACTGCTGCAGCTCTGATAGGATGATCTATAAAACAAGACTGAACACGACAAATGTGAGCCATTCCGTACGACATAGAGGCATCACACAAAGGGTTCTTGGTACATCTACACTCTCTATTCTCCAAGTAGGTGTAAGCCCCCCTAGGGAGGGTGGCACTTTGGAGAAAGGTCACACCTTCAAGCAGGTAGGCACCCTCCCTAAGGGGTATCTGCCTGGGAGCAAGTCACACATTTCTTTTCCCACAGATAGAAAATGGCTTCCTTCGATTTTAGCTACAGGAAGAGATATTTCATATAGGACGTGGAGCTGTTAATCAGACGTCCCACAGTGTCCTCCCAGGCTTCTCGAGACAACTCTGGCCCTGAAACATCCTGCCAGTTTTATTTTTTTCCAGTGGTATCCATAGTAATCCTGGAGCAGCAGTGCCTCAAGAAAAATGTGCTTTATTTAACAAGTAAAACCATTTTCTTGAATACCCATAATGCAATTAATCATAATAAGCTTGACATTTTTAATACTGCTACATCCATTCTTCGGCATGCACTATCTAAACAGCCCTTGTTTAGATGAAATAAAACACAGCATCAGTCTCTTAATGGTGACATTTTCTGGAATTCTCACACTGATATTATTTATCTGAACAGCTATGAGCGAAAAACAAAATCAAATGAATGTACCATAAAACCATTCCATGTATGTTTAAAGTAAATGCAAATGCATACCGATACAAATCAATGGTCCAGGCAATCTTTAAATTGATGTTTATTGGGGAAATTCTGAAAATGTTCTGTAGTAGTAGGCGTCATGGATTTTTGGATTATATACCCCGATAAAAAGCCTTCATGTGAGATCACAGTGAGTTTTCTGTATTGCTTGTGAGGCCACATACTGCCTTTACTTTACATATTTATTTATGTATTATTATGGGTGCTTTAAAATTCAGCCTTTATTTTTATGCATTATCCTCTGAAGTTTACTGTTTTATTTGGTTAAGGTATAACTTAAATCTGTTTCTGGTATCATAGCAAACAGCATGCAATAGACAAGACAATGGAATTCGATATTACAGCTTATCACAATCCTCCAAATGTGAAAGTTTCTGCTCAAACTGTTTGATAAAAATTAGATTTTTGTTCCTTGTCATTAATTCATATTTAATTTGAGATTCCCATGTTTAATTTTAAAATTGTATAGCAAAACCTCCTGTGTTGAGTAGATATCTTTATGTCCTTTAAGTCCCATTTTTAAAAACAGGATTGATATAAGCATGGCTTACTTTGCACGGGTGTGGGTCAGGCTCACTCTTCAAATGTCACAGTAAACAGCAGAACGGTTCAGGCGAGCTTTGAGCAATCACAGGAGATTGAGAAAAGGCTAGGCTCTGCTGCCTGCACTTTTATTTTCTTGAACTTTATTTATGTGGGGAAAAAAGAAGACAAGTGGCTGAAAATAAACCGCCGTGGCTCTGGAATAACATAAAACAAATGCAAAATTCTAAAACCATGAAAATCAATGGAGAACGGAATATCAGCTTTAAAAAAATAGCAAGAGGTTGAGAAATGGTCATGCCAGAACGCTTCAACTTCCTCTGTTCCTCGGAACAATAAAAATTCCATAGAAACTTCTGGAACAGCATAAGACAAATTAAAACCATAAACAAAATGGAAATTCAAAATAAAGTCCAGTTAAAATGATCAGCATGGGCACATGGTTCAGGTGATATATGAATTTGCATATATTTCATACATATATAAATAATCATGCAGTACATACGGTATACAACTAACATAGTTGCATCCATCCATTCATCCATTCACTTATTAATTCACTCATCCATCCATCTTCCAACTGCTTATCCTGGTCAGTGTTGCGGAAAAGATGCTTCAAAAATGGAAAAAAGCCAGTATCTAAAATAACAGATCTACTATCTCCCTCTTAATGGATCCTGGAGTTACTGAGAGGGCACAGAACTTCTATCATCAGCCATCTCTGAGTCTGAAACGTCCTTTGTTAGATCTTAAGAGAGACTTAACCGTAAATGCAGGCCAAAAAATGAGAAGGAGAGAGAGAATAGCAAAATCCAATAAGCAACAGCACATTTAATTAAATCAAGATTTTCCTTGTCACTCCCTGATCAGTCCTGACCATGCCCACCTTCACCTAAACCTCTATACCTCCAACAACCACCTTAGCAGGAGTACTAACAGCTGCGATGTTTGCATCACTGATTTTTTGTTACAGACCGATTACCTGTTCCTGCATTCTCCCCTTCGGATTGTTTTGCTTTTCTGCCCTACCAGTTCTGACCCTGTTTCTCTCTGACTTCGATTTCAGCTTCTGAATTAAACATCCACGCCTCCTGCACTTGGATCCTCTCTGTCTGATCATTAAGGAATACTTCGCCAACTTCTCCTGGAGGTTTACCCATAAGTTCAGCTCCTCCATGAATCCCCTGACTGCCAAGACGAGGCAGAAGTCCCAGAAGCTCAACTGGACCATGGAGGCATGGAATGCCTTTCCAAAGTTAAAGAATCTCTTCACCTTGGCTTCATTTCTCAAGCAACCCGACCTTACTCTGCCCTTTGCAGTAGAAGTAGATGCATCAAAGATAAAAGTTGGAGCTGTGCTCTAGCAAAGCCATGGTTTATACAAAGTTACACCATTGTGTAAAGCATTACCTTTTCCAACAAGCTATCATCAGCAGAATGCAATGACTTGGGGAACTGTGAACTTCTGATTATCTTGCTTGCGTTGGAAGAATGGTATCACTGGCTGGAAGGGGGCAATGCATCCCTTTGTGGTAGTAACAAACTATTGCAATCTAAAGTTTATCCATGATGCTATACGTTTTAACACTTGCCAAGCCAGGCGGACTTTGTTCATCTGTTTCCAGTTACCTAGCAACCCAGATCTATGAATGCCAAAGCAGATGCCTTATCCCGGGTCTATGACCTTCCTCAAAAAAGGTTAGGTTACATTACGTAACCCCAGTTCTCTGATAACATGAGTGAAGTATCTCACTATGGGATACGCCTCTGGCATGCCCAACCACGGAAGCACCAATGACACCACGTCCGCCACAGACGGACCAGTCACAGCCGTGACATGGGAGCCCCACCTCCCTATATCTACCGCTGTAGCCCACCGGTACGGCATTCTCAAGCAAGCTTTTCCCCGTGCAAATAAATGCAAGGAAGGGGAAGTGGTGAGATACCTCACTCGTGTAATCAGAGAACCGGGGTTATGTAATGTGACCTAACATTCTCTTTCAAACATTCACTCGGTATCTCACTATGGGAAAGATACTGCATAGACAACTTCGTATTGCATGGTTTCTGAAGCCATACCCAGGACCGCGCGCGCACTACCGAAGGTGCCGTGACGTCCAGTCGGTAAAATCTAATGAATGTGTGCGGGGTAACCCAGCTAGCAGCAGCACAAATATCATGTACCGTAATGCCTCTAAACAAAGCCCACAAGGTAGCCAGAGCCCTGGTGAAATGAGCCCTAAGATGCAGCAGGGTCGTAGACCCACAGCACTATATGCCAAGCCAATAGCGTCCACCAACCAGTGGGAGAGACGCTGAGATGAAACAGGCCTACCTCTGTGAGAAAGAGCCCAGGACACAAACAGCTGGTTGCTCCACCTAAAGCACCGTGTCCTGCCGGCGTAAATTCGCAGCACACAAACGGGACGCAAACCATGCAGCCGCCAATCTTCTTCTGAAGTAAATGTCTGAGGAGGGTCAGAGCCACTCCTATGCACTTGCTGAAGACACGTGGAGCAAGGCTGAGCCCGAATGGGACTGCGAGGAACTCGTAGGTCACACCGCGATAGGCAAATCTGAGATATTTCCTGTGAGCAGGATAGATGCCTATATGAAAATAACTGTCCTGTAGGTTGACTGTGGTGAACCAGTCACTGGATGAATGGAGCGAAACAGGACACTGTGTGTGAGCATCTTGAACCTGTACTGTATGATCTCAGGTGTTTCTTGAGAACAAGTCCAGGATGGGGCGCTTCTTTTGGACGAGGAAGTAGCGGGAGTATAAGCCCTGCTGGGTTTCCTCAGTGGGCACAGCCCGTATCGCACCTTTGCTCAGGAGAGAGGATATCTCGGCCTCTAGCACCCGAGACAACTCTCCACTTGCCACTGATGATAACGCCCCATTGAAAACTGGTGGTTTTTGGGCAAACTACAGCTTGTAACCCACAATTACAGTCCGTAAGACCCATGGGCGGACTGCATGCGTGCCACGACGCGATGCGAGCAGCGAATGGGTTGGACCCTCTGTGATATGGGGGCTCCCATGTCACGTAGATATGGGGAGAAGGGGCTCCCATGTCACGGCTGTGACTGGTCCGTCTGTGATGGACGTGGAGTCATTGGTGCTTCCATGGTCGGGCATGCCAGAGACGTATCCCATAGTGAGATACCGAGCAAATGTTTGAAAGAGAACCATCACACCTGAAACCATCCTGCCATCCTCCATTGATGTAGCTTCAATATACTGGGAGATAATGGACTCGATCCAGTATGCTCTGTTATCAGATTCCAGTCCTCCCCACACCCCTGTGGGAAAGCCCAGTTGGACACATCACTGAGAACAGGTAACTTGGGAATCACTTTTTGCCCTGAAACTTTTGTCTTGCAAGTTTGCTTGCCATTGATGATGGACAACGTCTGTGATTACATATTTATTGCCTAAGATATATTGCCTAAGATATATTGCCTAACACCCTTTCCTCACTTGCTTACATCAATATCTCTTGCAGAGTGTTTGTTTAATCAGGTTCATTTTTTGGGATGCCCAAGGATATTGCGATTGACTAGGGAACTCTCAAGTGTGGAAAGCTTTTTGTATTTGACTGCGGGTCATGGTAAGCTTGTCTTCTGCATATCACCATCAATCTAATGGCCAGACAGAACACTTGAACCTGGAGATTGGTAGATTCCTGGGGCAATATTGTTCTGCCGACCAATTGGACTGGAGTTGTTTCCTCCCATGAGGTAAACTCGATTCACTACACATCACTGAAATTAACCCCCTTCCACTGTATTCTAGGCTATCAACACCTTCTATTCCTTTAGGTATCCAGTAATTTTATGCTGTTGGTGACTGGTTTCACCACAACTTACATGTTTGGGAAAATGGCTACACTCAGTACAGACACTCTGTGAGAGACATTGGTGTAGGTTCCCAGAAGAGGCTCCTGGATCACGGTCTCTGCCAACCCACACCATTATTCCATCCAGAGCAAAAGGTATGGCTTTCAACTCAGGACATCAAGCTGAAGCTGCCAAGTTGTAAGCTTTGCCTGTGCTTAATTAGTCCATTTACGTCACACAAACCTAGTCACCTACCAGCTGTAGCTTCACAGTCATTTTCATATTGCACCTGTCTTCTACATATTATATATTATTATAACCTTCTACAGCACCATGAAGCCAGCTGTCCCTCATCCTTTACTAGTTCCCCCCGGCATCTAACATACACTGTGCGCTCTCTATTGCACTGAAGACATCAGAGGGACGGGCTGTAGTACCTGGTCGACTTGGAAGGGTATGGTCCAGAAGAACAAGCCTTGGAACTGGTACATGACATCTTGGACCTGACCTTCATAGAGGTTCACTGACTGCATCCCACTCGTCCTGCTCCTCAACCTCATGGTCACCCGCCTTGCTGGATCCCTCTGGGCTTTGGGAGCTGCCCGTTACTGGGGGCGTAGTGGGTTTCTCACCTAATCTGATCAGCCCCCACCACGCCTAAACCACCATGCCTCTAATCGTCACCTTTCCAGGAGTACTGACAGCCACAATGCATTGTTTTCCCTGGTTTTGGAGGTTGTCCCCTTTGGATTACATCTTCAAATGATTTTGTTTTTCTGTCTTACTGGTTCTGACCCTGCCTGCCTCTGACTTCGACTTTAGCTTGTGAATTAAATGTCCACACCTCCCGCACTTGGAGCCTCTCTATCTGATTATTACACCTCTTATTACTCATAATTGTATTTGTTTAAATTAAAGGGAGGAGGTGACAGATCACATCCCCTGGGAATCTTAGTCAAAGCTTGTCTAGTAAAAACCCATTGACTTTTATGCGTTCTGGCCAATTATGCAAAAATGGAGTAATGTGCCTTTATTAATGTTCGTATCCTATTACCGGTTCCAGTAAATGTGCCCAGTTGGTGCCAAAATCAGACGATAACTTAATTAAAATTCACACTAGTAACTACAGAGGAGTACAGTTCTATTTTTATAGACCAGACATGGTATTTTGAATGACTACATTAAATATAGCCTTTTTATACACAATATTTGATATTATACAGGAGCTTAAGATGAGAATAGCAATGGAAATGAATGGATCACTTGGAAATGAAACATTGTATTTTTGTTTACAGGGACAGCACCTCGTATAACATCAATAATTCACACTATTTTGCATCAATATAAGTTATACAACACTTGAGTCATAGTATCTAATAAATTTTTGTATTTCTTCTTATGATAGACAGTTACAAAATATATTATTTTACCATTCATCATTGCATGGTGGCCTTCTCTCCCACCACTTTCTCATACATTTTCTTCATCCATCCATCCATCCATCCATCCATCCATCCAACCATCCATCCATCCCTCTCCCATAAACAGTAACCCAGAAGGCGGTCACAGTCTACTTTAGCATCATTATTATTTTTTATAGAGTGATGTTCTGGAGGTGTGAACGAAGTCATTTTGATGTTCTTTGATACTGGATGTTGGGTTTTGAAAAATTACTTTCATGTCCAGGTTTTATTTTCATACAGTGCAGGCCTTTTCAGGAGGTATAGCGGTTTACTACATTGAATATTGAAACTGTGTTACTATTCTCATGCAATATTGAAAAACCTCTACTTAATTGACCAATGTCACCCCAAAAACGTGCTCAGGGGCTCGCCGCCACTCGTGATTTTTCTTCCTTGACATTTGTAATTGTTGCAGATGGGGAACTACAAGCTCCAGTGATATTTACCCCCATTCTTCGGGGAAATAGGAAACTTCTAGTTATATATTTACTGCGTGCTCAGAAGACTGGGAATACCAAAGATATTTGCTAATTTATTGTTCCTTCTAGGGGCAGGTGAAGTGTGCCCTTGGCAAAATTAGTTTTATCAGCATAGAGTTTGTAAGCGATTCATGAGGGATTGAAAACCTTTTACGTTTGTCATTTTACATAGTGTGGGGTGTTCTGACTTTCTGTCCAGGGAAATCAGTTCGATGTGGTCTATAGACAAGACGCATATTTGAAGCAATCTGTTCTGTATTCTATTTCTCTTCAAGGCAAATGTTTATCTGGACTTTTTCAACCTGAGACTTTCATGACCAACCTACATGTAGAAATAAATATACAAAGCAATATTGCCACCAAATTGATATAATACTTTTTCGGGCTTTATAATGACATTTTTTTTTTTTTGATATTTTGTATCGGATGGATTGTTATACAAAATTGTGGGTAGCAGAAGGACTGTTATTAATGATAACATACTGCTTAATGATGACTTACTACCTATAGGTTTAAGACACTGTAATTACATCACACATTTTATTTAATGAAATTTGTAAACTATTATTTCATTGTGTCAATATGATAATAATTAGCATATGATAAATATATGATAACACTCACTTTACAACCTTGATTAAGCTTTAAAACTTAACCTGTGATGTTCAAATTGTAAAATGAAGTGACAGAGGACATATGCTTTTACTATTTCTAATGTTCTGACTCAGATCAATGCCATATTATTTTCCTCCATGTCTTCCAATATCACTCTCTCTCTTTTACACACACACATGCGCTTCCCTGGAATTTAATTTGTTACCGTGAAGAAGCCAGAATGTGCTCCTGTCTTTCTATTAAAAAGGCCTGGCTCCTAACCTTTCTATCTTCTAGGCCACCGCACAACCTCCCGGTGATTTCGCGAGCTCCTAGGCAAATGTGACAGCTTGGCCATCCATTCTGAATCCAGTCTCCTACCCAACCTTTAACATCTTTTCCACTTGTCTGATCTCTCGACTCCCCTGGGCTCGCATTCTACCGGCCACGCACCTCCTACAGGGGCTCCGCCTGTTACCCTCTGATCCCTCAGTCTCCCTCCAGTTTTCCATGGCTCTTGTTCCGTGTCTCCCCCTTGTAAACAATGTCTTCATCGTTCCACCTTTAGTCCATTCACCTGGTCATTGCCCCTTGAAGCTCAACTTTAACTCTGTGGAGAAATGGCCACATCAAAAATGTCTTTGCATAATACTGCTGGCCATTCTAATTTCTCTGAATTGCACCTGTGCTGTAATCTAGTCAAATCCTTTGTAAGCAATGTGTCTTGTGAAATGTTTTATGAAGTTTTTCAACGTTGTTGTTATAAAACATTTCTTAAAAAAATCTAGTTATCTACTATTTTAAGATACATTTTATTCTATTTAACAAGGTAATTTTATTTTTGGCTGTTAACTTCTTGTCTTCGCGTCTGGTCATTAGTTACCTGGTGCATGCGTGGTTGCAACCTTCAGTCTTGGAGATGGGTTCTAGTGGCCTTCTGGATATTGAATTCTTCCTCTACTTTCTCTGGTTCTGTCTGATTTTGCAATTCTGATTTGTGTTATGTCCTCTTTTCCTGACTTTTTGCTTCATACTCTGGTTTCTGGCAAATGGAGTCTAGGAGTCCATCGCCTGACCTTGAGTTATACCTCAAAGTACCTCAAAGTTCAGTCAGCCCTGAGTACACATTCAATATGCTGAAAATGCACTTTTTTTTCTGACACAGAATGGTTTATAATACTCAAAATTACATAGTACTTCCAATTCAACGATTACCAAAATTTGATGAACCATAATTATACCTCGAATGAAAATTAAACATTTCACAAGTAATGTGATGTTTTTTCTACTACACTACTTAAGTCAAAACTCCCTAATGTTACTATTATTAAGTGTTCATTTTTTAACTTTATAAAATGAAATTGCTCTGATCTAACCTGTATTTGCTTGGTGCCAGTATTAATATGACTTTAGTTAAAGATCCATTGTAATTCTACTTGTTTCAGGAAAGCCTGTACAGTATATCAGGTTGAGGCAATGCCTAACAATAGTAAGGAGGGGACCAATGCTTTGAAACGCAGAATGTGTGGGATTACCATGCACTGTCAATCACTACCTGGTTTAACCCAATAAAGTAACTAATAAGAACTGGATTAAACCTGTCAGTTATTGGCACTGCACAATAATATTACCCACCATGGGTTTCGTGGCTTAGACTGGCCAATTAACTGGCCTTTGGGTGGGGGGGGTATGGCTCTGGAGGTGGGAAGTTATCCCCTTGGGAGATCTCACCACTTGCAGGGGGGCAATTTCAAAAGTTGACTAACAGGGGGTAGGGTGCCCCATGGTACAAGGATTGAATGATTGACTAATTGCTGTTACTGTGAAAATGGAATAGTTATTATGTGTTTTTTTTAAATTTAATAAACACATTGCAGAAATCATCTCATGACCCCCTATCGGTGGTGGCAAGCCCTCTCCTAATCTATATGGAGTGACATTATGACTCAATACAGAACATTTTTATTTCTACCCAGATCCCCCCCCCCCCCACCCCCATTGTACACTATCTGCCTGACGACAGTTAACATGATCCTTGTACTTCTTTAATCTCCATTTATTTTAGCAATAAGAAATTATAGAGCTTAAAATGATGGTTAATAGTACCGCCAATGCATTTTAATGGATTTCTTTCATAATAATAATAATAATAATAATAATGATAGTAATAACATACAATGCACTGTAAATTCAGATGTAGCTAGCCTTCCATATCTCTAAAGGGAGCATTAATTAGTGTTCTCCTGCTTTAGTGTGGCTCATCTAATCATCATAAAATGAATTCAAAACATTAATGTTGTGAAACATCTTGTTGCTAAACAGTTTACCTTCAGTTCTGCTTTATTTATTTTGGTGCTTAAATATTTCCAAACAATGCTTAGCTAATTAAGAAACCTCTTTTGTTATAATTAACACCAGACTTAACATCAGAATTAACATCAGACCTTGTCAAGCCACAGCAACCGTCATATAAAGATGCCCAGAAAAGTCAGTGCTGGAATGTATATTGGACACAGCCTGGAATGTGCTCTACTAGAGTTGTACAGGAATTTAATATTATCGGAGACAAAGAAGGACAAGTGATGGTCCTTAAACTGTGAGCCTCCAAATATTGAAAATGATCTGTAAAATTACTTGGAATTAATTATACGGATAAACATTGCGGTCAACATTTAACTAAAGGTTTGGCCTTCATTTTTGCTGAATTGGCTTTGTAATTTTTTGCCTTTTGCTACTCAAATATGCCCTTTTTAAATCATCTCATGCATGATTTGGTCTAATATACATATTTGTACATTAAGTTAAGGTACTGCCTAACAAAAGTTGAATACATTAATTTGCCTATAAGGGTCTAAGATTACAGCCAAGACGTTTTTCTATAGCTGACTGAAAATGCTGCGGTAAAAACTGTCGCTATCGTTATCCATTTTTTTTTATTGGTTTCCTGTTAGCTTTTAAATTTTTAACGTGGTTTATATTAATAGATGTTCAGGTTGGAATGATTACAAGCTGAAATACGCTCTCTGATCACAGAACCTTCTTGTTATTGCAAAAATAATTTCAGATGCCAGTAAATTCTTCATCTGCACTGTATTTATGGAACTATGGGATATAAATTCAAAGGTAAATTAAATGGAAATCAGTTAAACACCACATTACCGTACAGCAATCCTAAAAACATGTTGGTAAAACCACCCGCATGCATTCAAGAACACATCGCTTTGAAAATCTATTTAATCTCATATGTAACCTTCCGTGTGCTGGCAGGTGACTGAACTGAAAAATATATTTCAGATGGGAAAATGGAAATGTTAAAGTTCTTGGAAGACACATGGAATGACAACCTGGTGTCTTCCATAAATAGGATCTGCCCATAAAACACGTAACAGCTGTGATCATTATAGGAAAATTCATGGCACACCCAAATGCTCGATAGCGCACAGGGACTGTCGCACTTATCTCAGGCTTGGATTTGACAGTCAGCTGGTCTCAGGGCACCGCTCCCAGAGGTAGGAGAAACAGACGATAAGACCGAGAAAAGTCATGCACGGCCAGTGTAATCTGCTGCAAATGTCTGCCCGCTGTAGCAAAAGCAATACAGCCTCATAGGTGGCCTCCCCGGCCCAGTCTGTCCCCTGACAGTTCACAAAGGGCTCAATCAGTGAACGGCATGATTGAAATTAAATTTTGGAGGAATGTTGGGATGCTTGCCAATAAGTGCTGTTCCCTGTTGTTTAGCAGCGTGTGTATACAGATTAATAAAGTTTAAAGCATAAAGAAAGCATTTTTCCAGGCAGAAAGTATAACTATGGAAAAAGAACTGCATGGTCTACCAATTAGGGTGCCAGTTTCTGCATTTTAATAACCTGCAATCCATTCAAAGAAGGTGTGCATTATGTGGTAAAGAGGATTCTTCATTAATTTAAGTAACTCTAGGTATTTTCATCATGCATTGTTCATTGTACCTTTGACTTTTGGATCTTCCTTCTCAATGTAAATATATACCTCTTCACAACTGTTTTCTTTTTTTCAGAAGATGTACTTTGATGTATTTCTGTGATTATTTATATTTACACAGTATGTCTAGCTATCTGGTTTTAATAAGCAGTTCAAAAATAGCACATTTTTTAACAAACAGCCTGGATGTGATGTAAGGCATCATTGTTAAATGAAAGTTTACAGAACTCTAACAAATGAAATATTAATTTTGATATGGCATTGGCATATGGATAAACAACTAGTCAGACACACAACAAAGCAAAAGTATTTCTTAACTGTCATGTCTTATTTTCTTGCCTTCTGTAGTTTGACCTTAATCTTGACTGACAATAATACATTTTTAAAAGCGTTTAGGCTGACGCAGCACCAAAACATAGGTGACAAGTCAGTCTGTACCAGAAAAACAGATCCCAAGTTAAAAGTAAAATGTTTGTCTGACATGTTTAAGGTTTAAAATAATGTTGTCATTCACAACCTTCTGTTTTTGTTACAGCAGAATGAGCCTACACTGGACTTTGTCATGATAAAAAGACAATAAAATAGCAGAATAACAGATTTAATGTGAATATATGTCATCCATACTGTTATGATCTCTGATGGTGTGAGCTCATGTGTCATTTGTCTCTGTCTTCCCCACCACTAGGTGGGGCACTTCAAAGACAATAAGCAGTACTGTGTTGGTGTACTCCCAACATCCCTACAGAAAGTCCATAAATAGGACTGCTGGACACCATTAAAGAGGCTTGATGGAGTAGAGAGAGAAACAAAGAGAATAGTAGTTGCTTGCCATATTTTTCTAGTGTTCCCTCCTCCAATATGCACAGTTTGATCAGTGTGTGATATTTTGAGGTGGTCTTGCGCATGGTATAAATCATGGGCGTAGGAACTATAGGGAAGAGAGGAGGCATTTTGGTTAATTTTGATGTATTGTCCCCCTCACACTTTTCCCGTCCTTGATAGTAGTTTTCCACTACGTGTGTGTGGCTTTCTCTGCATTGCCAGGCAAATCGAGTCCCCTTTCTAGTTCTAAAAAATATCCAGGTCAGTATTTTACATTGCCCTCAAGAAAACACTGGTCTCACTTTTCAGGAATCCAGTCCTCTTACTTTTCCTTTACCAAGCTCCACACCCCAATCGTCTCACTGCGCAGTAGATATCCCCGCTGTGTTCATGCTCATATCTTCTGTGCAGTTATTAGATTGGTGAACATTTAGTATTTATATAGAGATACTTGTGTACTTGTGGACTTGAGCTGGAGAGTAACACAAGCAGCATTGTTTAGTAAAAACCCAACCAGATGTCACAACTGGAAACCAATGGAATTGAGGGCAGGAGTTGGGAGAAAAAAAAGAGCGGAAACGTAACAGAAGCTGGGAAATAGATCAAAGCATGAAGGGTCAAAAAACGAGAATGTTAGTGCAGGGTCGAATGACATTAATGACTGGACTGGGGAACACAGGACTGGGGAGCACTTAAATATATGACAAGCGAGGGAGCAGACAAGAGGCAGCTGGGAGTGATTAACATGAGGAACAAACAAGAGAGAGACAGAAGGGTCAGGTGGTTGTTATGGGCAGGAGGTGGCATCTGAGACTCGTCTGAGCTGTCTGTAGATCTCTGGATTTTACTTTCAAAATGAGGAGAGCACTAAACAGCAGTACTGAGTACACACTGAACTTGAAGAAGCACTGAAACAGGAATCAAGGGCAACAAAACAGAAACTGAATGTTAAAAACAATGTGCCAAGTTAAACTGTTATGACAAGATTACACGAGCTGTGAATGAGTGCAGAGAGACTGCACTGGTTTGATTTATGATCCTTGGTATCCTGCTTTCAGAGTCACTATGTGATGATAGGGCTGGGAATTATGTCCTAATAATGATATAATGGTATTTTTAGAGATTTCCACAATTACAATATTTATCACGCTATTCTAAAATTCATATGTAGAAAATAGTAAAACATCATGTCTGTAACATTTTCTGATTATGATGACCATAATTGTTTAATTAATAATTATGAAGCATGAGATGGGTACAATGAATGTTTTTAAAAGAGTGCATTAAACTGTAAAATTGTGAAAGAAAAGAACTGTTTTGGTTATACCATAATAGTTATGATATTCAAATCGATGAAGATATGAATGTCCATAATTCTGGTACGACATTCTATTGTTATATAGCCCAGCCCAATGTGATGACATATGCAAATTACCTGTCATATTTTGACCCCCATTTCCCCCCTTTATGGTGCTGGCTGTTCTGCCTTTGAAGGCTGTGAAGCTGTGAAAGTGGCCACCCCAGTTTGATTTGCTTGCTTTGCATTTTACTGCTGAGTGCTTTTTCTGCTCACTCACTTTGCTTTCCCCAAATCAAGGCTTAACTAGCCGGTTACTACATTCCTTACATGCAATTTGAACATTTATTTTTAGTTTAATTCAAACTTTAATGCAATTCCATAATTGAAATTAAGATTTACTTAATCTTTTTATTTTTAAGCTATACAGTACTTCTAAGATTTGTAGATGTTTACGCATAGTGGACCAAGCTACAATGGAAAAACATTTTACTTCCATTATGTAAGGTGTGTATGTGTAAACAGTAACGAAAAATAAACCTTGAACCTTGAGTGAGATATAAAAAAGAACAAATAAAAATGAGTAAACTACACACTGATTAAATAATAAGTATTACAAACAACAAGAATAGTAATAGTAAATAGTAATTATTATCATCATCATAATGATAACAATAATTACTATTATTACTATTTGT
This sequence comes from Petrocephalus schoutedeni, assembly GCA_026780765.1. Lineage (NCBI taxonomy): Eukaryota > Metazoa > Chordata > Actinopteri > Osteoglossiformes > Mormyridae > Petrocephalus > Petrocephalus schoutedeni. The sequence goes on from JAODKL010000034.1 coordinate 15,204,398, forward strand.
AATGTGCCATTATTTACATATTATTATATTTTTTTATTATTATTATTTATTATTATTTTTATTATTATTTGCACACTTTTGAAATTGTTCCTTCGATCACGGTTTTAAATGGTGTGGTGTTTGGTTGCATGTAGTGTCACCGTTACTGTAAGGGGTTAAGCAGTATTTTCTGTCTGGTATCACTTCTGGTTTTGGCCTGGCTTACCCCTAGGAGAGAGCATGTTTGTTTGTCCTCCCCTGTGTCTGTGTATACCTGTAGATTTTGTAAATCCTTTATTATTTGCTGACAGTAAGTTGCGAAGATACTGTACCCCTATTGTGGCCTCTATGTGAGCCAAATTGTGTAAACTTACACATGACGTTAAAATTTTCCCCATGAGCAGCACCTCCAATTGTTAAAGCATAAATAGAACCTTCACTTGTCATTCTCAGCTAGACAAATAGTTTTTTATTCATTCCTCAAGAAGGGACCCTGCTGGCTCTAATCACTTGCCTATTGTGTCATAATTGAACGGCGAATATGGAGAGATGTAATTACTGAAATGACTTACGTGATGTGCAAGCCATAAAGCATTTCTTTCCACCAGCACAGTCGTAAAATTGTATTTTTAAAATATCTGAAATTGCCATTTCAGATGCTCCACAAGCATGATTGTTCAAGATGAAGCATATTTCATCTGTGCTCATGGAATAATTGGTTGCATTTTTCTGCTGTTTTGGGACTAATTATATCATGGTTATAATGGTGACATGAGCACTTGCTTTATTTAATTCAATTAACATTTTTTTTTCCATTTAAAATAGCTGCACAAAAATCCTTCGGAGGAAGTATTAGCTGCCTCAGGTCTCCTGCTGTGCTTGATTGAACGTTTCTAATGCAGTCATTATGGGAGGCATGGTGGAGCATTCCATAATAGCCTCTGTAATGGAAATGTGACTGTGACTATTCCATGTGACTATTCCGAAACACAACAGGTAGTGGTTTTGGTCCAGATATTCCATAGAAATGCAATAATGATGTTGACCGTATGACAGTTTGTGCTGCTGATTTCCAGTGAACAAGGCAGCAATTCCACAGTGGTGGCAGTGCAGTGCGTAACATTGCGGCAACATACCTCTAGGGTTTATGGGGGTTTGAAGCCAGTCCCAGGGTATACACATGTTGATAAGTGGTGAGGAAAATGGATGAATGGAGAGGTGCACAGAGTATACAATATACATGTGTGTGTGTTGCATATTAGATTGGAACTCAATATTCCCAATACTCATTTAGAGTTGAGAGATATCAAGCAGGTCAGAGGAAGATAAGTTTAACGATTTATTTATGCCTGTGGACAGCAGGTCATTGTTTTCTAGAAAGGTCAAACACAAACCCAAACCCCTCTAGCAGTTCGCCCACAAGCCAGTGTTGGCAGGACATCACACCCATCAGAGCCCCAGTGGTAAAACATGCCCGAACTAGTTGTCCATAATGTGGGAAATATACCTCCAACCGATTACAGGGTAGCTACTGACTGCAATGGGACTGTTATATGCGTGAAACTGCTTAAAATCTATGGAGGGATTATTTGGACTTTAAATAAATGTGTACATTAATAAACAAATATAATGTGAAATGTGGCACTAAATAAATATGAAATGTGAGCGTAAATAAATCCATTAAGAAAATTGTCTTTATTGTTCGTTCTATTTATTTACTTATTTATTCTTTTATTTATTTCATTCACATGACTTGAAATAAGTCTTGAAATGGAAACTGTCACTTTCACCCATCAAGATACAGAGCACTCCATGATTGGTCAAGTGCTTCCAAGAGACCTGCCTTCAGTGCTGCAGTTTGGAGCAATGAGCCACAGAACTACAGATGAGTATGAGCTAGTGATGGGAAGTTTGGTGCAGTTTACATAACCAACAATTACTAAATGCTGATTATGTTTAAATGAATGAAGCATTTCAACATTTTTCATTTCCCCTGTGCTTAGGCATTCATTCATATACCTCACATATTTCAAAAAAATACAGATTTTTCAGTAATTAGTGCTTCTTCTGACATCAGAAATGTCCTCCTCTTTGTGCTCCCCTACTAAGTCCCATCTGCCGTCTTGCAAATTGTATCCAACCTGGTTATATTCCATGTTCAATCAGTTCATCAAAAACTCTCCAGCAGGGCATCACCCAAACCAAGCAGTAGCTCTACACCTCAACAGAAGCATTTAAAATGTCAAATTTCTTGTTTTTTACAAGCCACTTGATAGGTGGCAATTTATGTATACATAAATGAAAAGTAAAGAAATGTAATAAACCTGGTAAAAATGGTAATATTGGAGAAACTGAAAGTTGTCCTCTATCCCCAACAAGGATGCCAATTCGGGATTACCTCCAGTGGTGTTATTATTCAGTAATTTGCAGGCCTAATATATGCATCCATGTGGATGGAATGAGCATGTCTAGTGCTAAACTGTCCTTCTCAATCTTCACGTTAGTAGTAATCATAATCATATGTTCATTAACTTTACTTCTCTCTAGTTACACTTTTCCTTCTGAACAGTTCAGCAAATAATTATATTCAAGGGCATATTACAGGCTAAAATGCAATAACTCCAGAGAAAATAATCTTCAAATAAATAATGTCCTTTTTGCAAGTTAATTTATTTTGCTACATTAGAGAACAGTTAATTAGGGTTAAACTATGTCGATGTGCATCTGACTAAATATGACTGAGGCTGAGATTTAACTTTGCTCTAAAAGCTAATGTCATTTCATGCTAATGTCATTTCATGTCCGTCTGTTTATTTATGTGGCTAGTTCCTTCATTCATGAGTACTTTCCAGGTGTGAGTCATGGTATCGAGCTGACATCAGCATGATGTGATTAGCACAAGTGTAAGAGAACTGAAGAGCACATCTTTTGTAAAGTCTATCAGCACCCTTTCTCATTTTTGTTGTCAGCTTATTGACTAAAGTAGGGGCTTTATGTAATTGTGAAGGGAGAACCCTGTCTTGTATGATAATTTGGCAACCCTGACATTATTTGCCTTAATGATTCATAGCATCTTCTGGACCTTGATCTTCTTGTATGGTATACCCCAGTGAAAGGTACCAAGAGGAACGAGTGTACCCTGTCCGGAACTGGGTTAGAGCGATCCACCAGAGAAGCCAAGCCTGGAGGCAAGTGCCTGGTTACTGGGCTAACCGAGTAATATAGCCAGACTCAGCCTGAAATGGCTATATGTAGCTCACAAGATGAAAGGTAGGGTTCAGATGCAGTGCCGTTTAGGTGGCAGACATCAGTAGGATAGACCCAAATGCATTAAACTTTGGCAATGGACCCTGGCTTGGGAAAGTAGAGCATTACCTCTCAGGAAGGTCAGGAGCCCGAGAAAGTGCAGGATATATTGCTAGATATTATCAGCCTTATCTCCACAAACAGTGTGGACTTTGCAAACAGACCTCTTGACTGGGGGTGGAGTCTCTTCTTCTCTGAATTTCCCCATGGTGAAAGACCTCAGGTGGGTACAGGGATGCTCACAAGTCCCAGGCTGAGGCCTGTGTAGCTCAAGTTTTTTTTTTTTCCCCCAGCGCACAAGAAGATTGCTTGTATACAAGTATGACTTTCAGAGCAAAGTTCTGACTTTTGTTTGTGCATAAGCACTGAACAGAATTTCCCCAGCCTTCTTAGAGAAATTGGGTGTGGTGCTCAAATGAATCCTGCCTATGATCTCTGTCGTCCTCCCTACTGGGAGACCAATGTCAAATAGACAGGAAGTAAGCCATGCAAGAACAAGCAAACAAGACTTCACGAGAAGTGTGAGTACATAGGGGTTTAATAACTAGTACACAGTAAGTATACAGGTAACAACACAACAGTGTAAACAATGATCAAGGAAGAGGATTAGTCCATTCAGGATTCTGGCAAGAGGGGAAGGTGGTGATGGTGTGTGGCTGAGACCAAAGTATGGAAGGGTGTGAGTTACACGTGTAAACATTTGTTTATGCTTATTTTGATTAATGCTAGGTGGCTAGTTTTTGTTACAGTAGCATCTTACTTAATTCGCCGGCATTTCCATTTCAGTTTTTCTTTTTTCCATATTATGAAATTTCAGTGTACTAAACTTAAGGCACTATGAGGAATTTTGTGTGTTTGTTTTTCAGTCAGATTTTCTGATTTCCAGGCTGTTTCACTTACTAAGGAATAAACTCAGTCCACTAAAAACTAATTTGATCAGGCCAGTAAAATGAATTACTAAATTAAACTATATACACAATCAGAAAAGTTTTGTGCATGAATTTGGAGATAAGGTTAAAATTGTACGAATTTAAAAAGATGGAATTCGATTGATCAAAGAAAGTTCTTTAAATCTTAACTACACAATACTAATATATTTCTTATGTAATGATTCTGAACCATCACTTCATACTCATGTGTCATGTGTCAGACTCTTCAAAAGGCATATCTTTCAGATGAAAAATAATTTTGCCCTTTACCTCTGAAGTAGCAGCATCATACCTGTGATTGAATATCTGTGATGGCGATGAGGTAACTTCTGCGAAAATAGACTCCTGTCAAGCCTGTCACCTCATTTCCAGTCCGTCGTCCAACTCGCGCCAAATTATAAAGCACAAAGCTGCAGTAAATTTAGTCAGCCCGCAGCTCTTTATCACAGTCTGCAGGTAGGTTCTTTCGTAACACAGCAGGGACACGGCAAATGGTACTTACTGCCGCTTTTGCTCGCCTTCCCATCCCCAACTCCGTCTCAATGTTATCAGAAAATTATGAGACGGCAAGGAAGCTCCGCGTATCTCCATACCTTAAATGCTTTTTGTCTCAGGGTGCACCCTTTTAGCCATGACAATACCTTGGATGGCGCGTTGTCATTTTACAAACGGTAAGCTTTCCTGCTCAATTAGACTTATAAACTCCCACTTCATATTCAGCACAAGGAGAGACATATGTAAACGCAGTGATAACTCTTGTCATAATTAAGTGACTATTCAAGGGCCAGCCTTCTCCTCCTGTGGTCCAAGGTGACAATGAGTTCATAGTAGGTGAACATCAATGAACGTTACGAAAGTTTGAAGTGTTCAGTATAACACTAAGAGATACAGTAGGAGGGAACATCAAACATCCCAAACTAACATAAGGTAGCTTGAGAAAACACTCTGAATATTACCAGTGAGATGGTCCTATTTCAACAGCTGACATTGTGGCTTCCATCAATACTATAGTTTTTGTTGGAGTGCAGTTTGTTTTTGGATCGTATAGTACTTTTGCAATGTTCAAGTGCACAATATTTTGGAGTGCTCATTCCAATCCAATGCAATGCTACTTAGCACACCTGTTTAAATAAGTGACTTACAGAAGAAATTCAGATACATATCCATCTGAAGGATAAACACTCTGCTTGGGATGGAAATCTTCGCTAAGTGCTGTTTAGCAGTATTAAGTGCTGTTTAGCGTAGGGTCGCTCCGGTTTCAAATGGACTATCTCAATCACATCTATTGAGTTTAGTCAGATAAAAGATGTATTTAGTGAGTTTTTGAGTGTTTATCTAAAGTACTGTACAGTTGCGCTGTTTCTTTCAGGAAATAAATGTAATGGAGATTTTTTTTCTAGTGCCTTGTTGAAATCCTTTGCCCTATAAGTAAGATTAAAAATAATAATGACACCTTATTTATCCCCATGGGGAACTTATGTTTTCACTTATCTCATCTTGTGCTCCATGGCACGTAGACATTTATACGTGAGAGCAATCTTGGCAGTAAATGGCCATGGAACTGGGGGTTAAGGACCTTGCTCAAGGGCCTACAGATGTGGGTATTCTGCTAAAGCTAGACTCAAACCGGCAACCTTCCGTATATGGGCATCGTGGACTAGCCCACTAAACAGTAACAAAAAAAAAACGCTAAAGACTGCAAATTGCTTAAGAAACTTCATTACTCACTGTTCTGATTCATTGATTCTTTGATGTGTATATGTGGCAAAACTTAAAAAAAGCAGCATATTTGATTTTCCAGGGATATATCCATAAATGCAACAGCTTCAAAATGGTGAACTGCAGTTGCAAATTCAACATTAACAAATGGCCAATTCCTCGCTGGGAAAAGGTGGGGGTTTCTAACAGAATGCCACTGGCTCCTGTGCTGCTCTGCCTTCATTCCCACTGTGGAGACAGAGAGTGAAATATGACACAATCATATGCAAATAGAATAGGCCACTCTCCTTTTCACTCCCAGCATTAACATTAGGACAATGCAATCCTTCACCACCAATGCATATTGAAAGATTTACTGCTCTTTGAAAAAAAAAATTATAGAAAAATAAAAATACAAATAAATGTGATTGGAAGCAGCAAACATTTGTCAAGTGAAAGTATTATAACTATTGGAATAAAGTCATAACGTTGTGTGCTAATGTAAATTATTTTGTCACATATGTATAGATATACAGTGAAGTTAATGTAAATAAGTCTGAAGTTCATGTTGCTGTAATTAAAAGAACTTAAATGAGACATATGCAGGAAGATATAATAAAGGAAAAATGCAACTAAATAAAAGCGACAAAAAGTTAAAAAGAGTCCATTCGGAAAAATTTGTGTTTTACTTTTTGGCAAACATATTTACAGTGAGTACACTGGTAATCTATAGGGAGTACCCACACACATGTATACATATCCTAAAATATTTGGAATAAGGTAAACTTATACCATCACATCAATAAGAGTAAGGTATTTTATACTGGACTAATTCCTTGGCTTATTTTAAGACTCAAATCATACCTGTCATGCTCAGCCCCGCCGTGCGTGTCTTTTTCCTTGTTTTGCCCTCAGGCGTAGCTTGATTCGCCACACCTGTCCCTCGTTTAGCCTTGCCTCGTGTTTTATTTCCCTTGTTAACCTCGCACACCTGCCTTTTGTTTATTCCTTGATGCCCTGCCCTATTTAATCAGTCTGCATCCTGTTCCCCTGGTCGGTTGTTGTCGATACCTTCTGTGATCGCTGCCAGTGTTTGCTCTTGTGGTTTCCCCCGATTTCCTCAATAAACGCCCCTTGGAGGGGCTCGAATCCTACAGCCTGCATTATGGGTCGTTCATCCCGCCGCAAACATGACAATACCTAAGTATCCCACTAATAACTTACTAATAACCAGTAACTACAGTAGCTGTTGACACGTTGAGCAAGAGTCCAATTATTTTGTTTCCCTTTTTTTAAATGAATACATTCAATCTGTATTGGGTAACATCCTAGCAATCAGGAGTCAAAATGTGTGCAGAAATGTGCATTTATCAGTGACCCTGAACTTACCCTAAACAAGTTAGTCAGTACTATATTAAATGCTATGATACTATCACAATTGCACTATTAATAGTAGCAACACAAATTAGAGTAATAGTAAGAATATGACCTAAACAAAAAGCTCTGCTGTCCAGTCATAATTAGCTGTTATGTAGCAATGAGACAGATATGTCAGTGCAGTTCAAAGTGGGCTTAGTTTAATGGTGTTTATACATGTAGCTATGTATATATCTATGTTCGAAAAAAAACTACATGCATGCTGAAGCAATGAATATCTTTCCTAACCAGCATCAACCTGCTTTTCACTTAATGACTAACCTGTAATTTAAGTTATTTATTCATTCGTACTCCAGATTGCTGTGGGGAATTAAAAACTTGTGTAGATACAAGATATTCCTACTCTCAAACTCATCAGTGCTCACTCATGAGAAAGCTAATAAGCCATCATGTGCCATTCAACATTTGAATGACATTACCAGTGATGTCACCTTCAGAGTGGCGACTGGTATTATGGGGAGGACCATCTGGTCTGGCTGAGTGGGAGGTGACAGCCTCATCTGAAGTCTGTTAAGCTGATGAGGCTGACTTAGAAGCTTCAAAGGAAGCACTGAAAAACAGCTAAACTTAACACTGCATATTTCCTGGTGGAGGCACCAGGTAACAAATAGGCAGTTTGAAACTGAACCGTAGAGCAGATATATTATTATTTGTTTGTTGTTATATGTTTGCTACTTCCCCAAAGCTGGTGAAGAAGTTGAGGTGGTTTCATCCTATAGTAATTATTGAAGGCTGCTGTAGTAGTACTAATTCTGTAAAATCATCATCATGAAAAGAAAATAAGCATAATGACAGCAATTCACATTTTCTGCATTCACTATGTATGCAAATATAGCTTGTGGGTCTTCTGCAGCCTTGGCTAGACACTGAAAGCATTGATCAGCTGCTGTCTCCTAATTAAAGAGGGCATCTTAATCTTATATTATCTCATTGTTGAACATGAACATGCCATTTGTAGCTGTTATGTTCTATAGATAGTCTTTATTGTAGCTACTGGCGCAGAGACAGGTACTGTAGAACTTTGTGTGAAGTGGCAGATGGGTAATATAACTGGACGGTGCTGGAGAAGAAAAACGGAACTGTCCACGTGTAATATCCCCACCATCATCAGTACCTTTCTGATACTAGTCAGACTCGAGCAGTACAGTATATGGTGAGTTTATGGAGCAAGATAATATCTATCAATTTTAGGCAACTGAGTGAATTTTAGAGAGTCAGATGCAAAGTGTCAAGTTGAAGTGCGGCATTATGTTTTATGTTGTGTCTCGTTGTGACAAATGGCATTTTTTCAAGGCTTAGCTAGACGGATTTGACCCCAGAATGCAGCGTGATTGCTGTAATGTGCGCAACAGGGAATAATTTACAGGTAACTTTTGTTGATTTTTGTCACTATTTCACCGACGAGCAGGGCAGCCCCTATTTGTCAAAAGATGTCACCCGCGAAGAAAATGTTGGGTGGGATTTATTTTGCGGCCATGAGCTGTATGGGAATTTCTCCAAGGATATGCAGTTGCTCATTCATGACAGAGGGCTGATTTCCCACATCTTGGTAAAGTGGAATAGACATTTAGGTACATTAAAAGTTAAATGTGAATTTAACTTTTACATAAATGAAAATTGGGGGTATGCAGATTTTTACATAAACCTCATGTCATTTCCTTAAGGATGTAAAAGTCTTACACAAATAAATTTGGCAAGATCCAGCACTATTCATCCATCCATCCATTTTCTGTCAGTTATTTGGGGGGCAGGGATGCCCAGATCTCCTTCTCACCAGACACCTCCTCCAGCTCCACCGGGGAATACCAAGGCGTTCCCTGGCCCACCGTTATTATTATTATTAATATTAACAACAACATATGTACCATTATTGTTTTTTTTACCCAAAACAAAATGGGCACCCCAAATGTTAAGACCTAGACCTACCAAATTTGGCGGGAAGGTGCCGATTCCTACCCACTACTCAAACCAACCAACCGAAAACCAGACAGTCATATTGATGATCAATCTTCAGACAACCCAACACCTGACCTGTTAGGCTTAGGCTCTAAGTTCTATTTTTCCCAGATATAGTGGCCTAGCCCTATCAACTTAGGTCTTAGGTTTTCTGACCTATCTAGAAAAATGTGGTATCACACCAGTACCTGGTGCATCAATAATTGTGAAGAAAAAAAAAAAAAACCTTGACATATGTCTCCCACACGGCCACTACCTAGACCTAGACTGTACCTTAATCATGCCAGTTTTAATCAGACAGCTATAACTCAGTGACACCTTGGTCTGTCTTTCCCAGATTTGGAGTACTACCTCCCAGGGGCATTCTGGGATGCAGTAATAGACTGGCCACATTTCATACAAAAGGGGGAGCTACAACTAACTACAGATATCTCTTGACCTCCTTGGCCAATCCAAGTGAAATAAGATACTCATATTTCCTCTTCTCATCTACCCTTCTTACCATTGTAGTACTTTAGTGAGCACTTCTGCTGTAATGGCTATGCATCAGGTCCCCATCCTATCACAGAAGTATTTACCATTGTCTGTTTAATAATTCTCGCACCAGGGAGAGTCAGTACTTCATTTTCTACCCTACTTTTCAAACTCATATACTGTTTCTAGCAGGGATGTGTGGTCAGAGGAGGCTTGAGAGACAATGACCAGTGACATGTTTGCACACACCTATATTTTATGTCCGCACTTTCCATAGAATAGCTCATGTATTTCGCATATGTGTTTAACAAAGTTAGTCTTGCTGATCTGACACAAAACCGCAGCGAAAAAGCAGGAGCTGAGGCAGCCAGTACCTCTGCCTCACTGAAGGGGGCGCGTGTGAGCCCCCGCGATTATTATTGCTGGTACACTGGCTAAAACTAAAAATAAAAAAAACTACAGCACTCCATATTATTATTATAAATTTTTGTTCTGAAAAAGCCAGTGCCTCACCTGCCACAAACCTCACCACATGCCGCTGGTTTCTAGGTTATTCAATGATGTTCTAAAGTTTGCACCCCTTAGCCACTGCTTGCAATTATCTTTACTATTTTTTTTTCCAATGCAAACACACACGTAAACATATTAATTCCTTTTATAGATTTTAGATACCCCTTTGTTACCTTCCTGTGGTATGTGCTTAATTACTATATATTGTTTAAAATTCCAGCTACATCTTTTTTAAACAAAGGAACTGCAGTCACCTTCCCGGCAGCCCATTTAGACAGCAGTTTCCACCGATCAGTCCCTGCATTGTGTGATCCTTACTGGCCTTCAGAATCCCCTGGTAACAGGATCCCTTTGGCCCCTTTTGATCCAGAGATTCCCTTGGTCACTCCTATCACTGCGATAGAGTATTTTTTGAATACTTCTTATTTACTTTTCGCTCCTGGATTCCCATAGACATTTTAGTCCTCTGACTTCTTCCCATATTTTGCCTGAATATGTCTTAATTAACATTCCTTAGAAATTTGTCTAGATATTTCTGCCAGTTCAGTCCCCCTGGGTCACTTTTCAAGTCCTGATAGTCAGTTTTGCCCTCAAAACTTCTTCTTACCTTTTTAGTGATATGTGCTTATTTGAATTATTCCACTGGAAACTATTACATTCAGTAAAATTACATTTAAATAGAGTTAGAACTGTAAGGCTTTTCTCTCCATTGTGATATGTGCATTAGAAATAAAAAGAAAAATTACTGTGTGCTAACATTTTAAATATGAATACCCACTATAGATTGATTGATTGAAAGGAATATCATATTTTACAAATCCATTTATTCCCCAGATAATGTTTCTTGTCCAAAGGACAATATCAGTGTAATAGTTACCCCTTTGTCATCTTTATTAGACACATGGCTGAAATGTTCTGTGAACGGTTCTTCTATTTCGTAGATAATGTGTAATTACAAGGAAGAATGGATGGAATATAATTCAAAAATAGATTGTTTTGCACAATCTGACTGTATTTTGTACATTTTGAATGTTTTATATTGATATAAGCAGTTTTAGAAAAAAAAAGAAGTTTTAGAATGTTATATTTTACAAGATGATGGAGTTTGTATCAAAAGGGTCTGGAGATAAACTAATGCAAAATTGATGAGTTAAACTGAGAATTATTATTCTACCTCCATAATAAAAACATGTAGGCCTTTCCATTTAGTTTTCTGTCTAGTTTTTGCACTATTTTTATGGGGTTTTATATAGGGTTTTCAACATCGTCACTACCTTCGTGGGTCTCTGTGTGATTGTGGGTTTGCGGTTCTGGGTTGGCTGGTATCTTGTCTAGAGTTTCACGGTTCTAGATAAGCCAGCATCTTTTTTCCTTGTTCATGGTCTTGATAAGCTACAGAGTTCTGCAGCAGGGTGCCAGGAAAACCAACATGTTGTTTTGAGGCTTACTGTGGTTATCTTGCCTTAATATTTTGGCCCCATGTCCTGTGTCCAGTTCCTAGTTTTCCTTTACGTTCTACTGTAGATTGCTCTTCAAGCATCTCGTCCAGTAGCCACCCATCCAGTCCACAGCAAGTCCAGCCGGGGACCTTCATCCATTGGTCCATTGGTCTCAAGAGACTGCTGATCAGAAAGCCTGGCATTCGGCATGGACAGCTCTGTTTGGGGTCCTCATCATGAATAACGAAATAACTGCTAAAGGTTAATCAGTTTGTTAAATATTGCAAAGGTAAAAGTTAACATTTGCAAAATAGAAGAAACATTTGTGGAAACCTGAAACAGCTAAAATGTACCACAAACAGATAATATATTTTGCGTTTACATTTATTCAGTGGACACTTTTGTTGAAAATGATGTATAAGTGTGGCAAGCAGCACATTATATGGGGCAATTTTTTCAAAATTTAAGCTTCAATAGTGACTCTAATATATAAATATACTGGATGCAAATATGGACATTTGTGACCCTCAGAAGGCTAGAAGCTATCATTGAAGCACAGTGCAGACTGTAAAAGCAAAAAAGCACTGAATTACCCCTCCCTAATGATTTCCCCGATAAAAATAACCTAAACTAAACATGATTGCTACAGCCTTTGATGCCTTTCTCTGCTGGTGATACAGCTAGGGATGTATTCTCGTATAGGAACCCATTGTTCAAGTCTAACCACAATTTTTATCCCACAGAGTCAGAAGGAACCTTTCTTTCTTTACAAACATCTTATCAAAGCTTTGACTGTCACTTTCTCATAAAACAATCTTTTCTTTATCACTTCTCGGTTCCAGCACCTATGAAAAGAAGCAGCAAACCTTTTTAGCTTGGTACAGTAGAGTGTGATTTGTTCTCCGAGACTCATCATCATCTTAAAGCGCATATGAGCCAGGACCATTAGCACAGATGTGCCTCACATCCTTGCCCCTCTGCACAGATGGACCCGTCTTGCAACTAGAGGTGGGCGGTGAGGGGAAGACAGAATAAAACTTGCTGCTTTTTGATTTATATATGCATATGAGAGCATTAGTTTGATTTGCCTGAAGCAGCAACGAGTTCAGACAGCAGAGTACATTGCATTCCAGGCCGGTTATTTCTCCATCTGATGTAACACCAGAAACCAGTAACGAAAAAACAGGAAACAGACTTAATTTTTACCTTTTCAGAAGTGCAAAACTACCTACATCTCAAGATATCCTCTGCCCAAAGTCTTCTGTCTGTGACAAGAATCATCCCTTGGAAATGATAGTGGTGTTTAAGTGATTCATCTTTCAGTTATTCTCGCAAAAATGATTTTTATGTGCCCTGGCCATTGCTGTATCGTGAAGACAATGATTTTGATAATTGCAAAGATGATCGCCAAATAAATCTGGTGAGTTCCATCTTTCAAGACCCAGCTGAAATAAGCATTAGTAACGAGTTATAAGCTGCTGAAAGCTCCATGTGCCGTAATGAAACCATCACTCTGCTTTCCGAAACATCTCTTTGCGGGACGACAGCTGATGTTCTGTCATTACCAAATTTAGCATTTGTGCCGGGAGTGAACGGAGTGATGGAATATTAGGATAGTTTGCCGGATAGGAAAAAAACCCATTGAAACAGGCTAGCAAGCTAAATCCAAGGAGTCAGCTCAATACCCATGGCATAAAAAATGACGATAAGAAGAAAGCCAGCTATTCCCAGAATAGACTGATGTCCTTGTTCCACTGGTGGATAGGAAACACCTGCCCTTCAGATCTGAGCTGACAGTCCATCATACTCAGCTCTCCAAAAGGACCGTATTCTTAAAATTTTTGTAGATTCAGTAAAAACTCAAAGCATGGAGACCTTCCGCCCCCCTCTGTCTTTACCTACTGCGATGTGACCTTATTGGGTTATATTCCACTCCCTGCAGGAGGCAAATACTAGATGCGATGTAGTAGCTGTACACTCCCCTACACCTGAGGTGCAGCACTGTTAACATCAAGCTCCCATGTGAGTAGTTACTTTAACCCAGTTATTAATAAAGTGTATCTGTCTGTCTACACAGGGGCAATGCGATCAGCCCAAACATACAGTATAAAAATGAACAGACTAATTTCTTAGAAGGGCACTCGGTAAAGCAGGTGTGTCAATGCCACGGATGTCCTTATGCTATAGCAGAGCGACCTGGAGAAAGAGATGATGTCAGGCTTAAGATTAAACCCCTGGCAAGGCTTCTATTGATGGCAGCCTTCCATATCTGGCTGGCCGAAGGTTTTGGCTTAGTTGTGGCCACTATGTAGCCTACTGTGCATGGTTCAGTCCAGGATTCGGCAGTAAGTGCGGAGGCTGCCTCATCTTTCTTCTGCAGTATAGTAGCTGGATGTGTTATATATGCAGCAGCACACAGCGAGACAGGAAAGCAGTTTCTTTTTAATCCTGGATCCCAAGGCAAAACCACGTGCTTAATGGAAAGTTTGGCACACAATCTGATTAGGCGGTACCTCCTGCAGTTGAGAAACAGACCTGAATAGCTAAAGAGACAGCAAAGTCACATAAATGCGAACCTGCAAAAGGAACCTCCAAAGCTATGGGGGGTCAAGATAAATACCCTCCAGTCCCCATAAACCAGCAGTTTCTCAGCCTGCTTCACACCGCTCCCCAACCTGGCTGAAAATTTGTGTGGCTTCCAGCATCATGGATGCATGCATTCATCCATCTTCCAACTGTTTATCCTGGTAAGGGTTGCCTGGAGCCATGGTTCGAATTATGTGGGAGCTAAGTGGGGGCGCGGCTCCCCTGAAAAGAACACGAGCCCCTTTGAAAGCCTCCCCTGAGACATTTTAAGGCAGCTCTAAAAAATTGTCCACTTTTGTATTATAGGATATATTTTGTTTTTTGTACATTAAGATTTCTGAAATAAAAAAAGTCTAAATATGTCAATGTCAGTGTGCTTATTTGCTCGTTACATCCCATTCTCCAGTATTAATTGCCTGCAGTAGTAATAGTAGAATGTTTTTTGCAGTAAAGTGCCACACACTTATGTGTATGCGTGTGACTTGGGAAGTCACGGTGCGTGTCAGAAAACAGGGCTCCCCCGAAAGTCACGTGTAATTCGAACCCTGCCGGGTTCGAGGCTGAGGTATACCGTGGATAATATGCCAGTCCATCACCGGTCAGACATATTTTGACACACTACAGGCAAGCAGTTAGCCTAGATGCCATCTTTTGATTGCAGGAGAAATCTGTGGGATTTTCTGGAAACCAGCACAACACACAGGGAGAACATGCTAACTGCATGCGGGAAGAACAGAGGTGAGATTCAAACCCCATAATTGAAACCCTGATCAGGTGCGAGGCAACAGAGCTACCCACCGGGCTGCCGTGCTGATGGCACCAGCTGCAGCAGCTGTAATTCCTTGGCAATACCCCATCATTCTGTGGAGTATGGCGGCTGTTCCTTTGTGTGCCTGCCATCATCTCAGTCAGTGAACTTGTCATGTCCTGTTGGGTTCTAAAGTTATATATGGATACATGTTCCAAAACAGCTACTCATCTAATCGTCCAAGTGTGGTTGGAAAAAATTAGCATAGGATCACTCTGGAGGATTACTTTTTATTTTCTCATTTTATATATACATATGTTATACACTCACCGGTCACATTATTAGGCACACCTGTCCAACTGCTCGTTGGCGCAAATTACTGATCAGCCAATCATATGGTGGCAACTCAATGCATTTAGGCATGTTGACATGGTCAAGACGAACCGGTGCAGTTCAAACCGAGCTTCAGAAT